>CM063517.1:21670809-22877951 GCA_032199755.1 Ambrosia artemisiifolia
ATAATAATAACATACCATACCATCGTCATATCTATCCCCACCGTCCTAGCACCGTCCACCGCCCCCACCTGTTCATAGGCGGACCACCATCACCGGACCACCACCTGCAAACCCCATCACTGGATCACCTGCAAAAACAACAACAACAACAACAACAAAAATAATAATAATAATAATAATAATAATAAATAATAAATAATACATGTACCATCGAACTGGACCACCACCTGCAACCCCATCGGTCATCGTCTTCCTGTTCATGTTCATCAACCACCAGATCCAACCATCGTCTTCCTGCTCCAGCCCTCTGCACCATTGAAACCCTCACCACCGTAGACCATCTCCCACCGTTGAACCACCACAACTCCTCCCTACCATCGACCTACCACAGCCCCTCCCCCTCTAACCCTCACCCCCGTCACCAAGCCTTCATGAAACGACAATAACCACCGGCACCAACAATCACAGATCTGTTCTTTGTTTATTAGAGAGAGAGAGACGGGAGTGTGTGTGTGTGTGTGTGAGTGAGAGGTTATGATTTAAAAAAAGATTAATTTAAAGGTATATTGGAGTGGGGGTGGGGTGGGGTGTTATTATTACTAAAATACCCCTAACTAGTTGTGTATAAAGACTTTGTTACCCCTGATTTAAAAAATGCAAATATGATGGTGTGTCACTTAGTGATTGGTCCATTGGAGTTCTCAAGTTCTCTCAACTCAATGGAGTTCTCATTTGATCCAGATCATATATATATATATATATATATATATATATATATATATATATAGGTTTAGGTTCCTGTACAAAAGACATATTTCGTGAGAAGTGTGAGAAGGATTAAGAATTGACATGTAGGCATCATGTTTTGGATTTAGGAATGATGTTTTAGGTTATTTTAACTTGAAAAATACCAAACACAACAATCTAAAACACAATGCAATGTATTATAGTTATTAAATTTAAAAAACAACTAAAACACACTACTTAACACTTAAAACACACTGTTTAATGTTCTTAGCATGGTGTTTTAAGTTTTAAGCCTAAAATACATTGTTTTTGGTTTTTAATTGTTATGTTTGGTGTTTTTCTAGGCAAAACAATCCAAAACATCATGAATAAGTTCAAAAATTGATGCCTAAGTATCAATTTTTAATCCTTCTCACACTTCTCACGAAATATAGCCTTTGTACAGGAACCTCACCCTATATATATATATATATATATATATATATATATATATATATATATCTGTGTGTGTAGGGAAAGCTTAAAATGAGAACTAGTTTGAGTTGAGAGAACTAAAGAACTCAATTTATAACCACACACTTATTTTATTCTATAATGAATTTGTGATTGTAAATTAAATCATAATAAAATATTAATTTAATTATATGGTTTACATAAATATAGTCGTTTTTTACACCGGTGTAAAACATAGCTAAAACACAACAATTTAGAACACATGTTCTATACATCGTATTATAAGTTTTTAAGCCTGAAAATAAATTATTTTGTGTTTTTAATTGTTATGTTTAGTCTTCTTTTAGCCTAAACAATCCAAAACACAATAAATAAGTAAAAAATGATGATACATATAAATTCTTAATCCTTCTCACACTTCTTATAAAATATGGCATTTGTATCCTTGCCCCACTAAGAGAGAGAGAGAGAGAGAGGGGGAGGCAGGGAGGGAGAGAGAGGGAGGATGCATGTACATGCTGAGAGAGGGGAGAGAGAGAGGGGGGAGGGAGAGAGAGAGAGAGGAAGGGAGATGGAGGGAGGGAGAGAGGGTCTGTTTGGTATGGCGTAATGGAATGGATGAGGGAATGGAATGGACGAGGTAATGGAATGGACAAGGTAATGGAATGGATCATTACCATTCCATGTCTTGTTTGGTTGCCATGTTGGAATGAAACAAAACATTATTTATGTTGTTGGATAAGCAAGAAAAGACGAAAAATAAAATCAGTGGTGAGTGGTGGTCAGTGGCGGTGATGGTGGGTGGTGATATGTGGCGGTAGCGGTGGTGGTGGGTGGTGGTTGGTGACAGTGATGGTATGTGGTGGTGTGTGGCAGTAGCGTGGTGGTGTGTGGCGACGACGGTGGTTGGTGGTGGCGAAGATGGCGATGGGTGGAGGTGGATGGCGGTAATGGTGGGTGGCGGCAGTGGTGGGTGGGTGAAGGTAGTGGGTGGTGGCGGCGGTGGGTGGGTGACGGTGGTAGGTGGCGACGGTGGTGGGTGGTGGCGGCAGCGGTGGGGACGACGGTGGTAGGTGGTGGGCGACGGTGGTGGGTGGTGACGGCGATGGTGGGTGGTGACGATGGTGGTAGTTGGTGGGTTATGATGTTGTTAATAAAAGGTGAATGAGGGATGGAATGAAAAAAAAAACATGGGGGGTGATGGAATGGTTTTGAGGGAATGGAATGCCTTGTGGAATGGGTGATTCCATTCCTTTAACCAACCAAACACATTATTTTTCATTACCTCGTAATGGTCCATTCCATTCCCCTTTCCATTCCATCATACCAAACACTACCAGAGAGAGAGAGAGAGAGAGGGGATGCATGTACTTGTTTGCTTATCTACCACGAATGGTGAAGCACACTTTATCGTTTGAAGTCTACTCCATATTTTCGTGATGGAGCTCGAGTAACTATTTATCTAATAATGTGCCATTTCCTCTTGCTTTTTCAACCAAAAATACAGATAAAATGAAAAGAAATGCTTTTCGTAAGGCATGCGAATGCGAAAGATAACATTTGAAAGCGGAAGACTTTTATAGGTTAATATAGCGAGCTTAAGGTCTTTTGAAAGATAAGATAAACGCTATCTAAGGCCATTATTCCTGACAGGAGTAAGTAAGATAAGGGGTGACTGCATGAGTCTTATAATCTTTCATTAAAGTGAAAGAATTAGATATGGTAAACCTTATATATATATCCGGAGCTTAAGGCATTAGTAATTAGTCAATTCAATATACAAGAAAGTTCAATTCAGCAGCAGGTAAACCTACACTGCTACTCACTTTCTTTATTGAGAAAATGCTATGGATCTTTATTTCAAGGATTGTGCATGTTCAATCGGTACAATATGCTTTATATTTCCAATTTAAATTAATATAACCAAGGTGGTAATTTCAATGTAACATAACGAGTTCAAATTTTTATTGGAAAGCATACAAAACTGTATTTAAGAATTATACACACAATGAGTTCACTTGTTTTGTAAGTTGGACATTTACTTTCTCGTATTTTATGTGACCGACAACTCATGTTGGGTTCGCACAACGTTGTCCCAAGTTTTCTGGGACCTTCGTAAATTATCTAATCATTGAAAGGGGTCCTAAAAATAGCAATGAGATAATATGTGAGATAGCTTTAGTTGGTAGAGGCTTTTGTTTTTTAGTAATTAATTCTTGGGTTTAATCTCAAAAAAATAAATAATTGAGTAAAGAGGATGCATGAGTATTTCTGTAACTTTAACCGTTAAAAAAAGATAATAATAGTATTTGTAGTGGGGGTTTCATGAGACTCTATGGGGATCCATATATTAAAATATTAATAAAGTGAGATAATGGACTTTATAGAGGCTTTAAATAAAGTACGTGTGTAGTGGGTGAGTGATTTGATGGGGCTTTATAAATCATTGAGTAATCATTGCTTAATTATTGTTTTTATTTAAATATACAAATTTATATAATTAAATAACAAATAACATTTCTGTTAGTGCACTTCGTGTATGTCCCCAGCTAGTGATAGGTCGATTATAGTCGTAGGCTTGATTGTAAAGCGTTTTAGATGTTATCGGTTTACATTATAGTGTTTATACAGGCTTAGGGGAATTTTAGGAATTGTTTAGGTAACATACACCTCCTACTTATCTCATACATGTGCTGAGCACATGTATGAGGGCCATACATGTACACCCAACACCCCCCCCCCCCCCACATGTATGAAGGCCATAAGTGTGCTTGATATGAAGGTATATGAAGGAGTAGTATAAATACCCCATACCTTAGCTTATTTGTAACTTTTGCCCATTTTATCAACAAGTGCAACTCTTTGTGTGTGTGCTCTCATATTATTATTATCTTATCTATAAACACCCACTTATAACAACTAATCGAATCGTTGCTTCCACCCTCAATCCGATACGCGCGCAATATTCAAGTCTTGCGTCGATCCTACAAGTGGTATCATAGCTAAGGCTCATATCACGTGTGTTTGTTATAGGGGTTTGCATCAGATCTGAATGTTTTAGGCAATTGTTGATTGAAAATTGATTTTGACCCTTTTAGAGCTTAAAATGTGATTTTGCGGTGTGTATGATAATTGGATTTGATATTTGATTGTGGTTTTATGCTTAGAAACTTATTTTAGATATAACCAAATCAAATTTGAGCAAAAACGGATCAGATCTGGGAATTTTATGAAAAATTTTCATGTTCATGAATATTATGAGTTTTTGATGTAAAATCATGATCATGGAATGATTATTGAGATCTAATCATTCAATCATCATTCATAAGTGTTTTAGAAACTAATTGAATCAATTTTAGATGATGAACAACGTTAAATTAGATCAAATTTGGATTTTTTTTATGAAAACCCATAAGTTTTGTGTTATTCATGTTCTTGTGAATTTTGGATTTTAATTCGTGTTTATGGTGAGGTTTGGGTATTACAAACTTGTTGGAATCATTCCTTACACAAAACCTCACGTTCAGATCATCCAAATTCAATCAAACACCTATAAATCCTTTGAATAAGCCATTTATGTTCTATTTCTCTCTGATTCTGCAGATCCACACGTATGAAGGCTGCTTGAGCTTCATACGTGTACCAGTATTCTAATATGTGTGCTGATTGTCCGGTTCATACGCGTCCAGTCTTTATCAGTTCATACGCATACCTCTATTCAATTCATAAGTGTCCCTTTTCTTGTTTCCTACGTGTCCCCTCAAATTTTCATAAGTATTACCTTCTGATTGTTCATACGTGATTCATCATCAGCTCCATACGTGTGTCTCTTTATCTGATTCATATGTGTGCCATTTATCTGATTCATAAGTATGACCTTAAATTTCATACGTGATCCTCCATCAACATTCATACGTGTGCCTGCACCAAGTCCATACCTTTACCTGTTCCTACGTGTCCAGTTCATCAAAATTCATACGTGACCTCAAGCTTTGAATTTCATATGTGTTCAGTTCATAATCTTTCATGTGTGTCCAGCCTTTCTAATCAGTTCATACGTGTCTTTTCTTATCTTATCTGATTCTGATTTCATCTGCTCAATTTTGATAGGTGTGTTTGTTCAGTTATGATTTGTGTGTTTTATCAGCTTCATACGTGACCCTCCACTGCATTCATACGTGTTCATTCAGCCATTCATAAGTGTGCTTCTGTTCTGCTGATTCATATGTGTCTATGTTCAGCAAGTTTGATAAATGTTGTTGTCCATCTCTGGTTCATACGTGTGCTATTCATAAGTGTGCCTTTTATGTTCATCAATGATCTTTCAGGTTCATACATGTTCTTTTGATAGTTCATAAGTGTCCCTTCATTCTAATTTTCATATGTGATCATATTAGTCAGTTCAAACGTGTCCCTTCCCTGATATACATACGTGATCAGTTCTATCAATGTTCATTTACACTCATACATGTGATTCATTGATCGGCAGCTTTGTACACGTATGAACATGTTCATGTGTTCATACATGTGATTCCTAATCTCATACGTGTACTTTCTTGAACTCGTACGCGTCTTGGTTTGATTCGTTCATTTGTTACTGATATCATATGTGTCCTTTCCTGTTGTTACACTGATTTATACACATCAGCTCTGGTCTTGCTTATTCATCTATTTCATAAAACAGTCCATACATGTTTGTTAATTCATTTCCTACATGTGTTAAAGGTCTCATACGCCTAATTATCAGAGTTAGAAAAATTTTGAAAAAAAAATTAAGGTGTAAAAAAATTCGATACCTCTAAAATGGTGAACCCAGATACGAATGATCACTGGAGTTCAATCCTTGGATTCCCATCAAGACAACAACCCCAAGTCACACGTTCGTATGTTGTTCTGTATAGTCCGGTTCACACTCCTCCTCCGCAAAGGAACCATGTAAGCGAGAAGGAAACAGGAAGCAGTAACACGGATACAGCGAGTACATTTGTAGTCAATGCATCGATTGAACATGCAAATAAAGGGTATGACGAGATAACAAGAGTTCCGGATGAAGGACAATCCTCAGGCACTGCTCGGAGTTCAGAGGAACAAAGCGGTGGAGCATATGAAAGCTCAAATGAGGAAAGTCAGAGCTCCGGTTCAAGCTCAATAACGTATGCAGACGGTTCAGGTGAAGAGAGAGAATCGTCTGCTGATGAACGAAGTTGTGAGTCAACAATCAGCACAGATGTAGAGTATTTAACATCTGGAAATGATGATTCGGAAGGAGAAGAGATAGAGGAGAGATATGCTGACACTCCAATTCAGTCAACTGAAAATCAGACTAAGCAGCATACTCAAGTAAGTTCTAGCCCCTCTAAACATGTATGTGTTAAGTGTTATGAGTTAGAAGCCCGGATCGAAATGATCAAAGAACACAATGCCAGTTTGGTATGTGATCTTCGATCGTGCACTGATGCAAACAACACCTTAAAGTCAAATAAAAGGAGTTTAAAGAAATGGTAATGTTGTTGAAAAAGGATGTTAGTGAGATGAAAAGAACCATTCTTAACAAATAAGACGCAATCAACAACTACATTGCTGAATTAACCCAAACCAAAAAGGCATTAGCAGTGGCAGAGTGTGATTACAAGGCCATCAAGAAAAAGCTTGACAGTTATTCGAATTCTAAGTATGTGCTTGATCACATAATTGAAAATCAAATAACTGAAAAGAGCACTAGTGGTATAGGTTACAATGCAGTCCCTCCTCCTTTGCGTGACAATTATTCCAAGTCACCAGAGGAGACAGATCTCACAAAATTTGTTGTCACAACACCACTTGTTGCTGATCCATCTGAGATAAATTGAGATTGTTAAAGATGAGAATGATGTGTTGATTGAAACTGATTATGAAGATTCTGATGAGGAATCTGAGAGACCAGGTTTAGGATTAAAACCAGTTATTTCACTTGAGAATCACATTGAATGTGATTCTGAACCTGAAATCATAAAGCAAAATGGTAAACCTCAACAGGTGAAACCACAAGCTGTTCCTCAGAAAACTCATCAAAATCAAAAGAACCAACAAAACTAGTCTAAGAAAATCAATTGGGTTCCAAAGAAAAAGTCTAGGAAAAACAAGATTGTTCCCAAGATTAAAAAAGTTATGTTTGTCAAATCTAGAGGTACGGATCCGGTGCAACATTTTGAAAACCACTCAAATTTTGAGTATTTTAAACAAAAAGATTAAAGATATGGTGCACCTAGATCTCATGACCATGAAGCGTCCTCAAGTACCGCTAGATTTAGAAGCTATAGCCCGAGATCTTCTCAGTATAGCTCGGGGTATTCACAGTATGAACCTGAATACTATGAAGCGTGGAGGTCATGCTTTGAATGCAATGAGGTAGGATACATTAGATATCATTGTCCCTGTCTGAGAGAGAAGAAGGCTAGTAGTTATGGACCCCCGAGAAACAAGAACAACAATTAATTTGGCTTTCCAAAACAAATGTTTTATGATAATTATTCTCAAAATGAAAGACAAGAGCTTTTCAAAGGAAAACAAAGAATTGTTGTTGAAACTCTAAAGCTAAAAACTGAGAAGGTTGTAAAACCTAAGGTCTCAAAGCCAAAGAAAAGCCCTAAGGCTAGTCCATAGGGCAATCCAAAGGTTCAACCTAATGCCAAACCCAAACCTGCAAAACCAAAATTTGTCCAAGATAAAATCAAGCAGGTTTGGAGACCTAAAACTGTAAATTCTTCTGAGGGATCATCATCAGGTGATCCTAATCCAACTCCTCATGGTAGGTCGATGGATCTACCAATGATTGATGACCTAGGCCGACCAACGACAATCAAGGTCTGGGTCCCCCTCTGGAACTAATCTTTGAACGAGTGTGCAGGGTGTTCTAGGAGGAACTATCAGCAGTCATTGATTGTTAAAAGTGGGGCATGTTAGCACAAAATAGGTATCATATCGCTCCGGTAAATTGATCTGAATATCTTTGGAGGATATGTAACCTTAGCCAATCAAATGAGGGGATTTGTTGTGAAAAAAAAGAGAAAAGAAATAGAAAAATGTTTGATAAGTTTAAAATCATGACCCAGTGTTTCGACTTATCAACGGGCATCAGTAATGAATAAGAGTGAACTGGGTGATTGCTGTAGAACGGTTCTTGCATTATCTAAAGGGCTACCGACCAAAGGTCTATGGTATCCTAATGGCGACAAGCTGGATCTCGTTGACTTTGGTGATATTGTCAATGGTAGTTACAATATTGAAGCTGGATCCGCAACAGGTGGATATTAGTCATGGGTGGTTTTCATATATGTTTCCTGCAACCTTCGAAGCCAAATCAGGTAGCTGCATCGAGCTATTTTTTCCAGGTTCTTCATTGGATCAATCAACACACATGCGTGACTACGGTTTGCGTTTTCTTATCACCTCCATTCTCTTATTGATAGTGTAACTTTCATACCAATCACTAAGAATCCAATGATTACTACAGTCCACACTGACTACCAAATTGCTAACAATTTTACCAAATCATTTCACAAATCTAAATTTGACTATCCTTGAAAGATAAAAGGCATTTTGGGAAAATCTAAGTAAACCACATCGGAAGATCTATTTTTGTTTCACCGTTTTTCTATCGGAAAATCCAAAATGATTTCAATTTCTTTAAACTTTTTGAATTTGGGGGGAGCAAATTCCAGAAAAACACAAAAACATTAAAAAAACATAAAAACACAAAATGATTTTTCCTGGAGAAAAAGAGGATATGATATTACATCAGTGCAGATCTATCACATGCTAAGTAATTGTAATGATAAAAATAACATGATGACTTTGAGTGATGTGTTGATAGGCTTCGTGAACCTAGTAAATGTGTGCCTTAGTGATACAAACATAACGAGTTACATGCTATGTGGATGAACACCTCATGGGCATATGATCTTGGTACCGTAATTTCGTTTGATAGGGTTGCCAAAATCAGAGGTTTCGGGTCGTTATGTTGATAGTTATCTCGGGTCGCCTGAATGATCTTCTGTCGTATTGATTTATGGACCTAGATTCAGTCAGGATATCTTAAAAGAGCTGAAAAATGCCAAATCCCAAGTTACCGAATGAGGAACTTAAAATGTATGGCGATGATCAAAGATTATCTAATGCATCTTACCAAATCTATGATGAAAATCATATTTGATATAAACCTCATCCCGGTTGAGTGCACATGTTTCTTTATTGCATTGATTTGCTGACCTACCACATTTGTGCCTCTTACCTTGTAACATACGAATAACTACGGCATAATCACGTGTTACGATAAAGCTTTGTGCAAAGTCCTTGATACGGGAGTATGTCGTGTGTGTGGGAACCAAAGGCAAGTTAGTTATTAATACACCTAATCACTATCATTTTAAAGCATTGCACAACGGTTTATATGTGAGCTTATGTGAATAACAATATCAGCAATTGCCAAGTCTAACAATCTATAAAGTTTAAAATTGAAAGAACAATGGTTTTAATAGATTTTCTAAAAACTGATATGATCCTCTTACCGGAAAATTAAAAAAAGTTGAATGCTTGTATATATTTAGTTACTGCATCTCGTTTTTAATTTTCAGCATTTATAAAAAACTCAAAAAGATTTTATTTTCGATTAACCGATGTTGGAATACTAAATTCTTAAATTGGAATCTTAGATCCGAAGCCGAAACACAATAAAATAAGGTCTTTCAAAATTCAAGGGTAAAAATAAGACGTTCATAAATAAAGGGTTTAAATTGACAAGTTTCAAGGTTCAGGGTGAAATTTGAAAAAGATTCGATTATTTAGGGGGAGAATGCTTTGTTTCTCCAAATGGTGGTCAAAATGGACAAATCTTGAAAGTTTATCGAATGATGAACTTCAAGAATTTGATTAAGTCCAGATTATTTGTCGATATAATACAAGTTGTAGTTTGTGTGCAGTTTTTATTAATTTTTTCTGCAGGATCAAACACAACCAGTGTGCTCATCATGAATCAGACGACAAAGCTTGAAGCTAAACAAGATCCAAACCTGAATAACAAAACATCCTGAACAACAAGAACCCGGTTTTCCATCTTCAGAGACACTAGACCGTGGTAGTGCTCCAGCAACCGAGGCTAAAGAATATGAGAATCGAGAAATGGAAGTGCAGATGTTGTAGATCTCCGTCTTCGTCACAGAATTGTCAATCAAAATAGCGGAGATTTCTTAATTCCTCCCAAGTCATCGAAGTTGATCGAAGACCAAGACAAGATCTAATGAAGCCTCGACCAAAACTCAGATCATCAAGTATTCAAGTCTTGAGGGGGATTGTTAATGCAATGTGGTGTATGTTGAAGACTTGAAGACCGAAGATCATTAGCTGGACCTTAGGGGAATATGTGAACGTCTTTCAAGACATCCCCAGCTCAATGACTGGTTAAGTCTGCAGATCACTAGCTAGGTCCAAGGGGCAGATTGTTAGTGCACTTCGTGTGTGTCCCCAGCTAGTGATAGGTCGATTATACTCGTAGGCGTGATTGTAAAGCATTTTATATGTTATCAGGTTGCATTATAATGTTTATATAGGCTTAGGGATATTTTAGGAATTGTTTATGTAATTTACATCTTCTACTTATCTCATACATGTGTAGGGTACATGTATGAGGGCCATACATGTACCCCCAACATGTATGAAGGCCATAAGTGTGCTTAATATGGAGGTGTATGAAGGAGTAGTATAAATACCCCATGCCTTAGTTTATTGTAACTTTTGCCCATTTTATCAACAAGTGCAACCCTTTGTGCGTGTGCTCTCATATTATTATTATCTTATCCATAAACATCCAACTATAACAACTATCCGGATCATTGATTCCGCCTTGGATCCGATACGCCTGCGATATTCAATGCTTGTGTCGATCCTACAATTTCATTAATTAAAAAAACATTACAAAACTAAAAAAAGAAAAATTACAAATACTTAAAAATACAAATACTAAAAAAATAACAAATACTCATAGATTTTATTTTTTTCTCGATTTGGGCATTGCGTTTTAAACACAATTCCAATGGTTTGTCGGTTAAGTGGTCGTGTGACCTCGTGTCAAACTCAAAGTCGCGTTCAAATTGTCGATCCCTCATAAGCTCGACCACCTCTCGGTTGTCTTGGATACGTTGAGTCCCGATGCCACATATATCTTGAATGCATTGGTTCATCTTGGAAAATGCTTGACTCAACTCGGCCACCCCCACCGACGATGACTCCGTTCTGGGGGCTCGAGTAGCCCTTCGCCCGAGCAGACGTGGTATCTTTTCCACCCCTTCCTCCCTCCACAAAAAATGGATTTTCTTCGGTGTTTAAGTCGAAATTTCGAGCGTCAAAAGGTGGCGTTTTGGGGTCGACTGAGTCGGAGGTCTTTGACCTCTTTGTAGGCCTTATATATTTCTAGACCTAGATGAAGAAGTTCCAACCATCGGGCAGACGTTGGTCCATTTGGAGCTATTACGCAGGAGCCTCCAAACCTTCAAGTACAAGAAATTCCCATGTGTGTCCCGATATTCTTCCAAAGCCGCCTCTAATATCATCTCATTGCCATTGCCGCTTTTCCAGTCGAACTTTGTGCGTTGATAAATGGCTTGAAAGTATGTGCATTTGCTGTTAAAATCGCTCCACTTGTCCGATACGAAATCCGGTGCCCGGTGATTATCCCCCAACCAGCAAGACCAAAAAATTTGCCGGACTGGTTTCCAAAACTCACTTTTATTTTGGTAGTTCGCTAAAAAAACAAACCAAAAAAATAAATAAGTGTGTCCGTTAAAAATAATATGTATAAGATAACAACAGATATATATTTTACAATCTATGGGATCCTTCGATACGTCAATCCACGCTCGGGTTAATGTGTACTCCTCTTCGCCGTCCCACAGTTGTACCTTTTTTTCGCGCGGGTCTCGGTTTCCTTCTTTTTATGTTTTCTTTGCCGCGCGGTTTGTCGCTCTGGCTCCTCGTTTATCTGTTGTGTGTCGAGAACAAAGTTGGGCTCTGTTCGCCATGCTTGTGAGGACCCGAACATTTGAGATGAGCCAAAGACTTGCAATGACCCAAAACCTCCCACGTTGAAGTTATATGTGTTTGGGTCCCATCCCATGGGTTGGTTTAGGAGGTTCATAAAACCGGCTTGGTTTTGAACCGAACCTGGAGCAACGGGTTGTTTAGGATCGCCGGTTGATTGAAGAGTAATAAAACCACGATTGAATGGGTTCATGGTTTAGATGATTAAAGTGTAGTGAATGTAATAAAATTAGATGGTATAGAGATGGATTAGAGGATATATGTTTGAATGTTTATGTTAGAGATGATTTTTGAATCGAACCCGGCGCTATGGGTGGCTATCGCGCCCCCATGAAGCCCTCATAAAGCCCACTACGGATGACCTAAGATCATAACCAACCATATTGCGTTTCCCCATCTTCAAATCTAAAGAAAAAAAGCATCTTTTTAGATTTTTTTTATTTATCAAAATCAATTTTATTTATTTCTTTATTTATGTTCCAAAATAAGTTCCTTTTTTTTAAACTAGTAAGGGGCTTGGCAAATTAAATACTCAAATTAATGATTTATCTAATACATTATGTTTTGTACAAATTAATGATTCTAAACACATTACGTCATTTCATGATAAGTTGTGTTTGATTGTTGATCCTTTAGTGGTACATAACACCGTCAACGATGTCATAATCATAATTTTAAAAACTGAACTGGTCCTCAATCCAGGTAGCATCATAAATCATAATCAACTTAAAAGAAAACAAGGTATTACAAAGTTACATATTGAATATTATATTTTTTTTAAACTTCCATCTACATTTGAATAAATTATAGGGACATTTTAAAAAATAGACACTGCTACGGTGCAATTGAAAAACTTGTTAACATAGACATTCATTTTTAGTTGTTTCTACAGTAGTGTCAGCCTCCTAGCAAAAAGCGAGGCTTACTTGTTTAAGCCGTCTTGAAAATTGCTTAGGCTTAGCCAACTAAGCCATTCAACAATTTTAGCCACCTCGCTAAATTAAAGTGTAGCCTTAGCCGTTTGCAAAAAGTGTAAGCTAAGCCGTCTAGCAAGAAGTGTAGGCTTCGCCGTTTTAGTATGTAGTTGCCTTGGAAACAAAATGTATGCTACATCTTAACCGGCTCGCTATAACCATAACTAAATGTCAGCCGTTTCAGCCGACCGGGCTGATGTCCAACATCTGAATTATGAAAATGAGGCCAATTACTTTAGTGTCAATATAAAAAAGTTCTTTTATTTATGTCTCTTTTTGTTTTTTTTTTCTTTTGTAATTTTCCCAAAATAATAACAGGGTTCAGCCAAAGTCCACATAATTATTAACATATGATGGGATGGATCATATCGATTAGACTGTCATCTCATCAAAACAGTAGGCCAGTAGCCATCATCACGTTTCATCTACATAAAAACCATATTAAGACACAAATATGTTTTCACCAACTTGGCACAAGTGACCAACATCACACCAATGCCTACCCTCAAGAAGAACCTCATCCCCACCACCACCACCGTCTCCGTCGGCTGCGGCAGCAGCTGCCGGAGAATCAACCTCTCCAAGATTTTCAACCCAAAACCCTACAAACACAAACACAACCACAACCGCTTCTATTCCAACGTACACAACCACCGTAACTCCTCCCCAGTCTCTGCCTCTACATCATCGACCACAACCACCACCACTACCACTACTACCACGGCTACATTGTCACCGAACACCTCAGACACAACGGCTGTTAGGAGCTCAAGAGCCGTGCAAGGGTTTGGATGGCTTGGTGGTAATAGTCTGGCAGTTGAAAAGGATTCAACTGACCCTTATGTTGACTTCAAGGACTCCATGTTGCAGATGATAATGGAGAAGGAGATATATGGGCAAGATGATCTTCAGGAGCTTCTTAACTGTTTCTTGCAGCTGAATTCTCCTTACTATCATGCAATTATCATCAAAGCTTTCACTGAGATTTGGAACAATCTTACAAACTAAGTGCATGGCATGAGGATATTGTTAATGATTATTATTATTATTCGTATGCATATTCAAGTGATTATACTTCATGTAAGGTCTATATATAGTTAGCTAGCTAGCCTTCCTTTTTAAAAGGTTAGGGTTTTTAGGGGTATTAATTATGGGTTCTAGGATTCATACACCCTGTGACGTCACATTCTGGGGGTGTGACATCATATTTTAGGGTATGTGGCAGCCTCCTATTGGTATGTGATGTGGGCCAGGGTGTATAAATCCTAAATAGGGGGTGTATGGATCCACAATCCCATTAATTATATATTGTAGTTTGTAGATTATGTTTAAAGCTTTTAAATCATTGTATCTTATGATCATGCTAGTGAAATGATTAGTGGTCTTTCATGGTAATAAGTTGGTTAAGTGCTTGTTTGTTTAGTTTGTTGTCACTACATGTTCTATGCTATTTGTAGTACGTATTACTCTTGTATATGTTGTCTTTAAGTTACCCATTTTTTGTATGAGAAGACAATTTTCTGGTATGGGTAAGTTGTAAGTTTTAGTTTCAAGTATTGTTATTTACCAACTTCAAATAATTATTAAGTTTAATTACATAAAATACGTGGATAGTAATTTATAGATTTATGTTTTTTAATAAGAGATTGATATGTTGAATTGGTCAGGCCTGTAGGACCGTTGGACTCACCAAACTGAATTCGATATTCACGGGTTTTCTCTCATATAAGTGCGGAATCCAAACACGAGAGTTTTACAACAATAGGACAATCAAAGAACAAACCACAAACAAAAAGATGCTTTCAAATGGTTCTAGATTCAGTAAACGCTAATATCAATGTTTACGATCATATCCACAACTTGAAATAACCGAAACTTTGTCTTGGGTTTGAGAGGATAGCTTTATATACTGCTGTCATTCGTGTGTTATGTTTACACGAATGGGGCAGTTCACACGAATGGGTATTGGGACGAATAGGTTTATATGCCTGATACCTATTCGTTCAAACAGTAACACGAATGGGTCTCCCATTCGTGTAGAGATATCCATTCGTCCCAAACTAATTACAGAATTACCCCTAGGCTATTAAACAAGGTAAACGACAAACAAACAATGTACGAGAGACTATACTAAGCTAGGGACACTATAAGTAAGTTGACCAATAGGACTAAGGTGAATAAGGTCTATATCTTTCCGCAAAAAGTTTGTTTGCTAAGGAACCTGAAATGATAGAATAAGTTCGTATAATTCATAAGTACTTACACATGTTTTACTACCACTCCTATTAACAGGAGGGTGTAAAATTTGGTTTGAATTGGTTGATAATTCAGAAAGTGTACATGAATTTCGAACCAAAACTTTTGGGCTCATCCAACAGGGTATTGTTCTAGTTCCTATATTTTATGTACTAGTATTGTTGCTATGACCTAGTAATGTAGCTTGAGCTTACTTTTATAGTTCGTTCTGCTAGTTTTGTTTTGTTCCGTATTTGGGGTTCATGCTAATGAGCTCGGAGTTGTGGACAGCCCGTCCCCCATCTCCAACCATATAATTTAAGAAAAAATCATAGTTTTCTAAATTTGCCTCTCACTTTTGCAAAGTCTCTCACATCCCATTCCCCATCATATCCCCTATAATCTTTTTTTATTATTATTTTCTTTTTTTACAACCAACATCAAACCACTCCACCTTCAATTTGTATTATTTTATTATTATTAAATGAGATAGGGGAAGTATGGAAGACCCCATATATGGGGGCTCAATATAGGTTTTTTGCAAATTTTAGAAATGGGGTATGAGGATAGGGGTTAGGATGGAGTGAGTTTTTGTGGGATTTTCTTAAATTTTAAGAATGGGGGAGGAAATGGGGGATGGGTTGTGAATGCTCTAAGAGCTATCATTAAATATTATGTTTGCCTTTAATCAATGTTATTAAGTAGTTTTGCCTAGTAAAATTGTTTTTTTTTTTTTTGAACGGCCAACAAATTTTATTAATCGCCCACTGCTAGCGGGAAACTAGCAAAAACAACACCCCATTACACCTGGAAACAGAAAAGAAAAACAGCAAAACTATACAAACATAGACGACTACGTACTCGAAAGGTGAAAACCAACCCATTTGTCCCAAACTAATCCGGATAACTTAGCCCTTGCTTTGACCCATAAGAAGCTCAACACCTTAATATCCCCCACTATCCTATGAAGCGAACACTGCTGCTGCCGAAAAACCGCCTCGTTGCGTGATTTCCAGATGCACCAAACTGTTGTGTAGCATACCGCTTGCAGTGCCTTCGTAACTGTCTTTGATCCCCCCCCACATATGAGTGTAGTTTCAGCACATCCTTGAAGTCAAACATGTAGACAGACCCCGTCTTGCACCAAAAAGTGATCAAACTCCACACAGCTTGAGCGAATCCACACGACACAAAAAGGTGCTCCACCGTCTCTTGGTAATCACCACATAAAGGACACAAATCAGAATCAATAACCAGGTTCCTTCTTTTCAATGCTTCTCTAGTTGGTAATCTGCCCTTGTTCGCTTTCCATACGAGAATTCCCACCTTTTTTGGCACCCAATTGTTCCATTCGAATGGTCTTGGACACGACATATGTCTTGCTGCCACAACAGCCTGCTTGACTGCTTTCACAGTAAACTGCAGCCCACTTCCCTGCCCCCCATCCCATACCCAGCCATCCAGACCAACACCAATAACCGGACAGGCCACCTGCTGAATTAGCGCAGCCAACTCAGCAGCTGCCTGGCCACCCAACTGCTGAAAAACATGATCCCAAACCCAGCCCAACCCGTTTAGACGTACCCGATCAGCAACAGATACCGATTTGTTTCTTTCTAGCGCGAATAAAGTCGGGAATCGATTAGCCAGAGGCCCACCCGAATCCCAACTATCCAGCCAAAAAGAAACGCCCAACCCGCATCGAATAACCCCTTTGATACACCCTTGAATGTCCACCCCACCCGTATTTAAGACCCCAACTGCAGAAGCAATATTTTTCCACGGCCCCGGACAAGTCAGCCGAACCGGAATAGGATTCCAGTTCCTAGACGACTGGTGAATGCCCCAAATGACCCTTCTCCACAGCTCCCCGGTGTCGGTCTTGAAACGCCACCACCACTTTGCTAATAAAGCTAAATTAGCATCCTTAAGCGACCCAAACCCAAGTCCACCCCTATCAACTGGAGCCGTCACATTATCCCAGGCGATCCAGTTCATTTTCGCCTTTTCATCCGAGCCCCCCCAAAAGAAAACCCTCCTCATTCTATCAAGGTCGTCTAGAACTCTACCGGGTGCTTTGTACAAAGAGAAGAAGTATGTAGGGAGCGAGTTCAAAACGGATTTTATAAGCACTGTCCGCCCCCCAACCGAAAGCTGTTTGGCTTTCCAAATGGACAGCCGCTTACGAAACATATCAAGGACCGGTCTCCAATGTTTGCACAGGTTCATATTCGCCCCCACTGGTAGGCCAAGGTAATTAAACGGCAAATTCCCTACACCACAGTTGAGTAACGCCGCCATGTTTTGCACACTCTCACTGTCCACCCCAATCCCAAAAACATTACATTTCCGGAGATTTACCTTTAAACCGGACGCAAGGTAGAAGCATCTCAAAACCCGCTTAAGATTCAAGGCATTCGATTCGGACCACTCGCCAAGGAAAACCACGTCATCGGCATAAAGGAAGTGAGATAAGACCAACGAACCATCCCCACACGGTAACCCACGAAACAGACCACAAGTTGTGACCCGCTTCATAACACCCGTAAGCGCCTCCATCACCAACACAAACAGGAAAGGCGATAGCGGGTCGCCCTGCCTAAGACCTCGGCTGCACTCAAACTCCGCGGTAGGTGATCCGTTAACGAGAACAGAAGCACGAGCCGATGTCACCACAACCATAATCCAAGAGACCCACTTATGAGGAAACCTCATTTGTAACAGCACCGATTGTAAGAACCCCAGTTTACCGAGTCGTATGCCTTTTCTATATCGACTTTGAAAATCAACCCCTCTTTCTTTGTTCTCTTTAACCACCCGATCATTTCATTGAGGATGAGAGGACCATCCGTAATGTTCCTCCCTGCCAAGAACGCGGACTGTTCAGGAGACACCAACTTATCAATCACCCTCTTTAGTCTAGCCACCAATACTTTTGAAATCACCTTGTTAACGCATCCCACCAAGCTTATCGGACGATAATCGTTAAACCCCATCGGATCATCGCCTTTAGGGATTAAAGCGATGAACGAAGAGGAACACCCAGCCCCTAACCTTGGCTCGTCATAAAATTCCTGAAAAAGTTTTACAAAGTCTGCCTCTAAACCGCTCCAGCATCTCTTCAAGAACCTGAAATTAAAGCCGTCTGGGCCCGGTGCCCTATCGCCATCACAACTCCACACCGCTTCTTTGATCTCAGCAAGAGTGAACGGCAAAACCAAAGCATCCGAGTTGGCGTCCGATAATTTTTCGATGTGTGTGCAAACCAGAGAAGGTCTCCTATCCAGCGGCTCGCGGAACCTGTCATCAAAGAACTCAAAGGCCTTGTCTTTTAAAACACTCGGACATGTGACCCAGTTGCCATCCACCAGAATACCATTAATCCGATTATTGGTTGTATTGGCGTTTATCACCCCATGAAAAAAACTTGAATTTTCATCACCTTCCACTGCCCACCGCACCCTAGATTTCTGTTTGGCATCGAGAGCGTTTTTCCTGTCAAAATCCAACATAAACGCCTTACAATCCAGTCTAATTTCCTGCTCAGCTTCAAATAAACCGCGCGTTTCAGCCACCATTTCCAGCCTTTCAAGTTCCTTCAGCTTGCTTTGATACTGATTCCCCATATTACGCCTAGTAAAATTGTTTAAAAGCAATGTAAATATGTTAGTGTCTTTAGTGGGATAGCCTAGAAGTAAATTAGTGTGTTTCTTAATCAAGTGGTTATTGGTTAAAAGCCTGCAAGAGTATATGTATGGGGATTATATCCGTTTTAATTAAATATATATAATGAGTGGTTGAGTTTTATGATGGTTGATGTGCCTGATTTTAGTAATTGGAAAAGATATCATTTTTCTTGGTGTCAAAAACTTGATGTTTTAATTCCAAAACATTGGTTTTGAAAAAAAAGATGAAGTTTTACTAAATCGTTAATAAGTTTTGAATTTATAAGTAAACAATAATTACTTAGAAACTAAAACCAATACATAGGCAGAGAACCTGACGTGTATAGTATAGATTTCTAGGGTAAATACCGAGTATCTTATTCCAAAGAACACACTTTCCCATACTCAAACTTTCAACACTTTAATTAATCGGGTTTTGAAAAAGAAAATTAAACGGAGGGGTTCTAAAAGAAAATAGTTTTGAAAAGATTTTAGTTTTAAAATAAAAAGATAAAAATAATATGTTTAGAAAACATGCACATCTTAGGGACCTTTCGGATAAGTCGGCTAATTATAATCAAAATAGTAATAGTTTTAGTTATTGGTGAGGAGAACGAGTTTGAACGGTCCCTTCAGAATTAGGAGATAGGAAAAAAAATGAACAAGGGATGACGTTCTGGCAACTTCATGGGTCACTCACAAGGAAAGTGTACGAGTCCCCATAAAGGTGTCTTCAGACTGCTGGCCCGTAAGCCAGTCTTCTCCTGGTTGATCGTGTGGTGTCACCTAAGTCACAACAGCCATGTAACTCATTAGAAAGCTTGAGTCATGCTTATCAGGCACTTTCTAAGACACCGCAGAGTCACTCATTTAAGCACTGAGTCCTCTAATTTACCTCCTTAAATTTATGCAGAGGCTTAATTCCGACCGAGAATCCCTTCCACCTCTCTCAACTCTCACTTTTCGTACCGAAGGTTCTCACATACCATCAGCTTGTATGATGGGGGACCGACTAAGAAGTTATCAGCATTGTACTAACGAGAGCTGGATACGGTATTCTTGTTTTATTTATCTTTAAAAGTAACAACTTAATTATTTATTGATCAGGTAAATATAAGTTTAGTTTAGTGATTATGTGAGTTAACAAGTTAAACCCTTAACCCCCAAGATTTATGAATGTAATCCATAACAAAGGTGGAATATAACCTAAAGGTGTGCAATCCGAATATCACTGGTGCACCCGTAGGGAATCCTCCATTTGCCAAGAAAGTCACTCTCACATCTGGTATGAACCGGAAACATGTCACCCAAATCTGGTCCACTTCAGAAGCCATTGCTTAGAACCCGATTTAGATATCAGAAACCTTAAGGATCTTTCTCACTACCAGTTTCCTTGCCTTGGATCTAGTTCGGGACTACCAAAAGTCGTACGAACCCTGTGATAGCTTGTTTTATAAGTTAAATTTTAGGTTTGTTAAGTTAATCACTAGTTGAACCTGTCACAAAGATAAATAAACATGAATCAGTTCATAATATAAACACACCAAATAACTAAAAATAAACTAATAATAATATAAAAAGTATAACGAATCAATTAAGTTAGCAAAATACTAGATGGATACAACCATAATAGATAACCAACACAAGAAGAATGATGTCTTCAACTCATAGACAAGCCTTCAACTTCCTTGATCCTGTGCCTCAAATGTGATCCTCACGACCCTCAATGTTTTATTGCCTTTAAACTACTCATACGGTTCCATTCTCGGCCAAGATAATCAAGGTAGGATGAGTCCTAACCTTGGTGGGATGTTAGGATAGCCCTAAGGCCTCCCAAAAGACCCCAAGATCTCTGGAAGAAGCTTGGAAGTCGGCCCAAGAAAGCTCTAGAAGGCTCAAGAAGGAACACGTAATGATTGAGTTGAGCTTGCTATTTATAGAGCTGCCAAGTCAAGCACAGGCATGCTTGATAGTGGTGCACGGCCATGCACCTGCCCCATGTATGTTCAGTTGCTGCAGAATCTGTCTTGTCTGTACTTCAGGCCATGCACGAGCGTGCTTGTTGACAAACCTTGTTTTCTTGTCCCCCCCCCCCCCAGTTGGCTACTTTGTCTTCTAGTGTGTGGGGCCCTTCTACAAGTAAGCATGGGTGTGCTTGGTCAACCCCAGGTCAATTTTGTCATCATTTAAGCCCCGAGAAGGTCTTTACACATCCTGGGAACATGCCTCGTGTCTCATATTTCCAGGAATCTCTAGTTTAGCTGTTTTTACCTGTTATTCATCTATTTTTTGGTTGGAGCTTCAATTTCCTTAGAAACACAAATAGGAATGATTAAGTAGCTTTAATTATAAATTTAAGCCTAATTTTGCCCTATTATCAATAGTCTATTATGTATGCATCGTGATCACTTAACTAAACTTTGTCAAAATGACATAAGAACAAGTTCCTAACATTTACTTGAATGAAGTAATTGTTACAAGTTAAAAAGGACTATATGATTTCCCCTTAGATACCTTTATTGGTCCGAGGCCGAACTCCCAAGAATCCCAAAATTTCTAGTTTTTAAAATATATGTTATGTATAAATTGTGTTTAAATTATTTTGGTGTCACACACTCAAATTTCACTTGCGGGGTTTTACCACGAGACGCGTGACATACCAGGATCCAAGTCATCAGTCACATAGAATGACAATTATATGCATAAAATAATGTTCGAAAACAACCATGCAGTTCAAAAGTTTAACGGGAGCCTAAATAAGTTTTACAATCCAAACTCTAATATAAATAGTTTCAAAACAGTTCAAAGATGATTATTTAAATGATGCATCAGATGAACGGACGCTGTGGACGTACTCCAGTGTGCCCTAAACCCGTCCAGCTACCTTAGCGACCTGAGAAAACACGCTATGTTTGTCAATATACAATATTGATGAGTTTACAGGTTTTATGTTTGCAATAAAGCAATTATTTGAAATCAGATCAGCATATTAATCTACATCTATATCTGATGCTAGCTAGACATCGTTACAAGTTACTTAAGCGTTATGAACCTTGCTGACTGGTAGTAATAAGTTACCTTATTTCCCCGTCACCGGTCATCACTCCGTGACGTAATGTTAGATAGGACAAATATGCACCCGTGCGACATCCGGTCAACACGGGTAAGGCTTGTCAAACCCAATAGATCTATTCACACTTTCCCCACTATGTTCCACATATTTATGGTTCAAACTGTTACAAAGACTTTAGATGAATCGCTTAGTACACATGTGATATAATGTAATATATGTGATCTACCGTGTTAGTGTCTGCGTAGCATGTTTCTCCCCAATAGGAAAACAATAAATGGGACCGTGAAACTCACCTTAGGTTGCTTTGTTTGTAAAATAGTACCAGGCGTGTTATGATAGCGTCCCGACTACTGAAACCTATCATTAATAGCCTATAAGTTGTTTCACATAAAATACGGTTGTTTAATACCCTATTATCGTCCAGACAACGACTCAGTGTGTTTTCGTAAAACGTTTGACTATGTTTGACCATACTAGACTTGATATCCCGTGTGTGACCCATTATACTCGTTTATAAGTTACGTACAAGTTTTCAGGTAATAACATGTTGGTAGATATCACAAATAATGAGCATATCACAAAAACAAGCATATTGCTCATGTTTCGATAGAGGTTTAGTATTAAGAGTCGCTACATTATGTCCACGTTTCGATATTCAAACTTAGTTGTTATTCTACATTGTGACCGGTACATTTGCCGATAGTGTGTGGTTTAGCGGGTTTTCCCCTTTTTAAAACTTATTTTTTGAATTAACTGATTTAATAAATTTAATAAATGCATTTCACACATCAAATGGTAAATTAACTAGCTACTTGCAATTAAATTATTCGGGTGTATCTATAACTTGAACGTTCGAGCTCTTGTGATCAATCTAATAGAATATTGGTCTTTTAGCACTTCACACCTCATTTTAATTCATATCAAAATTAGCTTTCAATAAATATGACATTTAAAACTTTTCAAACAACTAGAAGGATTCCGGTACTAACCGGTTATCTCTATCTTTAACATATCTGATTGTCAAAAACTATTTCCTTACGCAATAATTTTAGCTTTTTTTTAAAAGCCCATGAAAATACGTTGATTAAATGTTAATATAGGATTAAGTATTAAAAGCTTTTGTGCCCACAGATTTATACTCGATAGTGATCTGTACTATGTAATTGATTGGTACATTTGTCTGTTTACGTGTGTAGTTAGAGTTTTAGTTACTTTTACCTTTAAAACTAATTTGTGCCATATTAGTATTTATTTGTTATTATTTTCACAAGTCAAATACAAATGAGCAAGAAATTATTATTTTTTTACATAAAATCTATAATTATTAATCAAATTTAAAATGGTTAAACTAAAATTTTAGTGGACAGAAATATAGTAAACGTTATGCCTATTAAATTTTTTTTAAATTAATTCATTTTTTCTTGGGCTTGGCATGGTTGCAAAAGTCGCTAGGCGCCCCCTAGTCGGAGTCGGGAGTACTCGGGGAGTTGTCGGCCTAGTCGGAGAGTACTCGGGGAGTACTCGGCCTAGGCGTAGAGTAATCGGTACTCGGCAACCTACCTTGTAGCGATTACTCGGGGAGTACTCGGCCTTCGAGACCTTGTTTTACAACAGAGGGGCTTGGACGTTTACTACAATCAGAGTATATTTTGAAAAGATTTAGTGATATCACTTGAAGTGGGTCGTATATGTACATATGTGGATACATGTATTGACAAATGTGTAAAAGGACAGTACTTGATAAATTGTAAATGACGCCGAAACATATGACAAAGATGTGATACTGCACCAGCATCGATCAGCACTGAAAATGAGTGCTTCGCTGAATCCAGAAATGCAATGATTCCAAATAGTAGAGTTTGTTCATATTCAGAAGCTATCAAAAGTTATCAGAAATAATTATTTCTTCAGATTTCTGAATCTATTTAATTTCTCCATTTAGCCCCACAATTCAGCATCAATCTTTGGGCCCATCTAACCATATAGCTTGATTTCAACAGTTTAAACGTCTAAACTTATCGTCCGTTTTTTTTCTTTTAAATTCAGCCGTAGGATTTTGTGTATATTTTACTTGGATTTTAGTTATGATAAGTTAGGACAATGCACATGATTTGGATTTGCTTAATAATACACGCAGGGTTGTCTATGGGAAGTAGGAGGTCGTGTGCTATAAAAATAAACCCTTAAAATATAAACTTGTATATATTGCTAGGAAATTTAATAATTAAATATTATATTAATGTGTAATATAATGATATTTAATTATAAAACTAGATCAATGAGAGATATAAGTTTTAAGTGTGTGTGGTGAAACTTTAGTGTTGTGGGAATTTGTAGTTGTCCAACATTGGTGGAGATATAAATCATGTGTTGATTTATATGTAGAATTCTATAGAGGAACGTATTCCTATATAACATAACACACCCAGTGGCAACTAGGAGGGTACAAAGCACGCGACGCGCCCGCACCCGGGCACGGTCCCGGTCCCGAGCACGAGCCACTTGAGAGCCGCCTTTATACTTTTAGTGAGCTTGGCTTGGACAGGAGTGGCTCGAACCAGTTAACTGGTATGGCTCTAGCTAGTGACTCGAACTACTTGTGTGGTCAAGTAAAGACTTCTCATATTCCACCAGATCATTAAAGTGTGAATTCAATAATCATTAATTTTTTAACTCATTCTTATTGAATTACGTATTCAATTAAGACCTTTCAATAGACTTCAGTTTCAAGGATATATAGAAGTCACTTTGGTCTTGTTCTACATAGAGAAAACGAATGTTTGCGAACTCACACACAATCTCAGAAAATTTTCCTAACTTCTCAGACTTGCAGGCTCTTGTTTCAGGTGCTTGGTTTACTCCGGCAGTGCAATCTGCTTAGGCTGTTGTACCCTAGGAAACAGACGGGTTCACCTAGGTGGCCCGAAACTGTTTTAAGGGAATGTGTTTTACACGTGCCTCAATCATTTCGAGTTTCCTTTTGCTTGTTTCGTATTTTACTTTCATTTTGTAATGTCAATTTATGTCTTTGTATTCTGTATGAACTCATTATTGTATTGTAATCCGAATTTATTTAATAAAATTAGTATTTCTTTTATTTTGTGAACAGTGGTCCTACATATATTTGCTAAGACAGTAGTTGTGATTAAAATGATTTTTGTTATTTAATTAAGGTAAAACTTACAACTTTAAGTTTCCAATTGGGACACATAGGGTTTGTTGGGTAAAAATGGGTTTAAATGAGCCCATGTTTATTTTGAACACCCAACAAAGCCCGATCATCCGGTACACCCATAGGTTAGATTAAAATAGGTTTAAATGAGCCGATGTTGAGCTTTAAGTTTTATAGGCTTTTGTTCTAAAAAAAACGTATATAATAAATAATCCCCCCCCCCCCCCCCTTCCCAAAAAAAAAAAAAATTCAATGGACGATCTTGCCCTTCATAAGAGTTGGCCATGTATACATGAAGTCTATTCCTTAAGTTCTAATTGTTGAACCCGTATCACTTCTTTGTTTTGATTCTTATTTTATGTTTTTATACCAACACCTAATAAACATAAACCGTTAAACCAAACCGTCCTTGGTAGTTGTTAATTTGGCTTGATTCGGTTCGGTTCAATTTGATTCAATTCGCTTCAGTTTCGTTAAATTTTTAACAGTTAAATTTTAATTTATTAAGGTCAAATACCGTCAAAAGCGAACCGTGTTTAATCATAACATTTGGGCTCATGGTTTAATTTAAAATCCGTTAAATCTGGTCCATGAACAACTTTGAAAACATATACTTCGACTTCTATCTTATGACAAATAATGGGCCAGAAGAAAAACTACAGAATCACAATGTAACTTGGGTTAGCATAGCCCACCTTTTGAAGCCAGGACTCGGGAGCCGGGGCCCATTCTTGTACTCAAAGAGTAAAAGGGCTAACGAGGAACCATATTAATATTTTATTTACTATATATATAAGAGTAAAGAATTAGAAAGTTAACATAAATAGAATTAAATAAATTCATGGATTTATCTTGGGTATTAGAATGGGAAGCATCTTGAAACACTGCAAAAAAGACGATGGTATGTAAATAAAGAATATCATATGGGCCAACAATATACCGCTTTTTATGTATATCGAAAATTACCAAAACATTTAAAACAGATTTATGATGAAGAAATATGTATATGTAAGTGCTTGCGGCATAGGGACTTATGCATAGGAGAGTATTGAGCAAACACTCAATGGAACCTTCTAAAAGGCCTCGCGCGACACCTAGTACAAGACAGATACGTGAAGAGGATGAAAATGACGTCTGGCCAATCACAGGCGTTCATTCCCTGCCCCATGAATCCATGATATCCTACCACCAGCAAGGACAATAAGGACGAGTGGGAACACGTCCAACCAATCAAAGAAGAACAAGGGGATGAACTGTCAATCACCATCAAGGCTTAGAACCGACCCATGCACACTATAAATACCCATTCATCCCATAAGGGAGAGGGCAGCTTCTCGCATAACAAAAACACACACTACACTACTCTAGGTTTTGTTAGAAGGATTGGTGGAAGTATTCTTCTTGTAATACACATTAATAGTCCTTGTAATCAAGCTGAATACATCAATACAGTTTCTATGTATTTATTCATTATTACTGTTGTTACTACCATCTTTTGAGTATTATTGGGTCGGTATTTCTTCGGATGACATTTTAAAACTTTCCATAAAGGATCCTATTTTTATGGTATGGCATTCTTGTGTGTAGCGAGAAGTCTCTTTGGTTTAAAAAATAACGTCCTTATTTCTTGGGTTGTGCGAAAAAGGGAAGTGTAGGTAGCGAATGAGTATGAATCTCATGCATGACTAATCTGATAAAGTATTTACATGTAGCTAGTCAATTAATAAAGAGACTCATAGTCCAGGGTGGCATCCCTTTAACGTTACTCCAATTAAATGCTAACACATCAAATTTGTTCTGCACTACCATAACATTACCCTCAGTGGCGAAGCTTGAAAAAAA
This sequence comes from Ambrosia artemisiifolia, assembly GCA_032199755.1. Classification (NCBI taxonomy): domain Eukaryota; kingdom Viridiplantae; phylum Streptophyta; class Magnoliopsida; order Asterales; family Asteraceae; genus Ambrosia; species Ambrosia artemisiifolia. Next base: position 21,698,041 of record CM063517.1, read on the forward strand.
TTATGGTGGGAGCTAAAAATCACGAGACTCGAATTTTTTTTTTATCAGTGAGGCCGGACTCAATTAATATAAAAATTACCTAAGAAAATCTCAAATTTCCACCACTGAACAAAAAAACGGGGGGGGGGGGGGGGGGGGGGGGTGGCAGGGCACCCTCTGACCTGCATTATCCTTCGCCCTTTACTACTCTTTACTACTCTAAGACACTTAAATTAGAGGATGTGGTGCTTGAAGTACCCTAATCATGGATCCTACCATTTTACACACTACCCACTACCCTCTCTCTATATCTCTCACATACAGACAGTCAAACACACACATACCATCAGTTACTTCCACCCGAGAATGGTACCCGAAATAGGAGAGGAGTGTAGTCTAGTCGCTCGGGTACCACTCTCAGAGCCATGGGAGAAATATCCATTTTTTGTTCTATTATTTTGGGATTGTTGAGAAATAGAATTATTGTATAAAAAAATTACTAGTTGATACAAAAACAATATATGTCCGTCCATTACCTTTATATAATTAATTTCTTCAAGACGTGGTCAAAGACTTGGCTAATAATTTATGGTCAAATTTTCAATGGATTCTTCCATTTGAGGTTTCACCTTCTTGAGATTATTTGACTTTTATGCCTGCCATATTAATGGGTACCTACCTTGTGTCCTTGTACAAGAACCAACTCTACAAGACTCCAGGGAAACTTCCACATTAAATAAAGGTCTAGAACTATAATACATCTAAAATAAAGTTAAAATTTTAAATTTATTATTTTCTAGAACCCTGATATTATCATAAAGAATATAAAGTTTACTGCCATTCAAAACAAAATATAAAGTTTACTAGTCTAGTTAACCCCTTGATTCTTTTTTTAAGTTGGTAACGACCGTAACATATATGTTTAATAATTTATTATTTTGAGGGAAAACGTATGTTAATCTATTTTATTATTTTGATTAAATAGAAAGGAAGATATTATATAAAGGTAAAAGAAGAAGAAAGATTCATATGTTAATAATTTTCAGTAATTACTTAGTTAATAATCGCTTATTGAGAGCACCATGAAAACTACAAAGCATTATATGTATAACCGTCTAATGCATCACAACTGAGTCGATTGACTCAACCGGTACGCATGTTTACATAGTAACAACCCACTACACACATACGCGTCAATAACGTGCCCATGTCTTTTAAGAACAACTTTTGCCGATTGTTTGTTGGTGTAGATCACGTCTCCATAAAGTTATCTTGCAATGATAAAAAAAGAGTAAAATACATAACAGAAACTTATTAAAAAAAACATGAAAACACGTACACAAAATGCATGCTTCTTGTAGCTTTCACAACATGTATATTTAATACTTCAAAACTTTGAATAAAAATTATAAAAAGGCACAAGTTGAAAACTAAAAAATAGACGAAAGAAAGTCGTCGTTGGCAAGTAAACCCTGTTTCCATACAATTGCCTTCTTTCCCTTGTACGTTTTACCTATTCCAAATCAAGCAGCTATTTTAATATACCAAAATTCAAATTATATATATGCATTTAAGCACCTAGTATATATGTACATACATATACACATTCAAATTAATATTATTCTCTCAAAATTCAATATTTCAAGAGTTCAAATTTGCAATTTCATAAACTTTCTACAATATCCCAGAAAGAATTAATTGAAGATCATATATCCTGTTTTATTAAGGTAAACTTTATCCTTGTTTTTGTCATAAACCAATTGGAGTTAACTAGTTCAATTGCTTAATTTGAATTCACTAGTTTCAACTTTGATTAAGGGAAATTGATTTGGAGAATTCACTAGTACGTTCGTTTATTCGCGGGTGGATCAATACCAATATGTTATATTCTTGTAAATTGAAGGTCATCAAAACTGATGATCATGGTCAACGACGGTTTATTTGATTAAATTCTCTACATTAATTTGTGTAGGTATATATTTTTGGCGGAAAATAATCGTTTAATCAAAGAAAACTAGAAGATGTTGGGAGAATTGATCACGAATAGTCTTGTGTAAGTTTTTTTTTTGAATTGGCTTGTTTGGTTACAAATTGTGAAATTGGAGTTTGCTACTACTTTGACTTTTAGTTTGTAATCTGATGTTTGGTTACGGCTACAGGTTAGTTCTTGGATACGCGTATCCAGCTTTCGAGTGTTTTAAAACCATAGAAAGACAAGGAGTAGGAAATGCAGAGTTACGATTTTGGTGTCAATATTGGTAACTACCATGTTCCCTCGAATCCCTCCCCTGCAATCCATTTAGTAACAAGAATTTTTTTATTAAATGTCAAGTTTCTTGATCGCGGTTTATTGTTTGTTTTCAGGGTGATTGTTGCAATACTCACGGTGTTTGAAAGAATTGGTGATATATTCATTTCATGGTACGCGTCAAAAATTGTTCATTTAGTTTCTAATAGTTTAATGATTCTCATTTGAAGTTTGTGAAATCTTTTTTCAGGGTGCCAATGTATGGAGAGTTAAAGCTGGCCTTGATTATCTACCTATGGTATCCTAGCACAAGGGTAAAGAATTTGAATCAATGTATGATGTGTTTGCATATGTTTGTTTAGTTGATATAAATGGGAAGTTATGAATGATTGCAGGGTACAGGATTTGTATATGATGCAATGTTGAGGCCATTCATAGTAAGACATGAAACCGATATCGAAACGAGTTTAAAACGGTTTAGGGACAGAGCGTGGGATGTGGCGATTTATTATTGGCAGAATTCGACCGAATTAGGCCAAACAAAGTTCTTTGATATCTTAAACTATATGCTTTCTAAACCCTCAACCTCAAGGCCAGCAGCACCATCACAGGTATCAGTTGTTGATAATTGACGATGTTGGAATATAATTAGAGCTAATAATACAAAACTACAATTACCACTAAAACTAAGTTGCTACTAACCAAAGGTTTTCGCTTAAGGTTAGTTGCAACTTTTAATGCAACTGATGATCAGTTGTTAGTTGCAACTTTCATTGCAACCGATGGTCAGTTGCACATTTTAATGCAACTGAAACTCGTCGATATTCAAACCAAGTTGCTACTGACCGAAAGTTTAAACTTACGGTTAGTTGCAACTATTAACACTACTAAAAATCATCACCGTTGACGCTCAGTTGCCACCAAACATCTTCTAAACTAATTCTCATACTCTCCTGCAGGGATCACGAAACCAAGAAACCTCAGGGGACGGGCGGCCTCCACCGCCTCCAATAACTCCAAGCCCAGCCATGTTCGGGTCAGAACCCGGTTCTGACCCATGGGCACCAAGTGCACCAACAGCACCTCCAGTTTCCACCACCGACCACCACCACCACCATCACGCGTCCAATTCAGCTCACAGAGAACCAACTTACGTGCGATTTCGACGATCAATGGGCCTTTAATTCATCAAAACTATCCATATCTATCTATCTATCTATCTATCTATCTATCTTTAGTACAGATTGTAAAGAATGTAAAGAATTAAAGTACCAACAACATTAGACCTTGTACTCCAATTCTTTTATTAATTCAATTCCTTTTTCCATTACAATTATCACGTCTATTACTGTATTACATAATTCATTACCTCTTTATTATTCGTTACAACCTTACAAAGCAATCAAACAGTCGAGTAACAACCCGAACAAACCCATCACAAAACCGGTTCCAAACCCGGTAAAAAACATTCGACCCACCATCTCCGTTCGAGCTAGACATCGGCTGGAGGTAAGCCCACGCCGCCTGTTTCACAAGCCGGTTCTTGATCGATATCTCATAACCTGAATTAACAGCAAATGACGGAACTTTAGGTGACTGAATAACAGTGGTCGGTAATATGTCACGTAGAGAGGTGTAGGAAGGCGGCTTATAAGATATTAGCTCATAATCTGCTGCTGTTGATGATGATGATGATGATGTGGATGATGACGTCAGCGTGGTGGTGTAGGATGAAGAGGGTGTTGAAGATCGGTGGTGGGGTTTGTTATAGAGGGTTAAAGAAGGTGGGATATCGATGGAGGTACGGCGGCGTAAGGTGGTGATCGGAGCTCTTGTGGCGGCGGCGGCGGCGGCGGCTGCTTCGGTGGCGGCTATGGTGGTCATTGGAGAGTAGGTGTGTATTGGGAGTTTTGGTGTTATTAATATTATTATTATCACAATAGTGGCGAAATTGGTTTTTGATGTGTTGTTATAACTTATAAAATGCGCTCCTAATTGGTTAATATTTTTGTTACGTGATTGAATATTTTAATGTGTTTGCTTTTAAGCTTTTAAAAGCACTAGTTTTTGATATAAAATGAATATGTAAAAGTATTGTTTTGGTTAATTTATTGAATTTATTAATTAAATGGTCTTTATTTTTGTATGGATTTTATATTAGGGATTAAATTAATGGGAAAGGGAATTGACGTATACGGTTTTGAAGGGGAGTGGTGGTGGTGTGGTGGAAATTGGAATCTAATTGGGTGGTAGGAGTGTATTGCCAATTTAAAATTGTAAATTTAATAATGGGTCTATTTCATAATATTATAACTCCACCATTCTAGGAATATGATGCGCTATATAGACGTTATGTTTTATTATTAAATGTAATTTAAGAGTTGTAGTGAACGTCCAATTCAAATTACTCAAAATTTAAACGACTTGGTTAGTGATATTGATAGGGGAATGCCTGTCGTGTTGCAAATAGGTGATTAGACTCATGTCATCTTCTTTCACGTGTGTTTTTACTAACGATCACATGCTATTTCTCGATCACTTGAGGGACGAGGTTGCGTTGGTGTTATAGTGAAGCCTAAATGGCACTCCCTTTCCTAACGACCACATGGTCTAATGGAACGTTAACTTTAGTTTTAGACAATGGTTATACATACACTAATCTATACTTAAATGTACATTATATTTTTACTTTTTTATACCTATTCACGATATTTTCATACTATTACTACTTTTTATATATTTCGTTAGCAAATATTTATTATAATAAATGCGCTCAAACATTACATAACTATAAATAATAAAATATATTTAAACATTAGCGGCGGATATGGCCTTGTTATACTAATATCATTTTTAAGTAAAACAATTCAATTCTTGCAGTCCATTAAAATGTTATGCATGTATCGAGGGATAAGAATAGATATACGGGTAATATTGGTCACCAAACACAAAAAAATCCCATAGCCTATTTTCAAACTCGGGATCTTGCCTAAGGGAAATGAAAGACATAATTTTAGATGCTTTAAAATATGTGTGGTGGAGTGGTGGTCTGCCACTCTTCCTAAACATAAAGTAGTTTGGGTAAGGGTGACTGGTGAGATCGGTTTTGTTTGTATATTCATAGAACATGTAGTGAACTTTAAAACATATAGATGCTACATTGGCTTGACATTATTGTAGAATCCATCCAATTATGCTAAATTTGCTGAGAGAAGATTCTAATAAAAGACCTAAGACCAGCCACAGCTCATGCGCTTGGAGACCCAGTTCCTACATGACTTCGTCCGACGAGAGGGCGCTGGACATCATTGGTGTGGAGGAGTCTCGCATGGTTTGTTTGTCCGGAAGGGATGTGGGCTCCACTACTTTTTGTCAAACGATAATGTGTAAAAAGTAGAAAAAAATAGGTATTCTGTTGAAAAAACAAATTGGAAAAAAAATAAGTAATGATGTGGAGGTTTGTAGGATGTAAAAAAGCTAGGCTTTTCAAAGGAAGTTTGGAATCTGATATGGCGTCAAATTAGCGGTTTAAGGATGTACACCATAGTGGATGCTCTAAGCCTAAAACCAGTGGAACTCATGATGATTTGATTACCCACCAAATACAGGCAAAGCAAAACAAACCAAAAAAGCTAAATCATTTGGTTCTGAATTTAAACTTTTACCTTTTATTAAAGATCAAGATTGAAACTAGATTCACGTTTTATAGTTACACTACATTGAAAAGAATCCATAGACCTTTGAAGAAGCTACAAGATTCAGAGATAACCTTTTTTTATAAAAGTAAATGCCAAGGAAAAGAGTTTGATAATGAAGAAAGATATCTGGTCAGTTGGGTTCTAACATATTTCACCTTTTCCTCCAAGTTTTTAAGCATTTAAACAATGAATCTTTGAAAGAAAAGAAACGGTCGAGGGAACAATGGAAAAGTTTTAAACAAGATCGGTCATCCAAGATTTTAGGCAAAAAGAATGTAATGGCTGCCTTGTTTGTAATTCACAATTTTGTAATTTAACCAAATGGATGCTAAATCAGCATTCTTGAATAGTGAAGAATAGGTTTACATGAAACAACTTGAAGGTTTCATTATATACCTAAACAAGGGCATAAAGTTTGTAAGCTTACTACAATGCAAGAGTTGAAATAAACCCAAAAGTTGGATAATATCATCTTGCCTAATGTTTATTAAATCAATCTAACAAATGTGTACACATCAACTTTGACAATAGTTTTTGTAGTTCCGCATTTGCTTCTACGTAGATAGCATGTTATTTTGACACAAACCAAAATCAACTTAATAAAACTATAACAGTTTCTATCATTTAATTTTTCTAATTTAGAAACAAATTTATGTAATTTTAACAATGAAAATCAATAAACTAAACAAAGGATATGTTCTAACACAATTTTATTATATTGAGAAAAAATAGTCTTCTAGGCACCCCCAAGGATTCCAAATAAAAAGCTATGCCTAATAACGGTGATCCTATATCTCAACTTAATATTCAATGCCAACTGGTTGCTTGATGTATGTCATGAAAGCGCTATCAGCCTATCACTACATACGTAGTTTGTAGATTAAGTACACATACTAGCAATAGTTATAAACAAGCAATAAAGAGGCAATTGAAATATTCAAGCAAAACGTAGACTACGGTTTAACTTATGTTGGTTTAACTTATGTTGGACTTCCTTCTGTTATCGAGTGGCTTTTCGGATGTAAGTTAGATAAACCAATATAAAAGATCGAGTGTTTAGGTAAATCTAATTTGAAGTGCGAATAAATCAAAATGCATTTCATTTAAGTCTGGTGCAGATAAAACAAAAAAGCTACATGAGTATGATACCCATTAAATAACCAAGTTTTATTTGTACCAAACAACTGCTTAAATCTTTTTAACTTCTACAATTTCACTGTACAACAAACCCCTCCCATACCTGGATCTCAATTCTTTGTGCTGACATCAGCTGGTGGTGTACTTGGGTTTGGTGTGCTGACATCAGCTAAACCAAAATCCTCGCTTAGCAAATCCACTCCATCCCATTCGATATCACCTACTGAAAGTAGTCGATAAATGCAAACAAAATACTGTATTAATGTTTAATGCACGTATATAACATTTAAGTAATGGAAGGTTGAGAAGAAAGCATACAATCTGTATTCCACATATCCGTGAGTGGAACTTCTCTGTCTGACAGAAGCCAATAGTCTTCATCATTCTGCAATGATGAAATTCACAAGATTATAGCAGCAGACTACCATTTTGATACTTTTTTTTTTTCTAAAATGACCCATTTTAAGGTGAGCCTGTTTTAACCCGAACCCGTTTCAACCCATTACACAACCCATTTGTTTTTACAAGCTAAACAGTCCTAATAAATCTTCTGTTCACCTAATTAATTGAAAAAAGTGTTGATACTTACATTAACATCAGAAGGCACTATCTTCATAATTCTCCCAGGCGAGTCTTGAGGTACATTATGTTCAACTGGCATGCCAGTATTTGCAACAATGTTTGACTCTGTTGCTGGAACATCATCGGATCCAGAGCTTGAAGCAATTGGCATAGGCATGGGCTGTTGTTCAGCCCCATCAATATCCTCAAACTTCTCTTCAAATTGACTAAAATGTCCCCCATATATTAATAATAAACATATGATATTAGTTCAGAAGAATGTCAGCAGTTTTGAAAGAAATGAATTATTACCTGACAAGATATACATCTATAGGACCCATTGTGCTTCTAAGGATTATTCTGTACCTCCTTTGTGGATAATCAACAGCCTGATGTATCATGATGCGAAGGTAAATATCGCTGATGTGGCATTTTTTAATTTTATATTTAGCAAAACTTCTAACCAATAAACTCACCTCATCGGGATCAGGAACTTCAAGAGTGGTCCCATGTGGAGCCTTTATTGCTATCAAAGTTTCATTCTGTCATTTGTAAGTGCATCAAAGGCTTAGACAACTATAAATGTGTTGGCTTGCCTAACTAGTAGATATAAAGGTGGAGCAAAATTTTGTTAACCTCACCTGAAAGCATGGTAGGCTTTTTATGTCATCTTCTGTAACAAAAAGCCATCTAAAACAGTATCGTGTCAGCATGTATGATACTTGACCAAATTTTTAACTAACAAATACTATTTTTGAAAAAAAAAAAGTAGTACTTTTGGTTGTTGTCATCTTCACTCAAATCCCTCATTCTTTCCTGCATTTCTCTGCAACAGTTTCAACATCAGCCCAAACAGATAGTTTTATGCTGAAGCAACTGCATATCTGATAATGTAAAAAAATCAACTAACCTTATGTTTTCATCCAATCTATGTTCTTCCATAGAAAGTCTTTGAACTTCTGCCTGTAACAGGGTGACATCATCCTCCCTCTCTTCGGGTTTGGAAGCATCAAGGCCCCTAAACAATTAATTAAAATAATCATGTAAATTACAGCTGTTGACTAAAGGTAGCATGTTGCGTTAAAAGCTGAAACATGCAATATGTAACAGAAATCTTACTTCCAGCGAATTCTGTTCTTGAGCTTCTTTTCGATAAGACCGATGCCTTCAAGGACATTTGTTATATCATATATCCGCCTCTTCTGCACCTGTATAGTGATAACTTCTTAAAGTAAAGATTGAAGACGAGCACATTATTCACATGAACATTAGATTTTTTATAACTTCTTAAAGTAAAGATTGAAGACGAGCACATTATTCACATGAACATTAGATTTTTTAGAAAAAAGTACCTCTAAAGTATCAGCAGCATTATTCAAATCAAGTATACCATCTTCAGCATGTGTAATGAGGTTAATAAATTTTTTCGTTAAAAGTCCTGCAAAGTTTACAAACACCCATCAACAACAGATTATTTCTGCGTATTCTTTTATAGATCGATCCTATGAAGTAGAAGTAGATGTAATGGTAAGTTACCTAGAGAGCTGTCATAACGGCAGTTGCCAGCAGGAGTAAGTGGAGACGGTGAGCCTGCATTGGAAAGAGGGGTTTGAGGAGTAGCTTTGCTGTTCTTTGTAACCTTTGACCGGCCATTGACACGTCCATTTTTTCCAGAAACAGGAGTGTGAACAGGACTGCTGACTGTAGAAGCAGCCCACTCATTTGATGTGGATTCATAATGACTTATGCCCAGTTTTCTCTTCACTGGCTGAAAAAACACCAATCATACAGACTTATAGCATCAACCATAATAATACAGGGATCTTTTTGTAACATCTATCTCATAACCCTTGATTTCATTAATTCATTTAGAGGTAAAGTAAATTTAAGTTAACTTGTTCATTCACATACACACATATGAACTTTCTCAGCTGCTTCAGTTATAAAGTGTAATCGAGACAACCACAGGAAAATTATCCATATACTACTGGAACTATATGCTGCCCGAACCCTACCATTTAATCCCTAAATAAGTACGCTAAAGCATAAAATAAGAAACATGTTTACCGATACGTTTACTCTATTTTTGTGCATACATACAAAGTTTATAATAACCCTAGTCCTGAGTTTCGTCATTTCACCGTGCAGGGCGTGCAGGCACTCACTTACACTAAGTCTAGCCAATAGAGTCAAGACAGCATCAACAAACTCAATACATACACACAAACAAACCGTTAAAAGAGCTAGTGAAATTCCAACAATGCAACATGTTCAGCTAACAAAATATTTACACTAATCCTTATCTTAGGTTTCATCATTGCACCGTGCACTTAAGCTAAGTCTAGCAAACTCAATACGTACACGCAAACAAACGGTTAAAAGAGCTAGTAAAATTCTAACAATGCAGTATGATTTAGCTGACAAAATAAACACTTAAACTCAGTTTCTAAACATAAAAATACAAAGAACAAACTTAACCTAAATCCCTAATTCACATTACAACAAACTAATAACAAACCGTTCAACAATTAATCAGAGTGCTGATTATCAATAACTCAGTATTATTATAAACATTATTATTATAACAGTAGCACTAGTTATTTTGTCATCAGCATGAGTTATTCATAAAAAAACATGGTTTGTACCTGAACCAGCCACAACGTAATAAACCAAATAACAACAATAACAAACACATATAATTAACTACCGGAGATCTAACGATTAACACTTCATCTTCCTGATCGACAGTACTAACGCTTCGTCTGACGTCACTTCCAGCCAAAAACCGATGATAATCATCAGACGGAACAAACGGCGGCTTTGTCGGATACAACGACAAGTTCCGTCTCATCGGATGCGGAACCGGAGCTCTTCCTCCGGCGGCGGTTGACGACGGTGGCGGCGGCGATGGTCGAGCATCGGACATTGTGTAAAACTGAAAGTTATTGAGCAATAAAGTTGAAGAACGATTGTGGAATTGGTTTAGGGTTTAGAAGGTTTTAGAGAGAGAGAGTAATGGTTTTAGAGAGAGAAGGTAAGGGTGAGGGTTTGAAGGGGGAAAGTTGTGAGGGATTAGGGAGAAGGGAAGAAGGGAGGGAATTTTTGTGTTTGGAGAGATGTGGAGGGAACGAAAATAAAAAAAAGAGTTAGGTGGTGGTTCATGGTCCTTGTGGTTTGGGTTATTTGTATAAATAGTCCTTATAGTTTAGTTTGACTTAGAGAGAGTATTTTTAGGTCATATGTAAGTTAGTGAAGAAAGCATAGTGTCGCGACTATTTGGTTGTTTGAAATACTATGAAGAGTACGAGAGAAGATGTACATAGTAGCGTGTTGGCTAGGCTGGGTTTGTAACGTGCTTAATATGTTGTGTCTCTTCAAAATGTTTTGTTGTTTTAATGACGGATATAGACTTTGATGGCTAATTGAATTACATGGGAAAAACAAAATTGTACTATGATGAAAGGTGAAGCGTATGTGAAATAAAAATGTTAGTGTATTAGTGTATGTTTTATGAAAGTTAAGAGAAGAATAGTCTTCCATAAAGGGAATGGGATTTTTTGTAATGGGAAGACTGACCAGCAATCTAGGTTTATGTTGGTGAGTCTTGAAAGCTAAAACGCTAGTAAAATAAAGAGTGATACCGTAAAGGTTGATATATTTCTTTGAAAATAAGTAATGAGTTTCGTAATGTTTGGAGTATAAGGGTGTCAAAAGCTTCTTTATTCAATGTTAAAAGGTCTTTTTGTTAGTATTATAGTGACTCTGACTTCTCAATAATGTTAGTTTCACTATGGGGGAAAATGGCAATTTCAATGTTTGTGAGATTGATTGATTTCTCATAAAAAAGGTAAGTGGAATTGTGATAAGGTTTGCATTTTTGGAAGATTTGTGGAGTATCATATATACTTCAAAAAGATTTGAGGGTTTCAAATGGCTTAAAAATGGGAATAGGTTTGAAAAAAAAAAAACCGTTGTTTATAATATTATTATGGTGACTCTAACTTTTCAATAATTTAAAATCTGAAAGTCGAAACATGTTGGACAGGTAAATGAGTAGGGTATTCGGATATGAGACCATGTATGACCTTAGTTATAAACACTTAGACACTAAGCGCACTATTATATCAAGTCATACATCCGATTACCAAAATCATGCCTATACTGATTTACTCACTTCACAACTGAGTGCATTAAGATTATTTGTATACATTATATTATGGTACTTTGAAGTTGTTAAAAACTTGTAATTACAATAAAATATCGAACTATTAAAAGTGTAATGAGTAATAACTTAGATTTGAAGTTGGTTGTTATTGGGTGAGTTTAAGACCGGCTTTTGGATAATGAGAGTTCCAACTGCCAACAGGTGACTTTTTACCACAAAAGATTAGAAACATGTAGGCTCAACATCCATGATGAAACCTACAAACCCGATGAGTATGAAACGTGATTTTAATCCGATAGGAGGTCGAGATCATAAAATTCGAATAATTGTCATCTGTTGCATATCATAAACCCACAAAAGGTACCGGTGTTTTTATGTTGGGTAAACTACACCGAGTGGTACAAGGTATTTCAATGTATACAAAACTTCAGATTTTGTATCCATCCTTTGCAAACTTATAACGAGATATGGTTGCCCTTCCTTTGCAGCCTTGTAAGTTGTAACACATGGTTTGTTAAGTTAACATGAAACATATATTTTGTGTTATTTTTTAACCAGTAAAAAACCATTGTCATATTCCTATATTTGTTTGTTCTTAGTCATCCCCCCCCCCCCCCCCCCACACACACACACACAATGTCCGGAAGCTTATTAGACATCTTTTTCCTTCATTTTATGACCTTCGTACCCTGTATCACGCAACATTACCTGCTGATGGAGATTCGGTCCTAATTTTTCTATGTTTTAGTATTTGCATGTTTTTATTTTCTTTTATTTGCATGTTTATTTAATTTGTTTTATTTCTGCATTTGTATTTCATTCCATACGTAACTTTGACCCATGGGTGTAGGGGTTGGTTATTTCTAAAAAAAAAAAAAAACTCTTGTAATCTTCTTTATTTAAAGAACCATCAAATAAAAATTGAAAAGAGGAGAGTTTTAGAATGAAGAATATTTTTGTATTGATTTTATCTCATTGGATTATGAGTTAAAATTGATGGTCTATGCTAGCTAAACTGTGGCATGTTGGGTGGTGTTCTTAGACACGATTCTCTGACCGTAGTGGTGTACCTATATCTTCAGTTAGAAATTGCAGCCCTACGGTTTTGTTTGGTGGTGAATCTCTATCCAAATGAGTCGTAGATCTATCCCTTTTCTTTATTGTTTGATTTGAACCGGTGATTCAGGGTTATACTCCCATCACCTGCTGTGCCCATGAATTTGTTCTCTGCCTCAGCTCGACTGGTTGTTTGGACCTAGGGTTGCACCCATTTATTCATGTGGATGTGCCACAATCATTTATTTGTATTTTAATTCCACTAATGAGTGCTTTTAGTGATTTCTAACGCAAGCGAAAATGGATCATTTGTTGGTTATGTACATTCTTGTAGTTCAAAATTTGTGCACCATCGATGCTTAAGCTATTTTCCGAATAGGCAAATAGGTAGGGGCTGCAAACAAATTGAACAAATAAGGCCTTGTTCATGTTTGTTTGTTAAGGAAATAGATGTGTTCACTAACACCTACCGAACGAGACTTTAATTATGTTTGTGTTCGTTCACTAAAGAAATGAACGTGTTCGTGTTTGTTTGTTAATTTTAGGTACTGGACAAAAGTGGACGCAAATGAACATAAATGAATATTTATGAACACAAAAGTAGACAAATGCACGTTTATGAACACAAATGAAAGCAAACGAACGCATGAACATAATATTCACAAACTATTCGCTGAATGGTTGGTTCATTTGCAGCCTTACAAATAGGTGAACTTATGTCATTTCACTTGTTCGATTACTCACATGTAGGTTATACCATTCATCATCTTCATGTTGGCCTCTTATTATGTGGAAATATTGAACCCTCTTGATTCTCATTGGTATCTTTTGATTGGCATATTATGATAAAGATTTATAATAATTTATGTCTATATTGATTGGCCTTTATAATGATTGGTTTGTGGGTGAGTTCATTAGATGTGTATGTTCAGCTTGAGGGGTCCAACTTACATGTTCAACTACAATTAACGGTTTTGTGATATGTGTTTTGTTTGGTTTTTGAGATGTGTTTGGGTGGCGGCAACGGTCTTGTTGGCAACTACTGGCAGAAGAGTTGGTGGCGGATTGTTGCCGGGGTTGGTTGGCGGAGGGTCGGGAGGGAAGGGTCAAGACTCAAGAGAGGTGAGGAGATGCGGTATGAGGCGTGGAGGGGTTTTTTCTGCTTCTAAAAGCTTTGCTTCTGCCTTCTACCATTGAGCCACCAACACTAACGATATATATTTTTTCTTCCCCTATTTATTGTTGATTACTTAATTTGTAGAGTTTGGTCCACTTATTTAACAAGGTTGGCTAGTGGAAAATTTGTTGGATGTCTAGGGGGCTCAAAACTTAAAAATTTAGTTCAAAGAGGCTGCCATTTTATTTTTGGTAAATTGATTTTGGTGAAAGAAGTCTTTGCTGATATTCTCCCCATCTCTCGTTCTATGCAACGGCTCTTATTTGGGCTTCGTTATAAATAGGGATGCAAATGAGCCGAGTAGTTCGCGAGCTACTTGAACTCGAAACGAATCGAATCGAGACTTATCGAGTCAGAGTCGAGCTTGAGCCTAAAACAAATTTACTTATCGAGCCCAAGCTCAAGCCTGGCATATGAAGCTCGCCATGCTCGTCGAGCCTTGGTATAATATTAGTTTTATTATTATTTTATACTATTTACCCCCATTTAAAGTTGTTTAATAAACGAGCCGAGCCGAACTTTTGACTTATCGAGCTATCGATCCTATTATTTATATTATTTAATTTAATATATTAACTAATAAACACTAAACGAGCCAAGCTCGAGCTTTTAAAAACAAAGGTCGAACCGAGCCGAGCTCGAGCTCGAGCTCTTAGAAGTAAATCGAGCTCGAGTTCGAGCCTAGTCGAGCTCGGGCTCGGCTCGTTTGCACCCCTAGTTATAAATAGGGTTGTACACGAGCCGAGCCAGGCCCAGCTCGAGCTCGAACCTAAACCGAGCCAGCTCGGCTCGGCTCATTTTTCTGATCGAGCTGAAAAGTCGAGCTCGAGCTCGGCTCGTAAATGTTCGAGCCGAGCTCGAGCCAGCTCGATATATATATATATATTTCTACAAATATTTATTAAATAAAAATCAATAAAATTACACATAATCATGTATATTTTTTTTTTCTAAGTTATGGTTTATTTATTATGTATATTTTTTTTATTTTTTTAAATTACACAAGCCTGAGTCGAGCCATATGTCGAGCCATCGAGCCAAGCCACGAGTCGAGCCATCGAGCCGAGCCACGAGTTGAACACCCCTGACTCGAGCTCGGCTCGAAAACAAAACGAACCTCTTCGAGCCGAGCTTTTTTCGAGTTTTTTTCGAGCGAGTTTCGAGCGAGCCTCGAGTCGCGAGCTTTTTGTACACCCATAGTTATAAATGGAGTTTCTCCCTGAATCGGTGACGGAGTTTGAACTTTAGATGGTGGAGGCCAAAAGGCAAGAGATCCAAATTTGTTTTCAAATCGGTGGGGGCCGTACTCAGTATATATAAAATTTTCAGACAAAAACCGACAACCTTACACTAATGGGCCAATAAACGGTGGGTTACGTCTCTAATATAGTAATATTGTTCTTTGATTTTGTCTTCTGGTTTATCTTGTGCGAACTATTTGGTTCTTGAATATTTTGTTTAAAAAAATCATCTTTCAATTATCTGACAGAAATTGTTAACAAAAAGGTTTAAAAAATGGTAATTTCGTATTAAATTAACAATTGCAATTTGCACATCATGTTTGTTAATGTTAGAAATCAAACACGGTAAGGTTTCAAATAAATAGGATCCAATCTATAACTCGTAAAAAAAGGTATCATCCAATTTCTCGATTACAAAAACATCACTTTCTTTTAACTGCTTTACCCTTTATCTAAACCTTTAAACAAACTTTTAGACTATTTTAACTATTAAAATCAAAATTAAAACACTCAAAGCAACTATAACTGAGTGGATTAGATGCACTTTTTTTTAGTTTGTGTTTTGTTGTAGTAGCAGCTCGCCAGCTCATGGAACAAACATAAAAAATAATATGAAAAGACATGATTCAAATAATGACTATGATATTATTATATACTATAGTTTAGGGTAGCTCTTAGGAACAGTGTATTCTTAGGACAAAAAAGGAGCAATATTTACGGTTTTGCCATCGTCTCTTATATATATTCTTAGGACAAAAAAGGAGCAATATTTACGGTTTTGCCATCGTCTCTTATATATACAAAAAACTGACCTAGGATTATTGGTTGGTTTAACCGGTTGTACCAGGTCATTCAACCAGTTGAACCGACTGTAGGAATGGTTACGAATATTGGTTCAACAGGCCATACCAGACGGTTCAATCGGATATGTCGGTTGGCTCAATCGGTTGTCAACCGAACCGTCGCAACGCGATTTTTGTTAAAAATCGGTTTGCCCCGCGGCGAAGCGCGGGTGTTAAAACTAGTTACTACAATGTCATGTCGTTTTTTAAGACATAATAAATGTAAAGAAGCAATCGTTTAAAGTGAAGTCACGCTTTTTTTTTTTCTCGAAAACTCTTGAAAAGTAAAAATCATGTTACAAAGAAATTCTATATGATTATACATTTATACTATGACACGTATAGATAACAGGAGAGGTAGACGAACCCCTCCATGTCATCAGGCCCATCTTCCACCCCACGTACCATCATAGTTGTCTCATATATTAGTCATTCCCCAAGGACAGAGCAACCAATTTCTCTCTTTTTATTGTCGGGCTGATGCATGTAACGCCATAGTTATGTTCAGCCGATTATAAGAGAACAAAAGCGTGTTACTAATGAGTTAAAAGATTTGCTCAATTTTTTTAGCATTGGGCTTCTTTTCCTTTCTATGACAATTTAGCGGCTCAAATGTGAGTAGGATAACTACACTACGATTAAATCTACCTTTTATACATAAAATGATCAGGGAGGTGCGCTTTGTACGTAGTAAAAGTAATACTTAATTTAGGACCCATTTGTGATATGACTCATCATTTGCAAATATTTTTTTTCGTTCACCCATGTGACCCGCTAGGTATCCAAGAGTCAACTTGGGCATAACTCAATGAGTAGAAATCATCACCTCTACGGCTCTACATGTTATATAAGAGTGAAATGAGGTTTAACCTTCCATAGTGTAGTATTGTTTTACTTTACATATTTGACCCGTTATAAAGACATCTATATTTTGGGTTGGTTAGGCTATGATTTTGTGAATCCTTTGAGACAGCTGCACATATTTGCTCTATGTCTACTGTTATAGGTTTTGTGGGTGAATTTAATGGACAACTTCTACCAGTACATCGACCATTTTGAATACATTTGACAACTTTCTAACTGTTAGCTAACTTTGGCCCGCTAAATTTATAGCTATGTATGTATATATGCTTTACGTTTATGAAGGGATATATTCTTTTACGGGTCGGTATATAGTTGAAGACTTTAGTAGTTGTAAATACTAGTGAAGATCCAAAAGTTATACCGTACCTCGTAAGTGAAGAAGAAGACAGTTAACTTGATAAGATCTTGTGTGGATTGGACCTGCGAAACTAGCAGACCGTTAGGCTCGTCACAGGGGGGCAAGGAGGGCCTCTCTGTGACCACCCTCCGGCGTGAGGATAAGTATTTGTTTTAGAGAGATAAAGAGAGTTTAGAGAGAGAGGGAGGTTCGGAGTGTGTGTGAACGTGGGTTACCTGTACTTTAGAGGGGGTATTTATACTAGTCAGAATATTTGTACTTTGTTCCGTTCTAGTTGTACTATCCCCCGGTATTTGTGACCTCCGGTCTGATGATTTTAGTACGTTCGTGTCGCGTCTTATTAGTGTGAGCCGCGTCTAATGAGGGGACGAGGTTCTATACCTCTTCATGTCCCCTTAAGTCCCTAAGTTAATTTTTAACTTAGTGGAGTTCGGTCGTGCTTTCTGTTGCCTGCCAGCTGTTTTTTATGGACGCAGCACGTGGAGGTGTCCCAGGCCATGTCTTTTGGGATGGGACGTGGCGGTTATCTCAAGATTTTGTCGACCGTCGATCACCTTCTTACTTCGTTGGGATTGCGACACGTGTCAGTACTTAGGGGTTTCTCTTTTTCTCTATATAAGGCGGTTATTTCATTTATTTTTCACTTTTTACTTTTCCCCAAAAAGAACTCTTTCACTTCCCCTGCCATTTGAAAAGTCTCATCAGATTTGTTCGTTCGTCTTCTTCATTTCTTCACCGTTTTCAGGTTCGTCCCCTTCTCTCTTCCTCTTTATTTGATTTAAAATGGGGAAGGATAACATGAACGCTAGTTTCTCTACCCTAACCCAGGATAAACTGAACAAGTTTTTGAGGGATTATAGGATTCCTCTTGACTTGAATCCTGAGTTGCCTGCTCCCGATCGTGCCATTTACCCTCCTTTACCTGGCAAGTTTGCTTTTTACACCCGTGTGTGTGATTTTGCAAACTGCCGTATTCCAATGACCAAGTTTCTTTTCAAAGTTCTTCTTTTTCATGGGGTTCATTTCTCTCAGATGAACCCTTTCAGTTTGGGAAGGGTCTGTCACTTTGAATTGAAGTGCAGGGCTTTACGATCGAAGCCTGACCTTGATGTATTTCGAGCTTTCTATAAGTTGAACCAAGCCGGGGATTGGTTCACTTTTGAAAAGAGAAGGAAGAAGCCTGAGTGTCACCTGAAGGATACCTCTAGCTTGAAGAACTGGAAGACGCAGTTCTTTTGGTTGGACGATCGCTGCTTGCCTAGGGAGATGGTCTCTTTGTGGAGGAAGGATTTTGAGTCCTCCGAGTGGGAGTTGCCTCAGGATTTTGGTTGTGATTCGGCTCTGTACAATAAATTGGTGACTCATAGGTGCAACATAAAGAAGTATCCGGAGCATGTCTTAGTGCTGGGTGGGGTTAGTAGGATTTGGGACGAGCCGGACCGTTGGCCGATTCTGTTGTATAAGAATAAGGGTGAGCGTTGCTTGTTATCCTTCGTCCCTATCTTATGTTATGAAATCTGACCTTTATTTTTATTGTTTTTGTAGAGATGTCGTTGCTATCAGCCTTGAAATTTGATGACTATGATGATGAAGACTTTCAGCCTTCAAGTGAGCCGATCGGTTCGAACAAGCCGGTGTTAGAGCAGACTTCTAAGCTGCAGTTCCCTATTCGTCCTCCTGGTTCGGACGCGAACGTGGAGGAGACTGAGGGTGCTAGTCAAAGTAAGGATGAGGGTAGTGTTGGTGGTGATGAAACTGGTGGTGTTGTTGGAGAAGGCGGAAGTGGTGGTGATAAGTTAGGTGTTGATGAGGGAGCGACTGTTGGTCATGTCTTTCCGAAGCCGGTGCCTATTCGATCTGTCGATTCGTCCGGAACATATGTTACTGAGGACGAAGGTGTGGAGGATGCGTCCCTTGATTTAAATGTCAAGGCTCGTAAGAGGAAATCAGATTCCTCGAAGGTGAAGAAGAGCCCTAAGAGGGTAAAATTTGCTTCGACTGGAGTCATCCCCTCCCCCAAAGGTAATATCATGGATGAATTTGATCTTCATATTTCTGGGGGTAAGTCTTCTCGCGACAGTGACCCAATTTATATGGATGTTCCAGGCGGTGATCAAGGTGGGTTTGATGTAGGGACGTCTGATATTCCTCCGGAGTCGGGCGACATTCCGGATCGGACCTTAGGCACTGAGGATGCAGGCGGTTTTTCCATTTCTTCTCCGGGTAAGTTTCCAGGTCGCATCTCTGTCTTTCGTGCTAGTGGGGAGAATGAGTATGGTGCATCTTATTCTCCTTGTTGGTTCGTGACAGAGACAATGACTATTTTTAATATTGTAGATCCGTTGGACGATGTAATGGATGTGGATCCTTCTACCGCGGAAGACGTGTTTATCCCGGACTGGGATTTGAAGAATGGGTCGAGGGTGATTGATGCCTTATCCTCGAAGATGATGCTTTTCAACTTGCATACTCCTGCTGACCATGCTTTTTACCGAAGGATGAAAGATAATGAACTGGGCGATGCTCTCATGGTGAACCAAGCCCAGTCCAATTTTTTGGTTTCTGAGATGTATCAGCGATGGGTGGATTCTGAGCTTCAGAGGGTCAAGTTGACAAAGCGTGCGGCAGATTATGGGCATGGGAATGTGGTGGAGCAACTTCGGTCGACTCAGGCTTCCCTCGCCGTTGCTGGTGAGGAACGGGACTCCTATCAGAAGGAGGTCGTGGCCTTGAAGGAGAAGTTGCAGTTTGCTGAACAGGCCCATGATACCTCCAAGAGAAAGTACATACAATCCATTGAGGAGCTGGAGAAGTTGCTGGAGAAGACCAAAGAAGCTGCGGCTATGTTGGTGAAAGGTACGTTCCTTGTTTTCTTTGTGCTCCCTTCAACTTTGTTACTTATGATTTTTTGGTAATTTCCTTCTTTGCACAGATAAGGATGCGGCCCAGGCAGGTGAGAAGGAGGCCCAGAAGCTTGTGAAAGAGCTGAGAGTTGATGTGGATAGGTTGGCTGGTGAGAAGGGCGACTTATTGAAGGAGATGGAGTCTTTATTTGGGCTGAAGCAGTTCATCTTGTCTGAAGGGATGGAGTTGGTTTGCAACTATATCCGGAACTGCCCCCAAATGAAGACTGCTGTAGCTGGTGTGAACAATGCCATGAACGGCATTGGGTATAATGCTGGGGTGAGAGCTGGTTATGCCACGGCCTCGAAAGGAGTGCCAATGAATGAAACCCCCAAGTTGATCCCTAACGCCAAGCAACAGCTACTGGAAGCAGTAAAGTCTTATGACGAAGTTGTGCTTCCATCCATCTCCAAGCTTCAAGATCTAATCTCTGAACCTTCTGAAACAGTGGTGCAAGCCTTTAAAGACCTATCCGCACCTGATGATGCGCCGCAGGGCAAATGAAGTGATTGTTCCAACCCCAAGACGAAGTAGACATGCAACTCCTTTCCTCCACATAGGTTCGGAGGTCTTCCTAGTCTTAAAAACTTTGTGAAGCTTTTTTAACCATTGTACCACCCGTTCCTTATAGGTTCGGTTTTTTAATGATTTCTCTTAGAATCGTTGTACGTTCCATCCCTTTATAAGGGGTCGGAACATATTGATCGGTAGTCGAAGGTCGCACATAGTGCACCTGTTTTATTGTAAAAAGACATATTATGGCCGCGGCTCTATTATACGAGCGACCACATATTTTTGAAGTGAATGGGAATTATTAGTGAATTATCCTTGTGTTTCGGACATTTTTATTGTTTTTATTTTTTCTAAGTATAGACTTGTTTGTATGAATTCTGAAGTTTATGTAGGCTTCAGCTCATAACGTAGAGACTTGATCATGCGTCCATGACCTTGATAAGCCTCGGTTAAAAGATATGTCCTAAGTGTTTTAAGATTTTATATCCCTAACTGCTTTATGACATTCGAAGTAGAACGTTCGTTTTTCGCGTTTTGTAATAAGATGCTACGTAGTCTTTTTATGGGGTATCGTTTAAGTTCGGAATTTTGTGTTCCTCGAACTTGTTTGATCAAGAAGTCCGGACGAAAGGGCCTTCGACACCCCCATGCCCTAATTCTTATCCCCTCTTCTAATGCCGAGGTACTTTTACCCCATGCACCGAAGCTTGCATATTGTTTTTCTTTTTCAATACACGTATGACAAATATTATGAGAATGGGTTTTATAAAGATCGAATTTATTATATCAAGAGACTAACCGCGTCTCGTCTGTTTGGTACGGAGAATTTAACCATTCCGTAGTACAAAACGAAAGGAAATTAAAAAGGTGGGGCATTCACATCCCACTTTTACATTAAGAAGTAAAAAGAACTATTATTCGTCGATCTTTCCCTTTAGATGAAGCATTTTTTAAGGTGGACCCCATTCCACGTCCGGGGAACTTCATCTCCTTCAAGTGTTGCGAGCCTGTAAGCTCCTTTCTCTCCGCTGAAGTAACGACGTATGGTCCCTCCCATTTAGGACTCATCTTTCCCGGTTTTTCCACACCACTGGCTTCGTTACTCCGCATGACGTATTCCCCGACTTTAAACTTCTTTTCTTGGACTTTGGAGTTGTAGTATTTCTCCAAAGTTTGTTTATATTTTGCTTCTTTGATGGCTGCGGTTTCCCTTCGCTCTTCCAAAAGGTCTAAATTGGACCGCAGCTCTTTGTCATTGTCACCTTGCCCTGTGACCCGGTGGGTTGGCATTCCAATTTCTACCGGTATCATTGCCTCCGTCCCATAGGTGAGACTAAAAGGTGTTTCACCAGTGCTGGTCTTGTTCATCGTTCGGTAGGCCCAAAGGACGTTCGGCAGCTCATCTACCCAGCCACTTCTTTTCTTTCCCAGACGTTTCTTGATTCCATCGACCAGGCTGCGGTTGACTCGTTCGACCTGCCCGTTAGCTTGGGGGTGAGCGACGGAGGCGAAGGCTTGTTCGATGCCGAGGCAAGTGCACCATTTTTTGAACGGATTGTGAGCAAACTGCTTGCCGTTATCACTTACTATGGTCAATGGAAGGCCGAATCTGCAAACGATGTTTTCCCATACGAACTTTTTCACTTCAGCACCTGAGATCTTGGCTAGGGGTTTGGCTTCTACCCACTTAGTGAAGTAGTCTACCGCGACTAGCAGGAATTTGGCTTGTCCTGATGACACGGGGAAAGGGCCCACGATGTCAATCCCCCACTTCTGGAATGGCGAAGCTGCCGATACTGGAATCAGTTTGTTTTTGGCTCTGAGGCTTACTGGGGCATGCCTTTGGCAATTTTCACATTTTTGAAGTTCTTCAACCGCGTCTTGATGCATGCCTGGCCAAAAGTATCCAGCATTCATTACCTTTGTTACAATCATCCTAGGCCCGGCATGAATGCCACAGATTCCCCAATGAACTTCTTCGATGACATACTTGGCTTGTACCGGATCTAAGCATCGGAGTAGAGGACCTAAAAATGTCTTCCGGTATAGTGTGCCATCAATGACTTGATATTGTAGGGACTTTACTTTAAGCTTTCGAGCTTGAGCTTTGTCAGTTGGAAGCTCGTCTTTTGTGATGTAGTTCAGGATGGGGGTCATCCACGAGACTGGGCTACCTTGGATCATGCATACCGTAGCTTCGGCTGTTGATGGTTCGTTCATAACTTCAAGCTTTACTTCTTGTGACATATGATCCGGTGTGTTTGCCGCAAGCTTGCTTAGAGCGTCTGCTTGTTTATTCTTCGATCCAGGCACGTGCTTCACTTCACACTTTTCGAATTCTGATATCAAGCTTTTTGCCTGTTCAAATACAGCAGAATTAAGAATGGTGTTTTGAGTTTATAAGCTGGGGTACATTTGATATGGGGCTTAGGTCAAACCTTTTGTAGGTATAGAACCATGTTTGCCTCTTTGGCTTCGTATTCCCCGCTTATCTGACGTGCGACCAACATAGAATCCACGTGTGCCACTACCTGTTTCAAGTATATGGTACTTTTTAGATTGCTTATGATGTTTCATGGAGAAGAATGATTATTTGTTACAAAGGTTTATACCTTCTGAGCTCCGACCTTTTTTGCCAGTCGGAGTCCAGCTAAGAATGCTTCGTACTCGGCTTCATTGTTGGAACTTTTGAAATTGAGGCGAATTGAGTACACAAGTTCTTGACCTTCGGAATTTCTGAGAACGACTCCGGCTCCGGATCCCTCAGATCCGGATGCTCCATCAGTGAAGATGGTCCATTCATCTGGCTCAGGGGGAGCGAGTGTTTCGACTTGTCTCATGGCTAGTTCGGTAAGGAAATCGGCCACGACTTGCCCTTTTACCGGACCCCTTTTTTTGTAAGAAATTTCAAAGGCTCCAAGCTCGATTACCCATTTGGCTAATCTTCCGGAAACTTCAGGTTTTCTCAATACGTCCGGGATTGGTTGGTCCGTTTGGACTTCAATTTCAAAAGCTTGAAAGTATCGTCGGAGCCGACGAGATGCGTGCACCAGGGAAAGTGCCAATTTTTCCAAGGCTGGGTACCGCGTCTCGTAGTCACGTAAGGCTCGACTGACATAGAAGATAGGTATCTGTGCCTTTGATCTCGTTACCATTAACACCGAGCTAATAGATGCTTCTGAAGCTGACAAATAAATGATGAGGGTTTCCCCTGGTTCTGGTGCGGTTAGTGTTGGTAACTCTGCCAAACATTTCTTTAAATCATTGAAGGCCAGATCAGCTTCAGATGTCCAATGAAACTCTTTCGTGCTCAAGTACTTTTTCAGAACGACCATGAAAGGCAAAGTTCGTTCAGTTGCTTTGGATAAGAAACGGTGTAATGCGACCAGCCGTCCATTGAGGGCCTGTACTTCTTTTAAATTTGACGGAGGTTGCATGGTGAGGACAGCTTCGACCTTTTCTGGATTTGGACGGATACCATCTTTGGCCATTAAGAATCCTAAGAACTTTCCTTCTTCTAAACCGAAGGAACACTTCTTTGGATTTAGTTTCATATTGATCTGCCGGAGCTTGTCAAAGGTTTCGGTGATGTCTTTTAACAACGTATCTTCGTCTGAGCTCTTTATCACCACATCATCCACATACACTTCCAAGTTTCGTCCGATTTGGTTTTTGAACGCTCGATCCATCACTCGTTGGTATGTGGCTCCTGCATTCTTTAGACCGAATGGCATTTTCTTATAGCAGTATAGCCCTTGGTTGGTGACAAAAGTTGTTTTATCTTCATCGGCTTCAGCCATTTGAATCTGGTGGTAGCCCTTATAGGCGTCTAAGAAGCATTTTAGCTTAAATTTAGCCACAGCATCAACTTTGGAATCTATCTCCGGAAGTGGATAACAATCCTTGGGACATGCATCATTCAAGTCTTTGAAATCGATGCACATCCTCCAGGACCCATCGTGTTTCCGCACCATGACTGGGTTGGAGACCCAGGTATGATAGCTTATCTCCCTGATGATGTCAGCATCCAGCAGCACCTTAACATCATGGGCTATAGCTTTTACTCTATGAGGGGCCATGCTCCGTTTCTTTTGGGCTACAGGCTTCTTCTCTGGACTAATATTCAGCTTATGTTCAGCTAAAGTTCTCGGGACTCCTGTCATGTCCGACTGCTGCCAAGCAAATACGTCCAATGACGTAGACAACAATCTCCATAAGGATCTCTTCGTGTGGTCCGGCAGTTGGGCACCGATGGTAATTTTTTGTTCTGGGAATGTTGGGTGAACAGACCATTCTTCGGTAGCTTTAACACCTGCCGCGGCTTCTTTTAGTGGAGGTTGTCCCAAGGACTGACGAACTTCAGCAACGCGTAACTCAGATTCGGTGTAAAGTGTGGCTATCCCAGTTTCAGTAGGAAACTTGATGGCACCATGAACCGTCGAGGTGACCATGTTGAACGCTTTCATTCCCGGTCTGCCCAGGATTATGTTGTGAACTGAGGGTGCTCCAACTACTAGGAATGTCAGGATAACCGTACGTTGGTTCTCCTCTGTCCCCAATGTTATAGGGAGACTGAGTTGACCCAACGGATGTATGACTTCTCCCGAAAAGCTGATTAGAGGCATTTGGACGGAAACGAGCTTGTCTTTAGTGGCCGGAGCTAACTGTTGATAACATTGGTAGTACATGATTTCAGATGCACTGCCGTTGTCAATGTAAATGCGTCGGACTTTGTGACCTGCGACCACCCCTGAGACCACTATAGGTGCTTCCATGGCCTCTCTTGGACTGATGGGTGGAAAAAACAGCAGCTGCTCCATCCATGGAGCAATGTGATCATTACTTCTCTTAGTGCCTTGCTTGGAACCAACCCGAATCATATGGATTCCTGTTTGGTTGTTCGGGTTAGCTATTTGTGTCGCAGCTGGTTTTCCTTCTTTTAAATCTCGGATTAGGTGAGATAGCTTTCCTGCTTTACAGGCTTTGTCTATTTCTTGTTTTAAAGACCAGCAGTCGTCTGTGTTATGACCCTTCGCCTGGTGATACTCACAATACTTTTTAGTGTTTCGGTCGGAGGTGGGCTTCTGCTTTGGAGGTGTTGGGAATCGGATTTGTTCAGTGCTCAGGATTTCACTTGGAGTTTTACTGAGGTCAGAGAAGCTAGTGTTTCGGGAAGAACGTCCGGGGTTAACCTTATCATTTCGGTCGTTCCTTGAATAAGGCTGCGACCTGTGCTTCGACCAAGAATTGTTTCTTTCAGGTTGTGCCGGAGCTCCTTTCTTCCAGTTGCTTCCTCTTGGATTTCCCTTGTGGTCGCCATCACTGGTTTGGCCACAGGCACTTTTGCCTCTAGCGAAAGCCCTTGCTCTTTCCATTAAACCCTCCATTGTTTTGGGTAGGTCTTCGTGAAGCTTTTCTACCAACTGGTTGTTACGCACTCCGTGACAAAAACCAGATATCCGTAGCTGGTCAACAGCTCCGGATATCTGCATGCTTTCTTTGTTGAAACGATCTATGAACTTTTCTAGGGATTCTCCATCTCGTCTTCGAATGTTGTGTACTTCGGTTATGTCTTTCGTGCAACGTCTTTGTTGGGAGAAATTCTGTAAGAATACCCGTCTTAACTCCTTCCAGTTTGCAATTTGACCAGCTGGGAGCCCATCAAACCACACACGTGCAGCTCCGGTTAACGTTTGAGCGAACATGTGGCACCATGCTGGCATGGGCCATAGCTCAATCTCCGCAGCTCCTCCAAAATCGAACACATGGTCATCCGGATCCGTTGTTCCGTCATACTTCTTAACCGTTTCTGGCATTTTCAGCTTCGGCGGTAGTGGAGCACTGGCTATCCTTGGGGTGAACTTTGAGTATGAAGTCATGTATGCTGGTCGGTATGGTGCGGTGAGCTCGTCGTCTATTGGGTTTGAATTGGACTGTTGCTTGGCTGGCATTACTGGGTCAGTAACAAGTGGCCCAGTAGATGAGAGACCAGTTGGCAATGGTCCGGTGTACCCAAAAGGCATTAAATACCCATAAGGAGTTTGGATAGGAACCGAAGTAACGACAGTTGAGTACGTTGGGAGACTTACTGGAGTAGACACTGTGGTGGCAGAGGTGAGCCCTTCTGAAGGGAATAAGTTCACTTGCACACTACGGAGTCTTTCTTCCTTGCTTTGCTGATCCCTCAGCCTTAGCAAGAATTCACGGTTTCGTTGGAGGAAAGTCTCATCAAATTCCACCGATGTGGTTTGCATCTCTGTGGTTGCAGTGACCAGTTCTGTGGAAACAGCAGTAGCGTCGAAGGACGCCCTGAGATCAGCAGTGTTTTGATCAGATGTGTCGATATCAGCGTCTTCTCTGTTGGTGATATCAACGATGTGTAAATCTTCCTTAGCCATTCCAGATCTGTTTGGAGAGAGTAGATCTGCAAAAGGATGGCGCCAATTGAAGATCCAAAAGTTATACCGTACCTCGTAAGTGAAGAAGAAGACAGTTAACTTGATAAGATCTTGTGTGGATTGGACCTGCGAAACTAGCAGACCGTTAGGCTCGTCACAGGGGGGCAAGGAGGGCCTCTCTGTGACCACCCTCCGGCATGAGGATAAGTATTTGTTTTAGAGAGATAAAGAGAGTTTAGAGAGAGAGGGAGGTTCGGAGTGTGTGTGAACGTGGGTTACCTGTACTTTAGAGGGGGTATTTATACTAGTCAGAATATTTGTACTTTGTTCCGTTCTAGTTGTACTATCCCCTGGTATTTGTGACCTCCGGTCTGATGATTTTAGTACGTTCGTGTCGCGTCTTATTAGTGTGAGCCGCGTCTAATGAGGGGACGAGGTTCTATACCTCTTCAACTAGACAGGTCAAAGTGTATGTCTGAATATTATTAGTTATAAACTGTATTTTTTGATAAAGGTATTCCGGCAGTTGTGGATGTAGGAGAATAACTCATTACACAATATGAAAATGTAAATAACTATACTAAACTAATACATAAAAGTTGCATAAGAAGAATGCTTAGCTTTTGATAAACATTGGTTTATTAAGACAACTATCCCGTCTATATGAAACACTCTCCCAAGGTACGTACAATAGCTAGAGTAAATGACTAAATGAGTAATGGTTGTGTACGGTTAGAGAGAGAACTAATTACAAACCTAAAATTGCACTAAAAATCATATGTTCTAGTGCTAAGTGTTTGAACTCAGTTGTTTGTACGTGTAATAACTAAAGTAGAGAGCTTTGTTCTTATCGAAAGACCCAACATGACATTAATAAAAGAAATCTAAGTTGCGTTATGCGCTTTTAAATATGCAATCTAGGCTGTTTAATGAGTAGACTACTCATTAAACTCATTTTTCCATATAAGTTTCAACAAGCGGGTTATCATGCGTAATAGGCATTATAGTGGCATGAATAAGCTTGATAATGCCACCAACACCGTCCACATGGGCGTTTTAGGGGCATGAAGAGGGAGGGACATTTCTAACATAATGCCCAAAGATGAGTAAAAACATGAAAAGCAATGATTAAAAGGGCGTTAACGATTACACATTTCCTAAAGGGCGTCATGGGACGAAAAATGCCCCTTAATGGCATTATCCATTACGGATGGTCAAGCGTAGGTGTTTGAAGTATTATATACTTTGATATAAACTCTTTTTAGCTTTGTTCACATACGTATGTGAAGCAAATTTTTACCTAATTTCTCACGTTAATATAGATATATTATGTTGGAAATATGTGAATGGATTTTATTGAAATTATAATTTGATAAATTATAATTATTAATAAGACCTTAATGTGGTGAATTAAAGACTAAAACTCTTGAGTTTTATGTCTTTGATTAGAGGTCTTTATTTCTTTTAATTAGAGATTTTATGTCACTTAATGAGAGTCTTTATGTCTCAAATTAAGTCTCTAATTAAGAAGACTTTTCATACATCCATGTTCTTATATAATGGAAGGCTTTGTACTTCATTTGGACATGTAGAAAAGAGATGCATACACACACATATATGTAGAGAACAAACTCAATCGAAGTCCGGTTATCTTTCAGGCAAGTGGGATAGTCCGCAGTGCACCGCGCCGCACTGTTGAACCGGTGTACCCTGGGAACAGACGACGAATCTGTTTAAGGGAATTGTGTCAAACACAAGCCCGGTTCCTTTTTCAAAATTCTATGATTTCATTTTCTTTTAGATTTTGCTGCAGCAAGTATAGAGATTCTGATGCATGTGAGCTTCATGTACAAGAGGCGTTGAGGCAATCAAAATGTAAGATTTCTAACAAACTTAAACAGATTCGTGAACAAACTTTCGTGTTCTTCCTAAGGAATTTGAGTTTGCTAAAGTTTGTACATGTTTTCTTTTGGTACATTGAATTGGATTACATTCATGATGAGAATGCAATCTTTAATCCGAAAGTGTGTTTGACAAAAATGAATTTTTGATTTAATCTTCGGATTCATGGGTTTTGAGTTTTGTTTAGATAAACCGGACTATTAACATTTCTAATATGTGTTTAAACATTTTTTTTGAAATATTGAATTTCTAATGATAGTATTAGAAAAGACATATTAGTTGAAAACCCATGTAAACTTGGTTGATCATGTTTTCTTTCTAGTAAGCGTATTAGAAAGATAATTTCAAAGTATTTGAAATGTATACATTTTCTAATAAGAGTATTAGAAAATAAAGGGTTTCAAAATATAAGGTTTTGAAACATGTATTTCTAACAAGCGTGTTAGAATCGACGACGTTGAAAGAATAACGTGTCATGAAACATTTCTAATAAGAGTATTGGAAATAAAGGGTTTCAAAATATAAGGTTTGAAACATGTATTTCTAACAAGCGTGTTAGAATCGACGACGTTGAAAGAATAACGTGTCATGAAACATTTCTAATAAAGCGTATTAGAAATTATTCTTTAGAAAATAGTAAGTTTAATTTGTAAACTTATATATTGATTTCTCTAACGGGCGTGTTAGAGATTGATGATTTTGTAAAGACAAAATAAGATGTTTATATTTTCTAACAAGTGTGTTAGAAAAGATTATTGTACAAAATAGATAAACGTGTTGGAAATTTTATTTTGGAAATTTTGTGAAAATAAAAAAAAAGGTTAAAAACTTATTTTGTTTTATTGAAGGTTTTAGTAAGAATACTAATTAAAAGTCCAAATTTGAAACTTAAAAATAATAAGAATATCATTAAGATGGGTCAAATATTCTTAAAGGTTTTAATGGTGTGTTTCAACTCATGGGTTTATGGAGAATTGAGTGTTTCAACCTTTTCCAACATTAAACCAGTTTGGTTAAATTTGACGGTTTCTAACGAGTGAGTTTGAAACGGGTATATTTTGGAAAATCCAAAGTTAATACCATTTATGTAAATGGTTTAATTTTCTAACGACGGTGTTAGAAACGGTTTATTTTATATATAAACCAACAAGGTCTAAAACGATTGTCATAATCGTGTATTTCTAACAGGCAGGTTAGAAACGGTTGAGAATATAAACCAATGACCTTTAAAATGATTTTGGTAATCGTTTATTTCTAACGGGTGTGTTAGAAAAAGGTTTATTTGATATAACCAAAATCTATATGATGAAACGTGGAATCGTTTGCATTCTAACAAGTATGTTAGAAATGGTTAATTTTTAAACCGTATATATTTATATGGTACACGTATAGTTTCTAATGAATAAATTAGAAATGGTTAGTCATGAAAATCATATACTCTAACAAGTGAGTTAGGAACGGTTTAAATAATAAAACTATATTAGAGTTTATGGTTTTGATGTGTAATCAAAACATAAATATGTATAGTTTATGAAAAATACCCGTGAAAGCAGAAATGTTTTGTCTGAATAAAACATGTGTTTTGCAAATTATATATGGTTTGATACTTGTATGAGAAGTATGATGACTTGAACCATATAATAGTCTAGAGAGACTATTTAATGTAAAACAACTTATATTGTTTTGGACATATTTACTTGTTCGACTACTTGTGAGTAGTTAAGTATAAACAACTTTGTTGTTTTGAACAGTGTATTGAGGGAGTACCTCGAAACATGCCACGAGACGATATAATTGTTATTATTTCGTCGAACGATAAAGTGTTGAAGAGAATAACACTTTGAGATTTGATGTTTATATATCCTTATATGAATCCGTTTAAATATATATGTTATATGTATTTTGGATTATATTGAAATTATAATTTGGTAAATTATAATTATTAATTGGAATCTTAATGAAGAGTAAACTCTTGAGTAGAGTTTTATGTTTCTAATTAAAGTTTTTATGACACTTAATTAGAGCTTTTTATGTCAATTTATTAGAGCCTTTATGTATAAAATTAAGTCTCTAATTAAGTGACTAAGAAGGAAAACTCTTCATCCATCCCCATTGAGATAATCATGATCAACGTGGCAAGTGTATTGAGGTTAAATACACGAAAACGAGATATATCGTCAAATGTTGAGAGCATCAACATAGAATTGAACAAATGTATTTTCGATGACTATAACATATGATAGGAATATATGTTATTATTCATAAGTCGTTGATAAATTTTGCGAGATTTATTATAAAAGACTTACAATAGTGATGGACATGTAGAGTTTCTACAAACCATCAATGTTGGTTGAACTATATGAAGGATTCGTGATATATTTTGGGAGAGTCACCCAATAAATAAGTTCAACAAATATATACATATCACTTAGGGATATGTGAATGTCATGTCATGTCGTTGAGTGTCAATCTAATTGACTTGTTGATGATGAATATGTTCATCAAAGTGACTTATATTAAGACTTATGTTTAAGTCCTAAAGAGTCAATGGTGAAGCCTTGGAAATTAAAGGCAAATGAGTCTTGATCCTAATGGATGGAATTAATTATGGTTTTGAAGCATTCTTTAAACCAATATTTTTGAATGGTAAACAAAATCTCATTTTGTGTCTAAACTAAGAAGTGAATGTTAGGAAGAGATAATGAGTTATCTCTTAAGGCTGTGAAGAATCAGAATGAGGCATCTTCTGTTCACATGCTAAGTATTCGTAGTCTAAAGCATGCTAGACTAATACTTGTTAATTTAGATGCTCCACGGAGAATAAATTAACTTTGAACATTCAAACATATGTGACAGCATAAGAATGAATTTTGTAAAAGCAAATATATAATTCATTAAAAAGGATGACTCGAAAGGACCGAATAAGTAGTTCATTGATTATGAAACTATTTAGCTGAATATGAGGAGAACTCATATAGCTCAGAAAACGGTTCGTGTGAAAAATATGGGTTGAGTAATATAATGGATGACCTCAATAACACAAAGATATAAGATAGTCGCTATCTTATCACGGGTGTCTAATGTCATCATGAGTGGTATTACTCAAACATAATCAAAGTGCAAGCAATGTGGGGGAAGAGCCATTTAAGAAACAATCCGTAGGGATGTAAAAATGGTACTTGAGAAGTTTTCAAACTACATATGAAAGGAAGAAACTTCCATCACCCCATTTGGTAGTTATCCAATAAACACATAAGTTTGGAAGTGATTTGCATTTGAAAATAGAAGGTTTGATATGAACGGATGAGATTTTGGGAATTACAAATCACACGAACCTAGAACAGGCTTGTTATAAGTCAGTCCTATTATGTGGACAAAATTCTTGAGAAGTTCAATGGAAATGACTCTAATGTGGCTAGAACTTTCATTGACACGAGTCAACGTCTAGCTAAGAATCGAGGTGAGCCTGGTAACCAATTAGAGTACTCAAGAATTATTGGCAGCCTGATGTATCTGATGAGTTGTATCAGACCAGACTTAGCAAGCAGGCTAAGTTGATACACAAGCAACCTAAGTTCAATTCATTGGAATTACGTGACACAGGTGCTTTGGTAATTAGGATACATACGAAACTACGGGCTGCAATATAAAAGATATCCAGCAGTTGTTGAAGGTTATTATGATGCGAATTGGATATCTGACACGAATGATTCCAAGGCAACGAGTGGGTATTTGTTTACACTTGGAGGTGTTGCGATGACATGGAAATAATCTAAGCAAATTGTTATTGCTAGATCCATGATGGAATCAAAATTCATCGCTTTAGAGGATGAATAGGCAAAATGGCTACGTCAATTTGTTAAGGATATACCTAGGTGGCCGAAGCCAGCATTGGCCTAATGCATACGTTGTGATAGTCAATCGGTAATTGGCAGAGCTCATATCACAATGTGTATCAGTAAGAACAGGTATATAAGACGTAGGCATAATACGGAACGACAACTAATCTCTATAAGAGTTATCACTGTTGACAATGTGAAGTCAAAGGATAACATCGCGGATCCGCTAACAAAAGGCTTAAGCAGAGAGTTAGTTCAGAAGTCGTCAATGGGAATGGGGCTAAAGCCCATGAAAGGCTAGGTTTATGCGAAGGAAACCTAACTCAGCTGACTGGAGATCCCAAGATCTGAGTTCAATAGGACAA
Source organism: Ambrosia artemisiifolia (assembly GCA_032199755.1). Lineage (NCBI taxonomy): Eukaryota > Viridiplantae > Streptophyta > Magnoliopsida > Asterales > Asteraceae > Ambrosia > Ambrosia artemisiifolia. Next base: position 21,731,288 of record CM063517.1, read on the forward strand.
CCTAATTGTATGAACTGGCGAAGGTCACTGTGGGGGAGAGTTGGTGGAAACCCCACGTATTAAAAGGGAGTTTACTATAAATTTAATAAGCTTCCTAGTCCATTCCTAAAAGGTGACAAGGTTGAGGTTAAGCTTATGGCTTTTAATGATCTGACTGAGGTAACCAGTCCCAGTAGATCACCTATGTGAGAGAGAAGTGGGGTCGCTTCGAAGGGTATTGTTGGGGCACAATACTTAATAGCTCTCGCAGAACCAGACACGTGTCCATGACCATAACGGACACAACAATGAGGACTTGACGTTGTCAAGGAGAGTTTTGTGTGAAGCGTATTGTCGTCCACACAAACGGCAGACGAGTTCAAAGACATCGCGTTCTACTCAGAGCCAGTGGGCTAAGTGCGTTTCATAAGCGAAGGTTCAAAGGGTCACACCTACCTATCGTATGCAAAACTCAATTGTTGAAATTTAATCGGAATGAGATTGTTTCTGAGTATGAGCCCCGTTCATGTGGGGGTTGGTTGAAACTTTTGTGTGTTTTGAATAATCTCCATTCATGTGGGGGATTGTTGGAAATATGTGAATGGATTTTATTGAAATTATAATTTGATAAATTATAATTATTAATAAGACCTTAATGTGGTGAATTAAAGACTAAAACTCTTGAGTTTTATGTCTTTGATTAGAGGTCTTTATTTCTTTTAATTAGAGATTTTATGTCACTTAATGAGAGTCTTTATGTCTCAAATTAAGTCTCTAATTAAGAAGACTTTTCATACATCCATGTTCTTATATAATGGAAGGCTTTGTACTTCATTTGGACATGTAGAAAAGAGATGCATACACACACATATATGTAGAGAACAAACTCAATCGAAGTCCGGTTATCTTTCAGGCAAGTGGGATAGTCCGCAGTGCACCGCGCCGCACTGTTGAACCGGTGTACCCTGGGAACAGACGACGAATCTGTTTAAGGGAATTGTGTCAAACACAAGCCCGGTTCCTTTTTCAAAATTCTATGATTTCATTTTCTTTTAGATTTTGCTGCAGCAAGTATAGAGATTCTGATGCATGTGAGCTTCATGTACAAGAGGCGTTGAGGCAATCAAAATGTAAGATTTCTAACATATTATTCATCGTAGCTTTATTTAGACACTTATTAGCCCGTTGATAACTCTAATCTACAAAACGTAAATCCATGTAATAATGTATTTAACCAATGTATTTGTATACATTTAAAACTAATTTTATATGATATTTAAATTAATATTTTTTGTACACAACATAATACATATTAATTAATTATTTTATTACAAGTTTATAAACAATATTAATTGTGGGTCTGTTTGGTAGTTTCTTAATGAGGCTCTAAACTATTCAACTCTGAATATATGGTTCAACATTATACTGTTTGTTTCAACCTAAAAAGGGCTCTGAAAGAAATGGTTAAAAGCTGAACCATTTAGACTTGTCGCATCCGGCCATTCAAAATTTAATCAATCAATCAGCCCCTAAGTATGTATTTAATATATAAGATAAAAACTATATTGGTAATAGGCACTGTTGCAGAAGGCGGCATAGGCGGGAGGCGGCTAGGTGGGAGGCGGCCACTGCTCGGGAGCAGAAGGAGAAGGTAGTGAAAAATTTGGCTGAACGCGAGGCGCAGTGAAAAGACGCCTGCACGATGACAAATCGTAAGCTCGAGGTTGCTGCTGAACGCGAGCAGAAGCTTCGGGCTGATTATAGCGCAGAGTTGAAGGAAGCCTTGCGTCTTTGCAACGTGATTGAGCAGAAGGATGTAGCCTTGACTTCTTCCAATGACTCTTTAAAGTTAAAAGATGTTGAGTTGGCGAAGCTTAAGCAGAGGGTTGCAGTTTTGGAGAAGGAGAAGGCGTCCATGCTGAAGGAAAAAGATGAGGTTGCGGGCCAACTGTTGGATGTGCAGGACGAGGTCCGCCTGCTCCAAAGTGACCGTAAGTGGTTGTTTACGGAGTGCATCCCCGAGGTATGTTGCTAACCCTCATGCTGATTTCCTTTCATCTATTTGTATGTTATTCACTTTGTATGTTTGCAGGTTGCCACTATGCGAAGAATGGAGACGAGGTGCGCAAAGCTGTGGCCCGCGCCCAAGCTTGTTAGGCGCAAGGCGGGGTTCCTCGAGGGTTACCAGCATGCGAAAGATGGGAAGGCACTCGAGGAGTTTGCGCTTCATGGTAAGGATGTGGATGCTCTGCTCGCCAAGAAGTCTACTGAATATGATGAGCTAGACCTCGCCCTAGTGGAATTCATTGTTAGTCACGAAGGGAGGCCGACAGTGTATGATATTAAGTTGTCCCTGGAGAAACAAGGACTCACACATGTGCGCGAACCGCGCGAATGGGCAAAGGCGGCGTCGAGTGGAACCAGCAAGGCGGAAGACCCTGAAGATAGTGAGAAGGTGGACTTCTCGGGGTCTAATGAGGACGACTGGTGTGACTCACCGTCTGTGAGTAAAGTTGGTTGAAAGTTATTTGTAATTTTTGTACCTTTTCTTTCTTTAGTTTTGTAAATTTGTGTACACTGCGCCAGCTTTTTGGCTTTGGAATGTATGAACAACTTATCTTTTTGCTATTCTCATGAATGTCGTCCATATCGTGCCTTTAACTGGCAATGGTTTGTTTATATATGATGTTAGCAGGTTTTCGTTTGAGCGCCTGCTTTGTTCTCAACACTTTACTGTGTTGGTGTAAAATGATGCAGCCCTGCCTGCTGCCTTACAGCGCAGACATGAGGGCTGTCTCGCGGGTGTTGTTTAGACTTCAGTCTTAGGTTTTAATTTAACTTCACTTTTCTGCGCAGACTAATTTAGTGTTGTAATTTTTCAAATTTTTGTTGCATTTTACTATACAACCATTTATTTGTGTTGCATTTTACTATACAACGATCGGTTTGTGTTGCGCTTTGCTACGCAGTAGTTTTTTTGCGTTATATGTTACTATACAACTAGTTTAGGTTTGTTATTGCATTTTACAATACAATAGTTTGTTTGTGTTGTGGTTTACTACACAACGTTCTTTGTTTAGGTTGTATTTTATTATACAACATTTTTGTTTGAGTTGTATTTTACTATACAATAGTTGTATTTTTCTATACAACATTTTTGTTTAAGTTCAGACGTTAGTTAGCGAACTAGAGGATGACACAATAAGATAGATAGGGGCGAAAGTTAGCCATTTCATTCACATTCTTAGCGTTACTGCCTTCGATACAAAAGAGGAAATTACATATAACATTTTCGTAGCTCCGCCGCGTTCCATGTGCGCGGCACAGTCTTGTCCTCAAGAGTTACCAGCTTGTATGCTCCTTTCCCCAGGACCTCCGCTATGCGATAGGGCCCTTCCCAGTTGGGTGTGAGTTTGCCCTGTGGGATCGCATTGCTTGCCTCATTACTTCTTAATACAAAGTCTTCCTCTTTGAAGGTGTTGAGCTTGACTTTGGCATTGTAGTATCTTTCGAGCTGCTTCTTGTAGTTGGCTTCCTTGATGGTAGCCCGTAGCCAACTCTCTGCGCTCTTCTAGGATGTCAAGATTCAGGCGCAGCTCAGCATCGTTGTCCCTATGATACACTAAGAGGACTCTTGCAAAAGGAAGGCCTATTTCCGCCGGTATCATGGCTTCAGAACCATAGGTGAGGCTGAATGGGATTTCCCCATTGCTTGTTTTTGTAAGTGGCGGCTGCCATGCGAAAATGTCGTTGTTCTTCCTGAGGAGCTGCTACAGGTGATCTCGAATGTTCCCCGAGATGGTTGGTCCCAATGTGATTGTCTGCTTAGGAAACTTAGGGTTTAAGACCCACTTTTCTGGTTCTGTGCATGGGGCTGGCTTGATCATCTTAGGTGGGTGTGGGTCCTCCACCATGGCGCATTCTCTGTTTGCCCAGATTATGGCTACCCCCGTTGGTGTGGGGAAATCGATAGCGCCATGGACTGTAGAAGGGACCATGTTGAAGGCTACCATGGGGTCGTGCCCTTAGATGATATCATGTTTGGACCTTGTTGGGATTACAAGAAACGTGACCTCCTCTGTTCTTGAATGTGTCCCATCACCAATGGTGAGGGCAAAGGAGATTTTGCCCAATGGGGTTATGACCTCATTTGAGAAGCCCAGAATTGGTGAGTTGATGGGGCGCAGGCGCTCTTTGTCATCATCGTCCAACAAGTTGAAGCATTGCTCATGCATGATGTCTGAGTTGCTTCCAGTGTCCATGAAGGCTCTAGTTGTTCTTTATTGTCCGAAGATGGCGTGTCGATTAATGCATGGGTGGAGGATGGTCCGCCCTTGACGACTGGGAAACAGACCTGCTGCTCCTTCCACTCCGCTGTCTGATCTGTCTTGCGCTTGCCACCCTGTATCATCATACTGACGTTCTTGATCTGCTTTTGATGTGGTCCCTCGTTTTGTTTTGTTGTACATTTTTCAGAAGATGACCCAAATTGCCGGACTTTAAAGCCGTTTCTATTGCAGTTTTAAGTTGGAAACATGCACCTGTTTCATGACCAATGTCTTGATGATAGGCGCAGAACTTGTTAGGGTTTAGGCCATCCTTCTTCTTGATTACTCTTGGCTCGGGGAAATCGATGTTCTCCGTTGCTAAGACTTGAGCCGGAGTTTTCGTCAAGGGCGTCCAAGAGTTGTGGCTGCGCCTTGCGGACTTATGATCGGACGACTTGTGCCCTTTGTAATTTGTTGATTCAGAGGGTTTGGGGTCTGACTGGGAAGCTCCTTGAAGCCTGTTCCAGACGGATCTTTTCCCTTTTTTATCCTGCCGATTGTGTTTGTTTCTTGAGGACTGGGCTTGGGCATCTGTGTACTGCGGCGCTTGCACCCTGTTCCAAACAGACAATTCTTTCTCGGTGCATGCATAGGTCTTGGCCCCACGCATGATTTCCTCCCAAGTGTTTGGCATCCCTGTGCAACCTATGAGAGTACGGATCAGTGGGTCACAACGCACACCCTGCTTGAAAGCTGCTCTCATAGGTTCAAAACCGATGGGCCCTATTTGGAGCGCCTTTCGGTTGAACCTGGTGATGTAATCTTCAATTGATTCATTGTCATGTCTGCGCACTTGCAAGATATCGGTGGAGTCACGTTCCACCCTGCGCTTCTGACTGAAATGGCCTGATAACTTGTCAGTAAGCTCCTTGAGACTGTCGATTTTTCCATTAGGCAGACTGTCAAACCACGCTCGCGCAACACCCGTAAGTGTTTGCGTAAACATATGGCACCAAGCTGGCAATGTCCACCCTGCGCATTTCCTTGCCACTTCAAAACTCAACATATGGTCATCAGGGTCACCCGTGCCATCGTATTTCCCCAGGTTACTTGTGATCCTGGTTTTTGGTGGCAGTGGAGTGAGCGCAATGTGCAGAGTAAACTTGGATTTTTTTCTCTAAAAGATGGAGGATAGTATGGTTTAGTAAGGTCATCTTCGTCGGACAGATAGTGTCCCCGCGCAACAGTGTTGGCGATGGACTAGCTATTGTCACGGCGGAAGTGACTTGGAGATTCATCATAATCTTCCCTCCAGACGGGTCTCTTTGTTTGCTTCCGCTAGCGTATCCTGTGGTCCTAGAAGGACCTTCTGACACTTTGATAGCCCTTCCTTCCTCATAAGACAACTGTCGAGACATTTATCTGAGATGGTGTTCTCAGAGTTTTTGCGCATACTGACGTTTCAGGGCCTCATTTTCCTAGGCGTACCACACCTCCGGACTAATTATCGGCGAAACATTTCCAGTGGGAGCACTTGGATTGACGTTGTTAGTAGCGAAATGGAAGGAAGGACTCTGACGGGTCCCTGAGGACGGCGTAGTGTGTTGGACAGTCTCATTTGCATTTTCTTTTCCTCCTTGGATGTAGTCAGGTTGGCCGGTGTCAACATGAGCAGCACCGGTACCTGAGGCGCTCCTAGGGAAGGACGGTGGTGGTGGTAGAAAACTCATAGTTGTTTTTTAGAAAGAGAGAAGTTTGTTAAAGTTTGTTGTTCTAAACGCTCAATTACGGATGGCGTTAATGAAGAAACACTGGATTAACAAGTTGCATAGAAGAGCACAGTAAAGAAATAATTTTATTGACAGTGGCTGGACGATTACAAATACTCTAATACAAAGGTTACAATGTTTCGACTATAATCTCACTTTCTCAACTATCACAGAATTCTCTAAGTGTTTGCGTGTGAAAAATGAAAAACAGAATGAATCCTTCTCATTAGGAGAGAAGAGGTCTTTTTAGGCTTGTAAGCCGTCCTGTGATTGGTTGATTTGAGAATAACAACTGTCCTGCGCGGGTCCCACACGCTTGTCAACCGTTGGAGCTCCGACGCTGTCTTCCTGCAGGTGATTATGGAGCAGGGAAGAATGGCCTCTGATTGGCTGCACGTCCCTTTCTCTGTCGAATCCCAGCTGGCATGTATTAGGAAACGTGCGCAGGCTTCTAGAAGCTTTGATCAACGCTTATGCTGACATGTGTAGAGATATGGGGCCGTGCACACGCGAGTACATATCTCTTCAAATATGAATACTACATATTTAGATATGTAAAGTTTGATTCATTTTAAATGACCCAAATTAGACCACCCGGAGTGGGGCAGGAAGAAGGGCGGGAAGGGGAGGGGGGGGGGGGGGGGGGGGAGAACGCCACGTGGAGGCCTGTGATTGGCCGATTTTTTTTTCATTTTTTCAACTTTAACACAATATATAATATTCCATTCACCCCCCTTCCCCCCCCCCCCCCCCCCCCCCCCCTCTTTCCACTCCCCACAATTTTCACCCCCTTCACGTGAGACCCAAAAGTGCCACATGACGCTTCATCCCCCTCTTCCCCTTATGGTGTTATATAAAAGCAAAATTTCATTACTAAAGACATAAAGCCAATATAGCAAGATGCTATAGAGTGGGATATCTAGGGTTACAACTTTCCATAAAAATCACACCATTCATTCCAAAACAACCTGCTAAATGTCGGCCTTTGTCCATACTGTAATGTTTGTCTTGATCTCCTTCCACTATCTTCTCTTGGCTCTTGTGAAGAGTGTTGAAAATTCTCATTTCTTGCGTTCCAAAAAAAAACTACAATGTGACCAAAATAACACTTACCCATTTTTAATTACGCCTTGCTTCCATAGTTCCATGATTTTGTTTATTTGAATTTTAGCCTTTCTTTCACTGGATTTCCTGCACCCGCATTCATTTGCACAAGTGTTTTAATCAACTTCCATACGTCGTAACTTAGTGACAAAGGACTAGTAAGTGATCGATCCACTGTCTCAAGTGTTGATCCGTTGTCTTCACTAACTATAGTCTAACACAAACATGTTTCTTTCGGGAGCTCTACTTTAACCATAATTCTCTTCAGTCTTGCTTTTCAAACCGAAGAAAATTATTTTCTTAGGGATCCACTTTGTCTAGTCGACTCCTATGTATAATAAATTTCCAAACCAACCAAATTAATTTAGGTTGTCTCACTTGGTATCTTTTTATGTATATTACTTTATATTTGAATAAAACAACTTTCTTTTCCTTTAAAGTAGAGACCACTCTATTTGACTGCATTTATACCAACCACACTTGGTGTATTTAATTCAACCACATTGTTTTACATAAAACCCACAAGAATTGGAAATGGTTGTCTCATCCGGTTTTGTAAAAAGAAATAAAACAGCATATCAAGAATAAAGAGAGTGACTTGTCATGATGCATTCCTTCAAAAATGTATTTTTTTTTTCCAAAGCAATGGACTATAACTATATACCTAATTTTGAAGTATATTATTATTTATTTGTTAGGCTTAGGTTATCCTATAAAGGATAAAATAAATAATAAAGGTGAGAATGATAAAGAATACAATGGATCACAAGCTATAACATAATGCCGAAGAAATAAGGAATAGTGAATCACAAAAAAAAGATACAATAATGAAAATTAGAAGAAAAAATAGACACAATGTCAAATAAAAAGACACAGTAATCGAACATAAACTATAAAATCTACAAGCTAAACATCTAAAAGCAAAAGCTGAAAATCAAAGACAAATAACTAGCAATCAAACACTTCTAAAGGTAGTTCCATCTTTAGGAAGCAATAAATTGAATGTTAATTTGTTTGTTGAACTAAAAGTTTGTAGCAACTATGGTTGTCCTTACAACATACAACTGCATTGGGTGCCATGCAGATTTGGGAATTATTAATGGCAATGGTTAAGCCATAAAATTTATATGATATTGTTTCAACTTTCAATGTATGCTTTCATGGTTAATTGTTGATGGTGCAAGATGCAGACTATCCTGATATTGGTGATGATAACTACGGAGAAGGTAAAAAGTTGCTACAAGTGTTGAAGTATTTTAAAAAGGTAATTGGATTATAATTTTTTTATATACATATATTCTCTAAAATGGAAACAAATATGGTATAGCAGCGTTGTGATTTGTGTACAAGTGTTTGAGTGTACAGGTAAAGGACCAAAAGGTCTTCATATCTTGATATGTATGATGAAACTGCAACGAAAAGTACAAGTACTTTCTAGTTTTTTCATTTTTAGAACTTCGTATGAAATATCTAGTATGTATGATTTTTAAACGTAAGTTGCTCGTCCTTGTATTTGTGTTGGCATATCGTGTTAGACACGACATGTATTTTCGCTTTATTGGGTGTAGTTTTTAAAATTCTTATTCTCTTTTTAAGGAACAAATGAGGAACTATAAACCTCTAGAAAATGGAAGTGTTTTGGTTGATCCTTTATTTAGGGTTGGCATATTGTGTCAGACACGACCTGTTAAGAGACAAACACAAAACATATAAACACGACACGATAACTTATCATGTCATTTTTTCAAACACGAACACGAAACTATTTATAACATGTTAACAACGATAAAACACGACAAGACACGATAAGACTAGAACTTTTTTACAAACATTAACCCTAAAAACATATCTACAAACCAATGAATGAGAGACTAATCGGCGTTGGGGTTGAGGAGGACTAGTAACGACAGACGGGTTATAGGTGGCAGCGGACTGGGATGGTGGACGGGTAACGAGGACGATGGAGTTGAGAAGGAAGATGAGGGATGACTGAGCGGTGTATATGTCCATACCGTGTGATTTGAAAATTGAAAATTATGGCTCATTGTTCTTTAGTCTGCATATGCATAAGGTACACTCATACCCCATATATAACTTTTTTAAATAAAATTATTAACATGTCTTAACGGGTGCTTAACATGTTAACAGGTCTTTAACCTGTTTACACGTTAGAATCAACACCTCAACTTCGGTTTCCGCACATGGTTTCTTAGGCAATTTTTGACTACCCTTCACCTTTCCTTTGCCTTTTTTAAGTGGTGGTGATGGTTGCGTTTCAGGAATAATTTCGTCCTCATCATCATTTTCCTTGTCAACGAGCCCTATTGGACGAGCTACCTGTTGTGTTGAAGGGCTTGGTTGAGGTGGTTGAGTTGGTGTAAAAGTAGTAGTAAACATAGTGTAAAAGTAGTAGTAAACATAAATTGTTACATTTGCATTTGATTAAACATGTTCGATTGCAAAAGTTGTTGCATTTACATTTGACTTAGTTGTTGAAACACGTTGGAAAAGGATTGTTGGTAGTTCGCAAAGGAGGATGGCACTTCGGGTCGATAACACCAATAAAACTCAACGGGAAGTTCGCGTTTGGATTAGGAGTTTGGTTCGGGATGTTCGGGTTATATTGGTTGAAGGGATCCATATTATTTTTTTATAAACTTTGAAAGAAATGAAAAGAATAGAGAGTATTTAGTTTGGTTGTAGTGTGTTTTTTTAAAAATAAATGGTATGGTTATTATAAATAGAGATTTGTTTTTTTTTTAAATTAGCGGTCATATGACTGTTGAATGGAATGGCACAAACAAAGGAACCAATCACATGAGCCGGCTTCCCCGTCCAATATTAGCCGTTTTAGACGGGTCAGGGTCGGCGTTGGCCGGCCCAAGACACCTTCGCCGTCCCCAAGCTTGCCCCATACCATTACCATTTAGTCTTAGAGATGCTATTATATTATAAGTATTTTAAATATTAAATATTAAATATGTTGTTTTTCTATGACCCTGGAACATGGGATAGGACGACCAAAAGGTCACGATCTCTCAAGTCTTGCAGACTAAATTGCCCCTAAACTGTACGTAACTCCTAAAAAGTAAAAACTTCTTTGTAAACAATTAATGAGCTGGAATTCCCTATTAAAAATAATAACAATAATAATGCACCACAACGACAATAAAACCATCTCCTGTATCCTCCTTTTCCTTATCTTCTTCACCGCTCTCCTCCCTGTTACAAAAAAAAAAAAACCTGTGATCACAATAAACCTTTTTCCTCCCTTTCCCCATTATTCAACTCATCTAATGTCTCTCTCTCTCATCATTATCCTCTCTCTCATCACCACCCTCTTCTTCCCACCATCATCATCATCATCCTCACTAAAACTCTCCCTAACACCAATCCATTATCCACACATTCCATTGCCTCAAACATTAAACCATCTCTCATCTTCCTCTTTAGCCAGAGCCCACCTTCTTAAACACCCTAAAGATAACTCCTCTACTGCTACTTCTCTTATTAATTCACATATTCCTCTGTTTCCACAAAGCTATGGTGCATACTCTGTTTCCTTAAGTTTCGGGTCACCGGGTCAAAAGCTTTCTTTTGTTATGGATACTGGAAGTAGTCTTGTTTGGTTTCCATGTACTAAACGTTACATGTGTTATGGTTGTGATTTTTCGGGTGTAAATGAAACGGGTATACCCAAATTCATGCCCAAGTTGTCATCTTCTGTTAAGTTACTTGGATGCAGTAATAAGAAATGCGGGTCGTTTTTCGGGTCGGGTCACCCGGTTCAGTGCAATGGTAAGGGGATATGTCCTGCTTATATGCTGCAATACGGGTCCGGGTCGACATCCGGGTTGTTGTTGTCGGAGACTTTGAATTTTGATGAGGGGGATGTGGCGGGTTTTATCGTCGGGTGCTCGATTGTTTCGATCCGACAACCCGCGGGTATAGCCGGGTTTGGGCGCGGGTCGGCTTCGTTACCCGTGCAAATGGGGCTTAAAAAGTTTTCATATTGTTTGGTTTCTCACCGGTTTGATGATGCCCCGGTGAGTAGTGAGATGGTTTTGGTTCGGAATTCGAAGAAGGGTTCTTCGAATTCTGGGTCCAGCGATGGTGGCATCGCTGGAGTTAGTTACACGAAGTTTCGGGAGAATCCGGGGGCTTCTAAGTCGTTTAAGGAATATTATTATTTAAGTCTTAGGAAAATAACCGTCGGTGGTAAGACGGTTAAGATCCCATATGGTTATCTGGTGCCGGGATCTGATGGTAATGGTGGTACCATCATTGATTCCGGCACTACTTTCACATTTATGGACGATCACGTCCATAATTTGGTGGCGAAAGAGTTTGAAAGTCAACTTTCAAAGTACACACGGGCTGTTGACTTGGAAAAAATGACCGGGTTACGCCCGTGTTTCAACGTTAGTGGTAAACCCGCTGAGTTGCCCGAGTTAATGTTTCACTTTAAAGGGGGCGCTAAATTAGCGCTTCCGGCTGCTGATTACTTCTCGTTTTTGGGTGATACGGGCGCGTTGTGTATGACGATCGTATCTAGCGATCGGATCGGGTCGGGTCAAAGACTCGGGCCGTCCATAATCATAGGAAACTATCAACAGCAGAATATATACGTGGAGTACGATTTGGAAAAGGGAAGGCTCGGTTTCAAGAAGCAACAATGCAAGTAAAGAATTATAAAAGTTAATATCCCACTTATTATTTTAAAGTTTGAAAAATTAATAAAATTTATTTCAGTCGTAGTTTAGAAAATATAGGTGCATTGTAACATTGATATGTTCTTATAATAAATTCCGAAAATTCATTCGGATTTAACTGTAATTTAAATTTGAAGAAGTGTTAAATGTACATGTTCTTATATTAAAGTTGTGATAAGAGAAACATTGTGACCAAAATAATTTTTTTTTAAATTTTTTTTGAATAAATTTGGAAAAGTAGTTTATATATGCTTAACATAACATAGTTTTAATATAAGTTTACTAAAAGAGTATGATTTATAAGAATTTGTGTATAAAAGTTTAGATGACCATATAATATATATGTGTGCATAATATATATAACATAATTTTACCCCTTGTGCCGTACTTCTTTTTTTACCAAAAAAAAAAAGCAGAGTTGTAATTTTTGAAATTGTTTGAGCGGACGTTAATGGTGGATTAAGATTGAAACATAAAAGTCAAAAGAAGATATGATTGAGTTATCACGAAGAGAGCCGTTGGAGACACATTAGACTTTGCCATTGAGTTAAAAATTAGTATTTCAAAATTTTATATACCGGAAAAATAGAGATGTACTGATGTACAATTATGTAAACAAGATATAGTGGATGCTATCTAGATTCGACAAATGAATGATTCCATATTTTGCATGATGAATTTTCTTTTATTCCCTTGTCACATTCTTGAGTAAGAGAATAAGCATATGCATGCCTTCAATCCAAGTTGAACCCTCATAACAATGTACCCTTTTTTCTCTAAAATTTTGTAAAACATTATTTTTTTCTACCATAAGTTCTCATTTATGACTTTTACAATTTAATAAATGGTATTAACAGACGAATTTTGAATTTTTAGATTGTGGGGGTCGAAAGTTACGACATCCAAACTTTTTTTCAATTCTGTGGAAACTGAACTCAAAATATACAATTTGTTTGGATAAACACAGTGAAATTTACACTAATGAGCCAATAATTTGTGGGGGTCAGGGCACCCCGCCCTCAATAAGCTTCTCCCTTCAATATACTATTAACAATGCACAATGATTGGTCACATTACATGTTTCAAACAGTGAAAGATCTTGATAGAAAAGATAGGACATAATAACTTTATCATGAGTTTATACCTTGCTAATGAACAAGTAAAACGATTAGTTAGAATCTTGTCTACGAGGATTTGGTAAACATGCGGAAAAATCAGTCTCTTATATGATGTCCCTCCCCGCGAAGAAGCCCTTCTCTTTCATTTCGTCCATAGAATCCACTACCACCTAAGCCACCAGGCCCGTCACTAATGGCTGAAAACAACAATGCGGAAATGCTCAAACTGCAAGTTATTGTGTGTAACTATTTGCAACTAAATTTCGTGTTGGAAATGTTTGGGTACACGCAAATGAACTTGTGCCATCCCTAAGTTAAAGAACTAGTAATCCTAAGTTAAAGAACTAGTAATCCTAATCCAATATACTGGCATATGACAGTTTTGGTTTGTATTTTACATGCACATGCATATACAGTATACTGCAAGAGTGTAAGCATATAATGTATTTTTAAAGATAGATTAGTTATGTAAACAGAGTAGTTGTATGTTTCATACACGTGTAGTCATGTACATATGAATACGTTTGGATCATATTCTATATAGGTTCATATCATCATATGCATGCTATCATGTTTGAGACTTCGTTTACAAATATTTATATTTATAGTTTTGCAATAATATGTATAAATGAAAAAAAAATTCAAAAAAAAAAAAAAAAAAAAAAATTTCCTTGCATAAAAATGTGCGATTAAAGCAAAAAAAAAAAAAAATAAAAAAAAATTGCCTTTATATGAAATGTGTGGCCCAGAATGGTTCTCTCAGTTCTCAAATAGGGGTTGGTTCTCTTAGGATCCCTACCCTAGGATTTGGTTCAAATGAGAACCTTTCCTCAAATTGAGAACTGAGAGAACCATTCTGGGCCACACATTTCTCTAAGGCAAAAAAAAAAAAAAATTTTTTTTTTTTTTTTTTTTTTTTTTTTTTTGCAAAAATCGCTGCTTTATATGTAAGAAAAAAAATTTTTTATTTTTTTTTATTTTTTTTGTATTTTTTTTTTCAGTATACACATGTGTATAATTGCATTATACACAAATGTATAATGCAATATACACATATGTATAACTGAAATATACACATATGTATAGCTGAAAGATGTTATATACACATATGTATAAATGAAAAAAAAATTCAAAAAAAATAAAAAAAAATTTTTCCCTTGCATAAAAATGTGCGATTAAAGCAAAAAAAAAAGAAAAAATTTTTTTTTTTTTTTTTTTTGCTTTAATCGCATATTTTTATGCAAGGAAAATTTTTTTTTTATTTTTTTTGAATTTTTTTTCATTTATACATATGTGTATATGTCAATTATACATATGTGTATATAGCATTTTTCAGCTATACATATGTGTATATTTCAGTTATACATATGTGTATATTGCATTATACATATGTGTATAATGCAATTATACACATGTGTATACTGAAAAAAAAATACAAAAAAAATAAAATAAAAATTTCTTACATATAAAGCAGCGATTTTTGCAAAAAAAAAAAAAAAAAAAAAAAAAAATTTTTTTTTGCCTTAGAGAAATGTGTGGCCCAGAATGGTTCTCTCAGTTCTCAATTTGGAGAAAGGTTCTCATTTGAACCAAATCCTATATAGGATTTGGTTCAAATGAGAACCTTTCCCCAAATTGAGAACGGAGAGAACCATTCTGGGCCACACATTTCTCTAAGGCAAAAAGAAATTTTTTTTTTTTTTAGGGATCCTAGGAGAACCAACCCCTATTTGAGAACTGAGAGAACCATTCTGGGCCACACATTTCATATAAAGGCAAAAAATTTTTTTTTTTTTTTTTTTTTTGCTTTAATCGCACATTTTTATGCAAGGAAATTTTTTTTTTATTTTTTTTAATTTTTTTTCATTTATACATATGTGTATATGTCAATTATACATATGTGTATATAGCATTTTTCAGCTATACATATGTGTATATTTCAGTTATACATATGTGTATATTGCATTATACATATGTGTATAATGCAATTATACACATGTGTATACTGAAAAAAAAAAATACAAAAAAAATAAAAAAAAAATTTTCTTACATATAAAGCAGCGATTTTTGCAAAAAAAAAAAAAAAAAAAAAATTTTTTTTTTTTTGCCTTAGAGAAAATGTGTGGTCCAGAATGGTTCTCTCAGTTCTCAATTTAGGGAAAGGTTCTCATTTGAACCAAATCCTATATACATATCACAATTACACGTACATATACATGTGTAGTAGGTGCATACCCTCATGATTTGTTGGAGTCTTAAAGATGGAAGATATATCTATTGCATTTCACAAGAGTATTTTAAGATCCTAAAAGTTAAGAATCATTTTTCCTTTAACGCATAATGTACAACCCTAAAATTGGGGTAAATTAGTCTTTACTAATCTTTTGCTTATTTAAATAATAATTACAATTTTTCTCTTTATTTTAAGCCGACTGCCCTACGATTTGTAAAGGGCCAATTTTTTTTTCATAAGTTTTTTATATTTCAAATTAAAAACATCATAAAACGAATATTTAATTCTCTTTAATTTGTGTATAATATTGCTATTATTTTTTAGTATAAAAAATTTGATGTGTTACCTGATTAACACTATCTAAGGCTGAGCAATAACTTAAAACGGATGAAAAAAAAAGACAAAACCAAATCAATTCAAACTAAACTAACAAAAAACCCGAATCAACTCAAATTTGGTTATCAGTTTTCGTACCCTTAGTAAACTGAAATTAACCAAACCGAAACCAAACAATTTATATATTTATATATTCTTAGCTTTTATACCTCAATTTCATGTATTTATACACCCATTTCATATACTTTTAAGCCAAAGTTTAGGACAAAATTACACATTGTATCCTTTATGTATGACAAAAATTATGAAACGTGTCCTTTATTTTTTTCATTTTATGTCCAAAATATCTTTAGTTCTTGCATATTGTGTCCTTTATCACTAACTGAGTTAAAAGATTCAGTTAAGTTTATTAAACTCAGGGGTAAAACAGGACATTCAAGTCACCTTTGCTATAAAACACAGACAAACCTCGAAACGTACAAACTCATTTTCTTCCCCAAATCAAACCCTCATCTTCCCTGAATCAAACCCTCAAAACCCTTTGCCGCAAATATTATCATGTATTGTTTGAGGATTTACAACTCGCTGCATGCCCATCCGAAATGGATCTTTTCACAGCCCTTAATTTACTGAATCAAATGAATTAATTAGATAAAATATCGATTGATTAATCAATTCAAAGATTTCTACATCTTACACCATACTAATGGAAGTAGTGATGACGCCAACAAGATTTGCATATTGAGCTATTCCACACAGCTGCACCTTATTTCCTCCTAGACTAGCACGAACAACGTCCATGTAGGTGTTGTTACGCTTGCCAGAAACAAGGTCAGGGGGTCGATAGGCATCAGCAAGGATGGTGGAGGAGAAGTAGGTAATGAAGGAGAAGGCCATGAGGACAGCGGATCCAGCAACCCAACCTAACTAGGCAATAGCCCATGCCAGAGAGAGCACTTTAGATCCAATCACAGCCGTAATGATATGGGCACTTGCAGTCACCAAAGTTCGTGTTTAATTCATGATATTAAGAAAATTTAGAAAAGTAGATAGATAATTGATCGATTACCTATTCTTTTTTCTCGACCGTCATCATCCAGATTCTTGCGAAACCCATCATCAACCTCAAGAGTCTTCGTCATGTTGTTGTGCTCCAAGTGTGGTGTGGTGCGGTTGCTGAAGAGAAGGGGGGTTGGGTTTTAATAGAGGAAAGATCACGTCCCCTTGCTATAAAACCCATTGCCATAATGCTTAGGATTAATCAGAGGATTTTGAGGGTTTGATTTTGGGAAGATAAGGGTTTGATTTAAGGAAGAAAATAAGTTTGAGGGTTTTGAGGTTTGTCTATGTTTTATAGCAAATTGGACGTGAATTGACTGTTTTACCACTGGGTTTAATAAACTTATCTGAATCGTTTAACTCAGTTAGTGATAAAGGACACAATATGCAAGAAATAAAGATATTTTGGACATAAAATGAAAAAAAAACATATTTCATAATTTATGTCATATATAAAGGACACAATGTGTAATTTTGTCCAAAGTTTTGTTTTGATTATTAACAAAATAAAAAACTGAACTAAAAATATACAATCTTACAAATAAACTGAACCAGTAACCGATTGGTTAATAAGATCGACTACTCGATAACTTTAGCGTCGGTTGAGACTAATAACCAAACTGAACCGGATCATACACACTCTTAAAAGTTTTTGTGTTTTTCAACGTATCGTATGAACACCCTGCAACTAATCTAAAAGAAATGAGAGACAAAAAAGAAAGGAGAAGAAATAAACAAATCTTTTTGTAACAATTTAATGGATGTGTATGCTATTATATTAATATATTAAATAAATAGAAAAAAAATATGCTTATGGGCCGGTGTTCTTCTTGGAGACGCTGGTTCGACTCCCGGTGGTAGCGAAAGGTGCGAGACGACCCTATGATGAAAAGAACCTACCGATGCATGGTTTGATTCGGAGGGCAACCCAGTTTTACCCAGCTATTTACCCCAGCGATTTATCGTGTGGGGGGTAGTATGGTTTCCGGGCGAAGGTCAGACAACGCGGCGGCCGGGGCCCGATAGAACAACGCGACGAGGATGCGGATCTGACAGGTAATCGTCTTCAACGAACTTGGTGACCAATTCAGTCCTGTACATAGAAAGTCACTCTTAAAAAAAAATACACGACTCAAATATCAAATAATAAATTTCTGATTATTTATAAAAGATAAATGTTTCTCTAATAGTAGGTGGATGCTCTTAAATATTAAGGTCGTTATCTTTGTGCTGTTGATCTTGTGCACTTTACAACTCACCTTTAGAATGGTTGAAATTTTATTCAGTTTTATAAAATACAAGGATATTTCTTAAAAACAAAAAGTTATACACTTTTAAATGATACATACAATATATATATATATATATATATATATTAAATTGAATTCAAAAAAATAAAAATTATAGTATGAATACGTGTGTAGGGGTGTTTAAGAAAATCACATCAGAAAAAGAACCCAAAATATCCGAAAACCCATATTCAAAATATCTGAAATTTCGTATCTAAATTTCAGATATCCGAAAATCGGATAATCCGAATTTTCGGATTTGCATATTTGATTTCTAAAAAATTCAATAATTGAATTATCTGATATCCGAAAACTAAAAATAAAAAATATATATATTGCATGGGCACTAGTTTAGCTTAAATATAATAAAAATAGTAAATAATCTGTATCAAATGTTGATTTTTTAAGGTTTTATTGTTTTCTATGTTCAAACCTTGGATTCCAAATATAGGTTTAGTTTTATTTTAGGGAAAATGGCTAAAATAGCCTGTTGACCGGGCGTTTTGCAAAAATAAACCTCTGACCCCTCTTTGGAGAGACGGGACACGGCTCCCAACGAGCCTGAACTGTCTCCAAGATCCTTTCCCTTTAGAGCCAATAGCCAACCGACACGTGACGTCTCCCATCCCGAGGCTGTCCCGTCTCTCTCCAGACGGGTCAGAAGTCAACCGTCTCTCTCCCAGACGGGTCACATTTCCCCATGCCGTCTCAAGTCGTTTCGGGAACCGTCTGAACCGTCTCACTAGTGTATATAAATACCCGAATTCACTTAACAAAATTTGCACCCACCACCCTCCCCAAACCTTTCATCTTCCAAACCAATGACGTTTTTTGGTTTCCCAACCGAAGCCTACCGGCTTACGAAAATATTGTCCGATTACTTGGATTGTTGTTTCATCTGCGTACGGCTACTTGGATTGTTGTTGCATCTGCGCGTGGGTTAACCCGTGTAATTTGCATCTACAATGTGGTAGTCTATTTTATTTGCAAGAAGAGTTCTTTGTCTATGAAGCGCACATACACCACTCAAACAAAGTTCTTAGTTCTTAGCAAGTAAATTTAGGAAGTTTGTTGTAATAGTATAGTTTGGGAAGTTTGTTGTAATAGTATAGTTTGTTTATTGTTATTGTAATAGTATAGTTTGTTTATTGTTATTGTAATAATATTGTTATTGTAATATTAATGAAATATTTACTTTTATATAAAAAAAACATAAATAAACATTAATAAAAAAACATAAAAAACATAAATAAAATTCAATGACAAATAAACTAGTTAAGATAATCCCTCATCATTTGCCAGGCGGACAAATGTTTAAATTCTTTGCCCTCCCTGTTTTTATACTGTCTTTTGGTGTGTCTAATTGACGTGTCTTCGGGAAAGCCAGGGGGGTACCAACTGAAGTGTCCGGTTGTGGTACCCGTTGAAGATTTGACACTTCGTGGTCAAATCGTTCAACTTCCAGCTAAGAGAGTCGGTTGTCCGGTCTGACTCTCCAACCAGCCGATTGTACTCGTGCAGTATACGGAACCATTTGTTGGTTTGGTGGGTGCTTTCTTCGACGTGGCGCCATGCTGAAATAAGTGCAATCTCCTGTTCTTCAGTCCATCGTTGCGGTGCCATTTGTGTTAGACGGTGGTGGTGGTGTGGTGGTGCTGATACTGTTAGACGGTGGTGGTGGTGTGGATAGTGCTGATAGTGTTAGACGGTGGTGGGGTGATTGTCTGACGGGAGACGGGACACGGTATTTATAGGTGGTGACCTGGACAACCGAAGCGCCGGTCTAACCATCGGGACTCACCGGAGACGACGATACCCGATGTCTCGGGAGACGGCGAGTCCCCATTGTAAAATGTGACCCGTCTTCAGACGGTTCCCGAAACGATTTGAGACGGCATGGGGAAGTGTGACCCGTCTGGGAGAGAGACGGTTGACTTCTGACCCGTCTGGAGAGAGACGGGACAGCCTCGGGATTGGAGACGCCACGTGTCGATTGGCTATTGGCTCTAAAGGGAAAGGATCTTGGAGACGGTTCAGGCTCGTTGGGAGCCGTGTCCTGTCTCTCCAAAGAGGGGTCAGAGGTTTATTTTTGCAAAACGCCCGGTCAACGGGCTATTTTGGCCATTTTCCCTTTATTTTATGCAAAATATAGATTTGATTTTATTTTTTTAGAATTCGGATATCCATTTAAATATCCGATCCTGTATTCGAAAGGTCAAATATTTGAAATTTCGGAAACGGGTTAAGATATTAATATTCACCATTTGAAATTTTCGGAATATCCGAAAACCGGAAAATTTGATCTTGAACACCCACTATACGTGTGCCACTTCAAACAATGCTCTTGATGCGAAACTTTTTGAAGCAAGATGCACCGTATGTTGTTTCTAGCATGCATTTACGATCCAAACTATTAAGGTCAAGTGAAAGTTTTCAGGCCGTTTTTTTTTCATGAAAATAATTACCCTAACAACCATACGATTTATCTAGGTTTATTATTGATAATAACTAGTCTTAAAGCCATCACGTTGCATGCAGAGGGCATCAATGCTAAGTTGTAACCGAAAACTTATTAAAATAACAAAGCACTAAATAATAACCGGGTAGAGTACAAAGGGTGTAAACAAAATTCACTACATACTGGTAGGGCTGTTCACGAGCCGAGCCGAACTGAGCGGACCTTTGCTCGTGCTTGGCTCGTTTACAACCGAGCGAGCATTTTTTGAGGGTGCATTTTTCTGAGCGAGCAATGAGCGGAGAGTAACTCGGACATTTATTAGGATGTTTCCTTCAACGTTTTCGTTGTAGAATGACACCCAATGTCAAATTGTCTGTTGTTAACACTAATATTGAGGTTCGAGTGTCTGAAGATGAGGCTTAGGTTGAGTTAGTGAGGCGATGAGCATGGTGTAGAGAACTAGTGTCACATTGTGGCGTCGGGTGATATTTAGCGAAGTTTAGCAACGGACGACTAAAAACATAATGAAAACAAGATTGTCACTTCACAACTTAGTGTTTACTATTGAACTTAGTGTTAATTTTTTTTTGGATTAAAACCAGTTATATTTTCTTTGTATATCTTGCGTCAGATGTTATATATAAAGCTACAAATATTACTGTGATTTGTATGCGTATATATAATTATAAACATAATAAATAAATAATAATTTATTCAAGCCGAACCGAGTTGAGCGAACCTTTGCTCGTGCTTTGCTCGTTTACAAACCGAGCCGATCGGCTTATTTACATCTGAGCGGAGGATTGAGCAAGCTTCTTTCGAGCATTTTCTAAACGAACGACGAATAATTTGAACAACCCTACATACCAGTTACCTTAAGCCATAACGTATATACGGTCATTTGAGGAGTTATAAAGGATAAAGAAATGTTTTGTAGTAATCTTTTTGGGATGGAATGTGACTTCCTAAAAAAATGTACTAGTATGGTAGCGTAACGTAGTGTAGTAGGCTGCCACATCACTTAGGTGGGTAAGCAGACATGAAAAACCCCATGTCTCAAGCATTTAATATTTTTTTTTGTTTTCTAATATTAATTGTAATTAGTTTTATAAAAGTAATAAATAAATAAATAATTGTTCAAATAAATACTAAATAATATAAAAAAAAATTACAAAGCATCCTAAATAAAAAAAAAAAATTACAAACCATCCTAAATTAAAAAAAAAATTACAAACCATCCTAATTTAAAAAAAAAAATTACAATCTACTCGTCTTGTCCGTTGTTCCATATATGGGGTTGGTTTTGGTTGATTTATGGGGTCTTTTTAGATAGATTGGGTTTATATGGTTATATTGGTATTTAAAAAAAACAAAAAAAAATAGCCGTTAGAATAAACTAGCCGTTATAATTAAAAAAAAAAAAAGAAATTACCTGATTGGTCCGTCCCATGTGTCTCGGATGAGACGGGGAGGACAGGGGAGCTAGAGACGGGGCAAGGGACGGCGAGTGGGGTGGGGGGGGGGGGGGTGGGCGGTGTGTGGCTTGTGGATGGGGCAAAGGACCGGGGGGGGGGGGGTAAATGTCTGTTCTCCGGATAGCCTTATAGCACTATGTCAATACCATGTGATGACTCACAAATCACAATATAACGAAGACATATTAAGCCGACCCACCGCACCTCACCTCACCCCACCCCCACATGGGTGGCTCTTTAATTTTTATTTTGTTTGCATTTTGAGGAAAAAATGTCAAATGATATTTAAAGTTTAAAAGTTAGTTATCGATTTATTTAAACGGCTGTTGGTCGGGCTCGAACTCGGGAAGGATCAGGATTTCACACAAGGATTTCCCAGCTGATCTACGCCTTTCAAAAAAAAGTTATCGATTTATTTATGTTTTATATTAACTTCTAAAACTATCATAAAATAATTTATTTTTAATATGCATATAACATCAAGAGTTTGATGTTTAATATCTATTAATCTACAACAAGAGATGAAAAAACAAATACTTGAAACAGATGAGAAACTGTAATACTTGAAACATTTGGAACTGATAATAGAAGTCTGATAGGTTTTAGATGGATACTTGAAAATAGGAAGTCGTAGGAAGAGTATCAAACGGACTCCGATTGAACTCATTCAAGCGGCATTGGAACCGTCTTATCGAACCCTACGATGTTAGTTTTTAGGTCTTCGGTTTTTTGGGTTTTAACTTGTAGTTTTTAGAATATACGTTATATCATTGTGTCTTTTATGTACCATTGTGTCTTTTTCTTATTTTCATCGTTGTGTCATTTTTTTCAATTCATTTTGTCTTTTTTCTTTAACATTGTGTTATATTTTTTGGCACTCTGTTATATTTTGTGGCTTATTGTGTCATATTTCATGATCTATTATGTTTTTTGTATCATTTTCGCCCTTCTCATTTTTGTTACACTGTGTAGAATAACTTGACCCTATACCCATTTAATTGTAAATTCATTTACCTTTATAAGAAACAAATATTTATATTTATGAAACTCATAATTTATTTTCAAAATAAAATCTTTCAAAGAAAACTAATTCAAAATGAAGGATAATTTTGATATGTGTAGAATAAACATATAATAAATTCGATATATGTAGGATGATTTTGATATATCTAGGATAAATTTTAATATATGTAGAATAAAGTCTAATGACTAATTAATTAGAGATAAAATAATTAATGTTAGAAGAGTTAAAGTATTTAATGTTTTTCTATGTATGTAATTTTTTCTTTCTCTTCTCATATTAAAATTCTTCTTAAATGATCCCATATATATACATACTAGGTTACAATCCCATTTTTGATGACTAATGGTGGGAGAAGGGATGATACTAGAGAAACATGTTTGATATGGACGCAAGTGTGCAATTGGCGTTAGTTGCCATCTCATGCTTCTTGCATATTGTCAAGCGAGGTTTTAGAGAGACCAGTGAAATTGCACTGTAACTTCTAAAGGAAACATAGATGAGAAAAGCAATATACTATGTAACATCACGTTGGCGAATTCTTTAGAAGACATATATAGATGTGATAAAAGCAATATATGTAACATCACGTTTGCGAATTTGGCATGCAAGAAATGATATATAAAGCATTCATTAATAAGCCAATCCCGATCAAGGTAATATATTGTTAAGGAAATCAAAGCGAGGGGGAGGTATAGGTGGAGGTGAGTTTTATTAAAATAAATAAAAATATTTTGTTTTATTTTAAAGTTGTTAAAATGGCTCTTGAGTCTAAAAAGACACATTTGCCTTGAATTAACAAACCCTATGTAACAACGTTAGAAATCTAGGTTGAAATGTAACAAAAGATACACGATAGGATTTCCAGTGATTAAAAAAACTTATATCGATTTAAAGTGATAAATATTTCTAACCTTAGAGGCAATTTTCACATTTACTCTTTTTAATCATTTTTCAGGTTTTAACGTAAACATGAACAAAAGTAATACTTAGACGACCTTCACTAATGTTTCAATATTTAATTTGTTTTAACTGCAAAATATTAATACTTAATAATGAACATTATACATTGTATTAAGTAGTTTTTTTTAAGTACGTAATTTTTTTTTCATTAAATTAAAATCAACACATTACAAGTGGAAGGCTGGTAAGCGGGCAACAAGCTGCGTCGTCACCCCCTTTTGGATAGTAAAACCTACTCTATTATGAAAATACTCAAAATAAACTTATCAGTTGATCGTTTATATTCTTATACTCAAATTCTATGATGAAAATACTCAAAATAAACTCATTTTAAAATCTTATATATAAACTTATCAGCTTGAACTTAAATAAACCATAAATTTAAGTTCATATGTTTAAACAATTGTTAAAACTTAAAACAAACTATAAGTCGGTGTAAGACCGGGTGTAGTGGAGCGCTATCCGGGCGTTATATTGAAAAATGGCGCCGGGAACACCAAAAAGGGGGGGCGCTATATCTACAAAACCCGGGATGGCGTTACTTATATAACGCTTGATTCAAATTGATTCAACCAATGATATCTTCACACGTGGATTAAGGCAACGATTTAATTTGAAATGGTCAAAGGTGGTTGTGCTGCTGATGATGAAGAAGGTGGAGGTGGTGGTGATGATGAAGGCGCCGGAGGTGGTGGTGATGATGAAGGCGCCGGAGGTGGTGGGTGATGATGAAGAAGAAGGTGAATGGTGGTGGTGATGATGAACAAGGTGGTGGTGGTGGTGGTGATGATGAAGGCAGTGGCGGAGGTGGTGGGTGAATGGTGGTGGTGATGATGAAGAAGGTGGTGGTGGTTGTGGTGAAGAAGAAGGTGGAAGGTGGTGGTGGTGATGAAGAAGAAGCTGAATGTTTTTTTTATATATATATAAAATAGCGCCCCATGTATCACCTCCCACTACACCCCTTTTTCAGTTTCTCTCTCCATACTGACTCAGCAGCCACATGAACCAATCAGGAAGGGGAGCTCCATATATAAAGCCCCCCACTACACATGCTCTAATAATGATGGATGGCTTTGTGTTAGAAAAAAAAAGGTATGAATGCAGATTCCATGCTTTTATAAAAAAAAAGTACAATTAATAATATGAGCTTTTTTAGGAAGCCGGCAATTAGACGGAAAAAGACAAAATATCGGGGGCTATCGTAAAAGGTATTGACCACATTATGTTGTGTTTAAACTTTAAAGATTAAAGGCATGCATTAAGAATATGTTTTGATCATAATTACTTTAGATGTCCTTGATTCAAATACTCCTTACGTCCCAATTTAAATGTCCTAATTAAAAAAGCACACATTTTAAGAAATCTTTTGTTTGTATGTGATAAAATGACAATAATATCCTCAAAAGTAGTGATTGTGTTTTGTCTTTTATGAGCAAAATTGAAAATTACATTTCTATTTTTGGAAAGTGACATTTAATTTGGGACAAACATAAAAAGAAAGTAGGAAATTTAAATTGGGACGGAGAGAGTATTAGCTTTTGAAGTTGAGTAATTGAAGTGGAAACTGTAGTGGATTATGTAAATAAGTTTAACCATTATATAGCGATATTATTGTATCATTTTGTATGAGCTATAATAATTTAGTTGCCATTCCAAAGATTTGGATCTTTAGCAGAAATCGCATATTTCGATGTTGCCTTAATCAAACAACCCATATTACAAATAATGGAATCTTACTCTAAATGTAATCTTTCTTTTTATTCTTTTCATTTTTATACCCGATTGTTTCGAAGAAACAAATAACCGATAGAGTTTACTTTAGAAACCCAAGAAAAACAACTGATACACTCTATATATGACTTTAGACGAATCAAGCATATTTTATAATGAATGTATGGTCTTAAAATCATTGATGACATCGTGAGAAGTCTTTGAATAGGTAACCATAAAACAATGTCGTGAACTACCCGTTGGGCAATGAACAACATTTTATGGTATGAGGACATGGTTTCTAGAACTTGTATCAACGCTAAATTGTGTCACTGAGACAGTGGCAAAACCCTAAAGGTACGACAAGTCCCTAAGGAGGTGGCTTTTAACGCCATAGGTGGATCCCATATGTAGTGTCATTAGGATGGTGGGGCAAATTAGAGAACATTGAATCTTTAAGGATGGCGTTTGCAACACTTTGACCTCTTATAAACCGATATTGTTTGATTTCTCATTGAGAACTCAACAATATGGTTTTGGTTACATTGCCGGAGCACCTACCTAGAAGTCTCATAACTGTTGAGCTCTTTTGTTATCCGCAACCATAGAACCCAAAACTCATTAGTGCTATTTGAGGTCAGGTGTTCATTATGTAACTAAAATCTCTCATATTCATGGTCAATGTCCCCTCTCCTATATGGACTTGTCAACCTCAATAAGGTTTGCGCAAACTTGATTGACCTAGAGCAATTAAACTTGAGAAGATGAGTGTTACAAATACTGATTGATTCACACCAAACAATATTATACCACTAATTATATGTCGCTCAAGATAATGAGACAATCATTAACAAGAACGGTGAATCCCTAAACGGACGGTTGTCAATGCCATTGTTGAATCCTGCCTCGCTATGTCGTCCGAAACATGAGATACAAACTTACACACCAATCAAGCCATGTTAGGTGTTTTGAGTCCAATAATTGACAGTCTTGAACTAGTTTCTAAAATTAGATGGTTATATCGCCAGTGTTGGGTTATTCTACAAAGGCTATAAAAATCAGAAGGGTGAGAAGGATACAAAAAACACAATAGATCATGAAATATGACACAATGAGCCACAAAATATAACATAATGCCAAAAAAATAACACAATGCTGAAGAAAAAAGACACAATAAATTGAAAAAATAACACAATGATGAAAATAAGAAAAAGACATAATGGTATATAAAAGACACAATGATATAACACATATTCTAAAAACTACAAGCTAAAACCCCCAAAAAAACGAAGACCTAAAAACTAACGTCATAGGGTTCGATAAGACAGTTTCAATGTCATTTGAATGAGTTCAATCGGAATCCGTTTAATACCCTTCCTACGACTTCCTATTTTTCGTTCACTATGTATTTGATCCTAACCCTATATTGCCAACCATTAATGTTGTGCTATTTTAATGTTCTTTTTTTTTTCTTCTTCTTATTTTTTTTTGAATGTCAGTTTACGTACAAAGACTTTTTATTCTATACATTTTTAGTATTTGGTTTTAAGTGAATTTTTGAACTGAGAACTAACCATAACCTGTCTTTTTAAAATACCATAGAAGGGGTGGGTAACATATGTCCTGGCCTAAAAGTAAGCCTCATGTAGATCGCACGACTTGTTCAATAAACGTATTATCTCATTGCACATCTCATTCATCAACTTTCATCTTACTACTCACAAATAATCCTTAAGAAAGGTGCAATACCTAATCTTTAACGAGATTTCATTTGAGATAACAATCTCACTTTTTAATATTTAAAGGTGTCTAATTTTTAATTTTGATTAAAAAGATAACTTTATATGTTATTATGTAATAACTAATTAGCCTTTGGATTATTTATACTTTTATACTAAATTATAAAGGAGGAGAGATGTACTACATTGTAATTTTGTTTTGAGGACAATTTTTGAAGCTACATATACAACTTAATAAAGCTTATAATATAGGGGTAAAATAGTCACTTAGGTGAAATTAAGATGCTAACAAGGGTATGGTTGTAACTTTACTATGATCTCATACCTCACATCCTAAAATCCTGTTCCAATCTTGCCCTCATGTCCATACCAATCACTTGTACATTCAATGTTGTTTATTACAAGGAAAAACAAAGAGAGACAGAAGAAGAGAAAATGATAAGTTCCATTTGTCCACATTTCAAGTTTCCACCTCCCTCTCTACCCTTACTCTGTTCCATTTACCCACACTTCCGTAAGCGCTTCATCTCCTACGCCATTTTAGAAACCTACCAAACCAAATTTTAATTCACTGCTATTATATATATTACAACACACGGAGACAGAGACATAGAGAGATCCACTTTAGTAACCGGCCCTCTCTCTTTCTCTATCTACATGTAACAATCGATCCAACACAAAAGTGACCAATTTGGTTGTGCCCTTAATTACAAAATTTATCTCTGATCTGTAAGTTTCTGTTATGGAATACAATCTTTTGGTTATTAAATTTAGTCTTTAAATAACTGGGGATTTGAATAAACACAGCACACAATCCATGGATTAGTGGTGAAGGTTGTTTCGTTCGACGCCAGGAGTCATCAGGTATCCTTCAATCTCAAAA
The DNA here is from genome assembly GCA_032199755.1 of Ambrosia artemisiifolia. NCBI lineage: Eukaryota > Viridiplantae > Streptophyta > Magnoliopsida > Asterales > Asteraceae > Ambrosia > Ambrosia artemisiifolia. The sequence continues at coordinate 21,759,404 of CM063517.1, forward strand.
TTAGGGCTTATTTTCTTCCTCGTATACATGTTGTCCATATTTAAATCGAAAAATTAAGGCTTACTTTCCTCTATCTTTCCACCTCATTTGTGCCACTTTGGTTTCCTTTCATCTTCAATTGGAACTCATTTTTGTTCATTGTGCCTTTTGTGCGTATGTTGTAAAGGTAAACCATTTATATCTTCTAACTGTTTACTTTTATTCTATTTTCCTTAATTTAGGTTTAAACCTTTTTCTTTGCTGAATGAATTTCCTACCGTAGAGAAAGCTATAATTTCAATGGATGGAGGTGAACTGCTGATTTAGGTTGTCAATGTTGACTGGGCATTCAGCAAAGTTCCTTTTAAAAGGAGAAATAATAGGAGAAGGTATGTTTCCTATTTGTTGTTTCCAACATTCCGACCCCATCAAAGTATTATTTGATTTCTGCTATTGACCTGGAATTTTCAAATATGTTTACATCAATAAGAATTCCAATCTGAACAGAATAATACAACTCACATGTTGTCGTTGTGTGTGGGTCAAGGACAAGTTTCTTCCCTAGACCTTAAAGTTCATGATGAATCAAGCATGCCCAGTCAAGATTCCGCCCATAAAGATAAAATTACTTGAAATGCTTTATTTTTTTAGTTCCAGTTTTATAATTTGTTCAACTTCATTTTGTATCTCAAGCATAGGTTCAATCTATATATTTATATGATGCTAAATTAGTTCAATTTGAATATTTATTTGATGTTTGATTAGCCCATTTTGTGTCCTGCTAATATGAAATAAAATGGGATTCAAGGGGGTGATTGGTTTTGTATCAATGAGTTTTGTTGTTGATAGCTTTCCATATATTTTTGTAACCCACTTCAATGTTTACTTATAGCTTTTGAGAAAATGGAACTAACTGTTATTTTAAATTCTAATTTTAGAATTATTGTTTATACCATTTTATTGATATGTTAATCCAGATACTGTTTTTGTAAAGTGTAGTTCATAGGCTTGAACTTGTAGCACCTTAGAAACTAAAGATCATAAATTTAGTGAGACATTTTTTCTATTGGTTTATTTCTATTCTTTTTTATGTTGTGATTATATTTAAAATTTGTTCAATGTTTATTAGTTGTTTGTTGCTAGTGATTGAAAGATTGGGAAGCTTTGTGAAATGTCAATGAGTCAATTTGCAATTTTGGTCAACATTTTTCTTAAACAGAGGGTACTTTACACTTTCTCCATCAATATTTAAATTTTTTCAGATGAAATTTGTCATTAGATATGCCAAATATGGGTGTTATAAACCACTGAAACATAGTATAACCATCCAAACCCAAGAAGGCAACTGGTTTTGCCCATTTGTTCAGCTGATTTTTCTAACTTCTAGGTTGACTTCAGTAATAATTCCAATGGTATCAATGTTGATATAACTGTATTATTACTATATTGTTCACCACTAACGTAATCGCCTATTTTACACATTTTAACCGTTTTTTGGATGATCTTAGCCGTCCAGATTAGGCAGTTATTTATGAGATAAAATCTTGACCACAATAATATGGTGGTTTTAGCCAAAATTTGAAGGTTATTTTTTCTCTTTAAGTACTTACCAAATGGTTTATTCCACATTCCCACTCCCCTTAATTATGGGCCTCAACTCTTCCTCATCCATTATAAATCTGATATGTATAGGTTTTACTAAGAAAAACCTATGAAAACTTCCAAGAATATTAAGAGGAGAAGAAGATCAAAGCCAAAGGCTTTCCTTTCATATTATCATTCATTATCTAGAAGACTTACAAAGATTGTTTATATAACCTTTCTAGTAACCTACCCACTACCATATCATACGTGTATAAAACATGAAATAACTAACTCACTTGACCACTACATAGACCCACTACTAATGAATTTTTTGCCAAAATGGTGGATTTTTTGGATATTTTTGTGTAAATGGTAGATGTCAGAAAAGTGTTTGGGATAATGGTATTCCCGCAATCTTAGATTGCGGGATTAGGTGACGTGGACAACACCTAGGACGAGCAGTGGACGAAGGAGCTGAGTTGGACGGATGAGGTGGAAGACCCGCAATCTTAGATTGCGGGAGTGCAGAGAAACGCAGAGCTACAGTTGACTCTCGCAATCTCAGATTGCGGGAGTGCAGGGACTTCTCCTGTTTGCTTTTGTCTTCAACACTTACACACCATCTCATCCCATCAATGCATGCATGAGAGAGTAGAGAGGTTTGCATGCCTTTGCATGTCTGAACTTGCATAGTAACTCTTACACATATCTAATCAACTTTAATCAAATTCAATGTTTGCATGTGAGAGTAGAGTGCAGAGAAATGGCATGCATTTTAATATATATAGGACTATTGTTATTGTTAACAACACAAAGCAAATCAAACTCACAAAAAAAAAACTCACAACACAAAGCAGATAAACAACTTCATATCTTAAAAATTATGGCTTATCTACACCCTGGTCCAAGAGACAATTCTCTTCTATGGCTGCAGCCACGACATCGTTCTGCTTATATGTTCGAAGACGGTGGTGACGATGCCATAGAACTCGATGTAAGGCGAGGCGATCAGTCGTTATACAATCACATACGGGATAATGGTATTCACCCCAATGTTCGTAATCTGGTTAGTGTAGCTGGTTTTGGTGGCGTTCTTGAGGTTGGCTACCTATTTGCTGACCGTGGTTTAATAACCGCGTTGGTAGAAAGGTGGCGTCCTGAGACTCACACGTTTCACTTTTCCTTCGGTGAAACAACCGTGACTTTAGAGGACGTGAACGTCCTCATGGGGTTGCGAGTCAACGGTCCACCAATTGCAGGACTACAGGAAAAATGGTCCCATGAAGTTCGAAATCAGCTAGTAGAAGGTATGTTGGGCATACAGATTACGAATGAGAGCATGCTTTCCGGAAATACTATTAAAACAACAAGCCTTCTAGAAAAAATCAAGGAACCACTGCCCGAAGGGGCAGATATTGATATGGTTAGACAACAAGCACGTTGTGTGGTGCTGATTATTGTGGGTAATTCACTGTTGGCTGACTCTTCTAACGGTTGGACGTCATTGGCATTTTTAAGGCACGTCGAATCGTTAGAAACATGTGGTCAGTTTAGCTGGGGGAGTGCTGCATTAGCTTGTTTGTACAGAAACTTGTGCAAAGCCGCATGCTCCACTGATAAAACAATTGGAGGACCTATCACCATACTCCAGTTGTGGGCATGGACCCGAATCAGTGTACTATCTCCCCGGTGTAGTACCCGGTTGATGCCTGGAAAACCGTATGGCGCAATGTATGTATTTTCTCCATCACCCTTCCTTATGTTATATTTAATAATTTTTTTATTAAATAAACTAACTCGTTCGTTTAAAACAGCTGGAAAGGATCGCGCGATTTCAGGGGGGTGGCCTCGCGGTCGTTAAAAGCGATACGATCGCAACTTCAAAATTTATATTCCGAACAGGTATGAGACTGTTTATTTTTTGTTACAGTGAAAAATATATTAAATTTTACTAATAGTGTTTCTGTTTAATTTTTTACAACAGTTCATTTGGAGACCCTATGAACGAGCCATGGAGGTACTCCCGGAAAGTTGCACCGACGGACGGGCCTCTTGGTGTTCGGATTGCTACATTCTGTGGTTTCAGGTGGTGGAATACCACCAAGCCAGCAGGGTCGTTAGACAATTCGGATTCCGTCAATGGATTCCTCAGGGACCACCCTTTACCCCCGAAGTCCACCTCGAGCTGCACCAAAGGACGCGTGCTGGGAGACCATACGAAAACTGGTTTACAACATACCATAGCACGTATGTGCAGTCCTGGGATGAGCGCGAGAATAACGTAGTGGTCGGGGAACGAACCTCAGAACCTTCCGTGTATGCTGATTATATGGATTGGTTCTTAGAAAGAACCGTGGGGTACACGAGGAACCCAATGGCCATCCCGGTAGCACAACCGGGTTTCAGAGATGATGCTGGGATTGCCCAAGTGCTGGTATATATTGATGAATTTTTTTCAAATATATAAAAGTGTATATTTAAATGATAAATTTGTTAATATTTAATTTTCTTAATTTACAGATGGAGGGATACACGCAGATTAACGAGCAAGTGTCCCAAATCATGTCGTCCGTCCCTGCCAACTTCAGCACCAATCTTGGGGTGATTCAAAGCACTGCCCAATCAGTCATGTCGCAAATTGGTGTGGGTGATCGTTTGAACTACCGCTCACGGCTTGAAGGTAGCCCTGCTGCCTCTGTTGCAGACAGAAGCCGTCCTCAAAGAGCGCCTAGGCGAAGGCGAAATCAGAGGAATGCGGAGGTTCAGAGAGAAGAAGAAGTGTCTGTGCATAGTCATCAAAGTACGCCAGATAATACTTTCTTTGATGATGATCTTGGCGGGTTTGACCCTACCTCCTTTCTTGCAAGATTCGGTACCCCACCACAGGGCACTACGAATATCCAAGGGGGGTCAACAGATATGAACCTCATGGAGTCGTTATTAAACGACAACCAATGGACTGACCAATTTAACCCGTTTGATGCCATTAGAACACCACAGACTACCTTCCCTCTCAACCCACCCATCAACACCGGGCAGTCATCGTTTAACTATTGGGCCCCAAATCAAGGTGGTGAAGGATCGTCGTCCAATTTCTACACACCAGTACCTTTGGAGTTCCCTAACGAGCCGCGTCGCAATCCACACCGTGAGCGACGTCCCCCTTTATGTGGTACTGACGGACGATTTTGTAACCAAGCTAATTGTGGACCCAATTGTAATAACTCTATATGAACTAATGATATATGAAATGGTTTGTTTTTTGATATATGAAATGGTTTGTTTTTTGATTGTTGAATTGTATTGACAAATAAAAAGTATTGACAAATAAAAAGTAAGTTAACAAAATGAGGTCCGGGGCTTTTTGTGAGGCCCGGGATCGTGTCACGGAAAGTCCCGTAACGCCTGGACCAGCGACGGCCCTGTTATATCACCCAAGGACGCCACGTTCGGCGATCCGGGTCCGGTAAAGCCCGGCCCGGGAGACGGATACAGGGGCCCGAAAAGGGCTCCCTGGGCATGTTTTAACACTAATTTTTCTTTATATTTTCATCCGGCTTTTATAATATAAGGATTTGTTATATTGACAAATAAAAAGTAAGTTAACAAAATGAGGTCCGGGGCTTTTTGTGAGGCCCGGGATCGTGTCACGGAAAGTCCCGTAACGCCTGGACCAGCGACGGCCCTGTTATATCACCCAAGGACGCCACGTTCGGCGATCCGGGTCCGGTAAAGCCCGGCCCGGGAGACGGATACAGGGGCCCGAAAAGGGCTCCCTGGGCATGTTTCAACACTAAGAAAACACCTTACATACAACAACAAACCGCATAACCAGTTTCAACATTAAGAAAACAGAAACTATTTTTACAAACTAGTCAAACTATACAATCCACAAGTCGTTTAGTCAATAAACTTATTGAATAAAAACAACGTAAATTTATTATTCACACGAAACGTTAAATATACAATCTACCAAAGTTACAAAACAATCTATTTCCGAGACCACCAATTCCAATTTAGCTGCAGCAGCAACATACAACTACATATCTATCACACCACATATCTTTAGTGTTTTAACCAGCCCCCATATTTATGCATCTCTTCCCATATTTATGCACGCAGCGTCCCTCGATACTTGGCCCATATTTTAGCTTTATCTTTAAGTTCGTCGATTTGCTGTACATGGGTACCAAGTCAAGGGTATCTACGTAACTATGTCAGATGCCTGGTACTATCGAGGTACGAGCAGGAGCTGGTGCATCCGATATCCCCGACGTCGCTAATGACGGAGCGTGTTTCTTCGACGTCGGAGGGCCTTGCGCTGAAGGTGTAGAACCCGCAAGCGCAATAAAGTTTGCTGCGAAAATGATCGACTTTGATGACTCGACCACCTTCAATTTCCGAGAACACCTATTCCAACTTTAAAAGCAACTCCCCATCCACCTTTTGTTTTAACGGTAGAAGAAGAATCACCATTTTGTTTTACACGCCTTGCCACAATCCTACAGGAACAACGAGGACTGATTCCACGCCTCGCCATATTCCAAATCAGAGCAACGAGGAATGAAGCTTCAACTTGCGGAAGCTTCAGCTTTACGTGAATTTTCCGAGAACACCAATTCCAACTTCTAAAGGCAGGCGAGGCCCTGATGAACTCCCTCCACCACAGCTTCCATCGCCTGCCTTTGACGCCTGACGCGCCTCCAACTCTCTACATCAGAGCTACCTTTGACGCCTGCTGCGAAAAATCAGTAGCTTTGATGAATCCACCATCTTCAATGTTCGAGAACACCAATTCCAGATCAGCGTAGAATCAGCGCCCTCACCTACCTAAGGATTTGCTTAGAGGGTGGTTCCCAAGAAAGAAATAATTGGCCTGCCTGGGGGTGGTACACGGGATATTCAAACCACCATTGCAAGCCAAGTATTTAATTTTATAAACTACAATACCAATGTTGCATTCTACACGTGTTATAATACGTGCAAATGTAACATCGATCCAAGTAGTTTCATGCAAATGTAACATCGATCCAAAAATAAGAGGGTCATGACCAAACACTAGATGAATTCTTCTACAACCTTTGGACCCTCCAACATTAATATTTTTCAAATTAAATGACCAGACAGCCATTTAACACGTGCAAATGTAACACGGATCCAACAACACTAAAAAACCATCGCCTCTAACACATGAAAATTATGGTATTCATTGTTTACTTTGTTTCTGTTTGAGTGTGTGAATTTTTTAGTTTGTATGAAATGAACGAGCGAGTGTATGATATATAAGAAATGGAAACGAATGGAGCCAATTGTTCTGACTAACATCCGCAATCTAGGATTGCAAAAATCATTTTATAAACACTATTCCCGCAATCTTAGATTGCGGGATTGCCACGTAATTATTTATCCATCGTGTTTGCCGAGTCACCATCCGAGTCAGCAGCCTAGTCACCTAATCCCGCAATCTAAGATTGCGGGAATACCAAATTCCGAAATTTGTTTCTGACACATACCAATATCACAAAAACCATGGAAAATTCCACTAGTTTGGCAAAAAATTCCACTACTAATCCCACTACCTAAAAAAGAAAAGATAAACAAAACAAAACAATTAAGTTGACAAAGTCCACTGAGTGCATGAATTCACTTGAGGGCCTATAGGACTTGTATTCCATGCAAGGAAAGTGGTACATATATCACATGTGCATGGGTACATCCGTACATGGGTGATACCAAGGGTAGTGTAATAGTGTAGTGCACGTATCATTCCCACGCGCCTCAAAACGTTCTTGTCCTCAAGAACGGAATGAGTTGGCCATGGTGGTCGCCATTCGAGGCGTACAACGGCGTTAGGAGCAGTCTCAACGTAGCGCCACAGTGGGCACTGCTCACATTTCCGGGCTACAATATTTGACACCCGTGTATGTGGGTTGTCTTCAAATACATTAAATAGCTCTTCAAATACATCCATATGCATTACCAACTTTTCAGTTTGTGAGACAAACACGTCAACTTGTGTAAAGTAGCCACAGGACTTCAACAAAAGCTTAAAACCATAATTATTGACCTTCCATGTTCTCTTGTCACTAAACAACACAATGCCACTTAAGGTTGAAGACTGTGTTTCTATGGAGGCTGGTTTACTTGTAGATGATGTGGTTGAAGGGAAAGAAGGTGGTGGCAGTGTAGGGTCATGGTTGAAGACTGGTTTTGGAGACGTTGTTGTAGCCGATGGTTGTGCGAACGGTTGTGGAGACGCCGTAGATTTTGGTGGCGGGTTTGATAGCGATATTATGGTCGCGGTCGATGGTGAAGTGGCTTTGTGTTTTTGTGGTGGTGGCGGGTTCGGTTCCAGTATTGCTTTGGGTGTAGAGGCGGCCGTTGTTGAAGGCGTAACGGAACGCCACGGTGGACGCCATTCCCGTTTCCTTGGGCTACTCGTTGCTTGATCCCTAGTATCCATTGGCAAGGGAACTAATGGTGTAAACGGGTTTCCTGATGGTGCAAGGTCCGATGGTAAAACAAATGATTCAAGTGACGGTGTCGAGTGGGGTGGTGGGGTGAGGATGGAATAAAACGGGTTCTGTAAGGGTGGTGGCGGTTGTGTGTGTGACATTGTTGGAGTTTGTGGAGATGGTTTCGGTGTCGATGGCTGTGTAAAAGGTGGTATTGTTGTTGGTGTAGAAGATACAACAAATGGTGATGCAGGGCCTTGTTTTTGTGAAGGAGGTGAGTGTTTCGTTACATGTTTAGGATTTGGTAGAGGCAGTTCATGGCATGGAAGTGAATGTGGTGGTATGGCGAAAGCGGTTGGAGGTGTTTGTGTCGGTGCGGGTAATGGTGTGGAAGGGGCCGGTGGTGGGAGTGTTGTTTTAATAGGTGGTTTGGGGTCCAGGACTGGTGTTTTGGATCCAAAAGAGTACGACGACTCAGCGGAGATGTGGTTGGATAAATTTGTGATGTGGTTAGCGAGAGTACCGGTATTTTTGGTGATGGTATCGATTTTCGAGTTGAGGTTTTGGGTGATTTTGATAAGGATGGCTAATTGGTCGTTGAAGTTGGCTTGAGATTGTAGGGTGATGGCAATCAATTGGTTGAGTTGGTCGGAGATGGTGGGCGGCACGGCGGAAGGATGGTTCGGGAATGAAAGCACCATTGATATGTATAGGTTTTACTAAGAAAAACCTATGAAAACTTCCAAGAATATTAAGAGGAGAAGAAGATCAAAGCCAAAGGCTTTCCTTTCATATTATCATTCATTATCTAGAAGACTTACAAAGATTGTTTATATAACCTTTCTAGTAACCTACCCACTACCATATCATACGTGTATAAAACATGAAATAACTAACTCACTTGACCACTACATAGACCCACTACTAATCCCACTACCTAAAAAAGAAAAGATAAACAAAACAAAACAATTAAGTTGACAAAGTCCACTGAGTGCATGAATTCACTTGAGGGCCTATAGGACTTGTATTCCATGCAAGGAAAGTGGTACATATATCACATGTGCATGGGTACATCCGTACATGGGTGATACCAAGGGTAGTGTAATAGTGTAGTGCACGTATCAAAATCCCACCACCACTTATCTCATCATAAGTGTTTCTCACTCATCCATTTTCCCAAAGTTGATTTTGATCTTCATCAAATCATCGATTTTATGCGTCATCAAACAACTTCAAATCATCCATTCCGATGTTCATCATTTTAAGGAGAATTTATGAAATTTTTATCAATAGGTAAGACTTGATTTTTTTTCCGATAATTGAAACACTGATGATTAGCATGAATCCTTTGATAAAGAAACTCACATTTAGAGGTTTGATATAATTTCTTTTTATATGGACTAATTTCTCATATATATAGTTTCATCTCTGAGCTTGCTGATCCAGGAAGCTTTCCTATTTAGGTGTTGTTCATACATCGATTACATGGTAAATTACCTAAATTATGGTATAATTTCAGTTTTTATGGTTTTGATGCAGAATTGATTTGTTCTTTTAGACTATTTCTACTTGAGAACTGTAAGATCCTTATATATTTTGAAGTCTAAAGTGTTGATTACTATGGTTGAGATGCTAAGGGGTCAGAAGTTGTTTGTGTTGCTTTTTTTTTTTGATAAGCATGTTGCTAAATTTTGCTTGAGAAATAAAAGAAGGTTGAATCTTGATGAGTTTCTCTATTCAGTTGTCCTGGAATGAACGTAAATTGAGTTCAAAATGATCATGTCTATTACTAGACTGATATAGCCGTTGTCAATAATTTCACTGAACTCGGGTCATGTTGTAAATCCATTTGTAGTTTCTTTTAAATGACACCTTTTATTCAAGTTGGCCTGGACAGAACGGGATACAAAGAAACATGGTTCTTAAATCAAGGAGCAGAGGTGGTAAGTATTGGACGTTATAATAATATAAGCTAGATATTCAACCGGTTCAACATCACTCGCACCGGTTCACAAAAACTCATGATGGTTCAAACAAATGGACGCGTCGGTTAAACTTAGTTATGACGGTTATGTATTATTATCGTATGTATAAATAGATCATGTATGTATCATTTATCAGTTATCAAGTTTGTAAACATCAACCAAGATTGTATCCAAAACAATCCAACATAACTTATAAACAGTTTCTGTTCATTTGTAATAATATTCGATTACTTTTGATTGATCTTTCATCATTGTTGTGTTTGGTTTACAATTATCCGCTGCAAATTTCGATCCTAAGTCCAACAAACTGGTATCAGAGCCACGGTAATCAGAGCCAATCAAAGAATCATTTCAGAAATCAACGTTCTTATCGATTCCAGGAAACAAACGAAAACAGAGTATAAAGGAATTATTTGAAGAAATCAAATTCAGACGTAAGAATCGATATCAGAAAAAGGGAGAAATTGACGCAACAACACAAAAGGAGGAATTACAATACTAAACTGAACTGAAGAATCTGAATCGAACGGATTAATTGCGTTCATTTACCGGAATAAACCAAAACAGAGACTGAAAGAAACGAAATCGAAATCGACAAGAACTTCGACAGAAATTGAATCAGAAGCGAAGAAAGTTTTGTTTTACAACAAACATCAGAGATCCACAAATCGAATCGTAAATTTTTAGAAGAAAAGGAAACCGGTGAACAAAGGATTCCGGCGAGACACCAGAACTTACAAATTTCAGAGGAATTCGTTCACACATATACACATATACGGTTACATATTTCTGCCCACCTCTAGCGATTAATCGAATATTTAGTCTTAATTCAAATCTGGATTATAAAGTTTTTTGATTGTTCTTGTTCATAACCGTTTCCCGCCAAAAAATTTTTTGAAACTTTTCAAAGAAAATTATTACTTAGAATACATAACCACTTCAAAACAACAATCAAACACCGGATTATATAATCGTTGGTTATAAACAACGTTGAATTAAGGATCTTTGTGTCGAACGTAAACCGAACAAAGTTTACGAAGAAGAAGAATTATTCGATTACAGAGAATACTTTGATTTAAGTATTCAAATCATAGCATATTATTGATTCAAAGGGGCAGTAAACATCCATAAATTGAAGGATTGAAGAAAGCGCGAAATTCGTTCCTCCGGCTGTAAAAGAAACGAAGAAGAAGAAGCAGTTGATTTTTTTTTTCAAAAGTCAACCAAGAGATATTTTACTAAAGATAAAATTGTTTTTTGTTTTTTTGGAAAGTAAAAAATATCGATTTTTCTATAAAATATTTAAGGGCCAATTTTTTGTTACAAATCAGTGTTGGTCTTGTTATTATTTTTTAAAGAGAACCGGAGAACAACAAGGCGTTGCTGGCTAATTTTACCGACACTCTGTATACGAAGAATAAAGACGAAAGAAGCACTAGTTTTATTATTAAGAAAAAGGAAAGAGTTATCAAGACTTTAGATGGATCACTATTGAAGACGACACAAGATCATGACGACGTCAAATAGCATTCTACAGATTCAAATTCCAAAATTAAATGGAAATAATTATCATAATTGGAGTATTCAAATGAAGGCCTTATTTAAATCTGAAGATTTATGGAACATTATAGAAGTTGGAATTCAAGAACCCGTTGAAAGTGCCTCACTAACAGATCAACAAAGAGAAGAAGTAAAAGAAAAAGAAGGAAAAGACAGCAAGGCACTACTCTACATATATCAAACCGTACAAGAAGTAATATTTGAAAGAATCTCAACTGCAACATCATCAAAGAATGCATGGGATATGCTCTACAAGTCTTATCGCGGAGAAGAAAAGGTAAAACGGATTAAACTACAATTCTTACATAGTGAATTCGATCACCTTATAATGAAAGAAAACGAAACCGTTGAAGAATTCTACAATCGTGTGATCATATTATGGAACCAAATCCGTTTAAATGGGGAAAACATTGAAGTCAAAAGGGTTGTTGAGAAAATTTTACGTAGTCTAAGAAGAGAATTTGAGAATATTGTTGTGGCTATAGAAGAAACAAAGGATATCTCTGCTTTACCATTGGAAAGCCTATTAGGCTCTCTTAAAGCTCATGAACTACGTATGAAACATAATGATAATTCTACATATGAACAAGCCCTTCTTCAATCAACAAGCAAAGCAGATGCCCATGACAAAAGCAATGGTTTAGACGAAAAAGATAGAGAAAGAAAAGGAAAATCATACGTACATATTCAATGTTACCATTGCCAGAAATACGGACACACAAGTAAAGTATGCAGGAAGAGAATTAAAGAAGAAAGGAAAAGGGAGAGTCAATCCCTTCATGGAAAATAAAAGGAAGATGGAATTACATGAGGACTAAGCTAACAGACCCCATAGATGTCACAGAAAAAAAACTCCTATGGATGGTACAGGTCCCATGGATGGTACAGGAAAAACAACTCCCATGGATGACACAGAGATAGCATCATATGACTAGAAATTGACAAGAAGCAAACAACAAATATCTTCATCAAAAGACAAGATACAAGTTCTCCCAATCTAGCTTAAGGGAGGGTATTGGACGTTATAATAATATAAGCTAGATATTCAACCGGTTCAACATCACTCGCACCGGTTCACAAAAACTCATGATGGTTCAAACAAATGGACGCGTCGGTTAAACTTAGTTATGACGGTTATGTATTATTATCGTATGTATAAATAGATCATGTATGTATCATTTATCAGTTATCAAGTTTGTAAACATCAACCAAGATTGTATCCAAAACAATCCAACATAACTTATAAACAGTTTCTGTTCATTTGTAATAATATTCGATTACTTTTGATTGATCTTTCATCATTGTTGTGTTTGGTTTACAATTATCCGCTGCAAATTTCGATCCTAAGTCCAACAGTAAGATCTTGTGACTCATGCTTCTTATTTCTTTTATGAAATTTGTAAATAAATAATGCATTGAATATCCTTAGAATAATCAGTATAATACTTTAATTAGTGCATTTATAAAAGCTTTGAAAGTACTAGCATGGTTGAAATTGGATCAATGGTCTGTAATCACAAGCGTTCTAAAAGGTACCGATTTCTTGTGAAATTTGGTGCATAATATTGATTGATTTTTTGAACTTGAAATGGCCTTTGAATTTGGTAACAAGTTAAAACTTTTGAATAAAATTATCATCTATACAGAGTGGAGAGAGGAATGGTGATAAGTGGGTAAGCCTAACCCGTTTTTACTGTGTTTATTTGGATGAATTGATATGTTATTATGTTTTTATGATCTTGACTCTATATTATGATTGTCATCTTTTGTATACAGTTCAATTGCTAATTATGAAGTGGTTCCAAGAAACTTTTTAAATCTATCAAGCTTATCTGGTAACAATATTAAACATAAACAGTGACAACCATGCTTTTTTTTTTTTGTAAGATTTGTTGAAGATAGTTCCATAAATGAACAGAATCACAGATACAATGTTGATTTAAAGATGAGGCACTAATGTATGGGATATACGTAGCATTTGTTTGTGGCATATATAAATTGATTTTTATTTGCATGATTGATAGATGAAACTCTTTGTACTTGACTATTCACAAGATATGATGGTTATTATTTATGTAGATTTATTTTGCTTTGCAATTCATTTCGTCAAAAGTGGGTTCGCATGGGTCTTACCATTTCGTGAGGATAGGTCGTCTAGATTGTGGGGATGTGTTCGGGCGGGAAATTGTGTTGAAGGGGTGCTGAGTGCCCAACCATCACATAATACTATGCTGTTACTTAACCGTAATCGGGTCAATAAAGAGTGTCTTTGAAGAAAAGTGGCACGGGTTCACCACAATCGGATGGTCGTAGGGCGAAAGAGTGTTCCAAGTCGACATCAAGTTCAAGAAACGAGTTGTAAACCGGTGGGTCGTGTATATAACTGCAAACACAAATTTTGGTTGGTTGAAACTGGTGGTTTTAACTTTTGGTTGTTAACTTCATAGCTAGAACCCCAAATTGCTCATAGTGGATGATATGTAAAATATAATAAATATAATTGCTGATGGTTGGAAGTCGATGTGTTATAGTTGTGTTTGAGATATTACTAATCATTCACTTTATGTTTTAAATTTTACAGAAAATTTCAAAGATTTGAAACCAAATTTATAAGCGGTTTCACTAAAGTAGGTCAAACTTTATTTTGTCTTTTTAAAGTAACCAAACTTCAATATGTAGTTCCAAACTGATACAGTTACTAGGTTAACAAGTTTATTCTCACACTCACATATTCATGATATCCATGGTTCATGACCTGTTCATTGTTCATAATAAACAACATTGCAATAATGGTTTTACATATGTAAGTAACACGCAAACAGATATATATACAACGTTCACGTTCTATGTTAAAAAAATGTTACAATTTTGTTTTGGAGAATATTATGCCATTATGGAATCAAAATGTGGAACTAATGCCATTATCTCATTGAATTATATTTATGACTAAGTTATTGTTAAGATGTTTCATACCTACTTTCTTGATATGCTTTGATGCAATTGTGTATATCAGTATATGGCCCATATTATCAAACCCGACCATTTAGTTATTCGAGTATTATATTTGATCATAACTTGGTATGGCCCATATTATCAAACCCGACCATTTTTGTCTAATCGGTTTAGTGTTCCTAAGATCTTTCAAAAATTGTTATTATACATAATTCATGACTTCTTAGATTATTCACATGCTTTCTTGATGTAAAATCTCAAGTTTAGGCCCTCTAGGAAGTTGCAAAACATGTATTTACTAAAACTGATTTGGACTTTGAGAGAGAATTATACACCGTTCCTAAAAATGGTGCACATGAGGTTGCTATTAATCTATTACCAATATTAGTTAGGCATTTAATTTGCTAGATATGTCGAATAGGTAAGATTTCTTTAACTGAAAAATGTGATACTTTAACCAATATTTAAGACACATTTCATATACATCAATTGTACGTATACACATGTTCCTAAAAAGTAATTGTATTTAAAGTAATCAATAATATTTACGTGTATTTTAACTAGACTTGACAATCTTGACCCAGAGAAGGATAAGCGGTTTGGAATGGGTAACTTTATTTTTGTAAATTAACAACGGGTTGAAATGGGCGAGAAAAAACAAGTTAGATTTAGGACGGGTTAGAATGGGTGAATCTCCACAAATTTTACGTTTTCGTTTGATGAGAATCGACTTGTATGGTTCTTTGGCGTCTTTATGGTTCTCTTTCAAAACCTTCAAATCTTTATTTTTTTCAACTTTGACAAATGTTTCATGAATGAGTTTTCTCTTTTTATTTTCAGGTCTGCCAACAACATGCGCCGTTCTCGATTCTCCTCCATTTCCACCAACTTTGCCGACTTGTATTCGGCCATCTCATCCACCCAAACCGCTTTCCCTTTGCCACTTGACGACTCAAAACTTTTCCTTCCAGCCGCGGCTTTCTCCGGTGTTGTGTTGTCGGTGGGGACGGGAAATTCGTCATTCAAATTGATATCGGAATAGTTGCTTGACAACCCTTCAGTTGATGGTGTACAATTTCCCAAATCGGATGTTTTAGATCGTTTTTGAGAACGACAACCCCTTCCCCTTTCTCCACAAGTTCCTGTTGGTCCATGTTCAGTCACCCCCGAAATGTCAGTGGGAACCCACTTCTATGTTTGTTGTTATTTCTTTATCATTTGTTGTCATCCTTAAAAATTTATTATGGTGTATACACAACAAAACAAAGATGTTAAATTGTGCCTATAAATAACAAAATTTGAGTTAAGATCTACATGTAATTTGAATGTTGTAAATTTCAGAACCCGTCCCAGCGGACGGGTATAATACTAGTTTTTACATGTTTGTAACTTCAAATCTTCCATGTCCATGCCAAATCATTGTTATAATAAATTATAACACTACATCCATTCTTGATTTTGTCACAACACCCATAGCCTGTTTAACAAATTGTCCAAATGAAGGTAAAGAAAAAATAATATGGTTTGTGACTTGTGTTTACCGAATGCTTATCTGATTTCTTCTTATTTCAATTACGTTATGGATGTGGGACATTGTTACTTAGTTGTAAATGCAGACGTTGATTTTTGTCTCCACCATTTGTTCCACCATGTCATGGCTGCTACACCTACATGCTACAAGAGGGTGATCAACCAAGTAGATCAGGAAGCATTTCTCTATTTAATGTCGACCTGGGCCGAGGCGATTTGTTTTATAGGTTGAAAACTGCAGGTATCTTTGATATTTAATGGAACCCAGTGGGATGCAATGCAACACATTCATTGCTAGCTCAAGCAGATGTTGATTGTCTGTTGAGGGTTCATCACTTAAAAAACTCTATAAAGTTAATACTAGTAGAGTTGCCATTGATGTTGGAACTACAAAGTCAATATTCTTCCTCAAAAGTTCACATTAGGCAGTTATCTGCCATTACTCACACATGATCATGGAAGTTGTAATTTTGGTAAAAATATTAAGAAAATAAAACTAGACTTGTTTTGGTTTCTACAAACCATATAGAATACGGTGGTCCCTGGTTACTTGAGGATACGTGGAAAAGGTAAGGTAAAGTTAAAGAAACATAAAGGTTTCAAATTTTGATCATTCATGTTATTCACTCATTTTTTTCAACCGGATTACCCCTCATTCAATGTTATTTGGATTTATAAGTTAAAAAGGTTATTAAAAAAAACTAAAACACTAAATATAAACATTTAAAAAATTGTAAAGGGAGGGAGTGTTAGTGGGAGCAACCACTTTATTTCCAGAAAGAAAATTTTGTTGTCCTCCCACCCTTCCAGACCTTACTAATAGTTATGTTAGGTGTGTGGGTTTGGATGTGTTCATAGAGCCAAATTGATGAGAATTTGTGTGTCGTTAAAAGATTGAATGGCGACAACCAAGACACCATCAAAGAATTCCATGTGATGGTTTATTTCGGTTTAATAATCCTCGAATCTATGATACGCGGTTTAATATTGTATTGAAAATTTGTGATGTTCTGGTTTTTGCAGATGGAGAAATATTTTTTCCATAAATTCATCATCCAAACATAATCACTCTCTACCAGGCTATTGTGTTCATGATGATAGCATCACTACTAGAAAAATGGAGGTTTCCGACGCAGTTTTCTGTGAGAAATGCGTCACAAACAAGGTATTGTGACGGATTTGCTACAAGTTGTATGTACTTGTACTATTCTTTTTGATTTTTTTAAATCTCTTTGTGCTCTAAAAGTTTGGTTATGCTGACATGCTTTAGTGTTAATTCCTTGGTGTGATTGTTTCGCTAAAATTCTAAAATGATGACGAATATTGGTATTTTACCCATATTGTAATGGACCGAATAAAATGCCGACTAAGTACCGTGTTGCAAATTGTCATCATCGAATCACACGTGTTTCCAACTATGATATTAACTATACGAACAAAAACATGATGTGCAGTGTTGCAAAAAAACAAAACATATATACCTAAGACAACGCACGGGCATTCCTACTAGTGGTTATGTAAATGCAAGGCCAACTGTCATATAAATTGTTATCTGAATAAGCATTTTGTAAAATATTGCTTAAAAGATTATTAAACTTCTGTTTGATACCTATTTGTGGTATTTAACTTATTATTCCAACGTTACCAGATAATAAAAATATGATTATAAAGTTGGAAAAAATCATTGTTTTGGTGTGTGTAAGTTGAATACTAAGACTAACAAAAACAAAGAAAGAAACTAAAAGATTAATTGTTATCTATGATAGAATTTTGATATAAGTTGAATTTACCCATACTTAAAATATAACTGTTCTATTGAAACTAAGTTTTATTCCCATAATTTGTATTATATTTTTGTTTGAGAAAATTGTTCGAATAGTTTTTGTGGTTTAGTCAATTTTCACCTTTAGTTCTCAAACTTTTTAAATTTAAATTCCTAATCCCTGACGTTCCCTAGAGTTGATAGAGGTTATATTACCCATTTAAATGTGTGTTAAATGACTAAAACACATTTCTTGCCAAGTTACTATGACCGTAAAGAAAACTGTAACTTTTGTAAAAGAGATCGGCTTTAGAATTCACTTTAGACCATGTAAGAGATATTTTGTTAACCTGCTATCGGTTTACACCCCTAAGAGCATTCATAATAGGTTCACCATCTCCATTTATTCATAACCACATATTACACTAAAAATTATTGCAAAAACTCTTTTTTTCACTTACAACCACTTTCAACAAATCTTAAAAAATAAACACAGAAATTCTGTTTTCTCAAAATATTCCAAAATATCCTCAAATATACCAATAAACAGTAGCTTCCCCGTTTTATCCACTTACAACAACCATTCACAAACCCATAAAAATATGGGGTTTTCTCTCACAAAATTATTGGGGGTGGGGGGAATGTGAGTGCTCTAAGTCCCTAGATGGCCTAAAACCCGGGTCCGCAACCGACCTGGAATATGTGACTTTGAACCTATTCTTGCGCTACCCAAACCGATGGGTACGGGTAGGTTCCGGACACAACCGAGGAAAAAGGAACCGAACTGGAACTACTGGAAGCGGAATGTGAGTGCTCTAACTAAGAGCATTCACAATAGAATCCTCATCCCCCATCCATTCACAACCAATCACAACCACATATTACATTAAAAATCATTACAGTTTCTCTCTCCTCCACTCACAACCACTTTCAACAAATATTAAAAAATAAATACAGTTTTCCTGTTTTCCATAAAAGATTCCCAAAGAACCCAATATATACCGACACACTGTGAATTCCCCATTTTCTTCACTCACAACCACTTCCGACCCCCAAAAAAATTATAGGGTTTTGTCACCCAAAAAAATAGGGTCTCTATTGTGAATGCTCTAAGTCCCTAGATGGCCTAAAACCCGGGTCCGCAACCGACCTGGAATATATGACTTTGAACCTGTTCTTGCGCTACCCAAACCGACGGGTACGGATAAGTTCCGGACCCGACTGAGGAAAAAGGAACCAAACTAGAACCACTGGAACCGATTCCACCTCTACCCAGTCAAAACCCAGACCCGAACTGGCCCAAACCTGAAAAATCCCCAAACGTAATAACTGATTTAAAAAAAAAAAAACGATTTGTACAACTCTGCTTTGGGTGTTTAGCCTGCTCCATATTTGGATCAGATGTGTTGTAGACTGTAGTTAATATTACAAAACGACCTGAAGCCCAATGGGTCAAAGGCTTGTATCTTTAGTGTATGGGCTATAGCATATCAACATAAGTTACATAACTCTTAAAGACTTTTTTAATCTGGACGTATGTGGTGGCCCTGAGCCATTAGAGTTCAATGTATACTAGCTGATTACCCGGGAAGGTCCCGGGGTTGAAAAATTTAATATGGCTTAATAAAAAATCTATAATCTATAATCTATGTTACCTTATTAAGGAGGAGAGATGGCTAAGATAGTCATTTTACCACCATTTTAAGATGGGAGTTGAAGGGTTCCTTAACAAATATCTAATCTTTAGCCATTTTCTTCCCTTTATGCCCCTCATGTACAAGTACAACATGTAATGCCAATAGTACATGTGTAATACACACTTGATCTATACTATCTATAAAAGAATTTATAATTCATAAATCTTAAATACATTTGTACAATAAAAACGATTTCTTTGATGCAAACTTTTCTATCTATTTTTCTTCTTATTTTCATTGTTTATTTTCACCGAAATGCATGCTTACTTCAAAAATAATATTGTTAAAAGATACAAATGTGTGGTTAACTTTAGTCAATGAACATATGTTTTTAAAAACCAATTGAATAAGTTAATAACATATATTACCGGTGCTGCAACAAATAGAAACGATGCCAAATGTTCACTTGGTTCTCTGATAGTTTTAGTTTCTAAATTCATGTCTCATTGATAGTTTTGATAGTTATATTTCAACTTACAAATTTTACTCTTATTTATATAACACGTTGATTGCTATATAGAATACGATTACCGTACTGAATTGAACCGATGCTAAACAAAAGCCCGCTGCAACGAGCGGGGCATATTACTAGTACATTATAAAGGAGGAGTGATGTACCATATTGGAATTTTGACATGGGTACAATTTTTAAAGCAACAAGTATAAGAGAATAAAGCTTATTTCATAAGGGTATTATGGGCATGTTAGGGACAATTAAGACACTTAGGAGGGTATGATTGTAACTTTAGCATCATCTCATACTCACAATATCAAATCCTATTCCAAACTTGCCCTTATGCATAAACTAAACATCATTTGCTGCAATCAATTTCTTAAATGTCTTAAATGTTAGAATGTAAACCATCAATCATAAACACCAGTCTCTTTGTTAAGAGTGAAAACCTACGGTTACAAAATCCATCTTTCAATTCCCTTCGATTACCAGACATAAAATAAGGGTTACAAAATTGTCAATCAACCATCACCAAGTAATCAAAATAGTAGCAGCTGAGATAGTAGCATCTTGGTATGTTATTTCTCCGTGTGCAGATACGTTAGTTGTTGTTCTTTTTGTTACGTTTGTCAGGTACAATTTTGATCAACTGAGTTTTTTTCATTCTAATTTTGCTATTTTTTATTTTTTAGTTTATCTGGTGTTTGGAGACCAGTAAGATAATATGTTACTACTCATTTTTTATTTCCATTGTTACATTTGTTTGACGCAGCTTCAGTTATGTGGAATATTTGACTAAAGCTTCTCTTCCTTATATTTTGGGATAAATGTTTCTATTGCAGGGAATTAAGTTTTGCGGACTTGATGTTGATTTTAATTTCAACATACGTGATTACGATAAAGACCTCAACATTTGTCTAAATTCGCTTGTATCTATTTCAGAATTTCAATGAGTATCAACACTTACGACAAAGATAAGGGGCTAATGAAAATCTCTTATGCTACGTTTACTTTTTATTCATGGTGTTTAATTTTAATTGTTGCTTTTACTCTTAATTTTTATTTTCCTTTTTTGTTTACAGGTTATGAACAAAACTAGATAGCTAGCCTGCGCTTCGCTGTGGTACCCTTTATTGGGAGACATCAGATAGTTATTAGATTTAAACACAGGTTTACAAAAGTATGCCTAATATGGGCATTAGCAGCATGTAAGATAATTACAGAAGCATTTTCGTCTAGGTTAGATTACAAAACAAGCCTGCATTAGTAGTATCAGTTAAGTGCAGTCAGATTAGCATAGGTATTGTTGTCTACTGAGTTCCAAAATACCGACATTGTTGCGCATTAGTTCTTTGGAATTCCGGCCTATGTTGTGAATGAGGTTTTTTTAAGGTTTTGTGTAGTTTATGTTCTTACCCTTGTTCGTGTTGTGCGCTCGTTTGGCGGGAGTCAGTGGTGGGAGTGCTGGGGTTGATGATGCATTTGTTGGAGGCAGCTGTGGTGTTTCTGTGTCCGCGATTTCATTGACAGCTATAGTACGGTTAAGTGTGATTGTCAGCATCATGATTTTTGGACTGTCGATGATCTCAAGTAGTTTGTCTGGCCTTATGTGTTGATCGATGTAGCCGTAAGTTGTGACCATTTCTTCGCATGTAATCTTAATCAGGCCCGTCATTGCTTCATTGAAAACTACGACCCCTGCTTCTTTAACTAATTCAGTTATAGTGGCGTTCACGCAGTGCCTGTGGAAAGTAGTTATGTTAGTTTTTGTTTGTGTAGCTTGCTTAATTTGGTGATGGTAGGTTTCTTACATGAATTTTGAGATGCCTTCTTTGTCGTCTTCGCACAGGTATTTGCAAGGTGGCTCGCTTTTGACGTGCATCTTTCTATTCCTCATGTAGCACACGACAGTACCATATGCGGTCTAAATGCACAATTTTAACTTCCGCAAGACAGGCATAGCGCCGGTTGATATCTTGTCTTCTTTGGTTTTTGTGACCAGCTCTGCAATTATGCAGATTAAGTCGTGCGAGTCCTCGAAGCCTGCATTTTTTAAAACAGATAAGTGTTTCTTTAAAAGGCTTAGAGTTCAATGTATACTAGCTGATTACCCCGGGAAGGTCCCGGGGTTGAAAAATTTAATGTGGCTTAATAAAAAATAATATAAGAAGAAAACTCAAATCACAAATTATCATCACAACTATAACATCAATTATCTACAATCAAAACAAAGAAATATAAACCACTTCGGCTGTTACCGTATCCCCTAACCGCCTAGGATGCTACCATCTCAATTATATTGGTCTTCTATGGATTTGATTTCTATATTAGCCACTAATAATTATAATAGAATACCACTACATAAACTAAGGTAAGGACATAAACTTAAATCTAGAACAAAACTCAAATCACGAATTGTCATCACAACTATGACATCAAATATCTACAATCTGAACAAAGAAATATAAACCATTTCACCTGCTACCATAATACCTAACTGCCTAATACGCTACCAATCACACCTTCTGTATCTCTTTTATAAAAAAAAACCAACGCTAAACTTATGGACCACCACTTCTTTTTCTTCTATCATTTTCTACTCGTTGTGACTTAAACAAGGTAGTCCTAAATCACAAACCTAACCGCCTAAGATGCTACCAAACTCCCTTAAAATTGATATAGATATAGTGATATATTAGAACATCTGAAGCAATTTAAATATAATACACGTATGCTAGCAATCAAAAATTTATATACATTAAACATGCATGTTAATACTTAACTCGAAAAACTACAAAGCCCTTAAATATTACTCCCTCCGTCCCAATTTAAATGTCCTATATCAAAAAACACACATTTTAAGAAATCTTTTGTTTGTATGTGGTAAAATGACTTTTACATTTCTAAAAAGTGGTGATTGTGTTTTGTATTTTATGGGAACACTGGAAATTACATTTCTATTTTTGGAAAGAGACATTTAATTTGGGACAAACAAAAAAGGAAAGAAGGACATTTAAATTGGGACGGGGGGAGTATTATTCACACTGTAACTTGACAAAATTACCTGACTGCCATGTAGGTTTTCTTGACTTCACAATAAATGAAAACATGACGACGGTTAAAACGGTCACTTATCTCACATGCATTAACATTGTCTGGTAGACCCCAAACGAAGAGTGTGTTGTTACTGTTAATTGCATTAGCGTCGATATCCCCACCACCGTACCACCACCACAACCCGACTCTCTAGACTCCTCTCCACGTTCTAAAAACACCGATTCATGGAACGAAGACAATCCTCTCTATCCCCCCAACAACAATGGATCTTCTGCCGCTCCACAACCCGCCGCCACCGGCTCTAATAAGCTCCGGCTCTGTGTAGCTACGGCGGCCACATCGTCCCTAGACCACACGATAAATCACTTTGCTATGTCGGTGGTGATACTCGTATCGTCGTCGTTGACCGTCAGACTTCCTTATCTGACCTTACTTATCGTTTATCCAAAACCTTACTCCGATCGTCATCTTCCGCGTCATCAATCTCATCTTCTTTATTCTCACAATCCGTAACGGCAACGTGAACTGGAACGACGTCGTTTACGTTAAAGTATCAGTTACCGTCTGAAGATCTGGACTCGTTGATCTCTGTTACTACCGATGAAGATTTGGAAAACATGGTCGATGAATACGAACGGTTGAATAAAGGAGGAGGAGGAGGAGGCAGAGAGTGGTGGTGGAGGTGGCGGCGATTGTGAAGAGAGGAAGAGGAGGGGGAGAGAAGATGAGGCGAGAGTTTTGTTTTAGGGTTTGTGATGAGGGGATGAAAAGAAGAACCCTAAAGTTGGTTTGGAGGAAAGATTGTATATGGCAAAGAATGGAGTTAAGAGAAGATGTGTTAGGGTTTAGGTTTTATGTGATTTAATTTAATAAAAAAAAAGAAAAATTAAAAAAACCAAAGAATTGCACCTTATTATGCCACGTGGCACATTCAAAATAGGGTTGAGGCCACAATTGAATGTCACGTCAGCAATTATCAATTCTTTTATATATATTAATAATTAATAATTAATAGATAATAGATAAGTTAGGAGGTGGTTTTGATGGGTTTAGGATGCATCTTTGTCTTCTTAGCCACAAACTCACATACCAATTGTAAATTGTATTATGTTATTATGGCCTAGATGCCTGATTACTCATCTAGGTTATAGCCTTAAAATCGTTAGATAACTGATTACTTATTTGTTGGGTTTGTGTGTTTCTCCAGAATACTTGATCTTCGGAAATTAAAATTTACTCCTTAAGATTCAGAATACTTGAAAATTTTCATCTCAAGAATCAATTTAGAATATCAAATGTTCAAAGTACAATTCTACCGGTTATTTTTCACAACGTTATATTTTTTTAACAATTTAAACGAATTCAAAATACGGTTTACTACATGTTGGTAGTGTACACAACATTAATATATTTGGTTTCAGTGACATAGATGGACTTATATCGCTTTTAGGTACATCACGAATCACCTAATGGTATTTTTGTACTTGAACCCGAATGCTAACATAGTGACCCAGTACCAGATTATTCTATTTTTCGTTTTTCTATTGAGTTTAGTTTTTTTTTTTTATCCCTAAAATTTGAATTTTTATTACGTTTTTAACAAAATTAAATCAACTAGAGGTGTTTCTTTTCTTAAAATGTTTACGTTTCTATTAAATACTATTCAACTATACAAGACTAGATTATACCCCGGGAACGTCCCGGGGTTGAGAAATCTAATATGACATACTAATTTTATAATAGAATGATTCGCTTTACAGTTACATGCAAGAAAGCTTCGGGTAGCACATAACCTAAAATAATTAAAAATGTATCTCCAATGTTAACACCTAACCTTAAACAATGTATAACTCTAATATTAATATCTAACCTAAAACAATATATAACTCCAATGCTAACGCATGTTGAAAATAGAATTCATATTTACTGATTTGAACATAATTAGTGACTTGCCTATACATGATTAATGATTTATCTGAACACTTTGTGTTTTTTTTTCCTGTATGAACAAAACCTCACAAAAAAATAGTCGTTTTTTTTCTCCGTGTTTTATATAGCACTATGGTACTCGTTGGAAAGATAATAAAACGCTCGTTAATTTGGTGTAATTTTTTCTTTAGAAAATCTCGTATATAAAAGATATTAACATTTAAAAATTATGGGAGGAAAGATAGAGAAAAAAATCCAATTTTAAAAAAAAATTTTTTTTTCCTAAAATATCTCAATGCCACATGGGATGACACATGGCACACTCAAAGAGGAGAATGCCTCTTTGAGTGACATGTCATTAAAATGGCTTTAGTTTATTATATGTATAGATTTTATAAATGGCAACGTAAACTTGACGACGACATCTTAACGATTTATGTAATTTTGTCAACCATTTCCACTTAGTAAAATACATTACCTCGATTAAAAGTAAATAATTTCTTTAATTTATTGTTATTATATATAGATACAATTTGTAAAAATTTCTGTGAGGGAGCTTTACTGTTGCTAAATGTCATTTTCAGCCTACAGTACTCCATTCTTTTTAGGCGGTTTTCTTTTTTAACGGCTTTGCCTTTTTTAGGCGGTTCCCTTTCTTTATTTTTCAGGGGTGATTTTATTAGCTATGCTTCAGTTGGACTAAAACACTATTTTACTAATATGTTAGTTTATTTTCTTTAGTAAAAAATTTAATAAATGTGTTTGTTATCACATAATTTATACGGTGATCTTCAAATAGCTAAATGCTTTCTCGGCTGTGATCAGTATCGAACTTTGGTTCTTGAAATAGTGGGGGCCGGACTCAAATTTTCTTCGATCGGTAGTGGCCGGAAAATTAAATCGGTGTGGACCGGACTTAACCCGGACGCAATTTACCTACGAAAATAGTAAAATTCTACCATTTAGAACGCATTGTAATGCGCTTTGGGTATGTTCAAATTCCATGTGTTGTAGTCTTTTTCTTTGTACAATGATTGTATGTTCGCGTGGCCTGCATATAACAAACTCTTGCAAGCACCAGGTTGTCGCCGCAACGCGCGACACGCGTAAAATACTAGTTTTAAAACAATACGCATGATACTAGAGGCCTCTTTTAAAAAATGTTTTAAAAAATTGATCTCTAAAAAAACTACATAAATGGTCCATTTCAAAGTCAAAATTTCACTTTTAATGATAACCTTTCAGATTATAAGCTTTAAGTAATTATGCACATAGTATTAAATTGCTAAAGAGTAACACTAGTTATCTATGTTACCTTATTAAGGAGGAGACATGTCTACAAAAGTAATTTTACCATCTTTTTAAGATGGCATCTCAAAAGCCTTAAGTGTAATCATCAAATTTTTGCACCCTTTCTTCCCTTTATACCCTTTTGTACAAGTTTTGATGTTAGCTTTACAAGTCATTGATACACCAATACTACTCAATTCATTCTCCCCTTCATCTTCTCCTGATTTTTCACCCTATTAAATGTTGGCGACATTAACTTCAAATTAAATGATCTTAATCGTCATCAACCACATCTCTCATTCAACGAGTTTCATAAACATTAATTGACTGTTACAATCCCTTCCATTCCTTCCATCCATTTTCATTATGCATCGATTATATCGACTTCAGTTACAATTTCATTGAAACACAAGCCTACATCCATCCCCTTTATATACTCACCAAACCCGTTCTCACAAAAATGATGTAAATCAGAAAGACAAAAAAGATGAAAGTTTTGAAGATACGTATCGATGGGCGTGGAAGAGGAGGTTTGTTTTTTTTTCATTCAAAGTTTTCAGTTGGTCAGGTGGTTTGGGAGGATGATAAAGGAACCAAGACCTGATGATAATACTGTTGGAAATAATATTTGATTATCCTAAGTTAGATTATTTAGAATGTATTATTGTTGTATAACCTAAAGTAGTGGCGGTTATGGTGGTTAAACTGAACCAACATGTCGGTTCACCAATGGGTATCACACCCCTTCACCACATATAAATAGCCCCATACCCCTTCATTTGTATTTGGATGATTCTTTAATAACATAGCATGTTTCTGTAAGTTCTCTCTATCAAATCTCAACATGGCATCAGAGCCTTGGTGTCATCGATCCATAACAGTGAAAGAAGAGAGAATCACAGAAAGGTCTCATCCCCTGTTTTCGAATGAAAACAGAGACCGCCCAAGAATCGTTTCATATCGATTCACGGAACGTTTTTTCCAACCCAGACGATAAGGAAGATCGTTATTTGAAGATTATAACCGTTAATTGAAGAAAGAAACAAACCGGAGAGAAGTTCCGGCCAAATCAGAACTTTCCGGCGTGACACCGGATAAACAGACCAGAAGTTAGAAGCGATTGATTCGTTTTTAAACGGTTATTCATTCCCCTCCCTTTACATCTTAGAACCAATCGAATACAATAAACTTGATCCAAACAAATAAAAATCAAAGTTTTTATATACTCTGTTTTCTGGAAAGAAATAAAAAGGCCGCGAAAGTTTGAATTAAAAAAAAACGAAACGTTTCTGTAAAACGTTTTGTCCGAACGTTCATATCAGTAAACAATCTGATTTCGAAATTAGATTCCGGACGTTCATATCTGAGTTTCAAAATCTAAGGCAGTGATTAAGATTCCGAAAAAAAACAAAAGTAAGTTTGTTTAAAAGAAAAGTATTCGATCAAAGAGGAAAATGGAATTAAAGTGTGATTTGATCAAGAATCAAACACAAAAAACATGGTGGAAAACAAATCAAAGAAAGAAAATCGAATTCGTTTTTCTTCAAACCATAAAGAAAGGAACGCAGAAAGTTTTATGGAAGAAGATTTGACTTTAGAAAGTCAACATAAAGGAATGTACAGAAAGATTCACGTGGGAAAAGAATTGACTTTCAAAAGTCAACCCACTATATTTAACAATAAAACAATCACGGAAAGAAGAAAGAGTCTATTTTTGGATATTGATATTTTTAAGTAAGTCAACAAAATCATTTAGAAGATTTATGTAAGTTTCGAAGGATCAGTTAGAAAGAATACACTGATCAAAGGTTGAAGGGATTTTTTTCAAGAATAGCCAAAATCATTAAAAATTCCACATAGTAAGTCAAAATCGAATCACACCAATTCGTATAGCAAGTACTCCGAACCCATTTCGGTTCGTCGAGAAAATAATTAGCAAGTAACTCCAAGCGTTTTGGTTTGTTGAGAAATAGCAAGTGTCTCCGAGACACTTCGTGACTCGTTGAGTATATGGCAAGTAACTCCGACCATTCGTGGATCGTCGAGTATAGCAAGTGACTCCGAACATTTGTTCGTTGAGATTAGCATGTCCACTCCGAATTCTATTCGTTGAGTATAGCAAGTTAGTGCATAAGAACCTGATTAGCAAGTCGGTCAGGAGCACATAAAACCTGATTAGCAAGTAGGTCAGGAACAAGGCCCCGATTAGCAAGTTGGTTAGGAGCAAGCAAGAAAATTGGTTAGCAAGTTGGCCAATAGCAAGAATAGCAAGTTGATCAAATCAAAGTCCAATTAGCAAGTAGGCTGGATAATTGGATCAAACTCAAGCAACAAAAGTTAGACCTTTGTGGCAAGTTAGACCTCTGTGACAAGTTAGACCTTCGTGGCAAGTTAGACCTTCGTGGCATATTCGACCTGTGTGGCAAATCAAGAAAGAAGACCTTTGCTTCAAAGCAGCAAGGAACTTAGCAAAGTTAAAGCAAGTAACAAGCAAGAAAGAAATTGGGAAAGAAGCAATAGCATCGGTTGACAACATTGCAAGTGAAATTTACTAAGATGTCAACAACAACAATGAAGAAAGTTATCGCTACTATGAAGCAAGAAGAAAGCAAAGAACAAGAAAGACTCCATTCGCATGCATGAAGAAGAGATCAACCCCACTATGGAGCAAGAAAGGATAAATCAAAATTAGGGGGGAGAATGTTGGAAATAATATTTGATTATCCTAAGTTAGATTATTTAGAATGTATTATTGTTGTATAACCTAAAGTAGTGGCGGTTATGGTGGTTAAACTGAACCAACATGTCGGTTCACCAATGGGTATCACACCCCTTCACCACATATAAATAGCCCATACCCCTTCATTTGTATTTGGATGATTCTTTAATAACATAGCATGTTTCTGTAAATTCTCTCTATCAAATCTCAACAAATACAAGGAAACATATAGATGACAGTTAAACCCAAGCAATGTTGTCATCAGGTAATAATACTACATCAGCCTCTTTAGGAATAAGTTATCCTATAGAGATGATGATTTTAGCCCATTCTCTTATCTATGTTACCTTATTAAGGAGGAGACATGTCTACAAAAGTAATTTTACCATCTTTTTAAGATGGCATCTCAAAAGCCTTAAGTGTAATCATCAAATTTTTGCACCTTTTCTTCCCTTTATACCCTTTTGTACAAGTTTTGATGTTAGCTTTACAAGTCATTGATACACCAATACTACTCAATTCATTCTCCCCTTCATCTTCTCCTGATTTTTCACCCTATTAAATGTTGGCGACATTAACTTCAAATTAAATGATCTTAATCGTCATCAACCACATCTCTCATTCAACGAGTTTCATAAACATTAATTGACTGTTACAATCCCTTCCATTCCTTCCATCCATTTTCATTATGCATCGATTATATCGACTTCAGTTACAATTTCATTGAAACACAAGCCTACATCCATCCCCTTTATATACTCACCAAACCCGTTCTCACAAAAATGATGTAAATCAGAAAGACAAAAAAGATGAAAGTTTTGAAGATACGTATCGATGGGCGTGGAAGAGGAGGTTTGTTTTTTTTTCATTCAAAGTTTTCAGTTGGTCAGGTGGTTTGGGAGGATGATAAAGGAACCAAGACCTGATGATAATACTGTTGGAAATAATATTTGATTATCCTAAGTTAGATTATTTAGAATGTATTATTGTTGTATAACCTAAAGTAGTGGCGGTTATGGTGGTTAAACTGAACCAACATGTCGGTTCACCAATGGGTATCACACCCCTTCACCACATATAAATAGCCCCATACCCCTTCATTTGTATTTGGATGATTCTTTAATAACATAGCATGTTTCTGTAAGTTCTCTCTATCAAATCTCAACATGGCATCAGAGCCTTGGTGTCATCGATCCATAACAGTGAAAGAAGAGAGAATCACAGAAAGGTCTCATCCCCTGTTTTCGAATGAAAACAGAGACCGCCCAAGAATCGTTTCATATCGATTCACGGAACGTTTTTTCCAACCCAGACGATAAGGAAGATCGTTATTTGAAGATTATAACCGTTAATTGAAGAAAGAAACAAACCGGAGAGAAGTTCCGGCCAAATCAGAACTTTCCGGCGTGACACCGGATAAACAGACCAGAAGTTAGAAGCGATTGATTCGTTTTTAAACGGTTATTCATTCCCCTCCCTTTACATCTTAGAACCAATCGAATACAATAAACTTGATCCAAACAAATAAAAATCAAAGTTTTTATATACTCTGTTTTCTGGAAAGAAATAAAAAGGCCGCGAAAGTTTGAATTAAAAAAAACGAAACGTTTCTGTAAAACGTTTTGTCCGAACGTTCATATCAGTAAACAATCTGATTTCGAAATTAGATTCCGGACGTTCATATCTGAGTTTCAAAATCTAAGGCAGTGATTAAGATTCCGAAAAAAAACAAAAGTAAGTTTGTTTAAAAGAAAAGTATTCGATCAAAGAGGAAAATGGAATTAAAGTGTGATTTGATCAAGAATCAAACACAAAAAACATGGTGGAAAACAAATCAAAGAAAGAAAATCGAATTCGTTTTTCTTCAAACCATAAAGAAAGGAACGCAGAAAGTTTTATGGAAGAAGATTTGACTTTAGAAAGTCAACATAAAGGAATGTACAGAAAGATTCACGTGGGAAAAGAATTGACTTTCAAAAGTCAACCCACTATATTTAACAATAAAACAATCACGGAAAGAAGAAAGAGTCTATTTTTGGATATTGATATTTTTAAGTAAGTCAACAAAATCATTTAGAAGATTTATGTAAGTTTCGAAGGATCAGTTAGAAAGAATACACTGATCAAAGGTTGAAGGGATTTTTTTCAAGAATAGCCAAAATCATTAAAAATTCCACATAGTAAGTCAAAATCGAATCACACCAATTCGTATAGCAAGTACTCCGAACCTATTTCGGTTCGTCGAGAAAATAATTAGCAAGTAACTCCAAGCGTTTTGGTTTGTTGAGAAATAGCAAGTGTCTCCGAGACACTTCGTGACTCGTTGAGTATATGGCAAGTAACTCCGACCATTCGTGGATCGTCGAGTATAGCAAGTGACTCCGAACATTTGTTCGTTGAGATTAGCATGTCCACTCCGAATTCTATTCGTTGAGTATAGCAAGTTAGTGCATAAGAACCTGATTAGCAAGTCGGTCAGGAGCACATAAAACCTGATTAGCAAGTAGGTCAGGAACAAGGCCCCGATTAGCAAGTTGGTTAGGAGCAAGCAAGAAAATTGGTTAGCAAGTTGGCCAATAGCAAGAATAGCAAGTTGATCAAATCAAAGTCCAATTAGCAAGTAGGCTGGATAATTGGATCAAACTCAAGCAACAAAAGTTAGACCTTTGTGGCAAGTTAGACCTCTGTGACAAGTTAGACCTTCGTGGCAAGTTAGACCTTCGTGGCATATTCGACCTGTGTGGCAAATCAAGAAAGAAGACCTTTGCTTCAAAGCAGCAAGGAACTTAGCAAAGTTAAAGCAAGTAACAAGCAAGAAAGAAATTGGGAAAGAAGCAATAGCATCGGTTGACAACATTGCAAGTGAAATTTACTAAGATGTCAACAACAACAATGAAGAAAGTTATCGCTACTATGAAGCAAGAAGAAAGCAAAGAACAAGAAAGACTCCATTCGCATGCATGAAGAAGAGATCAACCCCACTATGGAGCAAGAAAGGATAAATCAAAATTAGGGGGGAGAATGTTGGAAATAATATTTGATTATCCTAAGTTAGATTATTTAGAATGTATTATTGTTGTATAACCTAAAGTAGTGGCGGTTATGGTGGTTAAACTGAACCAACATGTCGGTTCACCAATGGGTATCACACCCCTTCACCACATATAAATAGCCCATACCCCTTCATTTGTATTTGGATGATTCTTTAATAACATAGCATGTTTCTGTAAATTCTCTCTATCAAATCTCAACAAATACAAGGAAACATATAGATGACAGTTAAACCCAAGCAATGTTGTCATCAGGTAATAATACTACATCAGCCTCTTTAGGAATAAGTTATCCTATAGAGATGATGATTTTAGCCCATTCTCTTATATGTGGATTGAGTTTGTTATATCAGTTGGATCATGGACGAAGTGCAATGATTTTGTCAAGGCCAATACAGGTTTATGAAATTCTGAAGTATGTAGAGAGCTTAAGGTTAACAAATAAACAATGTAAAGCAACATGGTGTATCGCTTTTGCCACGCTATGGAAAATTTGGTCGCATCGAAACGAAAAGATCTTCAATGGAGCACAAACTAATATTGCGAAGCTGTTGGACGAGATAAAAGAAAACACATACGTGTGGATAAAAAATAGAGCTAAAGGCAATATTTAGTTATGCAGGTTTCTTAGCTGCTTTCTAACTTCTTGCTGGAAAGTAGATTATGACCCATTTGTATGCTGTATGTTTGTTTTGATGGAATAAAAGTGGCATCCTTCTCTGGTTTAAAAAAAATAATAATAACCAGTCAAAAGTCTATAGCATGAAAAAGATTATGAATTGGAATTTGCTCAACATCATAACATCTGGAAGTAAGATGATTTCAGTGATATATTGTAATTACTAGGTAGGCCATCCATGTATGTATTAGTTCACTCATACTGATTCCAACAAAAAAACGAGCTAGCTATAACACATGCCCTAATGATAGATGTATTGGTGTTAAAGTGATTTGTGATTATGGTATTATGCAGATAATATTGGGATCGTCTTATAACTAATAAAAAATATTAGCTGAAATCGGATATGAATTCACAATTAGGGAATAATTTTGTTGTATTATTTAATCTACAGAAATTGTATGTATGCTATTCGAACCATTTTTTTAAAGACTTGGTGATGGCCTCTTGTAACATTTTACCTAAATTAAGTATCCAAACTTGTTTTTAAAATTTTTTGGTCCTACGAACGAATACATGAGACACAAGATTAACAAAGAGACTGGTGTTTATGATTGATGGTTTACATTCTAACATTTAAGACATTTAAGAAATTGATTGCAGCAAAGGATGTTTAGTTTATGCATAAGGGCAAGTTTGGAATAGGATTTGATATTGTGAGTATGAGATGATGCTAAAGTTACAATCATACCCTTCTAAGTGTCTTAATTGTTCCTAACATGCCCATAATACCCTTATGAAATAAGCTTTATTCTCTTATACTTGTTGCTTTAAAAATTGTACCCATGTCAAAATTCCAATATGGTACATCACTCCTCCTTTATAATGTATTATAGATTATATATTTTTTTATTAAGCCATATTAAATTTTTCAACCCCGGGACCTTCCCGGGGTAATCAGCTAGTATACATTGAACTCTAATGGCTCTGGGCCACCACATACGTCCAGATTAAAAAAGTCTTTAAGAGTTATGTAACTTATGTTGATATGCTATAGCCCATACACTAAAGATACAAGCCTTTGACCCATTGGGCACCCGCCGCAACGCGCGGGCACTCCCACTAGTACTTGAAGTGGATGAAACTACTTTTTAGGTTTCACATTTTTTAAATAACCATCATTCTTAATTAGTAAAAACAAAATTACATACGGAGTGAAGTCATTTTTGAGTCTCTATGGTTTGCTCAATTTAACTACTTGAGTCCAAAAACTAAACTTGTCTTGATCTGAGTCCCAGTAGTTGCAAATCTTAACCATCTAAGTCCAAAATACTAACTCTGTTAGATTTTCTCAGTTAGATTTTATAAAATTACCAAAATACACTCACCATTAAAAACAAATATATACAGACACACACTTGCTCAACCCCCCGTCTCTCTCTCCTACCGTCTCTCTCTCACTCTACTTAACCCCAAACCAGATCATACCGACCCACCACCACTATAAAGAACCACCATCATACACCACCATAACCACCATACACCACCATCGTCACCACCATTAGATTACACTATTGCTACCACCACAACATTAATACACCACTGCCGATACAACAATACACCACTACAACCACCACAATATACAGACACACACAATACACCACTCCCTCTCTCCGTCTCCCTCTCTTCTGTTAAAACACTAAAACAACCACCACAGTCCAGCAGCTCACCTCCCATTCTCTTTGGTTGGTAACGACCACAGTGGTGATGTCGAAGTTGGCTGTGTTTAGTAGTGGTGGGATGGTGATAAGATTATAAGAAGATGGATATTGGTGACGTACAATGCAACGGTGGTGGTTTTGAAAGCTGTTGATGGTGGTTTGAGGGTGGTGATGTTCGGTGGTGGCTGGAGGGGTGAAGGTGGTATATTAGTGGTTAGGGTGATGGTTTCATCTGGTCATAATGGGGTTTGATGGGGTTGAGGGTTTACTAGAGTGGTAGTGGTTCAAGCGGTGTGGTTGTAGGGCAGTTGCTAGGTGGTAGATGGTGATGGAGTGGTGGCAGTTGGGAGAGAAGAGGGGGTTATGTGTGTAATATATATATATATATATATATATATATATATATATAAAGAAACATTTAGTTACACTTCTATTGCATGGTGATTAAATTAATAAATAAATGATACGTTCCATTTGTCCACATTTCCAGTTTCCACCTCCCTCTCTACCCTTACTATGTTCCATTTACCCACACTTCCAGAACCGCTTCATCTCCTACGCAACTTTACAAACCTACCAAACCAAATTTTAATTCACTGCTATTAAATATATTAAAACACATAGAGACATAGAGAGATCCACTTTAGTAACCGGCCCTCACTTTTTCTCTATCTACATGAAACAATCGATCCAACACAAAAGTGACCAATTTGGTTTTTGCCCTTAATTACAAAATTTATCTCTAATCTGTAAGTTTCTGTTATGGAATACAATCTTTGGTTATTAATTTTTGTTTTTAAATAACTGGGGATTTGAATAAACTCAACACACAATCCATGGATTAGTGGTGAAGGTTGTTTCGTTCGACGTCAGGAGTCATCAAGTATCCTTCAATCTCAAAATTAGGGCTTATTTTCTTCTTCGTATACATGTTGTCCATATTTAAATCGAAAAATTAAGGCTTACTTTCCTCTATCTTTCCACCTCATTTGTGACACTTTGGTTTCCTTTCATCTTTAACTGGATCTCATTTTCGTTCATTGTGCCTTTTGTGTGTATGTTGTTAAGGTAAACCATTTATATCTTCTAATTGTTTGTTTTTATTATATTTTCCTCAATTTAGGTTTAAACCTTTTTCTTTGCTCAATGAATTTCCTACCGCAGAGAAAGCTATAATTTCAATGGATAGAGGTGAACTGCTGACTCAGGTTGTCAATGTTGATTGGGCATTCAGCAAAGTTCCTTTTAAAAGGAGAAATAATAGGAGAAGGTATGTTTCCTATTGTTGTTTCCAACATTCCGACCCCATCAAAGTATTATTTGATTTCTGCTATTGACATGGAATTTTCAAATATGTTTACATCAATAAGAATTCCAATCTGAACATAATAATACAACTCACATGTTGTCGTTGTGTGTGGGTCAAGGACAAGTTTCTTCCCCAGACCTTAAAGTTTGTGACGATTCATGAATGCCCAGTCAAGATTCCGCCCACAAAGATAAAATTACTTGAAATGCTTTATTTTTTTAGTTCCAGTTTTATAATTTGTTCAACTTCATTTTGTATCTTAGGCATAGGTTCAATCTATATATTTATATGATTTTGGATTAGTTCAATTTGAATATTTATTTGATGTTTCATTAGCCCATTTTGTGTCCTACTAATCTAAAATACAATGGGATTTAAGGGGGTGATTGGTTTTGCATCAATGAGTTTTGTTGTTGATAGTTTTCCATATAATTTTGTAACCCACTTCAAAGTTTACTTATAGCTTTTGAGAAAATGGAACTAACTGCTGTTGTAAATTCTAATTTTAGAATTATTTTTTATACCTCTTTATTGATATGTTAATCTAGATACTGTTTTTGTAAAGTGTAGTTCATAGGCTTGAACTTGTAGCACCTTAGAAACTAAAAAATCATAAATTTAGTGAGACGTTTTTTCTATTGGTTTATTTCTATTCTTTTTTATGTTAGGATTATATTTACTATATGTTCAATATTTATTAGTTGTTTGTTGTTAGTGATTGAAAGAAAGATTGGGAAGCTTTGTGAAATGTCAACGAGTCAATTTGCAATTTTGGTCAAAATTCTTCTTAAACAGAGGGTACTTTACACTTTCTCTATCAATAA
This sequence comes from Ambrosia artemisiifolia, assembly GCA_032199755.1. Taxonomy (NCBI): domain Eukaryota; kingdom Viridiplantae; phylum Streptophyta; class Magnoliopsida; order Asterales; family Asteraceae; genus Ambrosia; species Ambrosia artemisiifolia. Next base: position 21,795,880 of record CM063517.1, read on the forward strand.
TTTAAATTCTTTCAGAAGAAATTTGTCATTATATGTGCCATATATGGGTGTTATAAGCCACTGAAACATAGTATAACCATCCAAACCCAAGAAGGCTGGTTTTGCCCATTTGTTCAGCTAGGTGACTTCAGTAATAATTCCAATGGTATCAATGTTGATATAACTGTATTTTTACATGTTTGTAACTTCAAATCTTCCATGTCCATGCCAAATCATTGTTTATAATAAATTATTAGGTGAAATCTTGTGTGAAACACACAGGAGACCGAGTCCTAACTTAAGGCCTATTTAGTGAAACCAACATTAAGAATCCAATCATCTGCTCCGAAGAACACATGTTTAGAAACGTCTGTTGATTTCTTAAAAAAACATAAACTCACCAACTGTTATGGTCTGTTTAGTAAAACCCAAATTAATCACCGATCTATTATTGAATAGAAAAACTGTATTTCGTAAGGTCTGTTCCTTTCATGATAGCAGTTAATAATACTGATCAGATGTTTAATAACTGCAACTGTTACAACAACCCAAACATAAATCTACAGACGGATTAAATCTCTGTTGAGATGACACAAATAAATCTACAGACGGATTAAAGGTCTGTTGAATAAAACAAAACAGTTAATACGATTCAATTTAGCATCACAAAATATCAAAAACCATATATAATCTTTAAAGACATAGAAAACTAAAAACATAAATAAATACAATCAAACGTTAAACATCAAAATACGTACCTAGTTAAAGGAATTAATAAACTTAAGCTTCAATTCCATTGAAGCTTCAAGTTTAGCATGTAGATCTTTCAATTTTGCCAAAAAATCTACGTCCTTACTCCCGGCCTCTGAATTGTACAACAATGCCAAATTACGAACAACAGTTGAAGGCATTGACTTCAAAATCCTTTGCACATCATCTCGCTCAAACGTGCCCAAGTGCAAACTGTCAAAACAAATTTTCAAATCTCTTGTTGTCTTCAAATCTTGATAGTACTGTGCTCTAATTTGATTAACAACAAATTCCTTAATTTCATGTTCTTGGTTATTAGTTAGGGTAGCCTCCTTCACCTCAGGCTCCTTAGCTACATCCTCAGGATCAGCAGTAGGAGTAGGCTCAAATACTACCTCTTCTCCACCCAGACTTCTGATCTTCTCCTTCCAGGCTTCAACATCCCAATCCTCTGGTTTTAGTTGGCATCCTCACCCTAGCCTGGAGAACTGAGATGGTAGCGGACTTCATAAGACCTTGCCTGCACTCCTTCATATCCTTCTGATGACCCTGCACAGTCTTGGCCTGAGCAGATTTTACCAGCTTTAACTCAGCCTCTACCTTGGCCAGTTTCTTCTCAAGCTGTTTGCTCTTATCATGAGCAGCTTTCTTTGCATCTTTAAGCTTTGCCTTAGTATCATTAAGCTCTTTGCTGACATCATCTAGGGACTTCAAGAGATATTCATGTCCCTACAATACAAACAGAAAAGGTAAGTACTTAATCCCTAACACATACTATAAAATTATTGTTGCCATCCTCAGGATAGCAGTATACTTGGAGAATAAACTGGGAGATTTTGCCCAAAATATCATTACAGCTAAGACCCTCAAAGGGAGAAGTCTCCTGTGTAGAGGTGGTGGTCGCCTTCCTATTCTTGGAAGAAGCTTGGGCCTTAGGCTTAGGCGAGGAGGAGGGCTTGTCATTTTGGAGCTGGAGGGTGAAGTGATCTTTGGAGCTTTGACATCCAGGCTGTCGATTTCATCAAGGTCAAAGAAGGCATGTTTCTTTTCTGAAAAAGGTGAAAAACACAGGTTCATGCAGGAATACAGAAATTAAGGCACAAACATCCTCAGGATGTAACAGGTGAAACTTACCAGACATCTCAGTAGCTTGGCTTGTAGTAAGACTCTCTTCTACTTCAAAAGTCCTTGCTGAGGGAGGTAATTCTATTACTTCCTTGTGCCTGATAAAAGCGTCGTCTAAGGGGCGAACAAGTTTTGCAAAGCAAGCACCTACAAAACAAAAATAGTTCAGAATATTAGTAACATCCTCAGAATGTCCTTATTATTTTTCTTTTATTTAAAAAAGCATTTACCACTTTTTAACCAGGACATAGGCATATCATCCCCATAAGGAATGGAATCCCTTCTCACAAAAAAAGAACTTGGACTTCCAAGGCCTGTCAGATCTTATGACATTAAACATGAAAAGAGGTTCTTTATTGATAAGCTGAAGAACATAACAGCTTGACCCGTGTGTTTTCAACTATATATATATGACAAGTCTCCAATCTGAAGTTGAATGACATGATTCTCAATGATCTTATTACAGACCATTAAGATCCTCCAGATCTCAGGCATGGCCTAGGCAAAAGCCATCCCTGTTGAATCGAAGAACTCTTTTATGAACTGAGGGAATGGATATCTAAGACCAAGTTGGAATGGCGGGTAGAAGAAGCAGAACCAAACAGAGGAGGAAAAATCGGACTTTGCACTAGAATCATAAGGACGAAAAATAGCCGAACTAGGGAAGGCCCATGAGTTTTTAAGAGCTTGAATGTCCCTATCATTGGAAGTGCAGACCTCTTGATCAGGTTCTTTAATCAAGTTCTGGGGTGTGAAATCCTTGGGGGTTCGAACACTTCCAGATGCCCTTGTTAGCTTCTTACTCATTTTTAGAATTTTTGTTTAAGAAAAAATTTACAGGATCAAAGGAAAGAAGAAAGCAAGTAAGGAGAAAAATAATTACCTTTTTTAATAATCTCGTTTGATTATAAAGAAGGAACAAAGCCTAGATATAGGCGGAAGGATATGATGAGATGTAACGGTCATCACGAGGATTTAGCCTAAATTATAGCCGTTGCAATCTTGAAGAAATTCAAGTCAGGCCTATCAGATAAACTCTTCGATTAAGAAAAATATTTTTACCGTTGAGATATTAACGGTAACATATTGTTGAGGACAATTGTTGGTGGTGAAAATCCTCAGGATGATTTTACCTCATATTTCTAATGTAACTTCATCAGGATGCTGAAGGACCAAACAGGGTTCAGGATGTAACTGCGTTTTGACATGTGTACATCCTGAGGATGGACTAACATATTAATATATTATTCTCTTATGACATTATTGCAGGTACCATCTGTTGGTGGTGAAAATCCTAAGGATGATTTTACCTCGTATCCCCAATGTACCATCTTCAGGATGCTGAAGGACTTAACGAACTTCAGGATACAACTATATTTCAGCATGCGCACATCCTGAGGATGGACTAATGAATTTTCTTTATGTGACATAATTGCAGGTACAACTAAGTTATAATATGGATTTGTAACTGTCCTCCAACAACTATATTATAATACTCAGACAGAGAAGTCAAAGATAGAAGAACAACTCTTGCAAGCCAAAGTCCCAGATCAAGGATGGAGTCAAACTTGTAACCGATATACATTAAACATCGGCGAAGAACCAGGAAACAGCTGGTACAACGTATATCTGAGGTGAAACCGCCACAACGGTCACCTGAAGTCTTCAATGAACTTAACTAAGCAGCGGATTACACAGGATTCTTTATTTACTCACATGTACTATATATATGGGGAGGATTGACGAGTATAGGACACCTTAGAATCACTTGAACTACACATACACTCTGCTGTCATAAAAGATTCACACACTTAGCACAAATCATTGTAAACTTAGTACACTCATCAAATCTTTCATCCAAAGTTGTAACCTTGTTTCACATTTTTAATATTAACAAACAAGGCAGGGGCTTAGACTCCTCCCGAGGTTTTATGCCGGCGATCTACAATTGATCAAGGACTTTCCTCGTACATCGAGTGTTGTTCTTAGTGTTTTATTGCTTTTCTTACACATCCTTTAAATCTGCCAACAGATACATCCTCAGGATATAACTGTCCATCCCGAACTTGACCTTTGCCATCTTGAGCATAGTTGTCATATATTTACTTCTTTAGCATCTTAATACACGATTTTCGGAATAAGACTAAATTATAAACTTGTTTGACACTTATAGAACTCTACCTCACATTTTCCGATTTGGAAAACAAAATTATTTCTACTTAGTAATTTTTTACCAAAACAATTTGGCGCCATCCGTGGGACAAGTGGTGCTATTTTAACAAAAAAAACTTTGTTAAAACTTTTTCTCAGTTAAATCATTTTACAAAACTTGACAGCTATGTCTTCTTCCCAGAAAACTGTTTCCTCGTCCATGCCCTCTTCAACCTCTTCCAGAAATGCAACACTGCCACCCCCACCTGTATTCTCAAGAAGCTCTACTTCCAGATTCCACCTAGACCAGCAATGGGGACATCTGGATCGAGCCGCACCGAGCTGAGCGGACCTTTGCTCATGCTTGGCTCATTTACAAACCGAACTGAGCCGATTGGCACATTTACAACCGAGCGGACGATCGGGTTAACATTTTTCGAGCATTTTCCGAACGAGCGGCGAGCGATCCACGAGCGGCAAGTGATTTGAACAATCCTATAAGGGAGCTACAGAAAATTAAGGATACGGTATCAAGTGTACCAGGGATAATACAACCTATCCCTGAAGTATCCACAACATGTCATAGGGTGTCTCGGTTTGCACCTCTCATATGTGATGCAGAGATCCCAAAGCGGTTTCAAACTCCAAGCATGAAGCTCTATGATGGATCTACAGATCCTAAGGAGCATGTGGCTCAGTACAGGGAAAGGATGGAGATAAATCCAATCCCTGCCAATCTTAAGGAAGCATGCTTATGCAAGGGATTCGACTCTACTCTCACTGGTCCAGCCTTGAAATGGCTCCTAAGTGTTCTCCCTATTCAATTACTTATTTTGCACATTTGATTAACATGTTTAACAATCAATTTTCTTGTAGTCGAACGTTTGACGAGTGATTTATACAGGGTGACTCAACCACAGGGGTAATCACTAAGAGAATATATCACTAGGTTCGGAAAGGAAGCACTTGGCATCCCGAACTATGATGTCACAACGGTAGTACAAGCATTCAAGATGGGACTGCCAAGAGATTCACCATTCTACCAAGAATTGGTGATGAATCCTTGTAGGAACTTGGATGGAGTCAGGAACAGGGCTCTAAGGTTCATCCGACTTGAGGATGATAAGAAGATACAAGAAAGGATCGAAGCATCCTCAAGATATAACCATCCCAATCGAAAGTCCACTCCCACATACGAACCATACAAGCATAAACCATATGCTAGACCTGATAATAAAAAGGTCAATGTGGTGGAGGATGACGATGAGAATGAATGTCCTAAATTATCAGATTACTGTTTTTCTGTGGATGTAACAAGATTGATGTACGCCATGAAGGATCTTAGAGACAAAGCAAGATGGCCGAAGGAAGATAATAAGACAGGATGGAAGGACAAATCGAAATGGTGGGCTTTCCACGAAGATTTTCGTCACATCACTGAAGATTGTATCGCCTTGAGAAAGGAGATAGCATATCTTCTGAGCAAAGGTCATCTTAAGGATCTCCTAGGCAAGAAGAAGCCAAGGATTCAGGATGGAACCAACATCCCAGAAAGAGCAGCATCACCACCTAAGGATGCTGGCATAATCAACTTTATTTCAAGAGGATCAGACATTTGTGGAACATCATACTTAGCTGCCAAAAGGCATGCAAGAGAAACAAAATCAGAAAAAGGAGAGAGACCCACAAAGACTACCATCCTGATAACTTCAAAAGTGATCAGTTTTGAAGAAGAAGATAGAAAAAATATCCTTGACCCTCATCATGATGGTTTAGTTATAACTTTATATATTGCTAATCATTTTATTCGCATGATCCTTGTAGATAGTGGAAGCTCAGTCAATATAATCCAGCTAGAAGCCCTCAAAAGAATGAACATCCCAGAATCTGAAATAGTTTCTAGATCGTCAGTACTGGTCGGCTTCAGTGGAGAGACTAAGAGTACAGTGGGTGATATCAAGCTGTCGGTATATGTAGAGGGAGTGAATTCAATCCAAAGATTCTGTGTGATAGATTCCCTATCCTGCTATAATGTCATCCTGGGGAGACCTTGGATACATGACATGAAGGCAGTCCCTTCAACATATCACCAATGTGTAAAGCTACCGATACCATGGGGAGTTGTTAAAGTCAACAGCGATCAACAAGAAGCCAAAAATTGCTATACTATATCAATGAAGGCTTCGTCAAGACAAGCATAGCAATTACAGAAAGATGCACAGTGCCATCCTCAGGATGTCAAGACACATCCTGACCAGGATGTAAAGGCTGTTTGCCTCGACGACAACAACAAGGATATCACTGTGCAGATTGGTAAGAACATTCCTCCTAATGACATTGAACAATCACTAATTTCATTTTTAAAATGCAGGTTGTCAATGTTTGCATGGAAGCATGAAGGTATGACTAGCATCTCCAAGGATGTCATTACCCACAAACTTGGGATTGATAAAAGCTTCAAACCCATCCAACAGAAACGAAGAAAGTTTGCAACTGAAAGGAATACCATCATACAAGAAGAGGTGGACAGATTGCTGAATTCCAAGATGATAAGGGAAGTAAAATTCCCAAGATGGCTGGAAAACGTGGTAGTGGTACAGAAGAAAGATGGGAAATGGAGCGTATGTGTAGACTACACAGACCTCAACAAAGCTTGTCCTAAAGACCCATTTCCATTACCACACATAGATTCGATGGTGGATGCTACACCAGGCCACGAGATGCTGACGTTCATGGATGCATCCTCAGGATTTCAACAAATCCAAATGGAACCGGATGGCCAAGAGGATACTGCGTTCATGACGCCATCAGGTATATATTGTTATATAGCTATGCCATTTGGACTAAAAAATGCAGGTGCAACATACCAAAGGCTAGTGAATATGATGTTCAAGGAAAAGATTGGGGACACAATGGAAGTTTACATTGATGACATGGTGGTTAAATCCAAGAAGGTAGAAAACCATCTTCAGGATCTCAAGGAAGCCTTTAACATCCTGGATCCCTACCATATGAAATTAAATCCAGCCAAATGTCATTTTTGAGTTGGTTCTGGGAGGTTCCTTGGATATTTAGTAACTAAAAGAGGGATAGAAGCCAGTCCCGAACAAATAAAGGCCATCCTTCATCTCAAATCCCCAAGAAACATCAAGGATGTACAAAGACTAACTGGCAGGATAGCAGCTTTGAACAGATTCATCTCGATGTCCTCAGAGAAATGCAAAGAGTTCTATGACATCCTGAAGAAGAACAATAAATTCGACTGGGGACAGAAGCATGAAGATGCATTGAAGAAGATGAAGGAGTATCTTGCAGCAGCACCACTCCTGATGAAACCTGAGGATGGTGAACCTCTCAAGCTATACCTTACAGTTTCTTGAAATGCAATAAATGCAGTCTTGGTAAAAGACTTTGAAGGGAAACAACATCCTGTCTATTATGTAAGTAAAACCCTACTAGATGCTGAAACCAGGTATTCACATCTTGAAAAACTTATTTTAGCTTTAATAATGGCATCTACAAAGTTAAGGCACTATTTTGAAACACATAAGATACATGTTCAAACTAATTATCCTATTAAAAATGTACTTAGAAAACCTGAAATGTCAGGAAGAATGGCAAAATGGTCAGTAAAATTAAGTGCTTTTGACTTGGTATAAGAACCTAGAAATGCAGTCAAATCACAGGCTCTAGCAGATTTTGTGGCTGATTTCAGTAGTGACATCCTGAGTGAAGTAGAGTCTGAGGTTCAACAATTAAATGAAAATTTAGAAAAATGGACTCTATACACTGATGGTGCTTCAAATGCAAGAGGTACAGGGTTAGGAATACTACTAAAATCGCCACAAGGGGACATAATACCCCATACTATTAGATGTGCATTTCAAACAACCAATAATGAGGCAGAATATGAAGCTCTCATTGCTGGCTTACAACTTGCTAGAGACATGCATGTTATAAATATAGAAATACTTGTTGACTCCTTGTTGATTACTAACCATTTTAATGGATCTTATGCAGTAAAAAGTCAAAAGTTAGCTGTTTATCTTGAAATAGTTAAAAATTTAGCAACTTCTTTTGTAGAATTTTCACTAACATAGGTACCTAGGGAAGAAAATGTTGAAGCTGATGCCTTAGCAAATCTGGGATCCTCTTTGAATTTACCTGAAGGATCCAAGATTCCATTATCCACATCCTGAAACCAGCAATCGAAGAATGGCATCCTGAGGATAATAAAGCACATCCTAAGGATATTGCTGAACATCCTGAGGATAAAATAGTACATCCCAAGGATATCACTGTTCTAACCACTCAGGTTCAAGATGGTTTGTCATGGATGACTCCTATAATAAAGTATTTACAAGAAGATGTCATCCCTGATGGAGAATATGCAAAGGCTTTCAGGATGATGGTATCAAAATTTACTATTATAGACAATATTTTGTATAGAAAATCTCTTGCAAGTCCATATTTGAGGTGTATCAACAAGGAAGAGGCGAATGAAGTTCTCAAGGATATCCATGAAGGAGATTGTGGGAATCTTACAGGAGGAAGATCTCTTTACTCAAAGACTCTAAGAACAGGATACTACTGGCCAACTGTGACACCCGGCAACTTCCGGTAACTAACTTTTGAAAACTTAGCAAGTCTACCTTAGCGAGTCACGCATACGTTACACAAAACAAGGTCGGTCGAGTCGAGTCGCACGTCATTAGAGTTTTAACATACGCAAGTCTCGAGTCCCGGGGATTGGTGAACGAGTGTGAACGTGTTTACTTTCATGTATTATGTGTTTATAATCATTATGTGACTTATCGGTATGTGAAAATGTGTTAACATATGTTAAAACGGAGTTTAACGCGCCAAATACACCACAATGGACCCTGTAGGCGATTAGCCTGGCTAATTGCCTTCAAGGTGGCGATTAGCCACTCTCTGTAGGCGATTAGCCTTGCCCTATAGGCGATTATGGGGCTAATCGCCTATAGTGAAGGCGATTAGCAGCCCTAATCGCCTGATAGAACTCCATAATCGCCTGCAACATGTCTGACGACTAAAAACACCTATAAATACCACCCTTGACCTCCAAAACATTATTTACACAACCCTAGCCGTCCCATAACATATCTCAACCCACAAACACCCTCTGGAACCCATTTTCACACACAAACAACCATTTCCAAGCTTATTCCATCATCTACTCTTAAATACAAGGTGTGTTCTTCAAACCCAAACCTTTAAATGATTATGTTTTACTCCCTAAATGTCCAGACCTGATTTATAAAGGTTTTTGTCTTTGAAAATCCATTTAAAACCGTTTCTAAACAAACCCACACCTTTACATGTGTTATATGTGATTAAAGATAGAGTTTTTGGGATCTAATCATGATTGTTTTTGTGTTATTATGATGTTTATAGCTGTTACAAGTTAGTATGATGATGTCCTAGGAGTTTGGATGGTTTTGGTCGTGTATTATGGATACTTGATGTTTTGACCCGTTTGAAGGATTTTGGATGATTTAGGATGATATGAGGTGTGTTGTTGATTGTTTGATGTTAGGGTTTGCTCTAGGATGATGTTAGAACAGTAGGATGCTTTCGGACAACGTGATTTTGTGATTAGATCTGGATATTTGCTATTTAGGGCAAGTTATTGCATGTTGATGTGATGTTTTCATGTTAAATTGCTATTTTGGGAAAACGCTCGCATTCGGGACTGTTAGAATGATGAAAACTTAGGGGTCTTGCTTGGAATATGTTTGTTAATATGTTAGAATGATTATTGGGTGTTTGCGCACGTTTCGGATCTGATTTGGAGGGTTAAACGCGCGAAAAACCACATTTGCTGCACTATAGGCGATTAGCAATCCTAATCGCCTATGTTATAGGCGATTAGGGGCATAATCGCCTAAGACAAGAGGCTACTCGTGTGCTAGGATGGCGAGTAGCATCCTAATTGCTAGCAGTCCATGCAATTGTGATCCTAATTGCCTTCATGTCATGCAATTGTGACCCTAATCACTAGTTAAGCCCTGAATTGCATACCACATGACCATAATCGCCTAATATGCATGTGATTAGCCCTAATCACCTAACATAAGTGGCGATTAGCCCTGGTAATTGCCTGTTGACCATCCCTAATCACGTGTTGACTTTCCTAATTGCATGCTAAGTCCCTAATCGCGTGTAATGCTGTTATAAGTGTATTTTAACATCCCGAAACCCGATTCGACACCTAGGAACATGATAGGAACCCCGTGACATGCCTAGCAACATAGTAACACGTGTTCGGACTTGTTCGTACGTTATTTGACCTATGTGTTAGAATCATTGAACTTTAACGCATGTTAAGGACTAAGTTGCATGATTTGTGTATGTTTGAGTATGAGATGAACACGTGGGGTCTCGGGTCACCAATGGGATGTCGACTCTTGTACATTTGGTCAGTTTAACAGTCAACGCATTTTCAAACGAACCTGGTTATGGTCTGGGCATCTAGGGACTAACTAACCTACGGGTTATTAGTCTAAGTACTTGTAACTGTCATATGTTAGGTCGCCGCTTTACGGGGCTAGCATAGCTTGTTGGTTTAAATCACTTTCGAAGTAACGCAACCCAAGGTGAGTTCACGGCCCCTCTTTTATATGATTTCTTTCGGGGGAGAAACATGCCACGCAATTTAACAAACTCAATGCTTTCGTATAAACATGCAACTCCTTTTGGAAACGCTTTACTCATTTTGAATACGTAACTGTTTTTGGGAAGTAACTTGTTGTAAGCACGCTACGCTTTTGAAACACTTTTGGGAAGTAACACTTTTGGAAAGCAACACTTTTGAATGCAACGCTTTTGAAACACAACTCTTGATTTGCAACACTTTTGTTTACTACACGACGAAACAAGGAGTCCCGGGGGAAACCATGAATGTGCGGGGTAGCACAACGGGGGAAATGTGGATAGATCTATTGGGCCTGACAAACCCCACCCGTCGGCTAGGAGCCGGGCGGGTGCATATTGTCTCTAGTTTAGCAACACAAGCAACTCAAACACGGGCAGCAACTCAAGCAACGCTGTCAGTAATGGTTTCAGCATCACAGTCGTGGGAGTAGTAGGAAACGCTTGTTTGTTCGTTTGTTTATTCGTTTAACGTATCTTATGACATGGTATTTTGTGATCAACGCTCAACACACGGAAACTTATTGTAAACTTAAACCTGTGAACTCACCAGCATTATATGTTGACCCGTTTTTGGCATGATTTCTCAGGTCGCTAAGGTAGCAGCATCTCAGGGCTTAGGCGCACGCGTCTGCACGGCGTCTAGTTTAGGTTCATGGTTTTGTTATTAAACAAGTTTGGAAACTTTTGGGATTTAGTTTTGTAAAACAATGCTTCCGCTGTTATTTCAAATGGTTTGGATTTATGTTTTTATTTTACGTATCTTATCATATAGTGTTGTTTATTGTGACCGTTGACTTGGATCCTGGTGTGTCACACGCCTCGCGGTAGAACTCCGCATGTGGTAATTTGAGGGTGTGACACCAACTATGAAGAAGGATGCCATGTTGTATTCTCAAAAGTGTGATCCATGTCAAAGACATAGTAACATCCTTCACCAGCCTGCTGAACCATTACATCCTATTATTTCACCATGGCCCTTCATGAAATGGGGAATGGATATAGTAGGAAAACTACCCAAAGCTCCTGGTGGAAAGGTGTTTATGCTAGTCATGATAGATTATTTTTCAAAGTGGATCGAAGCCGAAGCATTCATACAAGTCGGAGATAAAAAAGTGGTGTCATTCATCAAGAGGAACATCCTAACAAGATTTGGAGTACCAGCTGAAATCATTTGCGATAATGACTCTCAATTCATTAGCAAAAGGACAACTGACTTTTGTGAGAGTGGGGGAATCAAGATGATAACTTCAACACCAGTCCATCCTCAGGCTAACGGACAAGCAAACTCCTCAAACAAAATCATTGTCAACAACTTGAAGAAGAAGCTTGGGGAGAAGAAAGGGAAATGGGCAGAAGAACTTCCATTTGTACTTTGGGCTGATAGAACTACTTCCAAGAATGCAACTGGTCAAACACCTTTCTCCTTGGTCTTTGGAACATAAGCAATGCTGCCAACAGAGATGGTCATGCCTACTGCAAGGAGACATCTTTAGGATGCAACTACCAACTCGGAAGCACTATTGCAGGATTTGGAAACTGTGGATGAATTCAGAGATGCTACTAAATTAAGGATGGCAGCTTATCAACAAAGGATTGCTAAAGCCTACAACAAAAATATAAGGGTAAGAAGATTTCGAGAAGGAGATTTGGTACTAAGGAAAGCCTTCCAAAATACAACAAAACCAAGTGATGGCAAGCTATCTCCTAAATGGGAAGGACCATACTTGATAGATTCCGAAGCTGGCAAAGGAGCATATTGGCTATCAACGATGGAAGGAGAAATTCTACCAAGAGCTTGGAATGCAATTTATTTGAAATATTACCATGTATAAGGATGCATGTGACTGATCTTTCTGGAAGAGAAACCATGGTTCAGATTACTGTTTTGGTCAAAAATTACTAAGTAGAAATAATTTTGTTTTCCAAATTAGAAATTGTGAGGTAGAGTGCTATATGTGTCAGTCAAGTTTGTAATCTAGTTATATTATGAAAATGGTTAATCAGGATGCTAAAGAAACTAATATATGACAACTATGCTCGGGATGGCAAAGGTATGATTCGGGATGGACAGTTATATCCTGAGGATGTAACTGTTGGCAGATTCAAGGAATAAGTATGAAAAGCACTAAAACACAAAGAATAACACTCGTTGTACGAGGAAAGCCCTTGATCAATTGTAGATCGCCGGCATAAAACCTCGGGAGGAGACTATGCCCCTGCCTTGTTTGTTAATATTAATATGGTAAAAAGAATTACAACTTTGGATGAATGAGTGGACGAGTGATCTAAGATTACAATGATTTGTGAGTATTCTAAGTAGTAGAGTGTGTGTGTATAGTTCTAGTGATAGCAATGTGTGTCCTATACTCGTCCATCATTCCCATTTATATAATACATGAAAGTAAATGGAGAATCCCGTATGATCCGCTATGTAGTTAAGTTGTTTAAAGTCTTCAGGTGACCGTTTGTAACAGTTTCCCCTCAGCTAGTCGTTGTACCAGCTGTTTCCTTATTCTTCGCCGATATTTAATGTATATCGGTTACAGCTGTTTCCTTATTCTTTGACTCCTTTGACTGAGTGTTATAATATAGACGTTGGAGTGTACTTATGTATCCATATTATAACTTAGTTGTACCTGCAATCATATGCAAAAAAGGTAATTCATTAGTCCATTCTCAGGATGTGCACATGTTGAAATATAGTTACATCCTGAAGTCAGTTGAGCCCTTTAGCATCCTGAGGATGCTACACTAGGAATATGAGGTAAAATCATCCTGAGGATTTTCACCACCAACAATTACTGGTAAGATGAAGGTGAAGGCTAATATAGATGAATCATCTCCATATGTAAGTACTTATCCTAAACTTATTTCAATCGTTTATATTGTTACTAAACATGGTCAAGAAATAGTCCATCTTGAGAATTTTGCAGTACCATCCTGAAGATGGAACGCTTTAAAGACTAGAGGGTTGGCCACCCTCTCCTCCATTAAGGTGTCCGACACCTTCCTAAGGTTTAAAGGTTTTCACCTTTCTCATTGGGTTAGCAATCCCGCATGGTGATGTATATTTTCAGGATGGTGGGACCAGTCTATGTAAAAGTGGCTGACAATTTCATCATTTTTTAGATATATATTGTACTCTTAAGGTTTAGACATTTTTCAATATCTCTTACATATTCGGCCTAGTCGCCAGCTATTCCTAAGATGTTACAATAGGTCTTGTCGCCAGTTATCCTCAAGATGCTACATGTTGTTTTTTTCACCAAGATATTCTAAATGGATTTGATCCCAGTTTACTTAAAGGCCTAGTCGCCAGTACAATAACGATATTTGCCTTTATACAGGTTGTTATCAAAGTTTATTAAACCTTTCTTAGAAAGGAATATAGACTTAAAGCTTATCTCGAAGATGTTACACTGGGACATCCTCAGGATGATGAAGACCATCCTAAGGATGATGAAGGGAAAAGAGAACTGGGGACATCCTCAGCATAATGAAGACCATCCTAAAGATGACAAAATAGAATAGAAGATATCTTCAAGACATTTATCTTAGAAAACTGCTTGATGGAAGAATATAAACGTATCATTTATATCTTTCCTTTATGCCTAACATTTGCTAGTGTTTGCAGAATATCAAAAGAAAAAGAGCACATGGATGTAGCGTCAAAAAGTTTTTACCATATTATTTATGCATCATAATCAAAATTGATGTCAACCCCTGGCTTCATCCAAAACCAGGACCCATCCACCAGGGGTCAACATCTATTGTCCAGGTCAGTAGAAGATTTGGGGCTTCGTCTTGAAACCAAGATCCCTCCACCCCAAACCTTATATTGTCTTAAGCTATTACATGCCAAAATAAAATTGTATGAAATTGTTCAACCATAAGCTACCACCATAATCACAACCACAAAGATATAAAAAGTAGGCTCCAGCCTAGTCTTCACATCCTTCATCGCCCACAGGAAGATCCTTCACCACCCCAGCCACCTTAGCTTCTGCCTCCTTCACCTCAGCATCTTCAAGATCTTTAGGTGCATTCTCAGGATGAGCAACAGGGACAGGCTCATAGACCACATCTTTTCCACCTAGGCTCTTAATTTTCTCCTTCCAAGCATCAACATCCCAGGCATCCTGATTAAATCTAGGATCCTTGGCCTGGAGAGCCATTTTTACCCTATCCTGAAAAACGAAAATAGTGGCAGACTTCAGAAGCACATTCCTGTGTTCCTGTGCCTCCTTCTCCTGATCAAGCATCGCCTGAGCATGCTTCGACTTCACCCGCCTCAGTTCAGCCTCTACCAACTTGCTCTCAAGATATTTGCTCTTGTCACGAGCAATCTTCTGAACGTCATCAAGTTTGGTCTGGGCTTCATGAAGTTATTTGGCAAACATCCAAAGATTTCAACAAGTATTCATGACCCTGGCAAAGGAAGAAAGAAAGGTAAGTGTTTCTCATTAAAAAAAATTGACTATTAACATTTCAATGACATCCTCAGGATAGGGCCATACCTGGAGAGTGAACTGGGAGATCTTATTCAAAACGTCATCAAAGCTTAACCCTTCAAAGAGGGTGACCTCCTGAGCGATGCCAGAAGCAGCACTTGCCTTCCTCTTCTTAGAGGCGGCAGCAGCTCTAGACTTAGGTGGATTGGAGGAAGGAGTGACCATCTTGGAACTAGATGGTGATGGTGAGGACACCTTGGCTGCCTTGACATCCAGACTGTCAATGTCGTCCAAATCAAAGGAAGCAGGTTTTTTTTTTTTGCTGAGAAATAGCATAAACAGGATTAATCAATAAATAAAATAAAGGACATCCTCAGGATGTAATATAGTATACTTACCAGACATCTTGGAAGCTTGACTAGCGGTATGACTTTCTTCTTCCTCAAAAGTTCTTGCTGAAACAAGTAAATCAAATACTGCCTTGCACCTTAAATAAGCGTCGTTCAAAGGGGAAGCAAACTTTGCAAACGAAGCACCTATTGAACGAAAAAAATTCAGAATGTTAACATCCTCCGGATGTAACTAAAAATTTTTCTATAGAAAATCTTGAAAAAACTTTACCACTTTTTAACCAAGTAAGAGGAATCTCATCTCCATGAGGAATAGAACTCCTCTTTACAAAGAAAAACTTCGATTTCCAATTTTTCTCAGGCTTAACAACATTAAACAAAAAAGGAGGATCCTTTTCTATAATTTGAAGAACATAGCGATGAGAACCATGTGTCCTCAACTTATATACATGAGACAGGTCCCCACTTGAAGATGGACACCATGACTTTCGATGATCCTATTACAACCCATCAAGATTTTTCCAGATTTGAGGCATGGCTTGAGCATAAACCATCCCGTCACATCAAAGAAATCTTTGATGAACGAGGGAAAGGGATACCTCAAACCCAGAGAAAAAGGTAAGTACAGGAAGCAGACCCAGGTGGGAGATACAAAATCAGATTTTGCAGTAGGGTCATAAGGACGAAACTCAGCTGAACTCAAAAAGATTTTTGATACCTTTAGAGCTTGAATGTCCTTATCATCGAAAGAACAAACCTCCTGTTCAGGATGACTTAAGAGGTTTTGGGGAAGAAGTCATTTAGAATTCCTACATTCCCCGAAGCTCTAGTAGGTCTTTTACCTATCTTCAGGATATTACTAATATTTTTGCAGGTGTAAGAGAAAATAAGAACGAGAAGAAAAAGAAATTACCTTCTTTAAAACATCAGATATGATTATAAAGGAGAAGGAGAGCTCTAGATATAGAGGGCAGAAGATGACCATGTGTAACGGTCATCACTTGATCATCACTGAAAAAGTAGTCGTTATCCTGACAAGACGTCCCATCAGATTATTAGATAAGATTTTGTGGTTAAAAAAATATTATTACCTTAGAAGATAATAATGGTAACATATTTTTTGGGGACAATTGTTGGTGGTGAAAATCTTCAGGATGATTTTACCTCGTATCCCTAGTGTTCCATCTTCAGGATGCTGAAGGACTTAACGAACTTCAGGATATAACTATATTTCAGCATGCGCATATCCTGAGGATGGACTAACGAATTATCTTTATATGACATAATTGCAGGTACAACTAAGTTATAATATGGATTTGTAACTGTCCTCCAACAACTATATTATAATACTCAGTCAGAGAAGTCAAAGATAGAAGAATAACTCTTGCAGGCCAAAGTCCAAGATCGAGGATGGAGGCAAACTTGTAACCGATATACATTAAATATCGGCAAAGAACCAGGAAACAACTGGTACAACGTATAGCTGAGGTGAAACTGCCACAACGGTCACCTGAAGTCTTCAAAGAACTTAACTAAGCAGCGGATTACACAGGATTCTTTATTTACTCACATGTACTATATATATGGGGATGATTGACGAGTATAAGACACTTTAGAATCACTTGAACTACACATACACTCTGCTGCTCATAGAAGATTCACACACTTAGCACAAATCATTGTAATTTTAGTACACTCGTCAAATCTTTCATCCGAAGTTGTAACCTTTTTTCACATTTTTAATATTAACAAATAAGGCAGGGGCCTAGACTCCTCCCAGGGTTTTATGCCGGCGATCTACAATTGATCAAGGGCTTTCCTCGTACATCGTTACATCCTTAGGATATAACTGTCCATCCCGAACTTTACCTTTGCCATTCTGAGCATAGTTGTCATATATTTACTTCTTTAGCATCTTAATACACCATTTTCGGAATAAAACTAAATTATAAACTTGTTTGACACTTATAGCACTCTACCTCACATTTTCTAATTTGAAAAACAAAATTATTTCTACTTAGTAATTTTTTACCAAAACACTATCAACTAATGATATGAACTTGTAACTCTTTTCCAACGTCTATATTGTCATATTTAGTCAAAGAAGTCAAGGATGATGGAATTATACTTGCAAGCCAAGTCCAAACTCGAAGAAAGAGTGAAACTTGTAACCGACAAGCATTAAATATAGGCGAAGAAGAAGGAAACTGTTATTCTACAACTATAATCAGTTTAAACAGACCAACGTTCACCTGAAAGAGTCTTGATGATCATTAAAGAGGAGCGGATCACATGGGATACCCTATTTACTTTCGTGTAACTATAAAAAGGGAATGATTGACGAGTATAGGACACATTAGACTACCTTGATCAATACTAGATACTCTGATACTCTCACACACACACACACAACACTCATCATTGTAATCTTAGAACACTCGTCCATCATTCATCCAAAGTTGTACCATTTTTACGTTATTAATATTAACAAACAAGGCAGAGGCTTAGACTCCTCCCGAGGTTTTGTGTCAGCGATCAACAACTGATCAAGGTCTTTCCTCGTACATCGAGTGTTGTTCTTTGTGTATTCATACTTATTTTACTTGTTTCTCAATTCTGCCTTACAGTTACATCCTCGGGATATAACTGTCCATCCTCAAATTCACCTTTGCCATACTGAGCACAGTTGTCATATATTTACTTCTTTAACATCTCAACACTCCATTTTCAGAATAAAACTAGACTATAAACATATTTGACACCAAGTAATGTGAATGCTCTGACACTACCAAATATAGTGCCCCCACCAAATATGGTGAATAGTAACTTTTAAAATTTTTATGTATCTTTCTATATATTTTCAACTTTTAATTACAGACCCTTTATTATAAATAATATACGTTTTTAACCCTGTATTTTATAAAAATTACCAATTAGCATGAACAATAACCTTGAATTTTTCTTTAAGCTTATTTACACAACTGGTACTATAAATAATAGGCGTTTTAACTCTATAGTTCTCTTTTTTTTTTATAATTTTTGTTAATTAGTGTTTAATAAAGACTAACTATTGGGTTGCGTTAAAAAATCTATCATTTCGATATAAATATTATGTAAAATGGAGTTGTACTAGAAATTTAACTAAAACAAAGTTGTATTTGAATAATGATATAATGAAGAACTGAGTTGGTATTAACCAACAACATCGATAGAAAAAAAAAAAACTTATAAAACTTATATTGTAGTGTTGATAAAAAATATTAAACACAACCACATATTACGAGTTTAATCAATATGAATGCTAGTACCGTAGCGGTACCGATATTATATAGTTTCCGGTCAATGTAAAATAAGCGTTAATATATTTCGGGCAAACCACGACTTTAGTTTTTTCAGTTTTCTTGTTCAGTTACCATAACGAGTGTCTGTATCATAATAATCCAAATCAATCCAGACTGAATTTCCGACGCAATACGCAAAATTATTTATTGTTTCTTGTATATTTAGTATTAAGTTTAGAGATGTGTTCCTCCCGTTAAGAAAAAATGTACATATATTTTTCATATTTACATACTTGAATTTAGCAATTGAAGCTTTAATGAACCACTTTAAACAATTTAATCCGGTGGGTGGGCAGGTCCCCTTCACTCTTTGCCACCATCGACCACCGATCCCGATCAACATTCAATCCCCGTGCCCATGGCCCTATTATTCTTCAAACTTTCAACCACCACTTATCTATATATATAATAAAAGAAAGCAATTTTAATGACATGGCATTCAAAGAGGCATTCTCCTTTTTGAGTGTGCCATGTGTCATGCCATGTGGCAAATTAAAAAAAACAAATAATAATATAAAACCTTATCTACTAAAATCAAATTGAGTTATTTTAGGAAAAAAGAATTTAAAAACAAATTTAATTTTTTCTCGCTTATGTTTCCTCTCATAATTTTTAAACGTTAATATCTTTTATATACGAGATTTTCTAAAGAAAAAAATTACACCAAATTAACGAGTGTTTTATTATCTTTCCAACGAGTACCATAGTGCTATATAAAAAACGAAGAAAAAAACGACTATTTTTTGTGGGGTTTCGTTTATACAGGAAAAAAAACACAAAGTGTTCAGCTTATTCATTAATCATGTTTTTTCTTTTAAACCAGGTTCTTATCTACGATGTTGAAATTCAGCCCATTCACCATGCTATCATTGGAATTTTCCTCTTCTAAAGATACATAGGTATACTTAATCAAGAGAAGTATTAGTGTTAGTATTAATATTAGTATTATTAGAATTGTTATATTTTTCAACCCCGGGACGCTCCCGGGATAAAATCTAGTTATTAATAATTATATCAATTACTAACTCAACTACAAACACATACACATACACAAATCATGACCGTTAGTAACCTTGCCACTGCTCTCTCAATCATCTTCATCGTATCCGTAGTCGCACTCGTTTGCGAACTCCTCTACGTACTATGGCCAGTGGCGAATCTTGGATTTGGAATCGGCGGGGGCCGGACTCAAATTTTTTTGATCGGTAGTGGAAAATTGGCGGGGGCCGGACTCAACCCGGATGCAATTTACCTACGAAAATCGCAAATTTCCACTACTGCGCCAAAAAACAGAGGGGCCAGGGCCACCCCTGGCCCCAAGTAACCTTCGCCCCTAACTATGGCGACACCGTTCGTTTCGCCAACACGCCTCGCCTGCTCCTCATACTTGCAGCCACAACAAAATAAGTAATACAACGATCATTGGTTCAACAACAAAGGAGTTAATATACTTCTTATGCTTGAAACCCCGTACCAATGAACTCGATACGCTCGAAGCACAAGACAAGGATGGGTCATCTTCGGACGACCAGGTGGTTGATGTTTTTAAGTTGTTAGATGCAAAGGGACCTTCAAGGTTTCTTTGTACTATCAAAGAAGAAGATAGAGAAGAAGTGGAGTCAACCCCTGACGTTGACCTTTTTAACAAAGCTACTACAATTGTTTGCTTGCAATCAAGGGTTCAGGTGGTTGGGGAGCCTGGGACGGTGATCTCTACGCCGTGTGATTCGCTGGTGTTTTTTACACCGGTAGGATCTCCGTCTCAAGATTTTCTCGAGACGGAGTTTGTTGTTTCCGTTAATGAAATTGGAAACATGGATGACCGATGATCGACCGTGTTATATATGTATCTTTCATGGTTTCGTAATAAGTTTTAGATAGCAACCGTGGTAAGATATTTTAGAGACTGTCTCGATTACAAATAATATCAATAATATCATAAGAGAGTAAGAGACCTCACGAGTAGACTATTGGATGTGAGTATAAAAATGTATGTGAAGATATGAGTATTAGTCGTTTTGCTATTCTATGCTCTTACTTTATGTTTTTTTTATTTCTTTGTATTGCTAGTCAATTTTGAATTGTAAAAAGTAAAAACACAATGGTTAAATTTGTTGGGGTTTTTAAAGTTTAGGTTGAGGTTAATTAAGGCCATCAATTACACTAGCTGGAAGGCTTATCGAGAAGCTAAAGTGGCAACGGGGAACGCCAAGTCCGCCCCTTTCTCCCTCGAAAATCACTTACCGGTTGGAGCCTCATCTCTTGTGTAAAGCTTTAGGGTTTGAATATCAAAATCAACAAGACAAAGATGAACAATGGAGCCAACATAAACTCACAACCATAACAATCAGAAGTAGGCGACAAAACACGGTGACAAAACTCTTATTAACTCAAACCAAAACGTTCCCCCCAATACCCAATAGATCTCAGCAATCACTGAGATCTGTAATAGAAGTACAATACAACGAGATCTGTTGATTATCAAGATCAGCATATCATATAAACGAAAATACAATACAAAGACTTAATCAGACTTACAAAATAAGAACAAACCCTAAAACACTTTAGAGAGAACAAAGAGAAAAAAGGTGAACGACTGAACAACTCATTCGTCACTATTCTTTATATAGTCAGTCCAGAAGCTTCCAGCCAGATGCTCAATGTACAGCCCAGATTAAAACAATCCAACGCTCAATATATTGCCAACTCAACGATCTGTGCCAAACAAACACAAAACACAACAACCATATACAATGACCCGGCTTATGAACCAGACCAAGACTTTGACCCAGACCAAAGGCCAATGGGCTGATTATTTATAACGAGCTCAATTCAATAAGCCCAATAACATCACAAAGCCCAATATCATTATCCAGTAATTGAATTATCGTTTAAGTATACTATTTTAACACCCCCTCTTAATTCAATTACCAAACATGTTTATCAGACCAAGTTTCTTACACAATACTTCATGCTGACTACCCAGCAACCCTTTAGTAAATATGTCAGCAACTTGCTAATCAGAACTAACTTTTACAGCCTCAATAAATCCTGCACTTATTTTTTCTCTTAGAAAATGTCAATCAAGTTCAAAGTGCTTTGTTCTATCATGGAACACTGGATTCTCAGCTATTGATATAGCTGCCTTACTATCACAAAACAAACTCAAAGGTAATTAAGTCTTAATACCTAATTCTTTAAGCAAGTTTGATAACCATATCAACTCACATGTTGTTGAGCACATAGCTCTGTACTCAGCTTCAGCTGAGGAGCGAGCAACTGTGTTTTGTTTCTTGCTTTTCCAAGAAACATGACAGTCACCAATAAACACACAAAACCCAGTCACAGACTTCCGGTTATTAAGACACTTAGCCCAATCTGCATCTGAATATGCTGAAAGGGTTAAGTCTTTCCCTTTTTTAAACAAAATTCCCTTACCAGGTGACTGCTTCAAATATCTAAGCAGCCTTAAAGCTATTTGCAATACTTTCTGAGTTGGTTTATGCATAAACTGACTCAGAAACTGTACTGCATAGCTTATGTCTGGACGGGTCAAGGATAAGTAAATAAGTTTACCTATAAGCTTTTGAAAACCTGTTATGTCATCCAACAACTTATCATCTTTACTATTTTTAATAGCAAGATTATAATTTTGTTCTATTGGAACATTAACAGGTTTACAACCAAGATATCCAAATTCACTTAACAAATCTAGACAATATTTTCTTTGATTAAGACATATTTCATTTTCAGAATATAATACCTCTATACCAAGAAAATATTTCAGTTTGCCTAGATCTTTAATTTGAAAACTTTCCTTTAACAAAGTTTTCACATTTGTAATTTCCTGAATACTATTAATTACCAGTGATGACTATATCATCAACATACACAAGTAAAACAATGAAGACATCTTTTTCAGACTTAACAAACATTGAGTAGTCACATATACTCTGAACAAATCCTATTTTCTTTAGAACCTCAACAAGCTTCTCATTCTACTTTCGAGGAGCTTGTTTTAACCCATACAAGGACTTGACTAACTTACACACTTTAGACTCATTTCCAGAAGAGTATCCTTCTGGAAGATGCATATATACATCCTCTGTTATTGATCCATAAAGAAAAGCATTATTGATATCAAGTTGAAATAAAGTCCAGTTATTAAACACAGCAAGACTGATAACACTTCTAACAGTAACCATCTTTACTACAAGAGAAAAGGTTTCTCCAAAATCTAAACCTTCTCTCTGATTATAACCCTTGGCAACAAGTCTTGCCTTATATCTATCTATTTGACCATCAGCCCTGTATTTGATTCTATATACCCACTTACACCCAATAGCTTTCCTATTGGGTGGTAAGTTAGTAACAATCCAGGTTTTATTCCTGTACAGGGCCTCCATCTCATTATTCATTGCTTCTAGCCACTTGGGGTCTTTAGAAGCTTGATAATAAGATGTTGGTTTAATAGTTTTATTCACATTTGACACACAACATTTGTTTTCAACAGACAAGTTAGAGTAACTAACTACCTTTTCTACACCATATTTAACCTTACCCTCAATAACATAGTCATCAAACCTTCTAGGTAAAACTGACTCCCTAGTAGACTATCTAACAGAAGTAAGTCTCTCTCCATCAGGGGTATGTATCTCATCATTTGATCCCTCTAACCCAGAAGAGTCAGACTCTCTACCTACTGTGCTATTAGGTGGCTGACCATGATCATGATCTACCTCTCTAACAGCTCTGGGAGAGTTATCTAACATCTCCTCAGGTGAGTGATCATGAGCACTACTAGTTCCCCCTTCATCATTGGGAGGACTTGAACCTATACCATCATCACTTTGAGAATCTTTGGTTTCAAAACTATCAAAAAAGTTTAAGTGGTTTAAATTTTTTAAAACAGATTCTTTATACTCAGTTTTAAAAGGAAAAATGTTTTCATAAAATTTAACATCTCTTGAAAAAGTAACCTTTTTTTGTTTCAAGACTTAGAATTTTATAACCCTTTTTTAAAAAAGAAAAACCAATCACAACACATTTATCAGATCTACTACAAAGTTTATCAGGTTCATTTAAAACAGTTTCAAAACAAAGACAACCAAAATTTCTCAAATGACTCAGGACGGGGGGGAACCCATGGACCAACTCATATGGACTCTTACCAGCTAACACAGATGAGGGAATCCTGTTAATCAAATAACCAGCAGTAAGAATACAATCAAACCAATACCTAAGAGGAACATTGCTTTGAAACAGTAGGGCCCTAGCAGTGTTTAAAAGATGTCTATGCTTTCTCTCCACAACACCATTTTGTTGTGGAGTATAAGCACATGATGTTTGATGTAACATTCCATTTTTATTGCAAAACACAGTCATTTGTTTATTAACAAACTCAGTTCCATTATCACTTCTTAAAACTTTAACAACCTTAGAAAACTGAGTTTTAATCATTTCACAAAAATTAACTATGTTTTGAAAAACTTCTCCTTTATTTTTCAACAAATAAACCCATACAGATCTTGAATAATCATCTACTATGGTCAAAAAATATTTGTATCCTTCCCTACTTGTGATCTTGTAAGGGCCCCGAACATCTAAATGTACTAGTTCCCTTACTTCTTTAGACTGATGATCACTAAGTGGGAAAGGTACCCTAACTTGTTTTGCTTTATGACATGTTTCACAAGGTTGATTTTCAGGGTTACCAATATTTAATTTATCTTTTAAAACTGCTAAAACCTGATTGGATGGATGTCCAAGCCTACTGTGCCAAAGACTATGTTCAGAAACACTACTGAAACAAACATTACTAAAACTCACATCACTTCCAACAAAGTATAAACCATCCTGCTGTCTACCAGTCACCAGGATTTTCCTTGAACTGGAATCCTGGACAGAGCAGGAATGTTCATTAAAAAGAGCATCTAGCTTATTGTCTCTAGCAAGTTTATACACAGAGATCAAATTCACACAGTAATAAGGAATGTAAAACACATCAGTTAAAATGACACCATCAGCTAATTTAATATCACCAATCTTAGCAACTTTAGCATTAGTACCATTTGGGTGTCTAACTTCCATATTATATTTTGACACATCTACACAGTTAATCATGTGTTTATCATTACCAACCATATGCTGATTAGCACCAGAATCCATAATCCAACCAAGAAATAAAGCATACTTAAGCATGGCAGAACAACTAGCAAAGTTTTCAAACACTTTAGACAATTTGGACAGCACAGACATACTAGAGAAACCATTTATTATAACAGACTCACCTCCCACATTTGAATTGGAAGGTTGTGGATCACTTCCAGACTTTTCACTAAGCAGGCTCATCAACTTGGAAATCTGCTCAGGTGTAAAAGGTGAGCCAGAACTAGTAACACGATTAGCACACACATTGCTGTTGTTGGACACACCATTTCTAGATCCATTATTGTAATTACTGTTATTATTTGATTTATTAAACTGACCAGTAGGTCTTTTCTTAAAACCAGAGGGGTATCCAACAATCTCATAACATCTATCTATGGTGTGTCTTAGCATATTGCAATGTGTGCACTTAAGATTAGGATTAGGTCCTCTAACATTACTATTATTATTGGACCTTCTCCTATTATCAGAATTCTGATTTGTTCTAGCAACAAATGAAACAGTTGATCCCTTTGATCCACTACTGGAACCTCTATGAGATTCCTCTCTAGAGATTACAGCAAAGGCAGCTTTGACTGATGGTAGTGGATCATTGTTCAACAAAGTAGTTCTAACAGGCTGATACACATCATCAAGCCCCATTAGAAACTGCATCAACTTAATCAAGCTATTAAAGTCATTGAAATCTTTAGCAGCTTGACATGTACAAACATGTAATTGCACAATAGAGTCAAATTGTTTCCACATGGTGTTTAACTTGTTATAATACTCAGATACAGAACTACCACTTTGAGTAATACCATTTATCTTTTGATGTAGATTAAACATAACACATCCATCAATTCTATCATAAGTATCTTTAAGATCAAGCCAAACATCTCTAGCATTATCAGAAAACACTTGCCCTAAGTACAATTCTTCACATACAGAATTAATTAGCCATGAAATCACCACAGAATTACATCTGTCCCATTGACTAGCTAAAACATCATTTTCAGTTGATTTAACACATGTTCCATCTATAAATCCTAGCTTGTTTTTACCTTGTAAAGCTAGTCTCATAGATTTAGACCAAACAGAGTAGTTTTCAGTACCTTTTAACTTTATACTGATAATAGACAAACTAGATGTATCACTAGGATGCAAATACAATGGATCACTAATATCCAATTTACTAACAAGAGTACCTTCAGGAGGAGGATTAGGACCACCACCTCCTCCTTGATTCACAACATCACCCATGATAAACAGACAAAGAATACAAAGTAACCAAACAAAGACAAGTAATTAAGACCAGACAATAAACCTAAGGCGAAGCTGTGACAGTGTTCCAGATCACGGGTTCGTCACTCAAGGTGCCCGTGCAAGTCTTATCACAGGAGCCCTTTTCCTAAGACAGATACAAGACAAGACCAAAGAATAAACCACCAACAGATAACAAATACAAAATAGACCACTACAAGAAAATTTGTCTGATAACGACGACATATGTCGCCGGGAGAGGTCCGACGTATCAGACTAGATTTGTTGTAGTGGACAAATACTTAATCAAGAAACCAGACAGATCAAATACAATCAAGACACAGAAGACACAGATCAAGTATTGAGCCTACTCCGGTCCACCCTAACCCGGACAGTGCTCCTAGACACAAATAACAAAACCAATATCAGACAAGGAACGATCTCACCAAGATAACCCAAGTTAGGGTTTCTCCAACAACTCGTAGCTCGTAACCTTCACTTAGGGTTACGAACCAGAGAGCAAGCAGCTATCCAAATCCAGTCAAATAGCAAGCAAATCCACAGCCAACACACGTTGACCTCAACAACCTGATAAAATATCAACAAGATACCAAGGATAATATACCAGATCTACTTAATCAAGATCAGATCTATTATTATTCAAACAAAGAATCAAGAACCATATCTACAACCAGATCAGATCCTTGATGATAACAAGACACAAAAAATACAGTGGAAGATAGTAAAAGACCAAGATCAAGAGCCTGAGGCTCTGATACCATGTAAAGTATTAGGGTTTGAATATCAAAATCAACAAGACAAAGATGAACAATGGAGCCAACATAAACTCACAACCATAACAATCAGAAGTAGGCGACAAAACACGGTGGCAAAACTCTTATTAACCCAAACCAAAACGTTCCCCCCAATACCCAATAGATCTCAGCAATCACTGAGATCTGTAATAGAAGTACAATACAACGAGATCTGCTGATTATCAAGATCAGCAGATCATATAAACGAAAATACAATACAAAGACTTAATCAGACTTACAAAATAAGAACAAACCCTAAAACACTTTAGAGAGAACAAAGAGAAAAAAGGTGAACGACTGAACAACTCATTCGTCACTATTCTTTATATAGTCAGTCCAGAAGCTTCCAGCCAGATGCTCAATGTACAGCCCATATTAAAACAATCCAACGCTCAATATATTGCCAACTCAACGATCTGTGCCAAACAAACACAAAACACAACAACCATATACAATGACCCGGCTTATGAACCAGACCAAGACTTTGACCCAGACCAAAGGCCAATGGGCTGATTATTTATAACGAGCTCAATTCAATAAGCCCAATAACATCACAAAGCCCAATATCATTATCCAGTAATTGAATTATCGTTTAAGTATACTATTTTAACATCTTGCATCATTCAACATTGTGAATTAGGGATATGCTGAATACCAGTATCATACCGATAGATTTGTTAGGGTATTTGGTATCCATTTTTCTGAAAAATTGGTATCGATACTGGTTGGGCACCAATACCATATAGAGAGAACATTTTATAACAAATACCAATATTGTACCGAAAAATTCGGTATAGGATACTGTACCTACTTTTTTAAAAACTCGGAAGTGGTACCGGTTCAGCACCATTCTCATCCCTATTGTAAATTCAATATTATGACACATGTCATCTCTTTATTTTTATTTCATTTTTTAATTAAGGTTTCATTAACATTTCCAGTATTTAATTTGGTTTTTTCTTGAATAACTTGTTCCCAATGGCAAAACTTAAACAATTAAACAAGTCTTGCGCATAAAAAACCAAAAAAAAATGTCACAAAAAAGATCTATTAGAAATGGCGAAACTCGACTTTTTTGACCGAGGATCACGATGTAACTATACATGATATATACAAACGTATATTAGTTACATTTTTTTATAGAAGTACTACGAGTCTACGATTCCTAGTTTCCTATAAAAACTTATAACTTTCTAACGGTAAGTAGAAACTTTTACTATTGAATATTTGTTCTGAGTTTCTTTTTTAATTAAAAAAGGGTACATAATAATCAAATATAAAAACCCAACCAAGTTAAAGAAAAAATATATTAGAACTAAACCAATGGTAAAGTAACTACTCAAGAGAGAAACAAACGCCAGGTAAGGCTATATACGGTATGTGGAGGGTAGGAGGGTCGTTGCTTGCTTGGTACACCACCCCCAACGGGTGAGGGATGTGATAACCGTGGCCCTGGCCACGTTCTCCACGGAGCATTCAATCTCATCTTTTAATATTAAAAATCAAAAGGGGAAAAAGGGGATGCAAAACACCACGCCATAAGATAGTAATGAAGGATGGCGATGGGGAACAGGGGAAGAATTATGATGTGGAACTTATGTGGAGGGTGGTGATGATGATTACGACCGACACGGCTGTAATTAACATACCTCCTAGCAGGCACACCAAATTGTGTTCTCTATAAATAGGACTATGCTATAACCCTAAATCACACAACAATCTAAATATCTAATACAACCATTATATTTGTGGCAAAATATTATCACATAGAAACAACTTTGTCATGTGATTTTAGCATACAAAAGTAATACACCTTTTTTTCTGTCATAAAGACACCTCATAGTTCTGGTTATTTATATGATATACAATTATAATGATGTTTTGATATCGTTTACCGTGTTTTAGTCTTTGACAAATTTAAAAGTAGCATTTCTTTCATATTCATTTAGTCATTGATTATTAGCATTACATCAAACATAGAGTAAATTAATTATTGAATCCTTTTTGCCGTAAAAAAAAATATTGAATCCTTTTTGGCACATTGCTTTAGAACGAGTTGCATTTGGCTGCTGCAGGATTGGTTTACACCTAACAACTTTTGTCTAGCTTCTCGAAGAAAGTTTAGGATTTCACCAAATAAGGTATTTATAGGCTGTCATCGAGCATGTTAAACATTTTTTTTTTGAGTTTCCTTGAAAGTAACACAATCTCGTCCTGTTTCCTGCTCATGAAAAGTTATGGATCCATCATTGAGTGTTGGTGGGTCAAACCGATCTTGATCCATTCCCTACCGTACTAAGAATTTAATGTTTTACCATGAACATGGTAATCAATATAACTATTTTTCGCACCCTCTAGTTAGGATATAAAACACATATAATAAATTATATGCGATGTTAGAAATCGGTAACAAAGACCCAACTAAATTAAGCCAAACTTGTTTCTTATTATTATATGTAATATATATGACTTACAAAACTTCCATCTATTTATAAGCCTCTAATCCTTGTCCACCAAGGAACTATGATAATCTAGAAACTTCTTTGACTTAAATTAGGAAATCTATCTCTAAAACCTAATTTACAAGATTGACAACTAAGTCCTTCTAGTTACCAAACCTTGCATTACAAGATTAATTTATCATGCGAGCCTTTAATTTCCATTTTTTTACATGTTCTCTTAGGCAAAAGCAATAGCATACAAATTTTGTGATGTGAACTTTCCTTGCAAGTTTCCTCTCCACTCCTTTGATGAATCCGATTAGAATTCCCGGAACCTGGTCTTTGGTTTTCACCAAGTAAGCCCACATAAACCTGCTGTAATCATCTACGATTAGTAGCATGTACCGGTTTCCTGCTTGAGTCATTGGTGTGATGGCTCCACATAGATCGGCATAGAGTAGCTCAAGCGGCTTTGACGCGTGATATTTGACTTCCTTTGGAAAAGCTCCCCTTGTTTGCTTTTCTATCACACATGCGTCACATATTGCAAATGGTCTCTTGATGAGTGGTAGCCCAATCGAGATTCTTGATAGCGTCCTTAGCGCATCAAAATTAAGATGACCAAGTCTGGCGTGCCATAGGCAACACTCGTCATGCATGTTAACCTGCAAACAGACTGGCGCAACAACTTTTAGGTTAATCTTATAAACACGATTGGTTGAACGAGGTACCTTCATTAGAACCGATCCGTTTGGTTCAAACATCCGCAAAACGCCATGCTCGATCGTTATTTTGTGTCCTGACTCGTCCATCTGCCCGACACTAATTATGTTATTCTTCAGCGATGGTATGTAGTAGACATCCTTCAAGATCCGCTGCTTACCCGACTTGCCTTCTAGGATAATTGTGCCGCGTCCTCTTGTGACACCCCCCAGGAAAATCCCACATCGGCCGTGGCCAGGAGAGATCCTTGGTTCATAAGTAATGTCTTTCCTCTTAAATCACCAACGCGTTTTGGGGCTTAATGTTAGTGGATGAGAGGAGAACTCCACAGTTAAGCGTGCTCAGGTGGGAGAAATTCCAGGATGGGTGACCTCCTGGGAAGTCTCCACTTGGGCACCCAAAAACAAATCCGTGAGCTCTGGATGGGCAAAGCGGACAATATTGGTGGTGAGAGGGGCGGGGTGTTACACCTCTTATCTCCACGCATGAACCATCTCCGTACCGAACCTTCCCTTTTATCCGGTTGTCTAAACTTGAAAACCAATCCTTGTTTCCCGTCATATGATTACTCGCGCCGTTATCGAGAAACCATGTGTTGTTTTCTCGCGGACTCTCATCATACTTCTTCAGATCAACTTGGTCTTCATTCAAGTACACTCCTTCATGGGTTGCGATATAGAGCACCGGTCCATAATCAAGGGTGAGGTTATTCTCTTCAGTTTTGTTTCGGGTGGGGCAGTCGCTTGAAAAGTGGCCCAACTCGTCACATCGGAAACACTTAAGTTTCGAACGATCATTTGTTGTCTTTTTAGTGGTTTCCTTCTCCCTTACGTGACCCGAACCTCTGCCTCGACCTCTTCCTTTACCCCTTTGTGAAGATGAAGCTTCGGCTGTCCCTTCTCTTCCGCGGCCGAAGCTCTTCCCCTTTCTCGTACGTAAGGAGGAGTTGTTCATGCTTCGTGGGTTGATTATCTTCGGACCCAATCCTCTCTTCATAGGCCTTAAAACGTCCAACCACGTCGTCAAACGTGATTGTTTTAAGATCGATCACCTGCTCAAGTGAGGCGACCATGTGAATAAACTTCTTTGGCAATCCGTTTAAGAACCTTTTGACAATCTTTGATTCTTCTATTCTTTCTCCGAGTGTAGATGCTTTAGAGGCGATACTTGCGATTTTGCATGAGAATTCGTCCACCGTACTGGTCTCTTTCATCTTTAGGTTTTCGAATTCAGACATCAAGGTTTGAAGTCGCGCCTCCTTCACCCGCTCGGCTCCTTGGTGTCGGTTTTTAATTGCTTCCCACATCTCCTTGGCTGTAGTCAGGTTTCCGATCTGGAGCACCAAATCTTCGGGTATTCCTTGGAATAGAAGTGCTATCGCAATGTTGTTTTTCTTCGCGTTAGGAGCTGGTTCTATCATCTCCCAAACACTGTTAACGTTCAGGATTACCTTCATCTTCATCGCCCAAACCGTATAGTTCACCGGAGTTAGCAGAGGGATTTGGAGAGATGTCGTGTTGTGGTCTTTGGCTGTAACAATCTGTCGATTAGGATCGTCTGCCATTGTAAACGATTTATGCACGGCACGTCTTCTTCTGCCGCAACCTGCTTCCGATTAGACTAAACCCGTCGCTAAGATCCTTCCGATCGCAGATCACTTTTGTCGATCGGTTCTTGTCTAGCCAGACTTGCTGATCGTTATCGAACGTATTGTTACCCAATCCTGAGCTCTGATACCAATTGTTAGAAATCGGTAACAAAGACCCAACCAAATTAAGCCAAACTTGTTTCTTATTATTGAATATGATATATATGACTTACAAAACTTCCATCTATTTATAAGCCTCTAATCCTTGTCCACCAAGGAACTATGATAATCTAGAAACTTCTTTGACTTAAATTAGAAAATCTATCTCTAAAACCTAATTTACAAGATTGAAAACTAAGTCCTTCTAGTTACCAAACCTTGCATTACAAGATTAATTTATCATGCGAGCCTTTAATTTCCATTTTTTTACATGTTCTCTTAGGCAAAAGCAATAGCATACAAATTTTGTTAACATGAAAGGTTTTCAGTTCTTTCGTCCCATTTAATTATTTTTACAAAGTCTCTAGAATTTACACTACAAGAATTTAGAGCATTAGCAGCGACATTACAAAAAATCACCGCTAAAAGTCACTTTTGCTGTAGGGTAACATGTTTGGCAACTAGATATAAATTACAATCCAAAATCAAATCATTTCTAACTACACATGTTATTGCTACCATACTTTGTGTTTTGTTAGTCATCCGGATCTTGTTAAGGTTTGATTGGGTTGAAAAATCTTAACAAATGGCCAACTAAATTCCCCAAAGGGCAATTTGGGTTTTATTGTAGTGTCGTGATGTTGTGGGCGGTATAAACCACCGGACTCTTAGTCTAAATGCGTAATTGTATAGTACTATATCGGCAACAATGGATTTTCTTTTAAGTATAATACTACTTGTTGAAGTCAATTATGCAAACTCTAAAAGTAATAAAAAAAAGGCACATTGATATTTAATAGTGATCAACAATTAGTTGAACAAAGACATTTGGCAAAACAACTTTAACTTAATCTAAAAGGCATCGTAATGAATACTAGGTCAACTTAAATAACAAAAAGTGTGACAACAAATAAATAAATAAACCTATCCTTTATTTATAAACAATAATATCGTATATGCACACATAACATAAAAATAATAACCAAGAAATATACTCCACAGTATACAAGGATATACCGCATCAATAGAACTACAAAAAGTATAAAAAATACATGAAGAGGATTAAAAAAATCAGTGAATCAGTGAATGAAGATAACAATCATAACCATGAAGATGTTGATCGATCATCATCTCTACCAATCGAAATCGCACTTGGTCCTTTCAAACCTACGGTTCGAAACCACGCCTCCAGAAGTCAACGGAACCTTCAAGTCGCACTCAAACTGCGGTTTAAACTTTGGTTTCGCCCACCAAACCTTCAACCGGACTCTAAGCTTCAGCCTCAAATCGATATCGTAAACCCCATCGGTCCGCTCAGAAGTATACTCCGATCGGTCATCGTGGTTGAGAACGAGCACACGTTCTCCTCTAAACACCGCGCTCACATCCTTCTCATTCTTATGTCCCAAATAAAACCTTTCCAAATTCTGTGTGTCAAACCTTTTATCGCGGTACTCCGCGTTGGCTTCAATTCTATCATAATAAATCCCTATGCGTTTGTTGGGGTTACGGAACGTCATGTTGACGGCCAGGTTGTAGTACAAAGTGCTGTTGTCAGGGGACAACGTGAATTGCGTGAGAGTAGCATCGTTAACGTGGAACTTGGGCGCGTTGGGGCGGAAGATGAGCCAGAACACAAGTACGATGATACCGAGAATGACTAGGATGGTGATCAGGATTTGGAAGACGAGGTTGAAGATACAACCGCAGATGCAGCTGAAACACCAAGAGAACGGGTTGCAGCTGCCTCCACCGCCGCCAGGGCGATGGTAGGACCGAGATTTTCTGGCTGGAGGAGGGATGGATGGGCCGTAGTAAGCTCCGTTTAGATGAGATTGATCAGACATGATGAAATTGTTGGTGTGTTTGATTGTGGATGTGATGAGGGTTTTTATAGTACTTTTTTTTGTAATAACGCGTTGAGACTATTTCAAAGAATATCACCATCGTAGTTACTTCCAATATTTTCCACTTTTGGACATGTTTCAATAGGAAATAGCGACAACATACATTTTGTCAATATAAAAGGTTTTAGTTCTTACAAGTTACAACCCATTTCACTTGGGGCATGTTATTTGCACAACCCTAATTTTTAATTTGCACAACCCTCTACGGCCCGTAGAGACCTCTACGGCCCGTAGAGGGTGTCAGTGCATTAAATGCAAAACCCTCTACGGCCCGTAGACATGGGGACCATCAATGAAGAGACTGACTTGCAGTGTGTCAGTCTGAAAATCAACCCATCTATGGGCCGTAGAGGCCTCTATGGGCCGTAGAGGTTTTTTTTTTTTTTAAATTGTGTTGGAATGGATGTGTTGAGTTTTTTTTTTAAAAAA
Organism: Ambrosia artemisiifolia; assembly: GCA_032199755.1. Taxonomy (NCBI): domain Eukaryota; kingdom Viridiplantae; phylum Streptophyta; class Magnoliopsida; order Asterales; family Asteraceae; genus Ambrosia; species Ambrosia artemisiifolia. The sequence continues at coordinate 21,830,177 of CM063517.1, forward strand.
AAGTAAAATAGCATAAAAATATATATTTTTCACTTAATAATAATTTAGTACTACATTATACCCCGGAGTTTAGAAATCTAATATGACATATCAATTTTACATATAAAATAGAATGATAATAAAACGCTCTTTAACAAAAAAATAATACTCTCAAACAAAAGAATACCCAATATGTTACATATTAAATGAAAAAAATAAAAAAAAATTGTAACTGTCGATACGGTTGGGTTGAAGTTTCCAGAACTTGACCATAAATTAGACATCTTTATCTTGACCATAAATTGTTAATCTAATATCAAGCAGCGGAAATAAGAACTCAAAAATTATTTATAAAAAAAATTGTTGATTATGCTATTTTACTTTTTATAAAAACAAACTTAACACATACATTCTAACACAATCTAACAAAAAAAAAAACCTCTCTACGGGCCATAGAGGGGATCACAATCATTGGTAGTCAGGACTGAACCTCGTACCTCGTTTTTCATGTTCATCTACGGCCCGTAGAGGCCTCTACGGGCCGTAGATAAGTCAAAAATTGAACCCTACGGCCCGTAGAGGCCTCTACGGGCCATATAGGGTTGTGTGAATAAAAAGCTCACTTGTGTGAATATTAGCTAAGTGGATGATTGTGATTTAGAGACACTACTAGAAAATAGGTCTAACGCAACTTTTCGCAAGCAATCTTTTTCAAATAAGTTACATTTTACTTGAAGGAACCATAATTGAACATAAAGGTTAATGCAACCTTTCTCGTAAAAAGTTGCAAATGTATATTGAATTTGCAACATTTTACTTAAATGATTGCAAATTTTATTGAAATTTGCAACTTTTGTTAGAAAAGTTGCATTATGGAAATTAAAATGCAACTAATTATTAAGGTTGCATTTTAAAAACTTAAATCCAACTCTTGAAAATAAAAGATTGTATTGTTGAAAATTATATGCTAACTATTTTTTTAACGGCTAACAAAAACGCCAATATTAGTAATCACCAAAATCACTAGCAACTACTATTTCAAACATCAAAGTAATGGCCAAGATTGATTGCTTTGAATGCACATTCGAGTTTCCAGTTGCCTTAGTTATCTTAGATAATAAAATTTTAAATTGTCTTTTGTTTAAAAGTTGCACTACCAACCGTCCAACCAGTGGCGCAGGTTTGTTGGGGCGGGGAGGGGCGGCCGACCCCCCCTTCCCCCAGATTTTCGCGCAGAAGTTCGGATTATATAGTATCTGTATAGAAAATTTAAAAATATAGGGTTTCGACCCCCCGAAACTGGTTTTGGACCCCCCGAAACCATTGATTTCCGAACCCTCGGTGACTTCCGACCCCCTGAACCTTCGGGTCAAGCTTCGCCACTGCGTCCAACCCTCAAATTTTGATAAGTGACATTCATCCATAAGAGCGACCGTAGTCGAACGCCAAAACGAAATTAGCGCCTGACACACCGGCACACATAGGCGCTATACATGAAAAGGGGTCTGGGGCGTTAAATTTTTAGCGCTTGAATGCATAAACCCACAACCAATAACTGTTTGACACATCATAAAGTGCAACGGTTAATATATATATATATATATATATATATATATATACACATACACACACACACACAAACACAACACCAGAAACAGAGAGAGAGCAAGATAGGTGGCCGGCGAAGGTGATGGCGTACGGTGGTGCAGTGATGGTGATGGTGTACGGTTGGGTTTTTGTTTGGGAAGAAGAAGAAGAAGAAAAAAAAAAGAATAGCAAAGAAAGAAACCTCACTGCCGCCGCCATCGTTCTTCCTTCTGATCGCTCTGGTCAGCTCATCGGGGCCACCGTGGCTGGTGGTGGCTGAGATCCCTTGGGTCTCCTTTTTCTCTTTCTCGGACCCCTCTCTCTCTCTCCTGGTTCTAGATATGGGGCTGGGTATATGTGTTTATGTGTGTGTATGTTTATCTCAGGGAAGAAGGTGGGGGTTGGGTATATGATAAAGTGTGTTGTAGACTTTTTTTTTAATATAATAATCAACCAATCAGAAACAAGGGCTTTATAAATAAAGCCTTTTTTTTACTTTATCTCTCCATGCTGACTCAGCTGCCACGTGGACCAATCAGAAAGGGGGACTTTATAAATAAAGCTCCCCACTACACATGGTCTAAGCGGCACTTTTGCAAATATTAAAATTTTACTTTCCCTCTCTTGCTCAATCCATATCAAACCTAAGATTAGCGGCAATTACCTTAAAAATTTAAGTTTCCCTCTCTAGTCTCCACTCTCAAACCTCCATAACTCGATTCAACCCTAGCGGCATTTACCTTATATTTGGTGGTTATCAAAAGTTGTTTAATCACCAGAAGCTATTTAATAGCCCTTTTGGAAGGTTTAATAAGTTGTTATATCCACCTTTAATCCAATTTCAGTAAGAAAAAAAGAATATGATTATGTTCACTTGATTAAAATCATGTGAGTTTGTTCTTATATGCAATGATGTAACTATGTGGTTTTGTTAATTTTTACAGTTGGAATTTTATATATAAGTTTTAATTGATTTTGGTAGTACCATCAATATGTTAATGTTTTAGCATTGTTATGTTTTGTCTTTGCACACCACTTGTTTGATGAAATGCTACAGAGAGCACCACAACATAGAAAACACTAAACCCTTGCTTTAGTTTGAGTGAAACTTTTGATTTAGATCCATCAACCATTACACATTAGAGATCACATTGTAGTTAATTTATGAGACTGGACCTTGTATGGGGTTTGCTAATGACCAATAAGTCTACGAATGGGTTATAATTTTTATTTCTTGTTCTATTTATTAATGACATTAATGTGGTTTGTATGTAATCCAACTACCCAACTTAATTTTGCCATGATTAAATTGAGATAACTATCATTCTGTTCATTAACTTATTGTTGTCATGTGCTCTAGTTTTAGGTTTTTACTTATTTGTGTTAGTTAAATTAGTTATTATTCAAGTATGATTCCTTTGAGTAATTATGGATTTGCATTTTAAGTTATAGATCCCGGTTGACAAAAGCCCTAAATAGGCCCATGCATTCATTAGTAAACAGTGATTTATAGTATTTTGTGTAGTATATGGTTTGTATTGTAAATATCTTTACCTTCATGCATTATCGTCATGAGAAATAAACTCATCGTGCTAGTTACGCTACTACAATATACAAGGGTTGTACTACTTTGTTGGTGCATGTCCATATACGCGTTGTCCTTAGCATTTGATGCTTGTTTTTTTTTTTTTGAACGGCAAATTTCTTCTCCTTGTGGGACTTGAACCCATGACCTCCCCCTTAAGTGTTCCTAGAAGCTTTGCTTCTACCATTGGGCCACTAACCCCAATGGCAACATTTGATGCTCTTTATTAACACTTTAACCATATAGTTCCGGTCATTTAAATTATATGTTTGAAAAAGTCGTAACCACTGGCCAGTTAAATTCCCCCAAGGGTAATTCGGGTCTTACCTTAATGTTGCGATGCTATGGGTCATCTGAACCAGGGGCGTAGCTACCCTAAGCCCAAAGGGTGCGGGCGCACACCTTGAAAAAAAAAATTAGTGTTTATATATACGCGTTTATCCCGTCCGCACCCCAGAAAAATTTTCAATCGCACCCCTTGGATTTTTGAAACCAACCCCTAAGAAAATAATATAATTACATTTATTGAGTTAGCCCATTTTATTAGTTAGTGGCTCAAATTCAGGAATAAGACCAAGCCCAAACTTTATAATAAGTCCACATTGTTTTAATATTGATTAATCCAATAATTGTTCATTCATAAACACATAAACGCGACTAATTACATCAAGATAGCGGGCAGGCGGGCAACAAGCCTTCAAAGTTTAGATTTGATTAAAAGAAAAAGAAAAAAAAACCTTCAAAGGAAAGACTAAGATGTGTTAAACGGGGTTTCATTGGTTTCTACTAGCAAGAACCAACTTACAAAGTTTAGATTTGAGGGTTATGACAAGTTCTTAGAGTTAGTTAACTCTTTTTGTGATAAGCATGAACTTGAAGTGGTAAATATGAATGGTGAATACGTTGACCCAAGGATACCAAGAAAAAAAACAAACGTCATACTTCGCCACAATTATAAAGTTGAATGCTTCAATTCGATTCTAGATATGCAAATCCAAGAATTTGAAAATCGTTTTAACGAGGTAACATCTGAGTTACTTGTTTGTATTAATAGCTTGAGTCCTTGTGATAATTTTGGTGCATTTTATGTTCCAAAACTACTACGCTTAGCCGAGATGTATCCACATGATTTTGATGATGAAGATAAAAGAAGGCTTCCGATTGAACTTGAGAGCTACATAAGTTGATAATGTAAAAAGCGGATACACGATTTACCAAATTGAATGGTTTATCCAGTCTTGTACAATTGATGGTTGAAACAAAGAAACACCTTCACTTTTTATTTGTGTATCGTTTATTGAATCTAGCTCTCACATTACCCGTCGCAACCGCAATTGTTGAAAGAAGTTTTTCGGTAATGAAGTTTGTGAAGAACAGTTTGCGTAATATGATTGGTGATGAGAATTTAAACGATAGTTGTATGATTTTTATTGAAAAAGACTTGATTAGAAACGTTGAGATAGAAGATGTTATAGATAGATTCCAAAAAATGAAGACCCGAAGAGAACAACTTTAAATTTTAGAATTTTGTTATGCATATGTAACAACATTTGAATTACTTTTGGCTTCTTTTTGTTGATTATATAATTTTAGTGTTATTAATTTTGGTATACGACCCGACCCGACCCACATGATGATAAACGACCCAGAGACTTAGAGATTCCGCACCCCATGAAAATTTTTTCTAGCTACGCCACTGATCTGAACCAACCGACCTAATGGTGTTGCCTGCTTCCCCTCATTTTAACACGCAAGTATCCTTAATGAGCCGGTCAGTTTTCTTTTTTGTTCCGATTTTCATATTCAAGTATATTGTAGTCAATTATCTAAACTTGAAAGTAACACATAGGCAGGCATATTCAATACTAGCTGATTACCCCGGGAAGGTCCCGGGGTTGAAAAAATTAATATGACTTAATAAAAAATGATAAAAGAAAAAAACTCAAATCACGAAAAGAGTAAATAACTTAAACATAATCAATCTTAGTTAAAAAAAATTTAACTACATGATAACCTATTGCAAATGGCTCAAGTTAACTAACCACAAATTCTCTCAATCATTGCATGTCCATATATTCTCTAACTTAAAACCTAATCAGTAATCATCTAAACAATCACTACTCATCAATCTCTAATGACTCCTATAATTCTTAATCTAATCAACTAAACAATCACTTAAGTTGGAAGTTGTAACCATTAAAAAACTTATCACATCTATGTACCAAGTCTCACAATACTAATATTGATACCTAACCTAAAAGAATGTATACCTCTAATATTAACACCTATCAGAAATGCTAAAAAATGCATAACTCTAATATCACTATTCAATACATAATCTAAAACAATGTATAACTCTAATATTAATACATGTCATAAAGGCTAAAAAAATACATAATTCTAATACCAATATTCAATACCTAACCTAAAACAATCTATAACTCCAATGCTAACACCATAATCCTAATATTGTTTTACTTAACAGAAACCATAAACAGAATGGAGAGAAGTTATGGGACTTACCACCATAATCAGGTCCTAATCGGAATTATAAACGGAATCCAGATCCCATAACTACTGTAACCGCCACTGTATAAAGAATATAGCAGTATTGCTCTGCAACTTGAGCACTCGGAAGAATAGCAGCAGGACTTGCCGCCTGCGATGCCATCTGTACAACACATTCGACATTGGGATTCCAATAATATTTCTATAGAAGCATGTATAATAACACTATTAAACAATCAACACTAACATATCCAACCCCATAAATAAAATATCACATATATCTTTAAAAAAACACACAAACAACCACATACATCTAAAATCATATCCAGCCAAACACAACCTAGTAACAAAGAAAGAATTAAAGACTAAGCAAGATAAAATTTTGAAATATACCCTACTCAGCAAAACAAAAACAAAAACAAAACAAACCCAAGTCAGTAAAATTAAACTATAAATGATTCGACTTGCCTTGGTTCCGAAGGGTCCTTCAGGAAAATTGATATAAAAAATATCCCGACCCTAATTATCACACAAAAAGAAACAGATACCAGTCAATATCAATGTCAACATATTAAAACATCTAAAGTCTAAACCAATTAAAAGAGACCTGAAGCTCAGCTTTAAGCTCCGCACGCTCGTGACCAGTGGCAATAGGCATCACATCTTCCACTTTCATAGCAACATCCTACAGTTCATAAGACCATGTGTAGTGGTTCAAGCCCTTTAAGGGCGTTTTTTGCCATGTGTCAGCCACGTCATCATTTAAAAAAATGTAAAAAAGAGTGATGTAATGGTTCAAGCCCCTATCATGCCTCATTGATTATTATCTAATTATTATTTTTTTCTATTTTTCTAGTCTACGATTTTTTAATAAAAATCAAACATAAATATTTTACTATTTGAAAAATATGTAAATATATGTGCTTATTCAAAAGAAAGCTTAAAAAAAAGCTAAAAAACGAATGCATGTCAGTTTCCCTAAATAAATGAAAAATATATGTTTCTTGTATAAACTTTAGGGCCATATTATTTTATGCATAGTTGGCAATTGCATATGCTGTATACAAGAATAATATTAATGATGGTCTAAATGTGAAAAGTAGAAATATGGAGAGGATAATAAGTGCTGTAACTAATATTATAAAAGGGATGTAAATGAAAATTCTTTACAACCCTATTTCTTTCCTTTCCTTCAACAGCCGTCTTCTCCACCAGATTTTTTTTCATCTCCACCGTAGTTGCAGGTTTCTTATTCTCCATCCCATCACTTTATAATAATAATAATAATAATAACAATAATAATAATAATAATAATAATAATAATACCTCAGAGCATAATCGAGGTCCATACAGTCCCACCTTAGCCCAAATCCACCACATTTAAGGTGTTTAATCGAATTACTCAAAGCATCTCATTCGAACTAACCAAATAGTTTAAAATCAAAACCAATCGATAATAGAAAAATATAGTTATCAAAACATCCAAACAAAACATATTCAAGAAACCTAATATGCCATCTGTGTGAATTAATATTGTATGATTGGGCATAATTCCACCTCATAAACAAAAGAAAAGCTAGATTAATGAAAGGATGAATGAATAACCTGATAAATTAGGTGACGTGAGTGAAGGATGAGGGAGAAAGGGATTGTGAATAAAGGATTATTAGGGTTTGAGGGTGATAAAAAGAGGATTATATATGATGATTGGTAGGTTTAATGTGATTTAATAAAAAAAACGAAAAATAAAAAAAATAAAAAATTGCACATTATTATGCCACGTGGCGATTTCAAGAGGGGTTGAAGGAACCAATGGACGCCACGTCAGCAAAAGGGCTTTCTTTTATATATATATATAAGGGTTGAAAAATTTAATATGATTTAATAAAAAATGATAAAAAAAAAAAAGAAAACTCAAATCACGAAAAGAGTAAATAACCTAAATATAATCAATCTTAGTTAAAAAACATTTATTTAAAAAGTTAAAAAAATAAAAAGCATAAACCATATTAAATATAATAAAGTATTAAAAGGATAACCTTCAACATATAATCATCTTCACGTAAATTAAAATATGTTACAATTTGATTAATGAATAAACTGAACACTTTGTGTTTTTTTCTGTATGAATATAACCCCACAAAAAATAGTCGTTTTTTTTTTCGTTTTTATATAGCACTATGGTACTCGTTGGAAAGATAATAAAACGCTCGTTAATTTGGTGTAATTTTTTTATTTAAAAAATCTCAAATATAAAAGATATTTATGTTTAAAAATTATGGGAGGAAGATAAGAGAGAAAAATTTAAATTTGTTTTTAAATTTTTTTTCTTAAAATAACTCAATTTAATTTTAGTAATTGACAATTAAGAGATAGAGAGATAAATTTAGAAAAATACTCAAAAACACCAAAAACACTCAATTATTTTAAATTTGTTTTTAAATTCTTTTTTCCTAAAATAACTCAATTTAATTTTAGTAATTGAGAATTAAGAGATAGAGAGATAAATTTAGAAAAATACTCAAAAACACCAAAAACACTCAATTATTAAGCCACATGACACTCTCAATGGGCATATATGCTTTCTTTTATATATATATATAGATTTTATAGTGATCACATGTGGTTGAGTAATGGGCCAAATTAAAAACAACTACTAGTAACAATAAAAAAGTAAGACGATTAATTACTCAATAAAATTATATCTTTATTTATAAACAATAATATCGTATACATATACATGAAATGAAAATAATAACCCAAAAATCTAAAAACTCCCAAAGTAAAAACCACATAAATAGAATAGAATCAGTGAACCAAAAGAATCAAATGATCGATCCAAAAGTCATGAACGGAGACAACGATCATAATAATAATGAATATGACGATGATCATCAATATCTCTACCAATCGAAATCGCACTTGGTCCTTTCAAACCTACGGTTCGAAACCACGCCTCCAGAAGTCAACGGAACCTTCAAGTCGCACTCAAACTGCGGTTTAAACTTTGGCTTCGCCCACCAAACCTTCAACCGGACTCTAAGCTTCAGCCTCAAATCGATATCGTAAACCCCATCGGTCCGCTCAGAAGTATACTCCGATTGGTCATCGTTGTTGAGAACGAGCACACGTTCTCCTCTAAACACCGCGCTCACATCCTTCTCATTCTTATGTCCCAAATAAAACCTTTCCAAATTCTGCGTGTCAAACCTTTTATCGCGGTACTCCGCGTTTGCTTCAATTCTATCATAGTATATCCCTATGCGTTTGTTGGGGTTACGGAACGTCATGTTGACCGCCAGGTTGTAGTACAAAGTGTTGTTGTCAGGGGACAACGTGAATTGTGTGAGAGTGGCATCATTAACGTGGAATTTGGGCGCGTTGGGGCGGAAGATAAGCCAGAACACAAGTACAATGATGCCAAGGATGACTAGGATAGTGATCACGATTTGGAAGATGAGGTTGAACACGCAACCGCAGATGCAGCTGAAACACCAGGAGAAAGGGTTGCAGCTGCCTCCACCGCCTCCAGGGCGGTGGTAGGATCGGGATTTTTTGGTTGGAGGGGGGATGGATGGGCCGTAGTAAGCCCCGTTGAGATGAGATTGATCAGACATGTTGAAGTTGTTGTAGGTTTGTTTGATGTTGTGAATATGTTATATGTGGATGTGGTGTGGGTTTTATATAGTATTTTGTTGGGATAACGCGTTGAGGCTGCGTATAGATGAAAACACCGTGTGAGTGTAACGGATTGCGATTGTTTCAAAGATCACCATCCGAGTAACTTCCTATATTGACTTTGTCAAGACGGTTGTTATTTGTTATGTCAACTTTTTCGGTACCTACTCAAACTGGCTTTATTATTTTAAGTAATTAAATGTATAAGAAAGCAACATATTAGATATTTCATATTTGGTAACCAAAATATAACACTATTAATTAACTACTACTTTTGGTTCAAGTTTTTCCTAATTAAAAATGTGGGTAAAGATCAAATACAATTAAATCTTAACATATTAAACTCGAGCAATGAATGAAGTTTTTGGGTTTTTTTTTTATTTTCTTTTTACCATCTAGTCTAGCATGTTTACTAGATGAAAAAAATGAATAGTTACTTTAGTAGAATAATTATTCTACTAGAGTTATTATATATATATATATATTAGATTTTAGAACTAGAAGACATGGTTAATTAGATAAAGAAAAAAATTCTAAAAAAATCATCTCTTCACTTCTCACATTTAGTATATTTAGATCAATTTACACAATAGTCTTACCGTTAATGTTATTCTATTTTTTTTTAAATGTAGCCAACGAGCTACACACATGTACCTTGTTCGGCTTCATAGATACACTCACGAGCTACATAAATATATTTTTGACTTTTAAGGTTTATCAAATTTTAAAAATCTTAATTTTGACATATTGACCAGAAACAATTCCAACTAAAGAATTTTGTTGTGACAGTCCCAACCTTTAACATATTTTTTCTCCTCGATCCCATACTAATGGAAAGTTAATCTAGTTAGTTTTCTTGTTAAAGTTAGAGGTTGCAATTTGCTTGGATCAAACTTCTATGTATAGTAACATGTGTTACTTTCTAAGGTCCACTACAACATAAGTAGTACACGTTAACAAAACATTGGCTTATTTGTCGCTTAATTAAGCAATCCACGTTAGCAGAACTATGACTTTTTTTTACCACATAAACAATCCAAATCAGCAAAAACTATCTGGGTTAATTAATTTTTAGTTACTAGGGATTGGGGAGAGAAAATAGGTTAAAAATTAAGCCTTACAAAACATTAGCTTAGTTGGTAATTTTGTTGGCCAGTAAGTTAAAGTTCAGAGTATTTGAGTCCAGCGAACCTCACTAACTTATGAATTATAAACAAAATTAAGGAATTCTGATTGATTGACACTATTTTCCTCGATTTTCTTGTATCTTTGTGATTCTTTTGTGAACCGCCCCTGAGACCCCCCGTAGCGGGGCATGATTTGTCAAAAATTTTAAAAAATAGCGCCCCCCACACCAAAACACAGTGGCGCTATAGGGCAAAATTCGGTTGGGGCTTTATGAAAATAACGCTATGTGTTTGTGGATTGGACCAACCAGACCTTGCCACGTGGCAAGGTCAAACATTCTTTTTTTTATAATAATAATAATAATTTAAACAGAAAATTTATTAGATTAAATAAAATAATAATAAAAAAATAAATTATATAAAAAATAATATTTATTAAAATTAATAATAAAATAAATAAATTATATAAAAAAATTATATTCAAACATTTGAATTTTAAACGGTTACTGTTTCAAACCGTTTGAAATTCAAATACCCCCCCCCCCCCCCCCAACGTTTAAATTTCAAATTTTGAAATTCAAACGTTTTCCCCCCCAAACGGTCATATTTCTCACCCTATAAATACAACACTTCCTCCCAATTCTCAGTCACACCTTTTTCTCATCCTCAAATCCACAACACAATGAATAACATGGGCGGTTTTCAACCAGGAGCTGCCGGACCGTCTAATGTCCGGCAGTACACTCGCCGGGTCCGGGGACGGGGCCGGCCCCGGAGACTACCATTCACCTCCTCTCCTCCTCCTGCTGCTGCACAACCTCCTCTTCCTCCTCCACAACATTGGTTATATCCCCCTCATCCTCCTGCTGCGGCACCACCAACCTTCACCCCTCCTCCTCCTACTGCGGCACCACCAACCTTTCCTCATCCTGAAGTCGATGATGACTTCACGGATGAAGAATGGGCCTGGGCCATGGATTATTGCATGGCTATTAATGAAATGGACCGACTAATGTTGTCGGCCCCCACCCCCCGAACTGCTGCTGCTATCCCCACCCCCAAGACTACCCCTACCCCCCACCACCAGACTACCCCAACCCCCTACCACCAACCTACCCCACCCCCTACCACCAGACTACCCCCACCCCCTACCACCAGACTACCCCCACCCCCTACCACCAACCTACCCCCACCCCCCACCACTAGACTGTCCCCACCCGCCACCACCAGACTACCCCACCCCGTGAATATGGGGACCCAACTCCTGAGGACTTGGAAGCCCTCAGGGAAATTTTGGAGGAGGAACGCCTCTGGAGCGTGCCTACCCCTCCTCGTGAGTACTACTATTTCCCCATCGGATGCGAGATCCGATGGACGGGACAGCTCACGTTCCGTATCCCCCGAGTACTACACACTCGAGGACTGGGACAACTACTCTCCATAGTGGAGAAAATTAGGATTAAATAAGTAATTTAGGAATTATCTAGTGTTTAATTAAGTAATTTAGGAATATGTAATGTTTAAATAAGTAATTTAGGAGGTGTGTAACTTTTGTTTTTAATATTATTTGTAACTTTTTTTTTTAATATTAGTTGTGTGTTTTTTAATATTATTTGTAATTTTTTTATATTTATTTGCCTTTTATTTTAATTATTTTGAGTTAAAAGATTAAAAAAAAATCCACGTGGCCCAATCAGAAACAGGGACTTTATTTATAAAGCCCCACCACTACACCCCTTTTTCACTTTCTCTGTCCATGCTGACTCAGCAGCCACATGGATCAATCAGAAAGGGAGATTTTATATATAAAGTCCCGCACTACGCATGGTCTGAAGTGTAAAATCTAATATCTTTAGTTGTACTATATTACACATATGTAGAATCTATGTATAATTATCTTTAAGAACTTTTAAATTTAATTACGTATTAATTTGCTATGTAATACATAAATATATGTTAATAATTATGTATAGAAAATTAGAAACTTTTAGAAAATAATCGATGTTTTCTTTGAAGAAATAGTCAAGGTTTAATGTTTTTGGTCGTCGTTTTCTATGTGAACAGTGGAAAGGGAGACAGTTTGATTTTTATAAAAGACGGTAATATAAAATGTTGGGACACCTAATACATACGCATACACAAACACGCGCTTCTGTTTGTCTTACTCTTATTATTCAAATACCACATAATTCTTCATCAGTTTTTCAAGCATTTCATTTTCTTAATGATATTTCAACGACCTTTTTTCTTATTTAGAAATCACAAAGTACATGCATACACACAATCAAAATTACGCATTAAGAAATTTTTTTTATAAAACATGGAATATGGATTCAATAAAGCTGATGTTATACACAAACCAAAGTTATGTATGAAAGTTTCCGCGTGGAATGAGATTGCCAACAACATAAAAACAATTAGGAAAAATTACAGAAATCGTCCTTTATGTTTACCTGTTTTTTCAGTAGGTGTCTTTAAACTTCAAAAGTGATGAGAATCGTCCTTTATGTTGTAAAATATTTCAAGTCTCGTCCTTTAGCACTAACTTGGTTAGATTTTTTGGTTAAGTTATGTCACGTGAAAGTCACGTGAGGGTATTATTGACATTTCACCTGCTCTTTTCATTTGCCCACTTTTTAAAAAATATCTCTCAAGTATCTCTCTCTCTTTCTCTGACTCTCAACCATCATCAACCATCACACCACCACCACCATCCCATCCTCTTGTCACCATCTCTAACACCAGCAACAACCCCAGTAGCCGGTCTCAACTTCTTCAAAAAGAAACCCATCTGTTCCAAAACCTGATCTTTACTAATATTCTTCCCACCATTAAACACATAAACCTAATTCATCTTCCCAAAGAATCCCAACTCATGAACACAAACATACCTCCCAAATGTAATCAACCCAACACAAGCCTCCCCTTTAATCTCCCCAATAACCCTAGATATCCCAGACCTCAAATACCCAATCTCCTCCTCAATCATACACGTATCAATAACAAAGAAAAACACCTGAGGGGTAGTTTGGTAATTTTGCGAACTGGTGGTGTAATGAGGGAAGAATTCAGCGGGGAGATTATTATCGGAAATGGAGTGGTAGTGAGGGGGGAAGTGGTTACGGTGGAGACAGAAGGAGCAGATCCAGATTTTGGTGGAGAAATCAACGATGGAGAAAGGTTTGAGGATGGATCGGCAGTTACGGTAGCGTAAAGGGGAGTAAGGGGGGAGAGGGGTGGAAGATGGAAAGGGTTTCAGAGGGGTGTAGATGGCGGAGATTGGGATGATGCATTGGCTTGATTCTTGTTTGGTTCATGGAAGGACATTCCATGGCATCCGAACTGCGTCTTGGGTTTCTAGCTCTAGGAATTCTGTCATGGTTTGGTTGAATTGGGTGGTGGTGATGGTGGTGATGATCAGATGGTTTGATTTGAGTGAAGAAGAGAGGTGATGAATTATAGGGATGAAGAAAGGCAGAGATGTAGTGAGAGAGAAAGAGATAGGTAAAGAGTAAATTGTTTTTTTTTTTAATTTTGGACCAAAATTATAAGTTAATTACACAACTAGTCCCTAAAAGAGTAAAAAGACAAATTTACCCTCATGTGCAATGCACATGACTGGATTTAACCAAAAAATCTAACCAAGTTAGTGCTAAAGGACGAGACTTGAAATATTTTACAACATAAAGGACGATTCTCATCACTTTTGAAGTTTAAGGACACCTACTGAAAAAACAGGTAAACATAAAGGACGATTTCTGTAATTTTTCCAAACAATTAATATATTACAAACAGTTTATATATAAACAATTGATTTTATACAACGCCTATTCAGTTGGGGATTTAGGATTTACATTACATATCATCTTATTTATGTAAGAAACTTGTTTTGTTATAATTACACGCCTAGATAACCATATATCTAATAAGACGCAAGTAACAACATTTTACATTTAACATGTTATTGAGAACCACTTGTCCTTGTTTGATGTGATGTTAAACTCGATGTGTGTGCGTTGTTCTCTAGATTATCCATATTTCTATGTACTACATATTTGTTAAGTGTTGTCAATTAGACATACGTTTATTGATGATACGCAATGGCAGATCTTTTAAGGGGCCAACCCCCCCCCCCCCCCCCCCCCCCCACACACACACACTATATGTATTGAGTCTTCTCCCCTCTAGTTTTACCGAAAATGCATTTCAAGCTCCGCAAATGAGTTAATACGTAAACGAAAACGTTCATATACAAGTGATATTTTTCGTACTTGATTTTTAGGCTAAATTGATTGGATTTAAGTTTACAATGTGACCAACAATTCGCATCTAATTTTTATGCGTAAATGTTCCCTTACATGCGTATAAGAGTATGACCCGAAGGAGAAAACGACCAATTTCATATCTTTCTTTTTTTAATACACGAAATATAAGAATTAGGCATACTAAAGTTAGGGTTTTATTTGGATGAATTGACTCAAAATGACCTCAAACCCATTTATTTTAAGAGTTAAATATCAAGTATATGAATGATTCATGTGGCTTGGTTTTAGTCACACTTTCAGGGTGTAAAACCTTTTTTTATGTTTGGTTATGTGCTTTTCATATTATAATTAAGTTACACAATCCGAATTTAGGCTGTCCATTTAATCGCATATTCGGATAATCAGAAAGAAATGTAAGGAAATGTTTGAAGATTATAATTTATAACATGTTTTGCGCCACTTCAAAACCCGGACTAGATTTTTGAACATATATAACTGAATCCAGTCCACACTTCCATAGTGGGCTTGTTTATCCTTTAAAACCACCCCATTAAGCAAGTCCATTATTAATTTATAAGAGGAAGCTTTCTTGACTTTTAATAGATCTAGGCCCAGTGCCCCAGTGTGTGTTTTACCATCCGAATTTGTTTTTTTTTTTTAAGTTTACACAATTTATAAAAAAATGTTTTTCGAGAGGTGATTTGTACACCTTTAAAAACTTCCGACACCGTTGATTTTGTTGACGGCGTATGAAGTGATTCATATGGTTTTTTTTACCTCAACATTAGCACATAGGGGAATAAAGCGTATGGTACGCGCTATGCAGAACAAAGCTTTTATTGTCATGTGAAGGAACAAAGTAATAACAAAAGCCACCTTGTTATGATATGATGTATAAAGGTGAAACCAAGTTGCATAAAGATGATTTTCTTTAGAATCAAAAGATACGTGTAAAAAAATTGAAAGCTTTCTAAACACACTTCGATATCAAGATTCGAACAATGGGCTGAGAGTCTTAAGACGTTTAGTGGACTTGTGCAAACTTTTTGTTGATTAATAAGTTTTATAATGTTAAATTTTACTTTTTTATATATATAAAAATTGTTTTGTAGTTCTTTTTTATGTACGAATATTAAAATTAAGATTGTGTATATATAGAGAGAGATAAAGCCCTAAGAAAAAGTGAGACCTAAACTATATATTAGGTGCTTTATCTTCTAGCCACCCATGACTCATATGTCATATATCCCTTATAGTGGATTATTACTTTAGATTTATATGTAGTCACCATCTTAATCATGGCAGTTTTATAAAAAAAATGAATGATTGTCTCACAATCAACTATGGTTTATATCATTTTTATGTTACAATAGTTGTCCACCACTAGTGCCGATTAACTTCTTGTCGGTGCTGCCTACACATATCCAGTCACCATCTATGCAAAAAAACACAACATATTATTGGCATTAGAGTGATTTGGTTCGGGTGGTTCTAATTAATTTACATATTCACATGTTTTAAATACATGAATGCAAGCAATAGATGGTTGTACCCTTGTTAAGGCAGTGCAACTACATTAACATGAGTGTTGGGTGAGGTGGCTTTGAAAACAAGAAAAGAAATCGAATGAAGATGTGAAGATAAGAAATGATTGAATGTTGATAACTTTAATGTCGCTTTCTCTTCAAGGAATCAATTATTATATTTTAATTAGTTACCACTTGTTAATCATAACTCAAATAGTAATTAACTCTTAAAACAATCAAATTTAATCTAGCAGCAGGTTAATAGCCAAGTAATAGTATAAAGGTAATTTGAAAAAAACTCAAATTTCATTTCATTTGTCTTCCAAAAGACAGCCAATTACACGTGATACGTAGGTAAACGAGCCACAAGTTACGCCGCTATATATTTAACCACCTAAGCATCTGATTTTCTAATTGTAACTATTTGAGTCCAATTTATTAATGTAGTCCATAAAGTTTGTTCGGTTTTTTTTTTCGAAAAATCAAATTTATCACTACTAATAAAATAGAAAATAAAAAAAATGTATAATTTAAATAAGAAACTAAAAATCATATAAAACCAACGCCCCACCCCCTCCCTCTCCTATTCCGACCACCATCTACTCAGCCACACCCACCCGAGAAAAAGATTCCTCGTGTGTGATGGCGGAAACAAGACACACACATTTGAAAGTCGGTTAGAAACATTTGACAATGATGAATAAACAAGTTTTATATTTCTAACACAAATAGGGCAAGGCTTAGCCTCTCTAATCAGACCTGGAGAAAAGTTAGAGAATGGGGAGTATGAGTGTGCTATTTATAGGCACAACTTCATTCGCCCAAACTTAGTAAGGGCAAATAAGCAAGGTGCTCAGGCGAATGAGCCTCCATTCGCCTAAACCTCACTTTGCTTAGGGTATTATGCGAATGAGCTTCCATTCACTCTATATCCAACAAATGAACATTCCATTCGCCTAGTCCTCATTCTCCTTATACATTAACATTATAAACTCGACTTATGCCATGCCCTTTCACAACCTAAACTTATACAAATGACTATAACATCCCACAACCTCTTCTAGCCCAATTAGAATCAAATAGACTAAAACGTTAACGACCAAACAAATCTCTGGAATAGACATTATGCACCAATAGAAAGCCAAGTACTAGAACATTTGCGAAAAATGGTGGATGAAAACATAACATGTGATCGATGCATTTCTGAAAAAAAGAAAAAAAAGAAAACCAAACTGGAGTAGAAAGTAGATTGACGCATTTCTGAAGAAAAAAAAACAAACTGGAGGAGAAAGTAGGGAATATCTATGAAACCAAGTTGGAACCACATGTAGCATTTGAAGCGCTTTACGCATATTTTGAAGCTAAACAAGAAATTTAACAACTAGAATATTTGTTATATAACATGTTGTAGTTGATTATAAATTTTGTTTCAAACTAATGTACAATCAATCAAATATTTAGTAGCTTTTATATATATATATATATATATATATATATATATATATATATATATATATATATATATAATCACAATCGTTAATGTATAAAGGTTTACCATGCCCCCATCTTTGTTTACAACTATGTTCTCGCAGCAAAGCACATGATGATATACTAGTTGCATATATTAAGAACTACGAATACTACACTAATATAGATTTGCTTATCTTACTATGAGGATGGTAATGGACCGGGCATGGATTGGGTAGGCTAATCCAACACCCATACCCATAACTGGTTGTAAATCTTATCACATATCTGGTTCATTACCCGCAGGGTATCGGACATATTCATTAGTGTTATAATATTTACCTATTGAAATTTTTATGTATGTGTGTATATACCTAATACTTTCATTTATAATGTTTTTTTTAATCTATACAGTATATTAAATTATGATAAATAACACACATATCATCATTCGTCATCACCATAATAATATTTAAAATATTTGAAAATATAAATTTTATAACTATACTCTCAAAAAAAATATTTTGTATTTCCTAGCATATAAATATAAATAATGTCATCATAATATATACTTCCTCCGTCCCAATTTAAATGTCTCATGTCTAAAAACACACATTTTAAGAAAAATTTTTGTTTGTATGTGGTAAAATAACAATAATATCCTCAAAAGTGGTGATTGTGTTTTGTTTTTTATGGACAAAAGTGGAAATTATATTTCTATTTTTGGAAAAGGACATTTAAGTTGGGACAAACAAAAAAGGAAAGAAGGACATTTAAATTGAGACGGATGGGGTACTTTAAAAGAACTTTTTTTTCAAAAAATGAAAGCGAGAATAAAATTTTACAAAATAATAGTTGAAGGAAAAAAATATAAAACTAAAAAGTTTTGGATATATGTTTCGAGTAAACGTATATATAGTTTCGGGTAATTGGGCCGGGTATCACCTAATCTCATACCCGTCTCATACCCGCAAAATATTTTTTTTTTCAATCCCATACTAGTTGGGTCGGGTATATATCCTTCGGGCTCGATATATATATTTTTTCCATCGCTACCTTTTTTTTGATCGGCTAATTCCACTCTCCTTTGGGGATCGAACCCCTCACCTCTCCTACACCTAAAGTCACCTCTACCACCACGCCATTATGGGTGGGGCTTTTCCATCGCTACCTAACCACAGTCCATCTTATTGTTTATATAACTATAGTTGCATATCATTAGAACTAACAAAAGACACTGATATGTAAACATGACCACACTTGCAAAGAAGACGATATATTCTATAGGAAAGTAAAATGCACATAAAAAGGATTGTGTAACGCTCACCACTAATTAGTATCATGGTCCATCTATGAAACTAGAAAGTTACAAGTCGCAGAGTCGACTTGCAAGTTGCAAAGCATTTACTAACTCAAGGATGAAAAACAGAGATAGTTTACTAAAGCATAGTAGACCTAAAGATATATCTCAATACAACTATGTTTGTTAATTATTATCTAGTGTTTATGTAATTTATTGGAAACCACACTACTGATCCAGGTTATGCATTAACGTAACGTGACTAGTCCCTAACGATAGATAAAATTCTTCAAAAAAAGATTAATATGTAACAAAGCTATAATATAGACATACCATAATACTAACCGTGTAATTAATTCTTAACATAAATAGAGATGGAGTCAAAACTTTACAATTACATAATTTTTTTTCTTGGATGTTTTTAATTTACTATGTTGGTGATAATAATGGATGTCAACCACACGAGACTGATTAGTGATTGCATGTGAAATCCTTATTGAAGAATATACTATTTCTCCCAACTTAGGTTCATCAAAGTGGTCATTTTACAAGTATCAGTGGGTTCACCTGCGCGTTGCAGCGGGATCGACAAATGGGTTGCAATATAACATTATGATATACTTAGGTTTTTTGCCGCAAGTTAAGCAAAAAGAATAGAAATGTGTTCACTATGTTTTAACAAGTATTCGTAGAAAGAAAAGAAAAGAAATGTGCACCGCCACTTATAACTGATTGCAGTTCACCACAAAAACCATGTACTCATTTTTGAACAAATCTTAATAAACTAAAGGTATATTACTGTAACAGACCAATATGAACATAAACATCACTCTTGTGTGAGTTGTCTAGTCATTGCATATACACATAATCGTGCTGTTGAAGACACCTTGCTAAATGATAAATTTCATTTACATGACAAACGCATGTAGTAATAATATGATATTGTATACACTATCATATGGAGGTCATTGTCCATTTAGAAATTAAAAGTTATTATTTGTAAATTTGTAATAGAATTGCCCAACTTGACCCAACAGCTAAAAAATTGCCCAATGTAGCAAGTTAGCCGAACCATCTCGTCTACTTTGCCGCTAGGTAGACGCATACATATGAAAAGGGTTTATAATATAAATATTATTATGACAAAGTTTTAAAATTCATACAAGTTTAGCTGAGATAAGACTGTTCATTGTAGTAACATAAATTATTATATTTCATTGCCATTATATGAAATTTGTTCAAAAATATTGCTATCATGTGTGCTTATTTAGTTTGGGTGAGTTCCATTTTCATATAAAAGTTAATTATCTTCTAGGAGCATTTAGGGAAGAAAAATGGTAAAATTTAGAATATTGTAAAGAAACTCTTGGTATGCCATCTTAACTTTAGACAATTTGGACATATTCGCCAATGCATTCTCCTTTATAATGTAGTATTGACTTGATGGTGATGATTATGGGCAGAACAAAACGCCTGATGGTTCACCATAGTAGAGATGTGTGACCTAGAAAAATAAATAAAGATAAAGAGGGAGCAAGTATAAAGATAAAGATAAAGTAATTTGTTTCAGCAATTCTCATAATGAACGACATTGTATATATTTATATAAACATATGCAATTTTAAAGAAAGAAAGAAAATGTAAAATTAATATTTGTTGAATATAATTATTTGAAGCTTGTGGTATTATATATAAGAATTTGAACGGATTTTGCGAGCAAATATAGAAACTTAATTATCTAGAAAATAAATGCTATATTTATCTCTACTATATGGTACAAGTATCTTAATGCATTGAATGGTTAATTTTACCAAATTGGACATGTTTGCCCATTGCTCTCTCTTTATCACTCTTTATAATTTATAATGTAGTAGAGATAATTGATTTTGTCAAATTAAACAATCACATTAATCCTTCTTATCGAATCCAGCAAAGTGATCCCTCTGCGTGTGATATATTTATAATAACAAAACCATCTTGGTTACAAAATTCTGTTATTTTAATACTTCTGTACAATTATCATCAACTTCAACATATACGATTTCACCAAGGACATTTTACATGTTAATGGTTTTCTACAAGTAATTTACAAAATTTGCAAGTATTTAACCAATCTATAAGCCTTTTTTGCATATAATTTTTTTTAAAAAGATATTATTACGAAATACGAAAGTTACATCACACTAGAAGGTAAACGGGCAACAAGCTGCGCCGTCACCCCTTTCTGAATTGCGAACCCTAGTCTACTAAAGACAAATCCTTACCCCCCCCCCCCCCCCGGAGATGAACTATTGTTGTGGACGACCCGTTGGACCCTAGTCAAGAAACGAATAGCTTCTGGTGCTAGGGAGCCAAATGTATCAAGGGCCAAGGGGATAAAGACATGTTGGTTCTCTGTACAAGCTTTAGCATGCTTCTCTACTTTCTTTGATTCCGCCTTTCTTGATGCTTGCCAAGCTACAAACCCTGTTTCCCTTAACCCAACCAAAAGAGATACACCTGTGAGGTCCATGCAAGCATGTTTCCCCTTCTCCCAACCAAAGACAAGCAGATCCGCTGGTTGCATGGTTGATCTCCCTTCCGCAGGGTCTGTGAGGAAATTTACAGAGGCCTCCTTTTTGGCAGAAAACTCAGCTCTTCTCAGGATGTCCCACAAAACGTCTCTTACCCAGTCATGCTGGTCTTTAAAACCAGGGAGCTCTTTGCAATAAATTGCGTGCTCCCATATTTATCCACGCAAGCTTTACGGCAGATGGGGCATGTTTCATCTTTCGGGTACATAGGGATCATCAACCGGTATTTAAGTATACCATGTACTCCACTGCGGACATGCATTGACCCAGACCCTCAATCGGAATAACGGTAAAAAAATCCTAAGCATGAGGACCCTTCAGGCATTCAATCACCGCCATCTGGCGGGAGGATAACTCAAAAACTTCTCCCAGGATCTGAGCAGTTTTGCTAAACCGAGCATTCGCCAAAGTTTTTTGTGGCTTTGAGGGGGCGGTGTCCTTATTAGTAAAACCGCCAATATCAAATTCCGGGAGATAGACATTTAAGCGTTCGAGGGCCTGTTGATAGTCCGGGTCTAACCCAATGACCCCACTGTTTCGAAGGATATGATCCTAAAATTTCCAAGACTGTGGTCTAGACACCACAAAGGCATAGACCCCAACATCTCGAGCTGAAATGAGGCCCAAACCACCCAAACGCATCGACAAGGATGCCAATCGCCACTGGAGGTCCCCGAAGAAGGGCCCACCACACACAACTATATCTTCAATAGCCTCCCGGAGGCCATCATCGAAAAAGGATACGACACCCACCATCAAGTGGGGTTGACAAGTTCGCAACCCAAAAAGTAACTTAGCGACCCCCATGCATGTTTGGGGATCCCTAAGGCGGGGCAGGAGTTTCATAAGGTAACCGCAACCGTGGCCCGCTGCTGTGCCAACTCCTCAATAAAGATAGGATCTCGGCTAACAGCCCCACCAAGGAGCTTAACCCCCCTCTCTGGTCTACCAATCCCCATCGGGAAAAGCCTGTCGGCCAAAAGACCTATGTTTTCTTAATATTGAGGTGAAGCCCTAGAGATGGAACATGAACGTTGATGATGTCTAAAGCCTTAGCAACCTCAGCTGTGTTGCCTATGATCGTCCCATCATCCACATACCAAGCATGAAACGGGAGGTTACAATGTTCTTGAACCCTCGTGATAAGGGGGTGTAAGGCAAGAGCAAAGAGAAGGGGCCCCAAAGGATCTCCTTGCTGCACTCCGGTAGTAGCCCCAATACAATCATTACCCACATACAGCCTAGCAGGCTGGGCGTAAAGGAACTGGACCCACAGAAAAATAGACGGGCACAGCTGGTGAACCTCTCGGAGAAGTCTACTGTAAGCAGAGCCAAGGAACCATCCGCATGAAAAGAGTTGAGGAACCTATTGGCACTGTGAAGCACCGCCTCTGCCCCATTTGGCACCCCTACTCCAAATTGAAAATCCCCCAGGTACTGGGCAATGTCTTTCCCAACCTTCTTCATTGCCAACTTAGAAACCAACCTTCGCCAAATCCCCCCCACAGCAATGGGCCGAATTCCATTATCGGGCTTCAATAAGGGAGTGAGGGGAGCCGAGGCAACAAGCTCGGCAAGTGTCTTAGGGTAGGCGCCCCCGAGCCATAAGTTGACGACTTTAGTGATGGCCGTGAGCAAACCCGACGAAGTCACCGAGCCTTCGCCACCAATAGCATCCAACAGGTGTTGGGCCCGTATTCCGTCCCTGCCGCAAGACATCCCTTTAAAGAAAGATCAGATACATCTGAGCACACAATCCCCATCTACAGATAGAGCGGGTTGGGTGATAGGCTTAGAAGGCAAGGATGGAGGCGGCACCACTGGGTGCTTATCAACGAGGGCTTTCATGGTCGATTCACATAGAGGGGCAACCCCACTGGAGCACAAAACCTTAACCGCCGCCGTGAAATGCCCATTCCTGACTTTTCGAAGACATTGCTTAATATTAGGTTCCATTTCATTGTCCTCTTCCCTTCTAACTTCTCCCCTAGGTACCATAACCTCACTCACACTATCCAAGAGGAAAGAGACCAAAGCTGCAAACCAAATTATTTAACTTTTAGCTTTCAAGGCATGAAATTACTTATTCAATATATGTGTACTTAATTTTTCACTATATGACCCATGTTGCACCACATACTTTGCTTAATTAATACTTGTTATTATACACATATGCACTTATCATACAATACAACAATAAAATTATAACAATTTTCATACAATTTCATTAAAACGTAACTTGACTAGTAAATTTATTTACAAAAACTTTTAGTCATTTTCAAAAATCTTAATGAAAAATGCATTTTGATGTGTGGTCCTAATTACAAACTTTTGCACTCACATAGTCACATTACCAATCCAAGCTTAATGCAATTAAATATATAAGACAATAATCAAATTCTTCAATTTTAGTCGTTTGTCAATTCCCCTAAACATGTCATTTTCTCGATTTTATGAGTAAGCAACATATATTAGTTCTTTGGTGATACCTTTTCATGTTGACAAGTCAAATTTCAATTGACTAGTTATTTGGATTTTCATCTCATTGAGTGTAATATTAGCCATTATATTCTAGTATACATTTTAGACTAACTAAGCTACAATTAATCAATATAACCCAATGATTGATCAAAAACATATTGAGGTCAACAATAGTCAAGATTGACCAATCACCAATTCCTGATTCAACTTATCTTTTCAAAACATGTATCAATCTTTCCTTACACTTCTAATAGTGGTATCAAATACGGATAACTACATATATTGTAATAAAGAAATGCATTTTGGGTCGTTATTGTTCCATTTCAATAAAGTTTACCCATACCAACTCTTGTTAGATTCTGAAATCAAGCATATCCAACAAGTTTTAAAATTTTTTTTTGCTACATTTATAAGTTATCGATAATATAATGTTATAATCTTGCATCATTTTCACTGTTATTGTATACGAGGAATTCATAATGTGATAACAAATATGTAGAAAACTAGGGTTTGATATAATCACAACACACTGAACAAGAATAATATGAACAATCCACACAAAATAACAAGAGAAATAGCGACAAAACAGGTGACTAAAAATATTATTAACCAACCCAAAGATTTGCCCCCCAAGATACCCAAGAACTTGTTAAATCAACAAGCTCAAAACAATACAGAGTCTAGTGATTCTTCTGATCAATATGAACAGACGAATCACTGGAAATATAAACGAAATACAAAGAAATAATAAGAATCTTACGATACAAGACAAACCCTAATACAGATGATCTAAAAGTGTGAGTGAGAGAGACGAGTGAACTGTTGAAAGGTTTACGAATGACTGATGAAGTCCTTTTATAGCCAAACCCTAATCGTTCATTATCTGGGCTTTGAGTCTGGGCTTGTGACAAACAGGCTAATATTTCTGGACTAATCAATTGGGCTTATGTACACCTGAAAACAAAACAATCTCACAAAACACATTAGACTTTATAACAAGAAAATAAACTAACTTATTTTTATAAAAAAGCTTTTTATTTTATAGAAAAAATATAGTATAAAGATTTATAAACACCATTTAATATTTGAATGAATACTGAATTATTATTTTTAACATGCCCCCATCATTCAAATATTAAATAAATCTTTAAGCTTTAAACTTTCACAAAAAGATTTATGTTGCTGAATTGTTAAACCTTTGGTAAACCCATCAGCAACCTGATTTTCAGATTCTATCTTTATAGCTTGTATAATACCTACAGCTATTTTTTCTCTTAAAAAATGTATATCTAATTCGAAATGTTTTATCCTATCATGAAATACAGGATTATTTGCAATAGCAATAGCTGATTTACTATCACAATATAACTTGATAGGTAAATCACAAACAACTTTCAATTCAGATAACACATTCCTGAGCCACATAAGCTCACATGTTGCACTACACATAGCTCTGTATTCAGCCTCTGCAGAGGACCTGGATACAGTGCTCTGTTTTTTACTTTTCCAGGAAATCAGTGAATTCCCCAGAAACAAACAGAAACCAGTAACTGACTTTCTAGTGTCTAAACGCTTAGCCCAGTCAGCATCCACAAAACCATATAACTTAAACTCATCACTAGGACTGAATACTATACCATTACCAGGAGATAACTTCAAGTATCTTAATAGTCTCAAAGCAACTTTCAAATGACCATTATTGGGTTTATGCATATATTGACTCAAATACTGCACTGCATAACATATATCTGGTCTGGTCAAAGAAAGATAAATAAGTTTTCCAATAAGCCTTTGGTATCCAGTAATATTTTCAACAGGCTTTTCATTTTTAACATTTTTAACACTGACAATGTAACTTTGTTCAATAGGAGTATGTATTGGTTTACAACCTAAATATCCAAAGTCTTCTAATAATTCCAAGCAATATTTCCTTTGAGAGAAATAAATATTTTCATTGTCATACAAAACTTCAATTCCTAGGAAATATTTCAACTTACCTAGGTCTTTAATCAAGAAGTTTGAACTTAGAAATTCTTTTATTTTATTTATTTCATCTCTATTGTTACCAGTGATAACAATATCATCAACATAAACAAGTAAAACTACAAACACATCTTGTTTACTTAGAACAAACAGAGAATAATCACACATGCTTTGAATAAAACCTATATCAAGTAACACTTTGGTAAATTTTTCATTCCACTTTCTAGGGGCCTGTTTAAGCCCATATAAAGATTTAACCAGTTTACACACTCTATTATCACCCTTAGAACTATATCCTTCAGGTGGTAACATATACACATCTTCTGAAATGGAACCATATAAAAAAGCATTATTAATATCAAGTTGATATAATTGCCATTTATTCTGAACAGCTAAAGATACCACAACTCTAACTGTAACCATTTTGACTACTGGAGAAAATGTTTCCCCAAAGTCAATTCCTTCCCTTTGGTTATACCCTTTGGCAACTAACCTAGCCTTAAATCTTTCTACCTCACCATCTGCCTTATACTTAACCTTGTATACCCATCTACAACCTATTGGTTTTCTACCACTAGGCAACTCTGTCATAACCCATGTTTTATTCCTATACAGGGCCTCCATTTCAAGATTCATAGCTTCAACCCACCTTGGGTCTTTTGAAGCTTCAAGATAAGAGGCAGGTTCAGTAGTTTTATTTAAAACAGAGACAAAACACAAATTCTCACTAGACAACTTAGAATAATTAACAACATTTTCTATACCATACTTAACCTTTTTTTCAACAACAAAATCATCATATTTTTTAGGAAAATTAGACACTCTAGAAGATTTCCTAACATAACTTCCCTCAGATGGGTCAGGCTCATCATTTGCAGACCCTGCATCATCATCAGCCATATCAGGATAACTTCCACTGTTACTGTTTTCATTCTGATGTTTATCAGATTGCATAACAGTACCAGGAGTCTTTCCTGATTGCTGACTAGCTGGATCTACATAAGTCCCAGTGGTTCCCCCTTCATCATTGGGAAGGTTATTTTCCCCAGCCATTTGTTCAATTTCAGAGTCAAAAAAGTTTAAATGATTTAAAGAGCTATTTTCAAAAACAGTTGTATCTTTTAAACCTGTTTTAAAAGGAAAAATCTCCTCATAAAACCTTACATCTCTAGAGTATAAAAACTGTTTTGTTTCCAAATTCCACAATTTATAACCTTTCTTAAAACTAGAATAACCAACCAGTACACACTTCTCAGCACAACTGGTTAGCTTATCATTATCATTTAAGACAGTAAAAAAACATAGACACCCAAAATTTTTCAAATGGCTAAGGTTGGGAGGGAACCCATACACTATCTCATAGGGACTCTTACCTAGTAAAACTGAAGAAGGAACCCTGTTAATAAGGTAAGTAGCAGTTAAGACACATTCAGACCAGAAATTTAAGGGAAGTCCACTTTGAAATAGCAGAGCCCTGGCCATATTTAAAAGATGCCTGTGCTTCCTCTCCACAACACCATTTTGTTGTGGAGTGTAAGCACAACTTGTTTGATGTATTATACCATTCTTATTACAAAAACTACTCATTTGATTATTGACAAATTCTGTACCATTATCACTTCTAAAAATCTTAACAGATTTTTTAAACTGATTTTTTAACATTTCATAAAAAATAATCAAATTATCAAACACTTCACTTTTGTTTTTTAATAGATAACACCAAACTGTTCTAGAAAAATCATCAACAATTGTAAGAAAAAACTTATACCCTTCTTTACTTGTGACCTTATAAGGTCCCCAAACATCTAGGTGTACTATATCTCCTATTTCTTTAGTTTTATGATCACTAAGAGGAAAAGGTAACCTAGTTTGTTTGGCCTTATGGCAAATTTTGTTAGGATCTGAGTATTGGACTGTTTTGATTAAGTATGAAATATGAATGAAGTATAAATGGAAAGTGCAGCGGAATAAAGAATAATCAAAACATAGAGAATAATTGTTATCAATCGAATGCTTTCATTAAACTGAAAGATTACAATAGTACAATTAAAGCTCCCCCTCAGCCTGATCACTCAGAGTTTGTTTGTCTAAAGAGAATGACGAGTGACGAATAGAACAGTACAAGTACTGTTCTATTTATAGACGAGTACAAACCTCTGATGATCACTTAGCTGACGTCACCAAGAAAGCGACCCCTAACTGACTAACAAACTACAACATCTGTTAAACAATAAACTACTGTTACATTGAAACTACTGAAAGAAAAACTCTGTTAAACTAAAGCTCTGATGTCTTCTTATCATCTGTTGAACCAAAGTGCTGTTGGTTCAACAGACCTTTGTTCTTCAGATCTTTGATCAGCACTTGTTCTTTATCAGACTTTTGCTCTTCAGACTTTATCCATCAGACCTTTCATCAGCAGCAGTTGTCTTGTATCAGTTGTTAGGCAGCAGCAGTTTGGGAATCAGCAGTTCTTTGGAGGAAGCTTTCTTGTAACCACTGTTATTTATTCTTGATCAACACTTAGTATATTTTGGCTTTCTATCATCTGTTCTTCTCCAGGTCAGCAGACCCAACAATCTCCCCCTAGAACAGATGATGCCAAAACTCTGCTTTATTCTTGATCTTTATTCCTCATCAGACTTTCTCTAATTTGTCCTTTTAGTTGTAATTCAAAGTGTAGAGAGAAGAGGTCTTCAGCATCTCTATCCAGTGTCAAATTCAGAAGTGTCTGGAGGTCTTCAGCACTTAGGCCAGGTGCCTCATCCATACTCAACTTCTGAATACTACCATCTGATCTGAGCAATGTCAATTCATGGGTCTCTTTATCAGACTTCCATTTTAGAATTTTAGAATCAGAGGAGTGACTGGGATGCATCTTTATTTTGGATGAGTTTGGTGATGGTGGCCTTCCAATGAGTTCTCTGAGCCTGTCTGAAACAGGATCAGAAAAAGATCTGATTTGATTCAAAATCCCCTCTTTCACATAAGTATCAGTGAACTGTCTTGTTTCTTCTTCAATCATTTCTTTTTGCTTCTTAAATTGTCTTCTAGCAGCAATAGTAAGATCTGAAGTTTCCAGTAAACTGTCTAATGTAAAGGCCTGAGAGGGTTTCTTGGGAGCATCATCATACACTGGTTTTCTAGGAAGATCAGGATTGGTCTTTCTTTCTTGTTCATGCTTCTTGTATGTTTCAATTAGCCTGATCTCTGACCATCTAGCAACAGATTTCATCTCTCCATACTTAGCTGCTACAAGCTCTTGTCTCATTCTTCTGAACTTCAAGGCTCTAGCTTCATCTCTCCCCTTTTTGAAATCAGGAGCAGAGGCCTTAGCAGGAGGATTCTTGGCCATGTTCTCTATTCTGATTAGTTCTTCCCTTAGAGCATGTGTGGTCCAGCCTGTAAATTGGTTCTTTGTTGCTTTATAAGGCTTGGATGCCAAGATCTGTTCCAGCAGTGAATCCCTCACTTCCATCTCCAAGTGTCTGCTGAGAGGCATGGTTGACATGGAGTTGCTCAGGGTCTTAGCATAATCTTCAATCCTTCTGAGTTTGCTAAGCTCTGCTGAATGGATGCCCTGAGCAGTCCTGTCATCCTTCCCTTTGCACTTCTCTTTGATGACAGCATCAGTCTGTTCACCCTTGTATTTAAGATATGTGTCCATGTTAAGTGGAACAGGGAAGCCTTTAAGAGATGGGAAGGATCTTTCTGATGGCTGATCAGTATTGTAGAAGGATTGAAGTTCCCCCTTGATTAGATCCAACTCAAGGGGATACTTCTCAGCCAATGGGGTGATGGTTGGTGGTGGTCTATGGGATCTGAATTGGGCAGTGTGTGATGAGTAAGATGAGAGTGGAATGGCATTGACTGGTGTGGATGAGATTGGTGTGTTAGGTGGTGTGTTATGGATGTTTTCATCTTGTATAACAAAGGTGGATTTCCTTTTTCTGCTATACAAGATTTTGGGTGAAGGTGAGGATGAGGCAGTGGTTTGGGAAACATCTGTTGGTCCTTTTGTGGAACCAGCAGTTGTTTGGGTTTTGGGTTGTGTTGAAGTAGGTTTGGCAGTGGTTTGTGTTGGAGTAGGTTTGGGAGTTGGTTGAGTTGTGGTTGGTTTAGTGATTGGTTTGGGTTGAGCAGATGTTTTAGCAGTGGTTTTAGGTTCAGTTGTTTTAGGTTCAGTGGTTTGGGTAGCAGAGGTTGTGGTGGCAGTGGTTTGTGGAGCAGTGGTTGTGGTAACAGGTGTTTGTACATCAGAGGTTTCAGCAGTTAGT
The DNA here is from genome assembly GCA_032199755.1 of Ambrosia artemisiifolia. Lineage (NCBI taxonomy): Eukaryota > Viridiplantae > Streptophyta > Magnoliopsida > Asterales > Asteraceae > Ambrosia > Ambrosia artemisiifolia. The sequence goes on from CM063517.1 coordinate 21,860,513, forward strand.
TTGGAAGGTGGTTTTCTAGTGTGTTTGGCTGGCATTTTCTTCCTTTTTGAAGTGTTCACATCTTCCACTTCCTGCTGCTGTTCCTTTTTCTTTTGCACCAACATCTCTGCCTTTACTTCCAATGTGTCAGCCCTTTTTCTTTTGTCTTGAGCAGCCTTTTCAGCTTTTTCATTAGCTGAAGTATCAACTTCTTTTGCCTTTGATGCTTTTGCTGGTTCAGAGACAGGGATCTGAACATTTGGTTGTTGAGTTTGTGGAGCTGATTTGGGTGACCCTGGTTTGTCAGCAGTTGGCTTCTTCCCTTTTTGTGAGGGTGGTGCACCAAATGGATCAAGTTTTGGTAGCCTATCTCTGCCACTCTCCCCCTTTTTGGCATCATCAGCAGTGAATTCATCATCATCTTCATCTCTGAGAATTGTGATAGGGGCAGAGCCAGTGGTCTTCAGCAAATGGTCTTTGATCACCTTGATGTCAGCCTTTGTATCATTAAATCTGGCATCCACCATGTTTCTGATCAATGTCATGTAAGTCTCTTGTGTCTGATCTGCTAATTTTCTGTGAGCTATGATGATGGGGGAAACAGATTTCCATAGCTCATTAGCAACATCAGCAGTGGATGGTTGACTCTTTGTAAAGTTATTCAATGTTTCCAATATTGACTTGACATCAGATTTGATGTCAGCAACAGAGGATTCAAGGTTTTGAACTTTAGCCGTCAATTCTTGAAGTTTTGACTCATCACCCAAGTTAATAGGATCATCTGAGTCCCTACCAGAGGTAGTTTTAGCTGGTTCAGTTCTTGGAGGTGAGTCCATAGAATAAGAACCTGCTGCCCCTTTGTCTTGGTTCTGGGGACTTCCAACTGTTTTAGGAGACACAATTGTGTCTTCATCAGTTGTTGCCTTCAAGGAAGTCTTAACAATGGAACCACTGTCCTGCTGTGAGACAATGGTCTCTACAGCAGTAGTAGCTGCTTCTCTTGAAACCTCATCAGAAGTAACATTGACTTCTGGGAGTATAACCTCCTCATCTGTTTGTGGGATGGCTGATTGACTTTCCTCAGCCCCAGTCACTGGTAATGGCATACTCTCAGTGATAGGTGAAGGAGAGGAACTGGGGTTGTCCTGAGTTTTGTCAATAGCCTCAAACAGGGGTTGCATTGTTTGTGGGACATGTGGTGGTGATGTAGGTGGAGTAAGAAGCTGATTAGCCCTGGGAGATGGGCTTGTAAACATATGATCAAGTGACTCATATGCCTCAGTATGAGTTTCCCTTTGGCTTACAACAAGATCCTTTTGTGAGGATTCTTGAGGAGTTTGCTTGGGTTGTGTAACAACCCAGAGTGGACCCAAAAATTTTTCGCGTTTATATTAAATATAGCCAACACATAAATACGATTATATGTGAAACTAAAAACTGAACCCATGTATATACATAATATTATTTAAATACGAGTTATAACACCGAACTGATAAACGTCACGAACCTGAACCCGCACCCGAACAAAACCGGTGAGTCACCAAGAGGAGGACACTTGTCCTCCTCTCATTGTGACACCCCAACCCCCAAAACCATTAAACCATTTAATGGTTTTGGAGAAACCATTCCCTACCCCTTATTATAAAAACCCATTACATTTTAACCTCTTTCCCTGCACTCTCTCACTCTACATCTCGTACACACACACACACTTATAACAATCCCTCCATTCTATCTTTCATCTCTTGCATAAAACACACACACACACCTCACATAACATATTGATCAGGAGCAGAAGAGAGAGGAGGAGCCGGAGGCTCCACGCCGCCACTCCGGCGGAGCTCCGGCGACCACAGCCCCACCAACCCTTCACCTCCTCAACACCCACATCTATTATTACTACTGAGAGAGAGAGAGAGAGAGAGAGTAACGAGGAGAGAGAGAGAGAGACGCAGAAGGAAAGAAGAGAGAAGAAGAGAGAGAGAGCTCGGGTAGAGGAAGAGGATGAAGACGACGGTGCCAGCGGTGGTTGAGGAGACGAAGACGGCGGTGGTGCTGCTCCTGTTACTCGGTCACCGCCAGATCCAGGTAAAAACCCAACCCTTCTCTTGATTCATAATCTGGAAGGATTATGATGATGATTGTTGAGATGGTTGAAGATGATGAAGGTCACTGCTGAGGAGTTGAGCTCGGGTATCGAAGGTGGAGGTTGTCTGGTGGTGGTTTACGATGGCAGTAGTGGGAACGAGGGTGGTTTCTGGCAGAAGGGTGTTGATATAGGGTCTTGGAGATGATTGAGGGTTTCATGTTTGGTTACAGTCAGGGGTTCGGGTCAGGAAACGAGTCAAAGGATGGGTCAGACCTTGGTCAAACCGGTGGTCAACTGTAGTCAACCTGGTCAAACATTGGCCAACCGAAGTAAACCCATACCGAGATTGGACGCGAGGTATAATCGAACCCACTAACTCGATATTTATATTAGTTATAACCTTTATATTTTAGATGTGAACCGCGTGGGAACTTGACGAGTTTATGCGAACCAAGGCGAACCATTAAGACACATGGTAACTCGAACCTTCGGATTAATCATATGGACTTGAACTATCGGATGGATGAACATACAATACTAAGCTTGAGTATTTGGAGTATTGATTTGGATATGATACTATATGGATGCGAACATGAGCTCGCGATAAGGAATTTCGGACCATAAGACCTAAGCCTGGAATTAAGGAATATAGAACTTTCGACTTTGAGACTCGACAATAGACTTGAGTACTAGAAATATGAGGATAGGACATGGACAAAACTAATATATACAAACCACTTCGACACTTGAGTTTGGACTTGGTATTTGAGACTTGGAGTCACTTATATTAATAATTAAGACTTGAACATAACAAAGGTATTACGAAGAGGACACCATATAAAAACAATTAAGAGCTTTAGGCGTTGCAAGTAATGATTCGTACATGGGTAGATTCGCAACTTACTAAACAATATTAACATTAAGACAATTAGCCCGAATAATAGTATGTGGCGATATTGGACTTAGGACTCGAGACATGAGGTGTGATATAAGGATAATAGAATTCGACACTTGAACCATAAGTGCGGACATAGTTATAACTATTACTTGTCAAAGTACAAACGGATAGGTTGTAGATCTTTGGAACCCGAAAATAGACAGAGAATCGTAATAAATAGAAACCATACGCTCGAGCTCGTCCCCACGCGTAACCATTATAAATAAAAATCAAGACTAACAATATTCGTCGACTTAGGATTCGGCCAGAAGAATACCAGTACTGGAAATCAGGCGCCTCGTTTATTATAAGCTATTCATGTTCATTGCTTCCAGGTGAGTCCCGTGTACCTTCCCCACTTTTTGTGTTTTACTGTTTTGGGGTGAATGCATGCTTCCTTTTAAAAACTATATGATGTGACAAGATAGTAGCTGCCGATTACCATACCGACACTCATTAACCCTGGGGATTGGGCCACTTAATATGTGGGTAGCGCTACTTGGGGAAACCCCCACACACAGGGGATCCGGAAGCCCGGAAAACCCTCCACTGAGGCCTGTGGGCCGTTGTGACATGTATTTTGCCAGGAGAATCTATAATGGCAGTAGATAGATTCCGTGTTAGGTTTGAGGTGTCGCTTGTACATCACCATGTGTTGAACCGTGTAAACTTTACGAACTTGCTTTTATAAACTTATCGAAAACCATTTAAACTAACGCACGGACTCACCAACATTAGTGTTGACCCAAAACCTATTTTAAGCATGTGTTCAGGTACCTGTCTGAGTTAGAAGGAAGGAGCAGCTACGAATCGGAGTATCCCAGACGGACGAGTCAGAAGGCAGGCGAGAACCTTAGATATTACCTAGAGTATTTGTATTAGAGACGATACAATGTATAGAAATGTAAACTAGTGTTATTTATAAAAGTATAGTTATTTACATTGCTTCCGCGGTTTGCTTGCATTGCGTGATGTTTTGGCAACCATCTGTATCTCGACCGGGCCCACCTTGGTCGGGTTGTGACAGTTGGTATCAGAGCAAACAGCTGAAGCGAGTAAGAACCCCATTAGGCTTCAACTATGAACCCTAGGATCCTAACTTTTAGAAACCACAGAGTTTATTCCAGTTTGGAGAACCGAAACATGACGGATGAACTGGAGATGCAACAAGGTGATACCGAACGAGTCGACCACGGGTACTGAACACATTAGGATGAGACCTTACCAACACACGAGTGAACTAGCGGAACCAACCATGAGAGAGTGAGATGTCATGATTTTAATAAGAATATACTTGGATACTTAAGTGAGGCGGACAAGTGATTATGGTTGCAAACATAATTATGAATCCGCAGGCACAAGGGTATTTCGGGAATATCTTATCAAAGATCATGAGAGTAAGAGTCGAATTAATACCCTTGAATATAAAACTAGGTAAAGCGCCTCGGCTTGTTACAAAGGAATTAGGAATACGACTTATCTTGAGTTCTCCTTGGGTTCCTTACCATAATATTTTCACTTGATGAATTGTTGCCTTGAATCTACCAAGTGATCCTCCCTCCTTTCCTTAGACAACTATGATCGAAATAGCGTTAAGAGATCCTTGTTTGTGTGACAAACAACTCGCGTGCCTACTCTTGAGAACCAAACAAACACTCGACAACTCACAGGTAGATATGAAACCTTAGTATTGCACTTCTTGAAGCTCGAAATTCCTTGATAGAACGCCCAGAACTTAGTATGAAACATTTCGGATAAGATTGAACCTCGAAGAACCATCTTGATGTACATGATTACACCCCGTTTGTCGTAGTTCTTTCGACCCTTACTCACCAATTCTTGGGAACTCCTTCGATATTTTGGCGGAATCCTTTAATTGAATCATTTAACTTCGTTTGGAGACCCAGTTCGTACCCCATTTTATCACTAAGAACTTTTGGACACCATGCTCTAGACCTTTCCAATCACACTTGAGTACCAGAATTTCCGCGCTTATTTTTGTTCTCTAGATCTTTAAGTTCCATTCGGATTGCACAACTTCCTAGAACCATATGAAAACGCTAAGAAAGCATTAGATTATTCAATAATCCTCCTTAGTAAGCTCTATCCGTTTATGATGAAACCATTAATTCAATCAAAACCAAATGTTTGTTCGTCCCTTATACCATCAAAAGTTTTACTAATCTTCGCATTTCGATCATTCTTGTTATCTGAGTTAGCATCCTCGGAAGACATAACACCCTAATGTAAGGTAAATTGGCAATTATGATCCGGAACATAATCGCGAATCTACAGGTACGTTATGGTGGTATAGAATTCCACGCAGATTTTCGGAAAAGATTCCAGTCCGTCTTTGAAGTACCAAAAGTGTGGTGGGTTGGCTGCGGTACACCCTATATATAAACACCGATGGTACATCAAGAATGGAACTGGGAATCAATTCAAAAATTTTAAACCCTTCTTCTTCAAAAAGACTTCTGGTAAGTTTCTGGTGTATCAAAGGTGTGGTGGGTTAGCTGCGGTACACCCTATATATAAACACCAATGATACGTCAGGAATGAGACTGGAGGTCTAATCTAGAGTAAACCATAGTCTGTTTTCTAGTTTCGAACAACTAAAAGACTGAAGGATTTACAAGTCCTGTTTCCACGATTTCCATGTCTCAACTGTTTATTTACCCGTTTAACGACTATCAAGCCACTAATTTGGTAAACCTCCCTTTTGTTTAAACACCCCGTCCGATGAGCAAATCCGTATACCCTCTTCTTGTAAGTAGAATTGTTAAGGTATAAAGCCTCCCTGCTGTTAGTATGAGCTGCAAACCGTTTTGGAAAGACATAGTATGACCTATACCGAGTCCCCATATACGTAATTCCTTATAATTTGTGCTATGTATTGAAATTAATTCCCCATCGTCTATAGTGCAACCTAGCTACCTAGTGATATAAGCATAAGTTCGTGTCCATGAATGACGCTACAGAGTAGAATAACCTTAACAAGTTACGAGATATAACCACAACCATAATTTCGCGGACGAAATTCTTATAAGGAGGGGAGAATGTAACAACCCAGAGTGGACCCAAAAATTTTTCGCGTTTATATTAAATATAGCCAACACATAAATACGATTATATGTGAAACTAAAAACTGAACCCATGTATATACATAATATTATTTAAATACGAGTTATAACACCGAACTGATAAACGTCACGAACCTGAACCCGCACCCGAACAAAACCGGTGAGTCACCAAGAGGAGGACACTTGTCCTCCTCTCATTGTGACACCCCAACCCCCAAAACCATTAAACCATTTAATGGTTTTGGAGAAACCATTCCCTACCCCTTATTATAAAAACCCATTACATTTTAACCTCTTTCCCTGCACTCTCTCACTCTACATCTCGTACACACACACACACTTATAACAATCCCTCCATTCTATCTTTCATCTCTTGCATAAAACACACACACACACCTCACATAACATATTGATCAGGAGCAGAAGAGAGAGGAGGAGCCGGAGGCTCCACGCCGCCACTCCGGCGGAGCTCCGGCGACCACAGCCCCACCAACCCTTCACCTCCTCAACACCCACATCTATTATTACTACTGAGAGAGAGAGAGAGAGAGAGAGTAACGAGGAGAGAGAGAGAGAGACGCAGAAGGAAAGAAGAGAGAAGAAGAGAGAGAGAGCTCGGGTAGAGGAAGAGGATGAAGACGACGGTGCCAGCGGTGGTTGAGGAGACGAAGACGGCGGTGGTGCTGCTCCTGTTACTCGGTCACCGCCAGATCCAGGTAAAAACCCAACCCTTCTCTTGATTCATAATCTGGAAGGATTATGATGATGATTGTTGAGATGGTTGAAGATGATGAAGGTCACTGCTGAGGAGTTGAGCTCGGGTATCGAAGGTGGAGGTTGTCTGGTGGTGGTTTACGATGGCAGTAGTGGGAACGAGGGTGGTTTCTGGCAGAAGGGTGTTGATATAGGGTCTTGGAGATGATTGAGGGTTTCATGTTTGGTTACAGTCAGGGGTTCGGGTCAGGAAACGAGTCAAAGGATGGGTCAGACCTTGGTCAAACCGGTGGTCAACTGTAGTCAACCTGGTCAAACATTGGCCAACCGAAGTAAACCCATACCGAGATTGGACGCGAGGTATAATCGAACCCACTAACTCGATATTTATATTAGTTATAACCTTTATATTTTAGATGTGAACCGCGTGGGAACTTGACGAGTTTATGCGAACCAAGGCGAACCATTAAGACACATGGTAACTCGAACCTTCGGATTAATCATATGGACTTGAACTATCGGATGGATGAACATACAATACTAAGCTTGAGTATTTGGAGTATTGATTTGGATATGATACTATATGGATGCGAACATGAGCTCGCGATAAGGAATTTCGGACCATAAGACCTAAGCCTGGAATTAAGGAATATAGAACTTTCGACTTTGAGACTCGACAATAGACTTGAGTACTAGAAATATGAGGATAGGACATGGACAAAACTAATATATACAAACCACTTCGACACTTGAGTTTGGACTTGGTATTTGAGACTTGGAGTCACTTATATTAATAATTAAGACTTGAACATAACAAAGGTATTACGAAGAGGACACCATATAAAAACAATTAAGAGCTTTAGGCGTTGCAAGTAATGATTCGTACATGGGTAGATTCGCAACTTACTAAACAATATTAACATTAAGACAATTAGCCCGAATAATAGTATGTGGCGATATTGGACTTAGGACTCGAGACATGAGGTGTGATATAAGGATAATAGAATTCGACACTTGAACCATAAGTGCGGACATAGTTATAACTATTACTTGTCAAAGTACAAACGGATAGGTTGTAGATCTTTGGAACCCGAAAATAGACAGAGAATCGTAATAAATAGAAACCATACGCTCGAGCTCGTCCCCACGCGTAACCATTATAAATAAAAATCAAGACTAACAATATTCGTCGACTTAGGATTCGGCCAGAAGAATACCAGTACTGGAAATCAGGCGCCTCGTTTATTATAAGCTATTCATGTTCATTGCTTCCAGGTGAGTCCTGTGTACCTTCCCCACTTTTTGTGTTTTACTGTTTTGGGGTGAATGCATGCTTCCTTTTAAAAACTATATGATGTGACAAGATAGTAGCTGCCGATTACCATACCGACACTCATTAACCCTGGGGATTGGGCCACTTAATATGTGGGTAGCGCTACTTGGGGAAACCCCCACACACAGGGGATCCGGAAGCCCGGAAAACCCTCCACTGAGGCCTGTGGGCCGTTGTGACATGTATTTTGCCAGGAGAATCTATAATGGCAGTAGATAGATTCCGTGTTAGGTTTGAGGTGTCGCTTGTACATCACCATGTGTTGAACCGTGTAAACTTTACGAACTTGCTTTTATAAACTTATCGAAAACCATTTAAACTAACGCACGGACTCACCAACATTAGTGTTGACCCAAAACCTATTTTAAGCATGTGTTCAGGTACCTGTCTGAGTTAGAAGGAAGGAGCAGCTACGAATCGGAGTATCCCAGACGGACGAGTCAGAAGGCAGGCGAGAACCTTAGATATTACCTAGAGTATTTGTATTAGAGACGATACAATGTATAGAAATGTAAACTAGTGTTATTTATAAAAGTATAGTTATTTACATTGCTTCCGCGGTTTGCTTGCATTGCGTGATGTTTTGGCAACCATCTGTATCTCGACCGGGCCCACCTTGGTCGGGTTGTGACAGGTTGAGATATCTCCAACTGTTGTGAGGAAGTAACAACAGTGGTTTCATGTTGCTTTGGTGATGCAACAGGGTTAGCTTCTGGTATCTCATCTTCCAGAAGTCCCTTTTTGGTTTTGGTGGTTGTTTTGGTGGATGGACGGTTTCTTTTGGTGGCTGGTGTGGGTTTCACAGCACTGGATGAAGTGCCATGATCACCAGGAGCAGTGGGCTCACCAACAGAGGTTTTAACAACAGTTGTTGTCTTTGTCCTCTTTGGTTGTGTTTTGGAAACTTTTTGTACTTTTAATACTTTTTCTTGAGTTGAAGAACCCATCATTCTTGTAAAAGTTTCATCAGTTAAACTTTTCATTTTAAAAGACTCACCCTTTTGAAAATCCTTTTCAGGTAAAATCTTTTGTAGAATTACACTTAGAATTCTAGGGTAGAGCAGAAAAGCATTATTTGAGCCAGATTTTATGGCTTTCACATTTGATACCAAGTCCAAAAACAATCCCTGAGATAGATTGAAGTCAGAATCTGACAACATAGCATATCGCAAGTATTGTATCCTCAATGGGATTTCATTGAAGGATGTAGTCTTGGCAGAGGCACAGAGGAGGAGGGTATGGAAGAAAAATTTCATGACTGGTGGGAAAAACTTTTTGTATAATGTTGAACCAGTCATTTGATCATCATACCCTCTCTCTTGAAACACAGTGTGAAGCTCTGTTTTTGGAAAAGTTTCCATACCTGACAAGTCGTTCAGTGAGAAGGTAGTGGATATGATTTGAGGGGTTATGGCGATACTGGTGGCTCCAATTTTTGAAATTATGGAAGTTGGCTTTTTGTCTTGGTATAAGACTTCAGCATTCACCCAGAATTCTTGGAGTGTTTCCAGGTATATGGGGGCATCAGCAATAAGAACATTTTTATATTTTGAGTTATTGATGATGTCAATAGTGGAATGGAATTGTGTGTTGTCTTCGGTTTTAACCAAATAAGGAAGGAAATTGTGAGTGGCTTTTGTTTGGAGTTCCATTTTAATGGATTTTGATTGTGAAAGTGATGAACTTTGATTGAGGGTTATGAGGAAGACGAGAGCGGTTTTTAGTATTTTGAATACAATGAGACAGTAAAACTGCTGTTGGGGGAAGGAACAGGGTTTTATAGGCTCTGGTTAAACCGCTGATGTGGCAAAAACTCTGCTTTTGAGAGCAGACGTGGCAAACATCTGATGGTTGAAACATCTGGTGGCATACAGCTGTTTTATTAAACCTCTGTTGCCAACCTCTGTTGTTTAACCAAAAGACTGATGAAAACAGTTGTTTTATCTGATCAGATGTTTGAAACAGATTTTTCAACCAGCAGTGGTTGTTTTATCTGATCAGATGTTTGAAACAGATTTTCCAACTAACAGTGGTTTTAATGAAACAGTGGTTGTTTTATCTGGATCAGTGGTTTTAAAACAGATTTTTCAACCAAGGTGTTATTTTAGCAAGATTTGATTTTCTGAAAACATTTTAATGTTTTTATTGAAAACATTTTTGTTGTTTTTAATCCATGTTTAACATTCCAATTCGAGAAATCAGATTTGTGAAGGTAGATGTGTCTAAAGCTTTTGTCAGCACATCTGCCAACTGATCCTCTGTTGGAACATGGTGCAGAGAAATCAAACCTTTTTCATAGCTATCCCTGACAAAATGATGTCTGATATCTATGTGCTTGGTGGTTGAGTGGGAGACTGGATTTTTGATGATATTTTCAGCAGCTTGGCTATCCAACATGAGTGGAGTCCTTAGTGCAGTTATCCCAAAATCCAGTAGTTGATTTTGAAGCCACATAAGTTGGGCTGTACAGCTTGCAGCAGCAATGTATTCAGCTTCAGCAGTGGATGTTGAAACAACTGCTTGCTTTTTGCTTTGCCAAGAGACTAAGGCATTCCCTAGAAACTGGCACCCTCCTGATGTGGACTTCCTTGTGGTATGGCAGCCAGCAAAATCACTATCTGAATAACCTGAAAGCTCAATGTTTCCATTAGCAGGATACCAGATACCAAGTGTGGGAGCACCTTTTAGGTATCTGAAGATCCTTTTCACAGCAATGAGGTTAGACTTTCTAGGAGAAGCCTGAGATCTAGCACACACACAGGTTGCAAACATAATGTCTGGCCTGGATGCTGTTAAGTACAATAAAGACCCAATCATGCATCTATAGTGTGTCTGATCAATCAGTTCATCCTTTTCATCATCAGTGAGTGGCTTGACAGTGCTCATGGGTGTACTACATGGCTTACAATCATTCATCTCAAATTTTGTCAACAAGTTTTTCACATACTTGTTTTGATGAATGAAAGTGCCATTTTGCAGTTGCTTTACTTGAAGACCAAGAAAGCACTGAAGTTCACCCATAGCACTCATTTCAAACTCTGCTGTCATGAGTTCCCTAAACTCCTCACACATTTTATTACATGTGGATCCAAAAATGATGTCATCCACATATATTTGAACAATCATTAAATCTTTTCCTTTCCATTTTAAAAACAAGGTTTTATCAATTTTACCTCTTGTGAAACCAATGGATAAGAGAAAAGTAGAGAGAGTTTCATACCAGGCTCTTGGTGCTTGTTTGAGTCCATACAATGCTTTGTTAAGCTTGTAGACATGATCAGGATGGAATGTGTCTTCAAAACCAGGTGGTTGGCATACATAAACCTCCTCCTGAATTTTGCCATATAGGAAGGCACACTTGATGTCCATCTGATACACCTTGATGTTGTGGTTGACAGCAAAGGCTAAGAAAAGTCTGATAGCTTCTAACCTTGCTACAGGGGCAAAGGTTTCATCATAGTCAATTCCCTCTTCTTGTCTGAAGCCTTGAACCACTAACCTGGCTTTGTTCTTGACAACTATACCCCTTTCATCAGTTTTATTTTTGAAGACCCACTTTGTGCCAATTGGACAAACATCCTTAGGCAGTGGTACAAGTTCCCATACTTGTTGTCTTTTGAACTGAAGGAGTTCTTCTTGCATGGCTTCTACCCAACTGTTGTCTTTCAGTGCCTCTTGGTACTTGACAGGTTGTGTAAGGGATAGAAAACCTGCAAAAAGACAGATGTTTGAAGATTGGCTCCTTGTGAGCACACCTTCTCTGATGTTGCCAATGATTTGGTCTGGTGGATGAGCTCTTAAGTAGATTAGATCTCCCTGATATGGTATGATGGCATTTTGTGGTGAAGGACAGAGGTTTGGAGACTCTGTTGACATAACATCTGTTGGCACTTTTGAAGAGTCAACAGATGTTTGGAATGGAGGTGGAGGAATGGGTCCAAGTGATGTAAGATTGGACTGACTTTTGTCAACAGATGATTGACTCTTGTCAACAGTGGATTGGCTGGGTGAATCAGTGGATTGAAGGTAAGACTGGCCAACAGTGGCTGACTCAGCTGTGACAGAGTTTTGACAGTTGTTTTGAACCACTGCTTCCTCTGATACAGGATAGACTTTGTAGTGGTCTGGAACCACAACATCTATTCTGTAGTCTTGTTGTGAAGATTGTAGAGTACCTGCAGGGTTAGTTTTGACAGCAATATCTTCAAATTTGAATTTATCTAAATCAAACAACTCAGCAGGATTTGCTGGGATTTTTAAAGAAGAAAGTTCATTGAACTTCACATTCAGAGTTTCTTCTATTGTTTTAGTCCTTGTGTTAAACACTTTATAGGCCTTTGCAGTAGAAGAATACCCCAGAAAATATCCACAATCCACTTTGGCTGCAAATTTTGAAATGGAATCTTTAAGATTTAAAATGAAACATGGGCAGCCAAAGACTTTGAAAAATGATATCAGTGGTTTGATTTTAAACAGAATTTCATAAGCAGTCTTTTGATGTCTAGGGTTGATTAAAACTCTGTTTTGAACATAGCAAGCAGTGTTTACAGCTTCTGCCCAAAAGGACAGTGGTAAACCGGAATCTGCTAGCATTGTTCTTGCAGCCTCAATAAGAGTCCTGTTTTTCCTTTCAACCACCCCATTTTGCTCTGGTGTTCTTGGGATACTGTACTGCCTTACAATCCCTTTTGACACACAGAAATCATCTAACTCCTTATTTTTAAACTCTGTTCCATTGTCACTCCTAAAGACTTTTACTGGCAAGTCATATTGTTTTTCAACTTTGGTGACAAAGTCCTTCAAGATACCTGCAGTCTCATCCTTAGAGTGTAAAAAGTAAGTCCATGTAAACCTAGAAAAATCATCAACTATGACAAGACAAAATCTTTTTCTTCTTAGACTCATGATTTTTACAGGGCCAAACAAGTCCATGTGCAACATTTGTAAACACTGACTAGTTTTGGACTCATCAATGGATTTGTAAGAGCTTTTATGTTGTTTGCCTTTTAAACAGGAAACACAATGCTCATCACATTTGAATTCTTTTGATGGTAAACCTCTGACAAGGTTTTGTTTGGAGAGTGAGTTGATAGTTTGAAGGTTGGTGTGACCAAGTCTCCTATGCCACAATTCTGTCTCTTTGGTAGAGGCAGCTGAGAACAGACAGACATTTGCAGTAGGATTATCCTTCAACATATCAACTACATACACATTGCCACTTCTGTGAGCAACAAGTTGTGCTTTGCTCTCAGCAATGATGGTGTTAATCTTTTCTACAGCCTCAGGGCCAACAATCTTACAAGTTTGCTTAGTGAAGAATGACCCAAAGCCTTTGTCACTCATTTGTGATACACTAAGTAGATTAAATTTTAGATTGTCTATTAGATTAACATTTTCAAACTTAAGCCTCCCTGCTTTGACAGTACCAGAACCCAACACTTTACCTTTAGAATCATTACCAAAGGATATATCACCCCCTCCATGAGCAAGAAAGTCCAGAAGAAGGGCTCTACATCCAGTCATGTGCCTGGAGCCTCCACTATCTACATACCATAAACTGTCTAAACAAGCAGAAGCTCCCTGCACATCAGTAAAGATTTTAGTTTTGGTGAGTGTCCAAAGCCAAATTGGCTTTGGATGGGTCCTTAGCTGTCTCAGCCTTAAGTTGAGGAGAATGATCAGTGGTTTGGACTAGCTTTTGAACTAGGTTCAACAGCTGCAGTTGACCATTTGCCAGTGCTTGTATGTCAACACTTGGTCCAGCAGATGTTTGATCATTTCCTATCAGTTGTTGAAAACCATGAGGGTGTCTGTTCACTTTTGGTTTTGAAGGCCTCTTGGGCTCTTCATAAACATGTGGTAGACGATGACAAGTGGGTTGTCCATATCCTCTTGGTAATCTGTTAACAGGTGGAGCATCTGTTACCTGAACTTCTCTGGGAGCAGAGTTTTTGTTCAGACTTTTGGTAACAGATGTTTGAACTGATTCAAAAGTCTGTTTGGGTTTTCCTTTTGAAGTACTAACCACTTGACTTTCCAGAGTTTTAGCCTTATACTCTTTTATTTTTTCATCAAAATTTTTGAGATATAGGCACTCTTTTGTTTTGTGATTCTTTTTCTTGCAGATTGAACATTCTTTAGATTTAGAATCATTTAAACTTGTTGTTTTGTTGATGTCATATGCTTTTAGAAGAAAACAGTTTTTGGTGACATGGTTCTTCTTTTCACAAAAATCACAAAACAAGTTGTTCTTGGCCTTCCCTTTTTCTTTCTTCTTTTCAACAGATGTTTCATCATCTGTTGGAAGATTTACTAGAGGGATCACTTTGGCCTGTGGTGCCATTTTACCATCAGAGGTTTTGAAGGTCATTGGTTTGAAATTTTCTAGGACTTCACACTCATCTGACCATGTTGGTTTGAATTGATATTTCTCAATTTCATCAAATGAGGGTGTACCTTCCAACTTTTCAAGAATGATTTTCTTGCCATTGGGTTCAGTAACCTTGATTTCTTGACCTTTTGAGTTTGTAGGGATGACCTCAACCAACTGTGGTTCCTTTTTGTCAGTGGTTTGTGAAACTTGATCAGTGGTTTGAAAACCAAACCCAAATTTCACATGACTTTTAGACTGTTGGTTGACAATCATCTCAAAACCCTTTGATGATTCCACCCATTTCTTACATTCAACTTGGGTGGACTCAAGCTCCTTCTTACAACTATGATATTTTGTTATCATAGTCTGAAGCTGGTCTTTGGTTATGCTTGCTTCATGTTTTAAACTGCTGATTTCAGATTCTTTTTCAGATATTTTTGATTTTAACTCTTTTGTAAGTTTTTCAAACTGAATTTCAGAATCCAAAATTTTCTTTCTAAAGTTTTCATTCACTTCTTTTATCTTAGCAAATGCCACAATACATTTGTCTGAGCATAAGTCATTTAAGATTTGAGGAGATACCTTAGCAGCAGCCATCAAGGCACAGTTACACTGGCAGTCACAGTCATCACTACCCCAGGGGTCTGAGAGATTCGCAACCTCCACTTCAGATTCTTCAGCTGAAACAATCTCACCAACAACACCATCAGTCACATTTTCAGACATAGACACCACTTCCTCAGAATCAGTCTCTTCAACAATTGTTTCTAGTGCCATAAAACAAAAATCCTTTTCAGTGTTAGCAACTAGAGCAATGTTGTCATCTGTTATCTCATCTGGTAGACTGCTCCAATCAACAAAACCCTGAGTAAAGAAACTCTGTTGGCCTGGTTGACTGGTCTCTGCAGGAGCAGAGGGTGGAGTAACAGTCATTGGCACAGGTGCCTGAGCAACAGGTGTTTGGACATAGTGATACTGAGGAACAGTGGTTTGGACATAATGCACAGGAACAGTGGTTTGGGTCTGTGCAAAGTGAGCAGTGTTTTGCACATGAGGTACATTAGGGATGGTTTGATAAGTGTTGGTCTGTGGTCTTTGATTTGGATAGGTAATCATAGGAACTCCATTTTGACTCCTACACTCCCTAGCAAAATGACCCATTCTATGACACTTGTAACACTTTATCTTTGATTTATCCAACCCAACCTTTGACCCACCATGTAAACCTGGAAACCTTCTGCCAGTTTTCTTATAGAAGTTATTGGTTCTAATACTGAGCAGGGCAACCTGGTGTAAGATGTCCATTTCTTCTAGGTCCAAAGGGTCAATATATTGCAAGTCATTGTACACAAAAGATGAATTATCAGAAGCCTGGATATCACCACTGGCTGTGAAAGCACAGTTGTTTGGTGATGAGTAAGAATCATTATTAAAACCAGTTGTTATGTCAATGTAATGATCATAACTCAGATCCTTACTACTTCCAGAACCATCATCCTGACCCAACAGTGCAGTATTACCAAATACATAGTCATCTGACACTTTGCCAGAGTCCTGGAGCTTCTTTTTCTGGTTAAGCTCCCTTTCATAAGTCAGGAGCTTACCATGAAGCTGGGTCAGGGTTAGGTCTTTGAATCCGATAGAGTTTCTCATAACTATAGCTATAGTGTCCCATTTGTCCTGAAGTGATCTAAGAAACCTATGATTCAGTGTTGAATTAGGAAAAGTTAGACCAACCAGTTTAAGTTCACTAATTAGACAGTTAAACCTTTCAAACTGCTGTGTTAATGACTCCCCTTTTATGTGACTAAACGTTTCATATTGTTGGTTAAGTATTTCACGGTTGTTTTCAATCACATCATCAGTTCCCCCGAATTGCTCTTTAAGAGCATCCCACAGTTCTTTAGCACTATTGCAGTGCAAGAGACCGGCATAGATATCATTCGGCAGTGCCATGGCTACTATGCTGAAAGCCTTGGCATCTAGCTCGATTTTTTGAAAATCTTGCTCTGAGTAGTTCTCAACACTCTTTGGTACTTGGATCTTTGGATCCTCGGCACTCGGTACCATTGGAACATGTGGTCCAAATACTACCGATTTCCAGCACCCTGTGTTCTGTTGTGCTAACACATGAGCTACCCGACGCTGCCAGATGTTGTATTCTGACCTGACAAGCATCGGAGGCTTGTTGTGTGTGCCAGTGTTGTGTGGATCTTGATTAAGTGAAGTCATTCTCTTGGTTTTTCAAAAACAAAGTCTGTTTACTAACTGTTGAAATGAAAATAAACTATTACTCTGTTTTAACCCGACAAAACAAACGATATCAATGATTATGAGCTGATCTGTGTATTAAATTGATTGATTAGATCAGATTTAATTGACCAAGCTCTGATACCAATTGTTAGGATCTGAGTATTGGACTGTTTTGATTAAGTATGAAATATGAATGAAGTATAAATGGAAAGTGCAGCGGAATAAAGAATAATCAAAACATAGAGAATAATTGTTATCAATCGAATGCTTTCATTAAACTGAAAGATTACAATAGTACAATTAAAGCTCCCCCTCAGCCTGATCACTCAGAGTTTGTTTGTCTAAAGAGAATGACGAGTGACGAATAGAACAGTACAAGTACTGTTCTATTTATAGACGAGTACAAACCTCTGATGATCACTTAGCTGACGTCACCAAGAAAGCGACCCCTAACTGACTAACAAACTACAACATCTGTTAAACAATAAACTACTGTTACATTGAAACTACTGAAAGAAAAACTCTGTTAAACTAAAGCTCTGATGTCTTCTTATCATCTGTTGAACCAAAGTGCTGTTGGTTCAACAGACCTTTGTTCTTCAGATCTTTGATCAGCACTTGTTCTTTATCAGACTTTTGCTCTTCAGACTTTATCCATCAGACCTTTCATCAGCAGCAGTTGTCTTGTATCAGTTGTTAGGCAGCAGCAGTTTGGGAATCAGCAGTTCTTTGGAGGAAGCTTTCTTGTAACCACTGTTATTTATTCTTGATCAACACTTAGTATATTTTGGCTTTCTATCATCTGTTCTTCTCCAGGTCAGCAGACCCAACAAATTTCACAAGGTTCAGATTTTATTTTGTTAATATTAAGAGTATCTTTTAAAACAGCCAAGACTTGGTCAGAAGGATGACCCAGTCTGCTATGCCAAAGACTGGACTCAACAGAACTACTAAAACAGAAATTTTCAGTACTTACACTAGCACCTACAAAATACAGACCATCACTCTGTCTACCAGTCACCAGGGTTTTCTGGTATCTGGAATCCTGAATATAACATTGATGTTCATCAAATAAGACAGATAGTTTACTATTTCTAGCAAGTTTATGCACAGACATTAAACTAACACAGTAATCAGGAACTAAAAAAACACCTAACAAAGTAACATTCTCAGCAATTTTAATATCACCAATTTTAGTTACTTTGGCACTAGTTCCATTAGGATGTTTAACATCCAAATCATAACTAGATACATCTATACAATTAAACATATCTTTATCATTATTTGTCATGTGTTGGTTGGCACCAGAATCAGTAATCCAACCTTTAGTTAGAAAATTCTTTGTAAATTCAGAACAGCATGCAAGATTTTTTAAAACTTTTTCTAGATTTCCTATGCATGACATACTTGAGAAACCAGAAGTATTCACACTCTTACCTCCAGCATTGGAGTTATGTGAATCACTTCCACCTTTCTCACTGATCAGGTTCAGGATTTTAGAAATTTGTTCTGAAGAAAAGGGAACACCAGAAGTAGACCCAGTAAAAGGAACAGATTGTTGAACATTACAATTATTACTAGACATGTTAGATCTAGTATTCTGACCAACAGGTTTTTTCTTATAACCTGGTGGATAACCTACTAATTCATAACATCTATCAACTGTATGACCAATCATGTTACAATGAGTGCATTTCAAATTTGGATTTGGTCCTCTATTAGGTCTCCTTTTATTGTCAGAATTTTGATTTGATTTAGAAACAAAAGAGACATTTTGACCTTTTGTATTAGAACTAGAACTTCTATGTGATTCTTCCCTAGTTACAATTGCAAAAGCATTTTTCAAAGTAGGTAAAGGATCACTAGTCAACAGATTAGATCTTACAGGTTGATAGATGTCATCTAAACCCATTAGAAACTGCATAAGTTTTATTAATGCATTAAAATCATTAAATTCTTTTGCAGCTTGACAAGTACAACCAGGGACTTGAACTATAGCATCAAACTGTTTCCACATAGTGTTCAACTTGTGATAATATTCAGCCACAGTTGATCCACCTTGTCTAACAGAATTAATTTTTTGATACAAATTAAAGATAACAGACCCATCAATCCTATCATAAGTTTCTTTTAAGTCAGTCCACACTTCTGTGGCTAACTTAGAAAAAACTTGACCCAAATAAAGTTCCTCACTAACAGGATTAAGCAACCATGAAAGCACAACAGAATTACATCTATCCCATTGTCTTCCTAACACATCATCAGTAGTTGATCTAATACATGTTCCATCAATAAAACCAATTTTATTCTTAGTTTCAAGAGCAAGTTTCATAGCATTAGACCACACAGAGTAATTTTCAGTTCCTTTTAGTTTAATGCTAATAATGGTCAAACTAGATGTTTCACTAGGGTGCAAGTATAATGGGTCTCCTATATCCAGTTTACTAATCAGGGTTTCTGGTCCAGGACCTCCACCCCGATCAGGAACAATCACATCAGAATCACCCATGAAGAAACACAGACAAACAAAAAACAAGATAACTAAAAGAAACAGAACAACTATGATAATCAAAAAATAAGACCTAGAGAGCGAAGCTGTGTCAGTGTTCAGATCATGGGTTCATCACTCATTGGTGCCCATGCAGATCTTAACACAGGAGCTCTTTATTAACTATTATATTTATATAGTAATATAAGACAGATAAAACCACAATACTCAAAAACAGATAAACAACAAATAACAAAGAACAAGTAAGACACCAAATAGTTGGCACAATTCCGGTCCTCCTAACCCGGGCCTTTGCCCTAGACACAAGATAAGACAGGAACAATCTCACCAGAAACTCGTAGTCTGTAACCTTCACTTAGGGTTACACGACCAGAGAGCAATCACCAAAGCGTTCCAGAACAAGATCCAACCAAGACAGCAAGCTTCCAGTCCAAAAGCTCACCACAACAATACTCCAGAGTAATCAACAATAGTTGACCACAGAAACCCTAAATCCAAGGATCAAGAAATACAAATAATAACAGACAAGATCTATTATCAGATCAGATCTATTATAAGAAAGAGAAGACACAGATCTATTATTTAGATCTGATCTAAAATATGTAAACACAGATCTATTATTTAGATCTGATCTACACAATACACAAGAACAGCGGAAAAAACTAAACCAGAATCAAGAGCCTACGGCTCTGATACCATGTAGAAAACTAGGGTTTGATATAATCACAACACACTGAACAAGAATAATATGAACAATCCACACAAAATAACAAGAGAAATAGCGACAAAACAGGTGACTAAAAATATTATTAACCAACCCAAAGATTTGCCCCCCAAGATACCCAAGAACTTGTTAAATCAACAAGCTCAAAACAATACAGAGTCTAGTGATTCTTCTGATCAATATGAACAGACGAATCACTGGAAATATAAACGAAATACAAAGAAATAATAAGAATCTTACGATACAAGACAAACCCTAATACAGATGATCTAAAAGTGTGAGTGAGAGAGACGAGTGAACTGTTGAAAGGTTTACGAATGACTGATGAAGTCCTTTTATAGCCAAACCCTAATCGTTCATTATCTGGGCTTTGAGTCTGGGCTTGTGACAAACAGGCTAATATTTCTGGACTAATCAATTGGGCTTATGTACACCTGAAAACAAAACAATCTCACAAAACACATTAGACTTTATAACAAGAAAATAAACTAACTTATTTTTATAAAAAAGCTTTTTATTTTATAGAAAAAATATAGTATAAAGATTTATAAACACCATTTAATATTTGAATGAATACTGAATTATTATTTTTAACAAAATATATACTACATTATTATATGTAGTTTTCATATTTTCAAGTCGATATTGTCATATTAAATATTGTAATTCGTTCATGTAATCATGTTTGAGTTTGGTTACTTGAAACGTACAAGAGCAATAACTTCAATTTTTTATAGAAATATTTTAATATTAATAAATAAACAAAGAATACAAACGCACCGAGGAACGTTCGATCCTAAGCCGCACCCAGGTTTTCACCCGGCTGTTACTCCAGCGAGGAAACTCGTGTGGAGCCAGAACGGTTTCCGAGGGAACAACGTAACAAAGTCTGATACATCAGCGCGGACCCGGTTAAGATAACGTAGTCTCGGGCAGACCTTAGTTAGGGGCTGCCAATTAGGCAGTGTAACATTGGATCACTCATATGAAAGTCACCATTCAAAAAAAAAAAAAATCTTAGCAAATTGATCCAAAGGTTGTTATCGGTCTAAATTAGTGTCTTTCCACATCACCTTTACTATTATTGTAGACTTGTGCACATGAGAAGTTTTTTTTTCCATGCGACATTGTCACTATCACCACTACCATAATCGCACGTTAAGGCCATTAACCTAACTTCCTAGGAAACACTCATTTTTCGAAGTTCCGACTCGTTTTTTGTACTTTCAAAATTTTTAAAAGATTAAATACAAATCTAACATTAAAGATCTTAATAGTAACAGTGTTTATTTAGTGTCACTAAAGACACATTTGTTTTTATCTACAAATTAAACCACCTAAGTTTCAATATTCCTCCTAAATTAATATTTTCTTTAAACTAAGTGCCCTAAATGATTTAGTGAATTGTTGTTTTAACTTAAAATGAAGCTATTTAATTGTGAAGAAAAAAAATGTATCAGCACTAAAGATGACATAACGCTCAATAAAACTATCCTCCACCTTAGACTATAGAGAGTGAAGTGTGTGTGGGGGGTGGGGGAACTAATTAAAAACACATTTTTAATTAAAAACATATTTAAAAGCATAATAATTAATAATAAAATTACATAAAAAACCTAAAATTAAAAAAATCATAAAAAAATAATCCACGAAAATTTAAAATAAAACTACTACCAAATATGTTTTTAATTATCGTTACTGTCGTAATCGTCGGATTCGTTATATCTCGGTAGACTCCAAATATGATCAACCAAATCCGCTCGAAGGTTATGATGTCTTTGGCTATTCTTGATTTGAAAGTTGTTTAATGTTCTTTCTTCATCAGTAATGTCTCCTTGACTTGATTGCGTTTCCTCACCATAGTACTCGCATATTGTACGTCCTTCGTCTTCCAAAATCATGTTGTGTAAACTAACGCATGCGTACATCACATTTCTTATTTGGGGTTTTTCATACATTCTACATGGCATGGACAAAATGCGCCATCTTTTTTGCAAAACACCAAAATATCGCTCAATGTCTTTCCGTGCAGCCATTTGAGCTTTGTTAAACTTTTTTCTCTTATCGTCCAACGTAGTCCTCCGTGTAAAATATTTTATGAACACAACCCACTCATGGTAAATTCCATCTGTTAAAACATACTCGTACTTGTATTCTACCCCATTTACAAAAAATGTTCCGTTTGGTGCAACATCATTTACAAGATCGTTGAAAATTGGTGATTGGTTAAGAATATTTATATCGTTCAACGAATCGGGCACACCAAAAAATGCATGCCAAATCCAAAGATCTTGTGATGCAACCGCTTAAAGTTCCCACTCCTATTTCATACAATCTAAACTTAACCATGTTTTTCTTCGTGAAACTCCAAAGTTGTTGTACGTCACTAAATGTAGGTTTTCTAAAATATTTTTTTAAATATAGTTCAATGACGTACGCACAAAAATAGTGAAGAGTTTCCCTAGCTGTTCGAGCCGACATCTTTAGATAGTCGTCAATTATGTCGGAACTTTGTCCATAACCCATGTCTAAGCGCGGCTGTGACCTTTTGTAACAGGCTAAATCCCATGCTACCATGCACATCGGGTCTTTGTTGGAAATATCCGTAATTATTTTCTAAATCGTTTGATATTCTTAAAAATAAATTACGACTCACACAAAAACGCCGCCCAAAACTTTTTTCATCATATGTTGGTTCGGGTGAGAAGTAATCATGTACCAATAAATCATTTGCGACATGTTATTCACGAAGTATATATTTTCTACATTTGGGTTCGGATGTGACACCCGACAAACTCAGGTTAATACTTTTTATGAACATATAAGTCTACCTTTGTAACAACCCGGTTACTGGGCCCAAAATTTTTGCGAATTATTATTACCTATGACGAGTAAACCATATAAAAGGAATAATAATTAGTACGTTATTATGCGAAACTAAAAACCGAACCGTTGGACATAAACTATTACTATAGAACACGTTATACGAAACCGAGCTAATACCCGATAACGAATCCATCCGATAACCCCATGCTTAGTCACTAGAGGGGGGACACTTGTCACCCCCTCCATTTGACAACTCACCAATCCAAAACCATCAAAGAAATGATGGTTTTGATGAAAACCATCAAACTATACCAATTATAAAAAGACCCAAACCCCCCTCCCCCAACCCTTTTTATCTCTTGAAATAAAAACACACACATAATCAGATATCTAGAGAGAGAGGGAGCCAAGAAGGACTCCCGGCCACCACCCCCACGGCGGAGCTTCGGCGGAAGCCGGCGGCGTCACCTCTGAATAACACAACCACCCGCCCCCTTTACCTAACTGTATATTAGAAAGAGAAGGAGATGCAGAAGGAACCGATTAGAGAGAGAGAGGGAGAGACCCGCTGAAGAAAGAGAGAAATAGAGGAGAAAGGGAGAGAGAGATGGAGAGAAGGGAGACAGGATGACGACGGTGAGTGCTGTGGTGGTGTTATTGGACAGCGGCGGCGGTGGCCCGATGAAGGCGACAATTGACGGTGTGGGTCTAGGGTTCCGATTAATTAGATGGAGGAGCTCAGTGGTGGTTTTGCTGGACAACAGGAAGGCAATGGTGGTTTAGGGGTTGCTCAGAGGTTACCGAACGGTGTTGACGGCGGTGCTGGGCTTGGTTCAGGCTAAGGTCATGTAGATGATGGTAATGATCAGTAAGTAAGCCTCTTAGATCTATTTGTGTTTAAGTTAATTAAGCATAATATGATATAAGGATAGTTTGAGGATGGTAGTAGTAACATGGGTTAGGTTGACAGGTTATGATGGAACTGTGAATTGGATCCACTAGGATGGAGTATGGAGGTTTAGAAGAAGAATCTACACTTGATCATGACCAGTCAACACAAGTCCAACCTGGTCAACAAGACATTGTGAGAGGTATAACACTAACTATATAACTATTAACCTTTATAATTGTACGCGTGTGGACATTACGAGCTTAGTGAACGAACCAAGTACGCTAGTATTGGGATGAATGATTAGCTTGAACCCTTGGACATAGGACTCGAATTTGATATTTGGAATATAAGAGCCGTACATGATTACGACCAATAAACCTAAACATATATGAGATCAAGCGGACATGACCTCGATAAGTTGAACCTTGATACTAGACACGGTATTTGGATATGAATTATGAAGCATTCAAACCTGGGACATATCAAGATAACTTAATATTATATACAAACGAATCATTCGGACTTTAAATAACTATATATGTTATAAACTCAACACTTAGAATTTAAAAGACTATAAGACATGAACATTGAGCATCAAGATCTGGTTCATAACTTGGACACATAAGCAAACGGGACGCAAGGTATTAAGTTGACGTGTGAATCATTGCGACATTGGATTACTTCGTAAGACATACATGGATATTTGGACATTATGCAAATCACTTGGATTCGAGACCCTTGAGACCTTGAATGATCATATGTATACTTCCCTAACTAGTGAATCAACACTTGGAGCATGTAAGATTATGTAGGCGACATAACATAAAACATTGGATATTATAACCCGGATAACATAAATACACAAGATGATATGTATGTAGAACTTTGGACCAAAAAGCTGTACAACTGCATAACTAGATAAATACATTAAAAGCGATATTGAAATCTAGAAAGGATCTAGCTCATCCACACGTGTAACCACGATGTTCGGTTATACCCACTAACGTTTATAATTACCATAGGACCTTGTGTGTCAAGAACATATTGGCTCCCGACGTGGGATATTGTGTGACGTGACGTGACGTGCTGCTAAGGTGAGTTCGTGTACTTCCCCTTTTTCGTGTTTTAACTGTTTTGGGGTGAATGCATGCTTCTTTTTTATAAACTGTTGTGATGTGACAAGATACTAGCTGCCGGATTATACTGACACTCATTAACTCAGAGGTGAGCCGCTTAATATATGGGTAGTACTACTTGGGGAATCCCCCACGCACAGTGGACCCGGGACGTTGGGCCCGGGAAACCCTCCACTGAGGCCTGCGGACCGTTGCGGCATATATTATGCCTTGTAGATCTATAATGGCAGTAGATAGATCTAGTGTTAGGGTTGAGGGGTCGCTTGTACATCACGTGTGTTAAAACTGTGTAAACTTGTTTATGAAATGATAAACTGTTTTTGGATCCACTTATTACCTACACGGACTCACCAGCGTAATTGCTGACCCAAACTCTTTTAAGCATGTGTTCAGGTACTGCAAATGGATGGATGGCAACCGCGAGGTATATGTTTGCTAGTAGCGGATTAGAGGTTATCTGGTTAGAAGATTCGGCTATATGTGTTGCGGTTAGAGCCTCTATAGATAAGCAGGATAGAGATCGGATCGACTAGCGGATCACGCCTTATCAACTGCTTCGACGACCGCCGCGTTTCGTCCCTGCATAAATATTAGTTTATTTATTTAAGTTATGTAATTATATTTTTGGATTAGAAATTGTAAAAACAATAAATATTAGTTAACGTTGCTTCCGTTGTGCAAGTCTGTTACCAATCTGTCGTAACGTCCAGGACCCACCTGGTCGGGTTGTTACAGTTGGTATCAGAGCAACGGATGTACCGGAATAGGATATCTCCAGATATCCTATGCTACACCAGGACAACTTAGAGAACTTAGCGTTTAAGGCTCTAAGATTACCTAGCTAGGAGATGCCTTCGAACTTCATAAGACCGATCAGAATATACGGAACCAAAATAAGTCGAGTACCTGAACACACTAGAATGCTTACAAGGACTTAGAACCAGTGGGACTAGTAAACGGACTTTGTGTGATGTGCGAATAATGACTACGACGGAGATTACTAGAATAATTCCGTGAGGTAATTTGACAATTACACTTGACGTCATGTAATTGTGAATTTACAGGCACGGAAAAAGTTCTAAGAAATCCGAAGAGTCGCCTAGATTATGGGTAATAACTATGATAATTATGAAGTTGTTCAAGGAAAGGGACTATGCTAGAGTCATAAACAAGTGTAAGCTAGGCATGCGTGACCATAGTAAGGGTTGAACTTAAAACAGTAATACAATTTGGAAAATTTTTGATGAAATATGTGTGTTATTGCATGACTTTTGGGGTTAAGCGATGAGTTAACCATATTACAAAACCCGCAACATCACCTGGTGACGACAAGAAAGACTTGGGACTAGTACAACTTGGTATATTTGACATAATATATATAATAATTCTTACTGAATAATACTATATGTGACTAACTTTCTTGATTGAATGCGAACTAACCATGAGAACCAAGTACTTCACAAAGACTTGATACTACTTGAGAGAATCCAGAACATTAAAGCTAACCTGATCAACTTAGCAACCAGAGACTTTAATTCAATAAGTTTTACTTCTTGACCAATTAGTTACGATTACGTGTTCATATACGCTGAATTTCGCGATTTTTGCATATTCTCATCAGTTAGGCCAAGTTTAAGAGATTAACCATTGATTACTAAATTATTTCATTTGGATACGATTTATATCGGTTTCCATGGATTTAAGTCAGGAATGGGATTTTAGATGCAAAACCTCGAGGCAGATTTTAGAAAATGACTCTCAAGTATCGATCAAAGTACCAATGAATAAGATCCGAGGAGATTTGTACACCATGAATACCATATCTAGTGATTTAAAGAGACTAGAAACGAATGCTACATGAAGTAACTATAGAATTTAGTATAGGTTCCATCACCTTAGTACCACATGTTATCTCGGGAATAGTGACAAAATCTTTGGATAAGTTACATAACCTTGTAATTTAGCGACAAATTATTAGAATAAAACCTGTTGGAAAAGACTAGGCAGGCTTTAACGGGGGGAGCGGAGACATTCTTGAGAGCTGATATAAGAAATGTGTAACCAGAACAGGAAAACCTAGTCTAAAGTTTGGTAATAAAATTTTCGCTGATGGCAAATTAACCTTACCAAAGGAAGAAATCTACGATGATTAGAGAATGTTATATGCCCCTTTGAAATGTTTAAGCTCAACATATTGTCAGGTATCCATCTTCTCAGGGTTCATGGCAACCAATCATACCTTACACCACATATTGTAGAAACTAGGAAGAGTTAAGAATTCAACACTATAACTGATAATAGATAGATTTAGACCCAGTATTAGACAGAAAGGTCTGTAAGAAGATTCTAAATCAATAAGAAGCAAGTCGTGTATAAGATTCCATTGAAGTAGTCAGCCGACACTAAGCGAAGTTTTTTTTTAAGGTTGTAAATTCTCAGAAAATATAGGATTCTCGATAAGGTACATTTTCAGGAGCGTTTTTCTGTCAAGTTTTGGGAAGATTTTCAAGTACGTTTACAAGGCATCATTGGTGTGGTGGGTTAGCTGCGGTACACCCTATATATAAACACCAATGACGCATTGGAAACAAGACTAGAAGTCAAACCAAAAACAAATCTGGATCTCTGAAATTTCTAGTAAATTTTTTAGGCTATCAAAGGTGTGGTGGGTTGGCTGCGGTACACCCTACATATAAACACCAATGATACATCGAAAATGAGACTAGGAATTAAAACAAGAACACACCTTAATTTGTTAATAGTTTGAACCATTAGTCTCAAATGATAAGTGTCGTGGTTTCTGTTCCTTGAGTCTGATAATAGGCTCTGTGAAGTTTTTACTACCCGTTTAGTCTTGAAATTACTTTGGCAAAATTGACATTAAAATTTACCTGTGACGTTCCGTTCCAGATAGATAAAGTATATTCTAACCAGGTAAATTGCAACAATAATATATGGAAATTCTAAGAACATAGTATGAGGTTAGTGTGAAACCACTATAAATACAATATGGCGTGTGAAACGACTATGTATACACAAGCACGAAAATAATTCCGAGGACGGAATTCCATTAACGGGGGGAGAATGTAACAACCCGGTTACTGGGCCCAAAATTTTTGCGAATTATTATTACCTATGACGAGTAAAACATATAAAAGGAATAATAATTAGTACGTTATTATGCGAAACTAAAAACCGAACCGTTGGACATAAACTATTACTATAGAACACGTTATACGAAACCGAGCTAATACCCGATAACGAATCCATCCGATAACCCCATGCTTAGTCACTAGAGGGGGGACACTTGTCACCCCCTCCATTTGACAACTCACCAATCCAAAACCATCAAAGAAATGATGGTTTTGATGAAAACCATCAAACTATACCAATTATAAAAAGACCCAAACCCCCCTCCCCCAACCCTTTTTATCTCTTGAAATAAAAACACACACATAATCAGATATCTAGAGAGAGAGGGAGCCAAGAAGGACTCCCGGCCACCACCCCCACGGCGGAGCTTCGGCGGAAGCCGGCGGCGTCACCTCTGAATAACACAACCACACGCCCCCTTTACCTAACTGTATATTAGAAAGAGAAGGAGATGCAGAAGGAACCGATTAGAGAGAGAGGGGGAGAGACCCGCTGAAGAAAGAGAGAAATAGAGGAGAAAGGGAGAGAGAGATGGAGAGAAGGGAGAAAGGATGACGACGGTGAGTGCTGTGGTGGTGTTATTGGACAGCGGCGGCGGTGGCCCGATGAAGGCGACAATTGACGGTGTGGGTCTAGGGTTCCGATTAATTAGATGGAGGAGCTCAGTGGTGGTTTTGCTGGACAACAGGAAGGCAATGGTGGTTTAGGGGTTGCTCAGAGGTTACCGAACGGTGTTGACGGCGGTGCTGGGCTTGGTTCAGGCTAAGGTCATGTAGATGATGGTAATGATCAGTAAGTAAGCCTCTTAGATCTATTTGTGTTTAAGTTAATTAAGCATAATATGATATAAGGATAGTTTGAGGATGGTAGTAGTAACATGGGTTAGGTTGACAGGTTATGATGGAACTGTGAATTGGATCCACTAGGATGGAGTATGGAGGTTTAGAAGAAGAATCTACACTTGATCATGACCAGTCAACACAAGTCCAACCTGGTCAACAAGACATTGTGAGAGGTATAACACTAACTATATAACTATTAACCTTTATAATTGTACGCGTGTGGACATTACGAGCTTAGTGAACGAACCAAGTACGCTAGTATTGGGATGAATGATTAGCTTGAACCCTTGGACATAGGACTCGAATTTGATATTTGGAATATAAGAGCCGTACATGATTACGACCAATAAACCTAAACATATATGAGATCAAGCGGACATGACCTCGATAAGTTGAACCTTGATACTAGACACGGTATTTGGATATGAATTATGAAGCATTCAAACCTGGGACATATCAAGATAACTTAATATTATATACAAACGAATCATTCGGACTTTAAATAACTATATATGTTATAAACTCAACACTTAGAATTTAAAAGACTATAAGACATGAACATTGAGCATCAAGATCTGGTTCATAACTTGGATACATAAGCAAACGGGACGCAAGGTATTAAGTTGACGTGTGAATCATTGCGACATTGGATTACTTCGTAAGACATACATGGATATTTGGACATTATGCAAATCACTTGGATTCGAGACCCTTGAGACCTTGAATGATCATATGTATACTTCCCTAACTAGTGAATCAACACTTGGAGCATGTAAGATTATGTAGGCGACATAACATAAAACATTGGATATTATAACCCGGATAACATAAATACACAAGATGATATGTATGTAGAACTTTGGACCAAAAAGCTGTACAACTGCATAACTAGATAAATACATTAAAAGCGATATTGAAATCTAGAAAGGATCTAGCTCGTCCACACGTGTAACCACGATGTTCGGTTATACCCACTAACGTTTATAATTACCATAGGACCTTGTGTGTCAAGAACATATTGGCTCCCGACGTGGGATATTGTGTGACGTGACGTGCTGCTAAGGTGAGTTCGTGTACTTCCCCTTTTTCGTGTTTTAACTGTTTTGGGGTGAATGCATGCTTCTTTTTTATAAACTGTTGTGATGTGACAAGATACTAGCTGCCGGATTATACTGACACTCATTAACTCAGAGGTGAGCCGCTTAATATATGGGTAGTACTACTTGGGGAATCCCCCACGCACAGTGGACCCGGGACGTTGGGTCCGGGAAACCCTCCACTGAGGCCTGCGGACCGTTGCGGCATATATTATGCCTTGTAGATCTATAATGGCAGTAGATAGATCTAGTGTTAGGGTTGAGGGGTCGCTTGTACATCACGTGTGTTAAAACTGTGTAAACTTGTTTATGAAATGATAAACTGTTTTTGGATCCACTTATTACCTACACGGACTCACCAGCGTAATTGCTGACCCAAACTCTTTTAAGCATGTGTTCAGGTACTGCAAATGGATGGATGGCAACCGCGAGGTATATGTTTGCTAGTAGCGGATTAGAGGTTATCTGGTTAGAAGATTCGGCTATATGTGTTGCGGTTAGAGCCTCTATAGATAAGCAGGATAGAGATCGGATCGACTAGCGGATCACGCCTTATCAACTGCTTCGACGACCGCCGCGTTTCGTCCCTGCATAAATATTAGTTTATTTATTTAAGTTATGTAATTATATTTTTGGATTAGAAATTGTAAAAACAATAAATATTAGTTAACGTTGCTTCCGTTGTGCAAGTCTGTTACCAATCTGTCGTAACGTCCAGGCCCCACCTGGTCGGGTTGTTACAACCTTAGCAAAACATTTATTTAACATAGTTAAATGCGTTAGTTAAGTCAGTTCACACACTACGGTCATGCGGGGAGTCACCGAGTAGCACACACAAGTCTCGTATCTCTTACGTTGGTGACATAACGAAATAAAGATAACTCGTTGCAAATCAAACGTCTTATAATTATTTATAACTTGCAAATACGTGTTTATGTGAGTTGATATGATAATAGGTGTTTTACATATTAATATGTGTTATCGGGTTGGTAACCGACACTAGACAAATGGGGTTAGAGAATTAAACATGGTTGGGGAATAGAGAAGATGTCAATTAGTGAAGATGCTCACCCATCTTCACTAAAGATGCCTTAGCGAAGATGCCCGCCTATCTTCGCCAATATGACGGGTTTTAGCTATAAATACCACCCTTAAACTCATTTTTATCACTTTTGAAACCCTAATCCACTTCCTAACACCCCTAGATGAATATTAACGTCTGAAAACACATATTATCACCCAAACACCTCATTTTTGAAGATTAACAACCTCCAAAATCATTACAAGTGAAGATCCAAAGGTGTGTAACCTATATAAAACCTTTTTAATCAATTTTGATGATGATGTTTTTTAAACCCAAATGTCCAGATCTGATTTAAGTGTGTTTTCCTTATTCAAAACCCTTCCAAATGATTTCCTAATTAGATCTAAACATTAAAAGTGAGTTTTCTCAAAGCAATGAACTTGGATGATAATGGGATGGTGTTGGTGACCTAAAAATTGGGGTTTTATGTTATTTGTTGGTTGAATAATAATACAATGTTGTTTAGATGATTTGTGATGAGTTAGAAGCATGTTTAGGTGGTGTTTGACTTGTGTATGAGATTTGACCCATTTGGGAGTTTATTGTTAGATATAGGGTTGTTTATGTAAGTTGATTGATAATAATCTAATAGGAACATGCTAGGATGATTACACAACAGATTTAGTGACCTAATAAATGTGGGAACATGCTTAATTGAGAAATATGCTGTTTATAGAAACATTTTCATGCATATTGATGAGACATCCTCATAATATGCAATTTAGGGAAAATACGTGTTTCATGCAAAGAACTGACCACTAAATGGACCAAGTTGTTGTGTTAAGATGTTAGCACGTTAATCATGAGATTCATGTTATCAAATCGGATATTTGCTATTTGAATAGGTGATGTTTAGCCCAATACCCTGCTGCATGCGAAGATGCCCAGCAAAAGGCGAAGATAGAGTATCTTCGCCCAAAAACCGAAATTCGTTAATAATTATGTTCGTTGTTATGCATCTTCGTTAAATGTCTATCTTCGCTCATAGCGTCTTTGTTTATGAAAAAAATCATATAATTACACGTGTATTGCATGATCGGTTATCTAAAAACATATTCATAATTGATAAACTTACATAATGAGTTACCAACGGGATGTCGAGTCTTGTGCGATCGTGTCAAGGTCAAAACACATTTTCAAACACACGTAGTCATGGTCTGGATAATCGGGGACTAGTTAACCTATGGGTTATTAGTCTAGATACTCATACACATTTTATGATAGTTCGCCGGTATTAGGGACTATCATTGCATTATCAGTTTATCTTATTTTTCAAGAACGCAACCTAAGGTAAGTTTCACGACCCCACTTTTACACACTTTATCATGGGGGAGAAACATGCTACACATTTTGGATTCATAAAGATCATGTTATATTATGGTTATCTTTTGTTTACTATACGATTCATCCAAGTCCTAGGGAAACCATGAATATGTGGGTATACATGGGTATACATAACGGGGAAAATATGGATAGATCTATTAGGCCTGACTAACCCCACCCGGGTCAACTGGAGGTCGAACGGGTGCATATTGTCTTTAACTTTCGGGCCTACCGGGGATGACGGTAGCCCAACATGGGCAGCACATACGGAGCATCATGTCAGTAATGGTTTTTAATTGTAGTAGTAACATACATAACGTCTAGCTAACGTTCGAATAACATAGTAGTAACGGGATTGATCTTTCGAAAATTATGGCAATGTTTTCTTATAAAACCTGCGAACTCACCAGCATAGTAGGTTGACATTTTTAGCATGTTTTCTCAAGTCGCAAAGGTAGCAGCATTTGGATTAGTCGCACGGCGTCTAGGTTTCATGCATAACATTTAAACACTTACTTTTACTTTCACTTGGAGTTGTAAACTATTTTGCTTTCGCTGTATTTGGGTTGATGTGTTAAAACTGCATGTTTTGGTTTACATTATCTTTGCACATATAGTTGTCGTTTTTTTGGGCCCGTTGACTTGGATCCTGGTATGTCACGCGCCTCGCGGTAAAACCTCGCAAGTGGAATTTAAGGGTGTGACACTATAACAAGGGGAAAATGTCATACAAAGCCATAATTAATCTTCTTCTTTCAAAATGTGATCCGACTAACATGAATTATTACTTTCTTCCTTGTGATGAGCGAAATAAGCATGATTTGCTAGACATGCTTCTCTTTGAGGATATGATTGAGGATAGAAGTTCATGGAAATGTAGGATTAAGGTCAAGGTTATTTTTAGGTGGAGGGTTTTGTTTTGTTTTAGGTTTTTGTTTAGTAGCTTAACTTTTCAGTTTATTTAAGCGATCTTTGCCTGTTAACATTGCGCTATGTGTATTTTCATGTGTTATTTGTCCATATCACGTGTTTGTTTATATTTTTTGAGTAGCTATGTATGTTTTACTTACTTTCATAAATGGATAAATTTCCAATACACCTTGACACCGTTAAGCTTAAAGCCCTTTGCTATAAAGAAGTATCCTTAGCCTCATCCATTGATAATAAACAAATAAATGGTTAAAAGAGTGAAAGGAAGTGACATCACAACTAATAGATACATGAGAATAGTGGGATTTACAAAAAAAATAGAGAGGCAATAATGGTGGATATTACAAGTTATTTGCATTGAATGCATGTGACAATTGCATGACCTGTGTTAATATTATAAGCATCTATAAAGAACAAATGGAGTAAAACAACTAGTGGTTGCCCATTTCAAAAGCATTTAAATTACTAGTTAGACCCTCTAGTTTAAAACCCATAAATTTCGTATTTTAAGCTTCAGATTTTAACACTTAATATGAGTATTTTCACAAAATACCCCCATAAATGGGTTTACTAGGATTGAAATGTATCGTTAAGTGTTTAACGTAGCAATACAACCAAGTTTAGATTAACATTTATAAACACAACTTCCAATCAACCCCAATGTAATTAGCGGAATTGTGACTCCGTATGCGTTTGGTCCATCAAAATCTAGCTTGATCTTTATCCGAGCATGGCTTGATCATACCTAGGGTCAAACACTATTAATAAACCCTTAAAAGCTTGTTAAATGAATCGAATTTGAAACAAACTACAAAAAAACTTATGGGCTTGTAAGCCCACCATAACTTACAGCTTGCCAGCCGTAAGCTACGCCTGGCTGGATTTGCTCTCTAATGATGGTTGTAGCCTATGGCTTAAAGCCGTAGGTTATGACTAGTAACTTCTGATCCTGGACTTCATCTAGGTCGTAGCTTATGGCTTTGGGGCTAACGAGTTGAAAATCCAACTATCGCTTAATCGGGTTTAGGCCTATAACGACCTTATTATGTGACTACTTGTGATTCCCAAACTTCTAGTTGCATATTACATTTTCCTAATTAAGTTTTTATTTGAGAGGATGTGCACCCATTCAAGTCATTCAACCGTTGTGGCTATGCCTCGTGTCTCTGACCACATGTGTCACTTACTCGGTCAATGCTTGCCCGGTCTGAATGACTTGTAATGCATTTTCATTGATGAATCGTGAGTCGCTTGGGAATCACAATATCAATTCAACTTCTAAGACACTTTTATTGGTATGAATTTAGAGTAAGCATATATGTATTCGAGTCATAGTAACGACTTACCTTACTCGTGGCCTTTCAAGCTCAAATCCTTTCCCGATTGACTTCCCGACACCTCTTGCCTGGCACCTGGAGTTTGTGAATCTAATGAACATTCATGTAATTGAGATAGACTTGGTTTTGAATAACCATACGAATTTTAACAAGCATATCAATTATTTGTCTAACATTAATTGAAATCGAGTTTCATTGTGGCGTTTTATCATACACTTGGTGGGCAAGATTTCACAATCATCATATATGGGTCATGTAGGTCACAAAGACCCATTCCCACTTTTCAGTTTCAAGGTTTGTATTATACAACTAGCACCCGATTTCATCGCTTTCATAATTAAGGTTCTAATCAACAGAATAATACCTAGAATCCTAGGTTCTACTTATGACCCACAAAACCCATCAAGTTCATGTCATGAATTCCAAGAATTTCACCCATTAGATTATTGTTATCAAGACTTTTTATGAGCTTATATTGGTTTAAGGCTCTCTTGAACTATAGACACCTTTATTAGCCACCAATTTATCATAATCATAAGTTCATAAATTTCACTATCATCACATAGACCTATAATATACCGATTTAAATGAAATAAAGGTTACCTAGATGATTGGTAGGCCTTAGATGATTAGAATTTCATTAATGCGGGGGCTAATCACCTTGATTCTTGACTGGATTGAGCTAGTAGGTGATTTAGGTCTTGTGTGTTTGTGTTGTCTATGTGTTTGGCATATGAATTGAAGGCCAGGGAATGAATCCCTGGTTTGTTTTGTTTTGATTAAAACTCAAGTTTCAAATGTGACAATTTTAGCCCCTCTAGTTGTATATTGGAATTTTAGTTAAAAGTGTAAGTTGGTTTTTACCCTCATTTTGCATAAACACTGATTATTAAATTCTGGGGTGTTACATAATAAATGATATTTTTATAAGGTAAGACTCCGCACCAACAAACTTTTATAACACTAAGACAACTCGTTATGGAGCAATGCCTTATGGAGCAATGCCCTGACCACTCGTTATGGGGCATGGCTTGTTTTTAAAATAACAGTTTCCTTGTGGCCTCTACCACATATCTTATATACACTGGGCGATCCGCCTTTCGCGTTCCCTTTCTTGGGGGATTCCCCAGCCTTCTGTTTCTTATTTGGGCTCGGGTTTTGACACATCACCCTTCTTTCACCCCTTTCGACTTGCTTCTTGAGTTCTAATTCTCGCTCGTGAGCCGCATTGATGATATCCGCCAAGGTTTCATACCTTGGGGGGGTTATGAATTCCCTGAACTCGGCCTCGAGCATGTTGTGGTAGTAATAGATTTTATGCTCTTCAGTTGAGCTAAGTTTCTGGAGAACTTGAGTTTATCTAGAAAGATCCCGTGATCTTATCTATAGTTTCCCCTTTATGTCTGAGTTGCGTTGTCACACCCTCAAAATCCACTTGCGGAGTTTTACCGTGAGGCGCATGACAAACCAGGATCCAAGTCAACGATCACAATAAACAAGTCTAAATGAACATATGCAATTTCAAAAACATAGTTTAAAATTTCCAAATAACAGCGGAAGCTTATTCTCAAAACATAAACCAAAAGTAATCCAAATTGTTCAACGTTTGAAAACCATGAAATCCTAACTAGACGCCGTGCAGACGCGTGCGCCCTAGTCCTGTGATGCTACCTTAGCGACCTGAGAAAACATGTAAGAGTTACGTTAGCACAAAATGCCGGTGAG
The DNA here is from genome assembly GCA_032199755.1 of Ambrosia artemisiifolia. Taxonomy (NCBI): domain Eukaryota; kingdom Viridiplantae; phylum Streptophyta; class Magnoliopsida; order Asterales; family Asteraceae; genus Ambrosia; species Ambrosia artemisiifolia. The sequence continues at coordinate 21,896,852 of CM063517.1, forward strand.
TTCACAGGTTTGTAAAATAAAGTACCAAGTTCATCCTGTCCATACTATATAAAATTGTAAACCAAAGTACGCTAGCTAGGCGTATGTTTTGTCACTACTACGATTGGAAAACCATTACTAACTCGCAACCCAGATGTTATGCCCGAATAGTAAACCTGTTCCTGTTTTGAGACAATATGCACCCGCCCGGCCCTCCAAGCCGACGAGTGGCGTTGGTCACTCCCAATAGATCTAATCACATTTCCCCGTTGTGCTAACCCGCACATTCATGGTTTCCCCCGGGACTTCCAAGGATCGTATAGTAAACCATAGAAACCCATAGTATGACAGTTGTTACCAAAACATAAGTTTAACACATGTTTTCTCCCCCAAAAAGTGAAACCAGTTAAAAGTGGGGCCGTGAACTCACCTTAGGTTGCGTTACTTCGATAAATGAATAAAATCAGCAAGCTATGCTAGCCCCGTAAAGCGGCGACCTAACATATGACAGTTACAAGTACTTAGACTAATAACCCGTAGGTTAGTTAGTCCCTAGATGTCCAGACCATAACCAAGTTCGTTTGAAAACACGTTGACTGTTAAACTGACCAAATGTACAAGACTCGACATCCCATTGGTGACCCGAGACTCCCCGTGTTATACTTGCTCTCTCAATCATACAATCATGCAATCACACTTAACATGTGTTAAAATCCAACAAGTTCTAGCACATAGTTCATTTAACACATAAATAAGTCCGAGCACATGTTACCAAGTTATTAGGTATGATACAGGGTTCCTAGCATGTTCCTAGGTGTCAAATCGGGTCTCAGAATGCCAAAATATACTTATAGCAGCAGTACAGGCGATTAGGAAAAGTCAACTAGCGATTACGTGGGTCAACAGGCGATTATGAGGGCTAATCGCCCTTACTATAGGCGATTAGGGTCATGTGGTATGCATTTCAGGAGATTATCAGGCGATTAGGTCGTAAGACATGCAATTCAGGACTTAACTAGCAATTAGGATCGTAATCGCATGAAATGAAGGCAATTAGGCTCCCAATCGCCTATACTATAGGCGATTAGGCTCCCTTAACAGGCGATTGGGCTCCCAATCGCCTATAGCATAGGCGATTAGGGTCCCTAATCGCCTTCAGCACGTCTGTTCTGGTTTTTCGCGCGTTTAACCCTCCAAATCAAATCCAGAACGTGTGGAAACACCAAAGATCAATCATATAACAATAGCAAACATGTTTCAATCAAAATCCCTAGTTTAACATCGTTCTACCAGCCCTGAATACAACCATGTTTCCCCAAAATAATACACGTAGCATGAATCATCACATTAACATGCATAACCGTAACCCTAATGAACAATTACTCAGATTTCATCAACATGCTATCATAATCAATCTGTAAACACCTTAATATTATGCTAACAATTCTTTTTGAATCATAAAAATCCCATCTTTTAATTATAATTAACACATACAACATGCATGATAGTTAGAACCCAATTAACAATGATTATTAACGAATTTTTGAAGACACAAACGTTTATAAACAGGTCTGGACCATTAGGGATTCAAAATAACGTTAATAAAGGTTGCATGAATGAAAACCACACCTTAGGTTTATGATAGATTGATGTAATAGGCTTGAAAACGTGTAGTTTGATCCAAAATCGTGTTCCAGAGGGTGTTTGCGAGTTGGAACGAGTTGTGGGACGGCTAGGGTTGTTATAATGAAGTTTAGGAGGTCAAGTGTTGTATTTATAGTCGTTTCTAGTCGCCAGGTACGTTACAGGCGATTATGCAGCTTTTACAGGCGATTAGGGCTGCTAATCGCCTTCCCTATTAGGCGATTAGCCCCCAATCGCCTAAAACAATGCCCAATCGCCTACCATGTAATGCTAATCGCCCTCCTATAGGCGATTAGGCCTCCCTAATCGCCTGTAGGAGTTGGTTCCGTGTATTTGGCCTGTTAAACCCCGTTTTAACATATGTTAACACATTTTCACATACCGACAAGTCACATAATGATTGTAAACACATAATACTTGCAAACAAACACATTCACACTCGTTCACCAATTCCCGGGACTCGAGACTTGTATGTTCCCTATGCTTTGACGATTCTACAAATCGTCACCCCTTGTACACTTAGTTAAGGACTGACATCTAATGATCCTCTAGCCTGACATCTAATGATCCTCTAGACTAAAATAACAGTTCCCGAACCATAACACGACTCAACTAACCCAGTTAAGTATAATATACGCGTGACTCGCTAAGGTAGACTTTGACCTAGACAATGTTGTCAACCTGAATTTGTCGGGTGTCACATCATCCCCACGTTAAAAGGATTTTCGTCCCGAAAATTGCACAAGTACCAAAAGGAGTAAACAAAAGAAACAGACAAAAGATAGAAACCAAGAGAGAGATTTACCCAAGTTGTCACATGCGTAAACTCCTCCTTGATCTGATTCACCGTCGCTTTGGGGCTATGATGATTGAGGAATGAAGCTTTGAATTCCCCCCTCCCCCAAGTCATGGCCCTTGAGGCTCCAAGCTCAACCCGCTCCTTTTCACATCCCACCAATTCTTGGCTAGGTCGTGTAATTGCCCAGTGGCATAAGCTATCTTATCATACTTTTCACAGGCAGTTCAATCAAAGATGTCCCCATCTCTGATAGACATCATTGGCATTGGACGGGGTTTACCTCCCTTTCATAAGGATTTGGGTTGCACGCCATAAACTTGTCATATAGACAAGTTTTTCGAGTTTTGTTTCGGTTGACTTCCTAGAGAACATTCTCCTTGATTTCATTACACTTCTCTTCGATTATTAAGAGGAATGTTGTTTAAAGTTCTCTTAGGAAATGTGGCATATCTTTTTGTACGGCCATCCCGATTTCTTCAGAAACGACATCCTTGTTCTCCCCCCAGTGACGGGAGTTTGTCCACCAGATGTGGATTCATCAGCCATCTTATGCTGAAAAGTTTATCATGAGTTAGAGATATTTCAATTTGATTTATTCGATTGCATCATCTATGCGATCATGAATCCCCAATTCTCGGTTCGGCTGAGCCCCAGCTCACCGTGATCATGCTCAAGCGATTGGTGTATTTTCGGGTCTTAGTGTTTAATACACTATCCCCGTGTTTATTCCTGATTGAATCGTGTTCAATCATGATATATATCGTTTTGACTATATTAAGATAACTTTGGGAATAACTTCCTTACCGGATTAATGATCAAGCTCGAACCAAATGCATATCTCAATTAACCTTGGGCTCTAATACCACTTGTTAGACCTTATAGTTTAAAACCCATAAATTTTGTATTTTAAGCTTCAATATTTAACACTTAATATGAGTATTTTAACAAAATACCACCATAAGGGATTTACTAGGATTGAAGTGTATCATGAAGTGTTTAACGTAGCAACACAGCCATGTTTAGATTTTAATATTTACAAACACAAGTTCCAATCAACCCTAGTGTAATTAGAGGAAACGTGACTTCGTATGCGTTTGGCCCATCAAAATCTAGCTTGATCATACCTAGTGTCAAACATGATTAATAAACCCATAAAAACTTGTTAAATGAATTGAAATCTGAAACAAACTACAAAACAAATTATGGGCTTGGAAGCCCGCTGTAGCTTACAGCTTACCAGCCGTAAGCCTAGCTTGATTTGCTCTCTGATGGTGACCGTAGCCTATGGCTTGAAGCCAAAGGTTACAGCTGGTAACTTCGGATCCTGGACTTCATCTAGGCTGCAGCTTACAGCTCAAGGCTGTAAGTTACGGTCTAAAGCTGCTGCAAGCAACCTAAATGCTCGCCCAAATGACCAAATTTACCCCTTTCTTGAATGAGCCAAGTTATTACCCTAAAATGGTTACTAAAAGACCTATGTGCTTGGATTATTTCATGATTTACACACTTTGAAACAACGTTCAATCGGTTATAACATCCAAACTATAATTTATGACCATTATAACATCAAATCCTTTCCCGCTTGACTTCCCGACGCCTCTTGCTTGGCACTTAGAGATTGTGATTCACATGACCATTCATGTAATTGAGATTCGACGTGGTTTTGAATAACCCTACGAAGTTTACCAAGCATATCAATTATTGTTCTAAGACTAAACGAATTAAGTTTCATTGTGGAGTTTTATCATACACTTAGTGGGTGAAATTTCACAATCATCATATATGGGTCATGTAGGTCATAAAGACCCATTCCCCCTTTTCAATTTCAAGGTTTATATTATACAACTAGCACCGGATTTCACTGCTCTCATAATTAAGGTTTTAATCGAGACAATAATACTTAGAATCCTAGGTTTTACTTATGACCCACAAAAGAAATAAAATTCAAGTCATGAATTCCAAGAAATTCACCCATTAGATTATTGTTATCAAGACTTGTTATGAGATTATTTTGTTTTAAGGTTCTCTTGAACTACAAATACCTTTATTAGCCAACAATTTATCATAATCATAAGTTCACATATTCCACCATCATCACATAGATCTATAATATACCAATTTGAATGAAATAAAGGTTACCTAGATGATTCGTAGGCCTTAGATGATTAGAATTTCATTAATGCAGGGGCTAATCACCTTGATTCTTGACTGGATTGAGGTAGTAGGTGATTTAGGTCTTGTGTGTGTGTGTTGTGTATGTGTTTGGCATATGAATTGAAGGCCAGGGAATGAATCCGTGGTTTGTTTTGTTTTGATTAAAACTAAAGTTTCAAATGTGACAATTTCAGCCCCTCTAGTTGTATATTGGCATTTTAGTTAAAAGTGTAAGTTGATTTTTACCCTCATTTTGCATAAACACTGATTATTAAATTCTGGGGTGTTACATATTAAATGATATATTTATAAGGTAAGACTCCGCACCAACAAACTTTTATAACACTTAGACCACTCGTTATGGAGCAATGCCCTGACCACGTTGCGGTTAATAGGTGTTATACACCCCTCCCTAGGGTGTGATGCATACTAAAAATGGGGTTACGAGTTTGGAATCAACCTATTCACACCTTTAAACTCAAATATGATGCAAAAGGTGGGTTGAATTAATTAGGATAGCCAATGAACAAAATACATGTGTCCCACTTGTCTCTCATTTTCTTTTTTGTTAATTTCAGCTATACATTATTTTAATAAGTAGTGGGTGGTGAAACCTTGTAAGACCATAACTCACAAATGTGAAAATAAGTGAGTGAAAGCTCATATCTACGTGGTAGTGATATGGACTGAAAAAATGTGAGACCATTACATAGCCTTAAAAACAATTATGTCTAGTACAATAGAAAATGCTTCATATTTGTCTAAGCCATGCTTGCGATGTGCGCTATAATGTATATAAGTGTAGGCCATTGGGGAGTCAAAGTGAAATTGCACTAATATTAGTGTTATTTTACTGATTTTGTGAAAATCAATGTTTTTAGAACCGGACCGGATGATGAACCGGTTTCCTTACCGGTTCACTGGTCGGACCGGATTTAAGAACCGGATAATTAATTTATAACTAAAAATATATAAAACTAAAACTAGCATTAACCTATTTATCTTTTTGTTTTTATGAGGTGTCATACATGTAAAGTATTCATTCTACAAGGTCTAAAGATGAAAAATATTCATTCTTCAATGACTAAACATGAAACTTTGTCACAGCTGTATACATGAAATCATATTCAATCAAAACTTTGTTCATATTCTCTGTATGTGTATTTATGAGTTGCTCTTTCTCTCTCTTTCTTTTTTACCTACCCAATAACTTTCATAAAGCTTTAAAAATTTAAACCCAAATCCATATGAGCATACCTCTCTTACATACACTCATATAGTTACCAAACAGACAGTCGATGCTTATATATATGTATGTATGTATGTATTTATGAGTTTCACTCTCCCTTTCTTTTTTACCTACCCAAATCCAATGAACCTGCAAATCTGAAATGAAAGAGATAGATGATGATGATGATGATGATGATGATGATGATGATGATGATGATGATGATGATGAAAGATGGTTAAAGGTTTTTCTTTGTTTTGTTCATGGTTGGTGGCTGCAAAAGTTTTGAAAGAATGAATACAGAGAGGGTAAATTGAAAGGATAGGTGATAGGGTTTTGTAATTTGTTTAAAAAAAATATAATAAACAAATCGTCCGGTCCGGTCCAACTTCGCCGGTTCCTGGTCCGACCACCCGGGTCCCGGTCGAACCACCGGTCCACTGCACTGTCCGGTCTGTATGGCTGAACCGGCCCGTTCCACTGTCCGGAGACCGGTCCGACCAGCCGGTCCGGTTTTCAAAACCTTGGTGAAAATAACATTAAAAGCCGCGAATGATTAATGATGCATCATGTGGTAGCTTGGATAGCCGAGAGACAAAGAGGTACATGCATGAACCAATCGACATGTGTCCCGATTGTTGAGTGTTATGTGCCTTATTTCCAAGGCTTGATGCAAAACTATTATCGAGCCAGGGGTCTCACTGGAAGCAGTCTCTCTATTTCTATGAGGAAGATGCAACATTGTCTACCTTGTCTACATGTTTCTTCTCAAACCCTAACTAAGGTTTATGATTGGTGGGATTTACTATACCTTGTCTACATGTTTCTTCTCAAACCCTAACTAAGGTTTATGATTGGTGGGATTTACTGAGTATGATGATGATAATAATGATTGGACTCAAGAGGACTTAATTGGAGTCCTAGACGGCAAGACCTACGTTAGAACCCTGAATATTGAAGACTCAAAAATTCACCTTTATCTCTAAGCCAGTTTTAAAGATTTTTTACTATATATAGAAAGATCTGTGAACAATATGTATTACCTCATGTACATAGGTGTGAGACAATCAATGTTATTGTTTTTTAAAGGTAAACTTCATTAAAACCAATCAATGTTATTGTTACTTGCACTAGCTAGTAATCAAGTAGTTGAAATCTTGATGAATTTATCCCATAATGAAATTGAAAGGTCAATCTCGAAGATGATATCATTATCCTTTAAAAAAAATCATACTTACTACAAATATCTAAGATTATTTCAAAGAAATGCTATATACCTTAAGCTATTACTTATGCCAACCTTTATGACACATAATCTTTAAACTTTTTGACTATAATCATACTATTTAAAAAAATATTTAGTTGATCTAAATATATGCTTTAACGTTTTCATCCCCATTTTACTCGGTAACGTAACATTTACTTTTATTTCACGAATGATAAACTGACACAGCCACTAAACCTACTTTTAAATACTATACCAATGTTAGCTGGATGACTATACTCCTTGTTAGAAAGTATTTATTAGGATTAGAGAATTCTCATCATTTCCTTATTCAATAGATTACAACATCTAAGGAGGCAATCAAGCAACTAGCCTGGATGACATGTAACATCCGCCTCTCTTACCACCAATATTGTCCGCTTTGCCCCCGATTGGTTGCCCATCCAGGAACTCACGGCTTTGTTTTTGGTTGCCCTGGTGGAGACTTCCCAGGAGGTCACCCATCCTGGTACTACTCCCTCCTGAGCACGCTTAACTGTGGAGTTCTCCTCTCATCCACTAGCATTAAGCCCAAAACGCGTTGGTGATTTTAAGAGGCATTGGATTACTTATGAACCAAGGATCTCTCCTGGCCACGGCCGATGTGGGATTTGCCTAGGGTGTCATACAATGGTCCATGTTAATCTTCTTAGAAATCGGTACTGTTACAATCACCCCCCCCCTTAGGGACTCATCGTCCTCGATGAGGTTTGCCCCACCATCCCGAACGACCCAGGAGTGGCTCTGATACCATTTGTAACATCCGCCTCTCTTACCACCAATTGTCCGCTTTGCCCCCGATGGGTTGCCCATCCAGGAACTCACGGCTTTGTTTTTGGTTGCCCTGGTGGAGACTTCCCAGGAGGTCACCCATCCTGGTACTACTCCCACCTGAGCACGCTTAACTGTGGAGTTCTCCTCTCATCCACTAGCATTAAGCCCAAAACGCGTTGGTGATTTTAAGAGGCTTTGGATTACTTATGAACCAAGGATCTCTCCTGGCCACGGCCGATGTGGGATTTGCCTAGGGTGTCATACAATGGTCCATGTTAATCTTCTCAGAAATCGGTACTGTTACATGACATCCATTCCTTTTTAATATTTTTTGTATTGTAGGATCATAAAGGTTCTTTTGTGTTAAATAGACTCTTTAGAACAAGTATTAACTAAAGTTAATTTGCAATGGAAATATTAAATGTTCTAATTTAACACTTTACTTTTAGTATGTATATATGTGTGGTCCTCGGGGGGCAAAAGTAAAGTTGCACTAGTTTTAACGTTATTTTACTTATTTCGTGAAAATAACGTTAAAAACGACAGACGGTTAATCATGCATCATGTGGTGGCGTTGATAGCCAAAAGACAAAGGGGTACATGCACCGATCGGGTTTGTCCCGATTGCTAAGTGTTTTGTGCCTTATATCCAAGGCTTGATACCAAACCACATCGAGCCGGGGGTCTCACTGGAAGTAGCCTCTCTATTCTTAGGGATAGAGGTAAGGCTGTCTACATCTTACCCTCCTCAGACCCTACCTTAGCTTTGCTATAGGTGGGATAAACTGAGTATGATGATGATGATGATGATGACTTTTAGTATGAGTAAATGCTCCCCCTCAAATGATTAATCAAAGTGCAATAAATACATAAGAGAATCTAAGTAGTTAATGATTGAAACAGTTGAAATATATTTAAGTAATACTTCTCATATAATGGACAATGAGATTCTGATAACAAAGTTTATATACTATCCAAGTCTATAAATTGAAGGTGTGAACCCATCTATTTATAGACTACAAAAATTACATAGAAAGATAACAAATAATAGTATAATACTACAACAGGCGATAGTATTGGAACTTGTACAAAATATCCATTAAAATACAATTAAACTATAAAATGCTGAAGTTTAGGGTGGTGGGAAGCTTCTATCATAACTACTGATTAAGTATAGAACTACTGATGAGTAAACCTTCAGAGTTTGTTCTTCAGTAGTTGTTCTTCAGATGCTCTACCTGGTTCACCTTCAGAACTTACTCTTCAGTACTTTGTCATGTATCAGCTTTTTCTTCAATACTTTGCATTTTCTTCTTCAGCACTTGTAATATATCTAACAAAAGTTGCAAAGAGGATATTAGACTAAGGTTGAAATGCTTATCAATCCTCTTTGACCCAACATGTATTCTATAAATTATAGCCTTCATTGTATTTCTTTATTATCAATCAATAACAAAAACTATTATTCTCTGATTTCTACCAATAATATGGTATCAGAGTAGTGAACGTTCTTTATCGATTCACAAAGCTCTTCATCTACCGCAACCCACCATGTCTTCTGGCGACAACTTGGCAAACCAAAGCAACAACAACAATATGCAAACCAAAGCAACCCTCCTTACCGGTATGCAATCCTAAAACCAAAACACCAAACTCGGCACCAAACAGAAATTGTTTCAGAAACAGACAAAACCTAAAAATCCTCAATCAGAAACATACTAAACCAAGCCAAAGATGACGACGACTAACGACTAACGACACAACCACCCCTACAAAAACCCCAATGAAAATAAGAATGTTAGATCACAACTCCATCAAATACTCACCCGATGAAACCATCACTGAGATCGTGACTAGCCGCGGCTACAAGGAGGATGTTATAATGAGTAATGTTAAATTGTTGTTCGGAGCGGTTATTATTATCGCCTTTTTACTCAGTTTTACAACAAGAAACTTCTCGATTATAAGAACTTTTTCATTGGATGCCTTGTGTTGTATGTGTTGTTTAACGGGATATTGTAGTTGATCATATACACCAAAGAACAATGCTTCAGACTTGTCGGTTATCCCGACTAGTGGAATGATGGACACAAGAAGGGAAACAGAAAAGCAGCGATCGCCACCAGCAACACTGAAACCAGCGGCGGCGGCGACCATCAACAGACCAGTGGATTCAGTGGAATTGCATTTGCTGGAGGATAAGATGCTTTGGATGGAGGTAACATGTTTGAGGGACTAACCTCAAATCTTTTTTGCAACTCTAGATTTTTCCCGAAAATTTGTTAGATACAAATAACATACAAAGTGTTTGTGAAGAAACACAGAGAAGGAACTCCACCATAAATGGTCAAAAGAACTCACACAAATCTCTCATAATAGACACGGGTCAGGCTCATGTTTTTAAAAGCTAAACTCAAAAGTATTTTAAAACAAAACTTATTTTATAAAACCCATGATTAAGCCCAAAATGGTTTTTAAATTGTTTCAAAAACAAAAAAAAAATAAAACATCTTATTTTCCTAAAGAAAACGTTAGTGGTAAAAAAATTAACAAAAAAAGGGTTTTATTGTACGACAAGCTAATATAGCTTAAAATTGCACAAAAACGGATGAATCATGGATATTTGACTGTGGTGCTACTGACATCATGACCTATGATTTGTTTGATATAATTTCAAAAAATAAACCTAGAATCAACCAAATTAAAACCGCTAATGGAGGGGTTGTTCCTGTTGAAAGGGGAGGGACTATTGAAATATCCCCTACCTTAAAACTCTCAAACTGTCTCTACGTTCCGTCCTTCTCACATAAACTGTTATCCATTAGTTATGTTACAAAAAAAAAATTAAATTGCACAGTCTTGATACATCCAACCTTCTGTATCCTCCAGAATATCAGAACAGGAATGATCATTAGGACACCCATCTATCGGATACTTCATCTTTTATTTCCAAAACTTTTTTTTTCCAAAAAAACTTTGGATTGTGAAACTTGTGTTTTGGCTAAGAGTCATAGACATACGTATAATTTAAGTAATGTGGGTTAAAGCTCATTTTTCTCTAATCCATTCTGATATGTGGGGTCCTATAGAGGTTAATGGGGGACAAAACTTTCGTTTTTTTGTTTTGTTTATTGATGATTGCACTCGAATGACATGGATTTATTTTAAAACATAAATCAGAGGTCTTTAAAAAATCACTATTTTTTATAACATGATACTAACTCAATTTAAAACCAATATTTAAATCCTTAGATCCGACAATGGAGGCAAATTTGTAAATGAATATATGAAGCAATTCTGTCAAAACAAATAGATAATTCATCAAAAAACTTGTCCCTACACCCCTGAACGAAATGGCATCGTTGAACAAAAAACCGTATTCTCCTAGAATAACTCGGGCCTTCTTAATTGAGTCCCGTATTACCACATCTTTTTGTCCAGACGCAGGTGCGCTACTACTACATATTTAATCAATCGGCTTCCTACCAAAGCACTCAATCTAAAAACCCATATCCAAGCCCTATCCGAGTTTACCAAAAGTCCTCCTCCTCTTACTCTTCAACCATGTGTGTTTGGATGCATTGTTTATTCTCATATACCTAAACACGCACAAGGTAAACTAGGCCCATGTGTAGAAAAATGTGTCTTCGTAGGTTATGGAATTGATCAAAAGGGGTATCGATGTTATGGCCCGAAACGTCAACATATGTACGCTACCCTTGACTGTGACTTCTTTGAAACCGAATTTTTCTATACCTGCCAACACAGTGGTTAGGGGGAGAAAGAGCATGTTGATCCACTGAATTGGCTGAAATGGGTCCCTGTGTCTACCCCATCCGAAAGCGAAGTTCATCACAATACCCAAGGTGACTCATTTACTTCCTCACAATCTGAACTGACCGTTAGTGCTACTGATCAAGATTCTCCTAGTCCTACATGTGAAATACATGAGGAAAACAAAAATGATGATCTCCCATATACACATGAAACACATGAGGAAACTGAAACTAAAAATCTTGACTCTCAAGACCCACCCCCCTAATATAACTGGTAACAATGTTTTTTACAAATATGTCTGATTACAATGAAATAGCAAGAGAACAGGTTATGCAGGAAGAACATGAGGTACATGAGGAACCAATACAAAACAAAACAACTGAAAAGTATGTATTACCCCCGAGGACCAATACACTCCAGAAAAGGAGACAAGATCAGCTAATCCCATGGCGAACCTGGCTTACAGGAATATGCCTGAAGAAGCTAAAGCCTTCACTGTTGCCTTGTTTAATGAACAACTTCCAATCTCAGTAGAACAAGCCTTGAAATCCAAAGAATGGAAAGAAGCTATGGAAACGGAAATTGAGGCACATATGAAAAACAAGACTCGGGAAAAATGTGTTCTCCCTACAGGAAAGAAACCAGTTGGTCGTCGGTGGGTCTTCACTATTAAACACAAAGTAGATGGTTCCATTGAGAGATATAAAGCCAGGCTCGTAGCTATAGGGTACACACAAACATACGGGATTGATTATTCCGGTACATTCCCTCCAATAGCCAAAATCGATACATTTCTTATGCTTTTCTCTATTGCTTCAAATGAAGGATGGCCTCTTCATCAACTTGATGTTAAGAATACCTTTATTCATGGAGAGCTGGAAGAAGAAGTATATATGGTGGCTCCTCCCGGGTTCACAGGCAACTTCAAAAAACAGGAAGTATGCCGGCTAAAAAGGATCCTCTACGGACTTAAGCAATCTCCTCGAGCTTGGTTTGGCAGATTACCTTAGCTATAAAGAAATACGGCTTCAAACAAAGCAACTCGGATCTTACGTTATTTCTCGAACGAAAAGGTAAATTTGTAACATGTCTAATTATATATGTTGATGATATGATCATTACAGGAAACGATGAAGAAGAAATGGAAAAGTTAAGAACAAATCTGTTCAAGGAGTTTGAAATGAAAGATTTAGGAAGACTGAAGTACTTCCTTGGAAGTGAAGTTCAAATATCCAAGCAAGGGATTTTCATATGTCAAAGGAAGTACATCCTTGATCTTCTTGCCAAAACTAGAATGATTGACTACAAGTTGATGACAAATCAAAACCTCTATATGGAAGAAGGAGCAAAACTAGCAGATAAAGAAAAGTATCAATGCCTAGTGAGAAAACTTATATATCTCTCATACACTCGTCCTGACATCGCATACGCAGTAGTAGTGGTCAGTGAATTCATGCACCAACCTCAAGCTAACCACATGGAGGCTGTATGGAGAGTTATAAGGTATCTTAAAGGGACTGCTAGTCAAAAGATTCTCTTCCGTCCGAACAAGTATTTAAAAATCCAAACCTATACAGACGCCGACTGGGCAGGACATAAACAAGACTGAAGATCGACATCAGGCTACTTCACCTTAGTTGGACGGAACTTAGTCACTTGGAGAAGCAAGAAACAAAAGGTTGTTGCTTTATCTAGCGCTAAAGCAGAATTCGGAGAAATTGCAAAAGGGCTTGCAGAGGTTCAATGGATACACAAACTTCTAACTGAAATTGGGTTCTCTCAAACCGAGTCAAGCAAAATCTTATGCGACAACAAAGCAGCTATACAAATTTCTGAGAACCTTGTTCAACATGACCGTACTAAACACGTGGAAGTTGATAGGCATTTTATTAATGAGAAACTAGAAAATGGAACTATAGAACTCCAATTTGTTCGATTAGAAGACCAACTAGCAGACATATTAATGAAATTTGTTAACGGGAGACTCTACAATATGTGTCTACACAAGTTGAGCATCGAAAATCTCACTACTCAACTTGAGGGGGAGTGTTAGAAAGTGTATCAATTAGGTTCAGAGAATTCTCATCATTTCCTTATTCAAGAGATTACAATAGCTAAGGAGTCAATCAAGCAACTAGCCGTTGGATGACATCCATTCCTTTTTAATATTTTTTGTATTCTGTAAATTATAACCTTTATTGTATTTCTTTATTATTAATTAGTAACAATAACTATTATTCTCTTATTTCTACCAACAATACTCCTTGGTATTTAGTAAACATCTTGGTGATACCATACTTCAAGCCCGTTAAAAGAATATGTATATACTTGATGAGTTGATGACAAGATCTTTAAATAATATCCATATGTATGGTTAATTATTTCTTTATTGGAAATTGAGTAGAGGATACTTGATTAGATGTAAAAGTTTTGTTGGCCATGATCCATTACTACCAACTAAACACAACTAAGTACCGACAATGACTAATCTTGATTTTTGGAGTGCCATGACGTTCGCTTGACATCAAAATTAGACAACCATTTGCGTGATAAAAAAAATACATATACTCTTTGACAAGTTGGTGTTATTCTTTTAAGAAATAAAACATATTCTATAATCATTCGTACCTTTAATTCTTTTGCTAGGTCATAATAAAGATTTGTGAAAACATAGCATTAGCAGATTAAATTTTATATTATTGCGCATGTTAATGTTAGCTAGTTATACTATAAGAGGCGTCACACTCACCTTTCTTATTCAAAAGAACGCGATTCTCTACCCTTTTTTGTTTATATTTCCGTATAAAGGGGAACACTAGGAGATACATTGAATTTTCACTTGACGATACATGATGATGTCTTTCTTGACAAAAGAAACACTATGAACTTTTCTATTGACTCAAAGTGTAAATATCATACAAATACGTATATTAACATTTTATATTAAGTGATGGTAGCCACTTTAATTGACTGAACGATACAAATGGGTGTGTGTACACAGAGTGATCTATGGCTATATTTGTGTGTGAATGAAAACACTCAAATAATTAGGAGTCAATGAATCACCTTTTACACACTGAATCATATTTCAATGGAAGATTGAGATAGATTGATCTTTTCTCTTTTGTCCGTTTCCATGATCACCACTAACAACTGTTTTGTTTAGTTATAATTATTTAGTGAAACTTTAAAGTTTATCATTAGCTCTCTGTTTTCTATATAGAAAAAACTAAAATCGAGTTAACTTCACGAAGAAGGTTATTTTGTGAATTGTGATGGCAAAAAAATTGACCTTGGGAATATGTACCCTAAAATATTGGTGTGCATATGATAATAGCATCTTATTAATACATTGTACAACACTAATATGTTTATTATTAAATACAAAGGTATATATGTACTAAAAAAAACTATATAATCTTTAACTTATAACGATGAAAAACACTAATTTTACTATAAGAATAATAAACTTAATCATCGTGATATGTGTATTATAATTCTAAACTATATTTAAAGTCATATAGTAGTATTGTACATGACATGACACTAGTATATTAGAATTCTTTCTTATTATTAAACAAAATGTTAATAGACGGTATATAACGTAACATCATCGATCATCTATTAGGTCATTATTGGGGAAAAAATGATATACCCTTGAGAAAATGACGTAGCAACCATTTTCTTAATTTTACCTATGAGATACGGATATGTCAACACCGATTCATATGGCTATCCAACTATCTCAAATATATTTAAAGACAAGTTCATTTAATATTTAAACTTAAATAACGTAGAAATTAAGAAAATGGAGATAACACAATTTGTGTAACTTTGACACCTAATCAAATTAGGTATATTTATATATTCTCAAATACCATCACATGGATTGTCCATGCTTTTATAGCTAATAAAACCAAACTCACATAACAAACCATCACATTCTATTTCTTATTTTTTTTAATATATTATTCCCATTCCTTCAAAAAAGAAAATCTAATCACCCCAATTTCTTGAATTATTGAGTCCACTAAAACTAAAGCTCTATCTTACCTTTATCAAATAAAAAGCAACAACAATCATTAAAAGAAAAAAAAAAATTGGTCACGAATGAACATAACCATGTATTAATGGTATACTGTGTTACCTCTTTAAGTGTTCAAAATCCTGTAAGACGCAAGTATTAGTGGTTAATAGAACGAAATTAAGATTACGTTAAAATTAAAATTACGTTAGTTTGTCGTTAAAATAAAAGAAAATTCTGAAACTAAAAAGATTTATTGTTTATCAGGAAAATTAGTTACATTTATACTTTGATGCCCATCTTTTCCTTACCTTATTACAACCCACCAAAATAAAAAAATTTACAAATTCCTCCACGTATGCTTCCAATAATAATATCATCACATAAACAAAAACCAACTGTAACAAGTAACCATCAAGAGCCCTCAACGACGTCGTTTACCAACATCTTCACACGTTTACTTTGCACCTTTGAGACAACTGATACTTAATCCCAGTCCCGACAACAATCCCAGGAAAAGCCGAATTCTGTTTATTCCCAAACGGTATATAAGCAGGACACGTCACATGTATATGATACCTTCCAGAAATAAACCTTCCAACTCTCCATCTCACCCGTCCATTCAACTTTATCAACAAATTAATCGAACCGTTGGATTGGTCCTCAGATAAGGACGCCCCGTTGTACGGGGCCACGGGAACGTTGTTCCCAAACACAAACGGGGACCACACGTTTGTGTCATGGTGGCCCTGGTACACGGGTTGTATACCAGTGAAGTAAGTAATTTGTTGGTTTTTGTATGAGGCGAATACGTTTAGTCTATCGTAGTAGATCCCGATACGAGAGTTCGGGTTATGGGAAGAGACGGTTACTTGGAAGTTTGAGGTTAATAATATTGGTGCCGACACATTGAAGTTGAAAATTGTAGCGTCTTGGAGAACGAACCTTGGCTTTCTTGGTTGGAGGATAGCCCATGTTATTAAGAAGGTTAAGAGGACGATGAAGGCTAGGATTAGGAAGAAGGAGCATAGTTTACGGACTAGTTTTTGGCCTTTGTTTTTGTGGTGGGTGCACTCCTTGACGGACATGGTTGTGGGTTGGGTGTGGTGGTGATGGGCTAGGAATAATAATATTATTACTAGTAGGTGTAAAGGTGGTGTGGACAGATAAGTGTGTGTGTGTGGAGCTAGAGAATTAGAGAAGTGTAGAAGGATCAAGTGGAGGGTGGGTTTGATTTTAAGGGGATTGGGTGTGCTTTGGAGGGTTGTACGGTGCAAGTTGGGGATGGGTTGTGGGACTATGTGACTATGTTTGTTTTGGATTTTGTTTTTAACGTTTGTTGTGGTTGAAAAGTTATGTTTTACTGTGTTAGGGTTGTTCTTGGGATTTGAACAATTAATAATGTGAAGTCAACTGTTGGTTAAATTTGGTTTTTTTTTTTTTTTTTTTGAAATGGTAATGGCTAGGGTTGTATAGGAGTCGATGTGACTTGAGGTTAAGGTTGGCTTGTTTACGGTTGTTTACAAACCAAGCAAAATCTGGTTGGCTCGGTCAGCTTGTGGCTTGTTGAGTTAGCTTGTTTATTTCAAAAAGAGAATTCTATGTTTTTACACATGTTGGTATATATTAAAACAAATGTTAATATTTTTAAGATATGCGTAACATAGAATTTCTAAAATGTTGTTTCGGATTATAGTTGATATATATAAATTTCATGGTAAAACAATATCAAGCTAACGAGCCAAGCTTACCATGGCCTGGCCACATCTAATTACAAACAAACTGATGTGTAAGCAAATGTCAACAAGTATGGATTCAGAGACTAATAGACGAAAGAATCAATAGAAAACTTTATTTCAACTTCAAGAACTAACAATCTATTACAGACTCCAAGAATCAAGATCTAACCTCTAAACAACTAAGAATACAAATACTGTAACAAAGAACTAGATTAGACAACGAACGATCTTAGCTCTTATTGAGATGAATAAGAGCAGACCAACAAAACCCTAATCGTTCTAGTTGTGAGAGATGATTAAAGAATAACAAAAAACAATAAGAGAACTAAACTCGTAAACACATCCAGAGCAAGGTTTATATAGAAGAGATATAGGCTCGGGTAAAAGCACACCCGAGCCAATATGCACCGTTGGATGTCTTGAAAGAAACACACTCTTAGATCATCTGGGTCGTTGGATCAGGTATGGAGAGAGGATTGTGGATTGCCAGCTTGGCAATCTCACAAGTAAACACTCAACTCATATGTGGGCCAATATAACGGGCCTAAATCTTGATCTGTATCCGAAGCCCAATAAGCTGCTATCCATCCAAATCAAACTGCTAGCCCATCTCGTCCATATGCATCTGCTAGCCCACGTGATACCTCAAACCCATATCAAACCAACAAAGAAATAAATGTGTAAGAAAATGTTTATAAGACAAAATATTATGTATAAGATATTTATGTGACATATTGATATATTGGTATATAATTTTAACCCCCCCCCCCCCCCCCCTCAATTTGATTAACCTGGACCAAATGGGTCAAATAGATGAAGTTGTTTACAGGCATTGCCGCATTGACATGTTGATGAACTAAAAGCCCTTTTGTAAAAATATCTGCTAACTGATTTTGAGACTCAATTTTTACAGGTTTAGCAACACCATTTGAAACTAAATCTCTTAATAAAAATAGATCTATGCCAAAGTGTTTAGTTTTATCATGAAACACTGGGTTAGCTGCTATTGCTAAAGCAGCACTATTATCACAGTGCAAATTAACAGGTAATTCAACAATCACTTTTAGTTCACTCAACAAATCCTTTAACCAAACTACTTCACATGCCACAGCACACATGGCTCTAAATTCTGCTTCAGCAGAAGACCTAGAAACAGTAGACCGTTTCTTACTTTTCCAGGTGATCAAATTGCTACCTAAGTATACACAAAACCCTGTTATAGACCTTCTAGACTCTATACACTTTCCCCAATCAGAGTCTGCATAAGCATTTAGACTAAAATTACCAGTTTTTGTGAAAAATACACCTTTACCAGGTGCTCCTTTGAGATACCTTAGTAACCTCATAGCAATCTTTAAATGACTCTTATAAGGTTTGTGCATATACTGACTAAGAAAATGTACAGTGTAGGCTATATCTGGTCTAGTATGTGATAGGTAAATCAACTTACCAACCAACTGTTGGTATCCAGTAATATTGATTAAGGGTTTATTATCACCAACTATCATATTATTAATCACATGACTAGGCTCAATTGGATTACCAACAGGCTTACAACCTGTTAACCCATATTCAGCCAACAACTCAGAGAAATATTTTCTTTGTGTTAGACACAAACCATTAGAATCCCTAATGACTTCAATGCCTAAAAAATACTTTAACTCACCAAGATCTTTGATTAAAAATTTAGTTTTAATTGCATGTTTAACTTTTTCAATCTCATCTATAGAGTTTCCAGTTATGATTATATCATCAACATACACTAATAAAACTATAAACACAGAATCACAGATTTTGGTAAACATAGAAACATCAAATTTACTTTGAGTAAATCCAATGTCAAACAATGCAGCAACTAGCTTAGCATTCCACATTCTTGGGGCTTGTTTCAGCCCATACAAAGATTTATTAAGTTTACATACTTTATTACTATTACCAGTATCAGTAAACCCCTGAGGAATAGACATATAGACATCTTCCTTTAAATCTCCATATAAAAATGCATTATTTATATCAAGTTGAAACAGTTTCCAATAATTTTCAACAGCCAATGAAATAACACATCTAATGGTAACAAGTTTAACCACAGGTGAAAATGTTTCATCAAAGTCCACCCCTTCTTTCTGACTAAACCCCTTAGCTACCAATCTAGCTTTAAACCTCTCAATTTCACCATTTGCTTTGTACTTAATTTTAAAGATCCATTTACACCCTATTTTACTTCTACCCTTAGGTAACTCTACAATATCCCAAGTGTTGTTCCTATAAAGAGCTTCTAATTCCTCATTCATGGCTTTGACCCAATTAGGGTCTTTAGAAGCTTCAACATAATTCCTAGGCTCAACACTTTTATTTAAACTAGAAGCAAAACACTGATTTTCAAAAGAAAGGTTTGAATAGTTAACAACTTTTTCAAAACCATATTTTACTTTTCCATCAACAATAAAATCTTTAAATCTTTTTGGAAAAACTTAATCTCTATTAGATCTTCTCATCACAGATTCAGATAACCTCTCAGTATCACCCTCAGGTTCTAAGTTAATATCTTTCTCAGTACTCACACTCTCTGCCCTACCAGTTTCTAGACTAACACTACTAGGCTTCTGTTTGCCAATCTGTTTAGATTGCAAATTATCAGCCAAGCCTTTAGAGGTTCTGTCTACAGAACCTGATTGCAGAGACTGGTGTGTTCCTGAGTCTAAATTTTCTGAATCCTGTTCAGAATTAACCTTTCCCTCATCATTGGGATCATTTACACCCAAGATACCTAAATCTGTGTCTTCATAGAAGTCAAAAAAGTTTATATTTGTAACTTGTTTAAAAATATTTGAGTCAAATTTTTCATAAACTGTTTTTTCTTTGAAAGGAAAGAAGTTTTCAAAAAATTTAATATCCCTTGAGAAAAAAATGGTTTTACTGTCTAAGCTAAAGGCTTCGCACCCTTTTTTCTCATAAGAATACCCTATAAAAACACATTTTTCACTTCTACTTTCTAATTTATTTGACTCATTAAGGACTGTACAAAAACATAGACATCCAAATATCCTAAGATGGTCAAGGAAAGGCTCAAAACCATACATCAACTCATAAAGGGGTCTTTCCAGCTAGCACAGAAGAGGGTGTCCTATTGATTAAATAAGCAGCAGTCAATATGCATTCACACCAAAACCGAACAGGTAAAGAACTTTGAAACAACAAAGCCCTAGCAACGTTAAGTAAGTGTCTATGTTTTCTCTCAACAACCCCATTCTGTTGGGGTGTATATGCACAGGTTGTCTGGTGTATGATACCTTTTGAATTACAAAATTCTTTGAACTGTTTATTAACAAATTCTGTTCCATTATCAGATCTAAAAACTTTAACCTTACTTTTGAACTGTGTGTCAAGAATATTAAAGAAAGTCACAACATATTCAAAAACCTCAGTTTTAGTTTTCATCATACAAACCCAGACAGCTCTTGTGTAATCATCCAGTATAGTAAGGAAATACTTATTTCCATCCCTATCAGGGACTTTATAAGGTCCCCATACATCTAAGTGAACAATATCACCTAATCTCATAGTCTTATGTTGACTTAAAGGGAATGGTTCCCTGTGTTGCTTAGCTCTATGACATACTTCACATGGATCATTGTTATCAAATTTTGTTAAGTTTAATTTTGTTTTTAAAACATTAATAACTTGATCAGAAGGATGTCCTAGTCTAGCATGCCACAGATCATACAATTTCCTATTATCTAAACACACCTTATTAGACACACAAGCATTGCCACACATGTAAAGTCCATCCATTTGTTTACCAGTCACCAATGTTTTCCTGGTTAATAAATCCTGGATATAACAAGTATGTTCATCAAAACCTATATACAACTTATTATCCCTGGCTAACTTATGGACAGACAACAAGTTAACAGAATATTCAGGAACCACAAGTACATCTTGCAAAATAACACCATCAGCTAAATGTAAAGTCCCAATTTTAGTTACCAATGCAAAAGTGCCATTAGGATGTTTAACCCTTATATTAAGTTGAGAGACATCAACAAAATCACTTAAAAACTTTTCATCATTTACCATATGCTCATTGGCTCCTGAATCACATATCCACCCTATCCCTTTTAACACCCCATTACTACTAATAAAACAGTAAATATTAGAACTCACAGAAGAAGCACAGAATAGACTACCTGTAACATTACAATTCTGAGCAACATCACTAGGTTTCTCATTCAAAAAATTCATCAGCTTAGCAAGTTGTTCACTAGACAAAGATGGAATAGACACATTAGAACTACTAGTGGAGTTATTAGCTACAACTGCCTTCTTACTTGGATTTCCTTTAGACCTCATCCAAGTAGGGTACCCTATTATTTCAAAACATTTATCTATAGTATGACCATTCTTATTACAGTGAGTACACTTTAATGCAGGATTAGCTTTTACATTCCTTTTATTAAAATCAACAGGTTGATTTACTTTAGAAACAAAGTTAACAGTTTGACTAGTTTTAGAACTATTTGAAGAATTTCTGTGAGATTCTTCCCTAGATACTACAGCAAAGGCTTCCTTAACTGAAGGAAGATTATCCTTTGTTAGTAAATTAGTTCTAACACTTTGATAACAATCATCTAATCCCATTAAAAACTGCATAAGTTTAATCATGTGGACTATAGTTGTTAAACTCTTTTGAGGCATCACAAGTACAAGAAGGCAATTGTAGAATCTGATCAAGTTGTTTCCACATAACATTCAACTTATGATAATAATCAGCAACAGTTAAACTATTCT
Source organism: Ambrosia artemisiifolia (assembly GCA_032199755.1). NCBI lineage: Eukaryota > Viridiplantae > Streptophyta > Magnoliopsida > Asterales > Asteraceae > Ambrosia > Ambrosia artemisiifolia. Next base: position 21,919,022 of record CM063517.1, read on the forward strand.
GTTTAAACGAGTTGATTTTTAGATGAACATCAAATATAACTGACCCATCTATTTTATTATAAGTATCTTTTAAGTCCTTCCACACTTCAGAGGCTAACTTGGAGTATACTTGACCTAAGTATAACTCTTCTGATATTGAATTCAGAATCCAAGTTAAGACAACTGAATTACATCTATCCCATTGTCTTATTAACACATCAGCATCTTCAGGTTTAATACAACTACCATCAATGAATCCTAGTTTATTTTTAACTTGTAAAGCAAGAATCATTGCATTATACCACACATTGTAATTCTCAGTGCCCTTGAGTTTAATATTTACAATATTCAAATTAGCAGAATCACTAGGATGGAGATACAAAGGATCACTAGCATCTAACTTGCTAACCAATGTAACATTACCAAGACGACCATCACCAGAATCACTACTAGAATCAGCCATCACACAAGAAGCAAATAACAGCAAAAAAGAGACAAAATACAAAACAAATATCAACACTCACAAGCACAGTCAACATACGGAGCCAAGTCAGTGATCAAGATTCCAGGTTCATCACTCAAGGTGCCTGGACATATCTTTACTTGGGAGTCTGGTTTTCCTAAGTCTAAGCACTCAAACAAGCACTCTCGGAAACAAAAAACCAAACACACAGAGTCACTTAGTTGACCAATAACTGAAATCACACAGTAATCAACAATGACCAAAGACAATCACACAAAAATGCAACAAGTAGACAGGGGATGGCTCTCCCTGTGTATTTCACAAACTGGTCCACCCTAACCCGGCCAAGATATGCCTAGACACTGACTGAATGATGCAATAATAAAAAACTAAACTAGCTAAAACGAAAATCAGATGTAAAGGAACGATCTCACCAAATAACTCGTAACTCGAAACCTTCACTTAGGGTTTCGAGTCAGAGAGCAAGAAAGATCTTCAACAATCCTTGAATAACCAGTTTGTTTCCAAGCACAATCAGCCCAAATCCAGATCCAGCTAGCTTCAGTTCCAAGATCAGATAGCTATATCCAGAACCTCAAGAACCCAGAACAATATCAACCAATAGAGACCGGATCTACAGATAAGATCTATGAAACACAATATCGATATGTAGAGGAAACACACTGAAGACACAGATCTATTGAGGCAGACCTGATCTTCAAACCAAACCCTAAGATCTACATGAACGGAAGCGATCTAAAACGATAGACCAGAGCTAAGCTTTGATACCATGTCAACAAGTATGGATTCAGAGACTAATAGACGAAAGAATCAATAGAAAACTTTATTTCAACTTCAAGAACTAACAATCTATTACAGACTCCAAGAATCAAGATCTAACCTCTAAACAACTAAGAATACAAATACTGTAACAAAGAACTAGATTAGACAACGACGATCTTAGCTCTTATTGAGATGCATAAGAGCAGACCAACAAAACCCTAATCGTTCTAGTTGTGAGAGATGATCAAAGAATAACAAAAAACAATAAGAGAACTAAACTCGTAAACACATCCAGAGCAAGGTTTATATAGAAGAGATATAGGCTTGGGTAAAAGCACACCCCAGCCAACATGCACCGTTGGATGTCTTGAAAGAAACACACTCTTAGATCATCTGGGTCGTTGGATGAGGTATGGAGAGGGGATTGTGGATTGCCAGCTTGGCAATCTCACAAGTAAACACTCAACTCATTTGTGGGCCAATATAACGGCCTAAATCTTGATCTGTATCCGAAGCCCAATAAGCTGCTATCCATCCAAATCAAACTGCTAGCCCATCTCGTTCATATGCATCTGCTAGCCCACGTGATACCTCAAACCCATATCAAACCAACAAAGAAATAAATGTGTAAGAAAATGTTTATAAGACAAAATATTATGTATAAGATATTTATGTGACATATTGATATATTGGTATATAATTTTAACAGCAAAGCTTCAAGTGAGTACGACTTGTGGGTTTTTCGAAAAACACTAAAAATTCCATAGTTATTTACATATTACTTAAAAGTTCCACTTTTGAATTCTGCAAAACAAGCATATAAATACATATGACAACGTATTTTTTTACAAATTTTAGGTTTACTGATATGATTATATAAACAATGCGTTGATGTGCATTGTGTCACCCACGACCCACTAGTAGGGGCCGTGGAAGGAGAGAGGCGGGCCGCCTACAGATATGATATGATATGATGAGAAGAGGTTAAGAGCCGTCCATACGGAATGGTGTGTCCATAGGAGAGGAAGGAGGGCCCTTCGTAAAAAGTGTTGGCCGGTGCAGCTGAAGATTGAAGAGCGTGGGTACCCCACTGGTATGGAACGTTATAGAAGGTTACGATGATATGTAGTTTGTGTACTAGCCAACCAGTAAATATTATATTTTAATAAAATAAAATTTGTTAAATCTGTTCCAGGTGGCTTGAAGTGTGTGCCTTCTTGGTTCTGACTGTTGTCAAAAAAATCTTTGTGCTCTATTATTAGAGGAAATACGTACACCTCATAATTTTTTTAACATTTATTTATTGAAGATGTACTTTATCTCTTATAAAAAATTTCGAAACCTTCTTTATTTTTTACCTTTTTATTAATGACTCAACTAACTATTTATTAATGACGAACATACACCTCTAAAATCTGCTATTAATTAAGATTTATATATTGTTGTTTGTGGCACTACTTTAGTGGGAGATTATAAACAACTTATGTGAAAAAGGAAATGTTGCATAATCCATGTTAAACTAGTAGAAATTTAAAGGGTTTAAGGTGTGTGTGGATTGGTCATTATAAAACAAGTATAGATTAAAAATAAGTTTAAAGATTATTTAAGTTAGTCATTAAGAAACTCTAATAAACCCTTTTCAAAGAATTTGAACTTGAAGGGATGATATTAAACAAAAACACTAAACAATAATTAATTAATATTATATCATTTAACTCACTTAATCTTTTAGAAAATTAGCATTTATAACAATAAGATTGAAAAAAAATGAAATAATGAAACTTAACTGATCTTTTTTTTAATGGCCAACAAATCAATCGTGATCACTCACGAAGTACCCACTGGACAAAGGAGTACTACGAGAATAAACCGGATCCACCAATAATTTAACACCAGTTCCCGGGAAAAACCTGCCGCCCGAAGGCCCACTGCGGTAAAACCCGACCCACCAGCAACATTTTGGTGCTGGTAGGACTTGAACTCCCCACCTCCCATAAGGAAAGCAAGGAGGGTGCCTAGTTACAAACTTAGGAAAAGTTTACAAACAAGCCTAACTTTGAACATATTTTCGTACAACGATCATACACTAACTAAAAGTTAAAGCTTATATGACAGTCAATGTCAGCAAAAATCTGGCATGGTTAACTTTCTATTAGTATGGGATCAGTGAAGGTAAATATATTCAAAGTTTAAACTATTGATCAACATTTCGTGAGCTAGCATTAATCTTAACCAATAAATTAAAGTTTTGATTATTAAATTCCAATTTTGCGTAGATGTATAAGTTACTTTACCAAAATAATCTTAAAATTTGGTTAGTGTTTCACTATTTTTTCCTAATAAAAAGTGTGCACAATAGGTTTGAATTTGATATAATTTAAGCATCTTTTCATTAGGGTGGTTATAATTAACCCCCCCTCCCCACTTTTATTTTCATCCCCCCTGAAAGCGCCTCGCTTTTAACTACCTCGGTACGAGGTCAGAAAAGGTTGATTAATAAAAAAATTGTTATTTTTTTGTCTTTTGAGTTAGTTTTTTTTTTTCAGCCAGACGTTTGTCAAAAGAACATTTTTGATGTCAATGGAAGGGTAAACAAAATCGTCGATCCAACTGTTGATTTCTTTATGCAACAAGGAACAAAATGTCAGCTTTTTCCTGCCACCTCGTATGATTTGGCTAACCTGTCCAGTTATCAATCTCACTGTCCAACAACTGAATTTTACTTCCTTGCATGAAAAATTCTTTTTAATTGTTCTTTTGAGAAACGTCTGGCTAACCTGAAGTTCCTTTTGGATCAAAATGTCACTGTCCAACAACTGAATTTTACTTGCTTGCATGAAAAGTTGATTTTAATTGTTCGTTTGACAAACGTCTGGCTAACCTGAAGTTCCTTTGGATCAAAATGTCAGCTTTTTCATGCCACCTCTAAGCTAGGCGCTTTGGAATAAATCATACGAGGTGGCAGAAAAAGCTGTATAACCTGTCCAGTTATCAATCTCACTGTCCAACAACTGAATTTTACTTGCTTGCATGAAAAGTTTATTTTAATTGTTTGTTTGACAAACGTCTGGCTAACCTGAAGTTCCTTTGGATCAAAATATCAGCTTTTTCCTGCCACCTCTAAGCTAGGGGCTTCGGGTCAAATCATACGAGGTGGCAGAAAAAGCTGTATAACCTGTCCAGTTATCAATCTCACTGTCCAACAACTGAATTTTACTTGCTTGCATGAAAAGTTTATTTTAATTGTTCGTTTGACAAACGTCTGGCTAACCTGAAGTTCATTTGGATCAAAATGTCAGCTTTTTCCTGCCACCCTCGTATGATTTGGCTAACCTGCCCAGTTATCAATCTCACTGTCCAACAACTGAATTTTACTGTAATGATCAGGAACATTCCAAATAACTGTTCAATTTCAGCTTTTGTTTAACTATTTTTAGCAACTTCCATAGAGAAGTTATCAATCTCACTGTCGAGTTATATTACTCACTGTCCAACAACTGAATTTTACTTGCTTGCATGAAAAAGTTGTTTTTAATTGTTTGGGAATATATTTTCTGATCAAAAAAGGCACAACTGTAATGATCAACGATCAACACACACCGCTAACATCCAAAACATTTATAACATTTCTGTACATGTGGCCAAAAGAACTAGGCTTCAAACATTACGGGCATGGCCAACTCCCATTTCCACCGGTAATGAGTAACCTACTAACCTCTATAATAGACTTCATTTATTCTTCTTCATCTTTTTCTACTTGAAGTGCAGAGGAGTAACCCTTCATCTTCTCTTATCGGAGAGACATCTGTCAACGATGAAGGAGGTATATGTACAATGATGTGGTTTGTTTTAGATAAGGAGGTATATGTACAATGATGTTTTTACGCTAAATAAAACTTACACACAACTTTTTGCTCTAGTGGTGTGGTCTACCTTTTTGCAAAAAGACATTTAGTCTTCAAGACTTCTATGGTTTCGGGTTCCCTTTCATCGTTGACAGTTATCTCTCTGAGATGATAAAGGTAGATCATGGAAAGTTGAACTCAAGAAACAAAGATGAAACCGATTAATGTTATCGGAGAGATAGCTGTCAACGATCAAGACAACCTGAAAGTGGATACCATGGATCAGAGAGATTTAAGCTAATCAAACTCATATCTCAAGTCGGTGCAAGTTATCGATCAGAGAGATTTAAGCTAATCAAACTCATATCTCAAGCCGGTGCAAGTTATGTTGTAGCATCGTTGATCATCTTCTTGTAATTACTTTCAAGTTTCTTATAATCATTGAAGACAACTTTTCAGTTGTTATCGGAGAGATAGCCGTCAACGATCAAGACAACCTGAAAGTGGATACCATGGATCAGAGAGATTTAAGCTAATCAAACTCATATCTCAAGCCGGTGCAAGTTATGTTGTAGCATCTTTGATTATCTTCTTGTAATTACTTTCAAGTTTCTTATAATCATTGAAGACAACTTTTCAGTTGTTATCGGAGAGATAGTCGTCAACGATCAAGACAACTTGAAAATTGGATACCATGGATCAGAGAGATTTAAGTTAATCAAACTCATATCTCAAGCCAATGCAAGTTATGTTGGAGCATCCTTGATCATCTTCTTGTATTATCTTTGTTTATTATATTTGCAACACACACCTTCAACCCATTCCTGGTAAACCAGGGAAAAATGGCTATATTAAAAAACTTCAAGATTATTGTTTTGTGGTGTGGATCAGACGAGGACTTGCCTGTGTCTTGGAAACACAAGGATGACACACAAAGCTTTAGACTCCAACCGGATCCCTTGATTGCCACATTTAATTAAATTTAACGCGCATACCGCATTCGGATTCTGATTGCACCGAATCCAGTCTTCAAGGTGCCTCTTCTGTCAAGATGTTCGTCAATTGCACCTGAACGGGAAGTTGAAATTTTGAATGATGTTCGTCGATTGCACCGAATCTAGTCTTCAAGGTACCATGGATCAGAGAGATTTAAGCTAATTAAAAAAAATTAGAAACCCATAAAAAACCCCTAAAATTTCGGACCCTAACACACACAAGATGAATGTTGCAACATGAGTTCGACCAAGATGACACACGAAGCTTTAGACTCCAACCGGATCCCTTGATTGCCGCATTTAATGAAATTTAACGCGCATACCGCATTCGGATTCTGATTGCACCGAATCCAGTCTTCAAGGTGCCCCTTCTGTCAAGTTTCTTAGAATCATTGAAGACAACTCTTATTATATCGGAGAGATATCTATCAACGATCAAGTAGGTTTGTGGACTTAAGCACCTGAACGGGAAGTTGAAATTTTGAATGATGTTCGTCGATTGCACCGAATCTAGTCTTCAAGGTACCATGGATCAGAGAGATTTAAGCTAACTAAAAAAAATTGGAAACACAAGGATGGAAAAACCCACAAAAAACCCCTAAAATTTCGGACCCTAACACACACAAGACGAATGTTGCAATATGAGTTCGACCAAGATGACACACGAAGCTTTAGACTCCAACCGGATCCATAGATTGCCGCATTTAATGAAATTTAACGCGCATACCGCATTCATTGACTATACGTGGTTGATGATGTCAAGTTTAAGTCATTGACGTTTGATTAGGGTTATTACTTTGTTTTTTAAATTTTTTTAACTTTTTATAATTATTAAATTAAAAAAAATAAAAAAACCAACTTAAAACATAAAAAACAACTCCAAAATAAATCTTTGATTCGAAGCGCCTCGCTTAGGCCTAAGCGAGGCTATTCGCTTTTAAAAATCAGCTTTTTCTGCCCCTCGTACTGCCCTCCTCGAAATGAGGGCAAAGCGCCTCGCTTAGGCCTAAGCGAGACGCTTTGAAGAGGTGAAAATAGAAGGTGGGGGTTGAAATAGACCAGGTGTTTCATTAAACTCGCACATATATTTGTGTGTATTTTAATATCATGATAATCTCAAATAGTACATTCTCTTTGGTCCACAATGTTTTGTAATACTTTCTTCTTCTAGTATAGTGCTAATTTTAAGTTCGTTGTATCATTTGACTCTAATAAATTAAAAAATTGCTATTTACAAGGCTCTTGACCTGAAAGCTATAAGCTAGGTACTGAAAACTATTTCCATCATACCATTGTAAATGGTTGTTCAGCTCGTGTAAATAGCTTTACAACCTGCGTCATACATAAAGAACAGAGATGGTAGTGATTCGTGACCAAATAGTCCCAAAAATTTACTTTATCGCCAAAGGATATTAATCCAACCACACACATCTGTAACCATCTGTTTTCGACCATCATTTTAAACATGTTATTAATCTGATCACTTACCCTTCTTTTACCAAGTTGCATACGTCTAGAAATTGTTGTCATCTTTTTAATTTTGTGACCGATGCTAACAATAATATGTTACATTGATAGCCCATAAAACTTATTAGTGAAGAACACCAAAAATGATTACTTAATTAGTAGGAACTTATTACTTGTTTAAAAATGCAATACATTCAATGTCGACATCACTAAACATGCAATTCAAATAGATAATTTCATACACAGTTGTGTCTTTATATTATGTCTAAGGATAATGATACACTGACGTCTGACTAGCTGTTGGATTAGCTTATGCAATTATTTATGAGATTAAAGTATGATATGCAACAAAAATAAATATGTATATATACGGTGTCATGTACCTTATTTTTTTTTATTTTTTTTTTATTTTTTTTACCCATGACCTATTGGTCTAGTGGTATGGTGTCCCCCCTTATAAGTGTAAGGTTGTAGGTTCAAATCCTTACAAATGCAAGGTAAAGGTGGAATAAAAGGGTGTTAAAAAAAGTTTGCCGTTAAAAAAAATATGTACCTTATTGTTTTGTATTATTATTATTATTATTATTATTATTATTATTATTATTATTATTATTATTATTATTATTATTATTATTATTATTATTATTATAAAATGCCCCCAAAATTATCATTTTCATCTTGGGTTTTTGTGCGTTTAGGTTTTGGTGAACCCCCTCTACGTACTCTTTTATTATCTTTCTTTTGATGATATAATAATTAAATCTGATTTTAGTTTCTTGTCTGATCTATATAAAAATTATTGTTTATTTTTTTTCTCTTTTTGTTTCCCCTTTCATAAACCAAAACACCTTTGTTGTGTTAAAAAAAATACAATCAATTAACTAATTAAGGCTGTGAGCTTTTAACATCAAAAAATTCGGTGATTATGATCATAAACTAGTAAAATAGTATTATATTCGATTCTTTTCCGAAGTTAATGACGTGTACAATGACTGATACATTACACAAGTCCAAGTATTGCATTCATTGTCATTATATAAAAAAGAATTTGTATAACGACAAATACAGTTGTGTTTTGCATGTGCTCACATGCATCTACACACATCCTTGGCCGCTTCATAAGCTAACAATATCGACATTGGCACTTGCGTGTCTTAAACCATCATTACCTTCACATTCTTATGTTAAACAATGTGAAAATTATGGGTATGTTTAATGATTAGTTCAAAAAGATATTTTTATTAACATAATCCTTATAAAATTGTCACCACTCACTCTGCATTGATAGATAAGAAAACAGGGGCGGATGTATAGTATACTTAGAGGGTACGTCTTTTGACCCTCGATTATCCTGACAAAGTGGAAAAAATTAGTTGTTTAAGATACTTTTGCAAAATGTTACCCCTAAAACAAATTTTTTATTACCCCTTAAAATAATTTTATAAAATGTTATCCCTTATTTTATTTTCTAGATCCGCCAAAAGAAAACAAAATGTAATCTTTGTAAAATTATAAAAAGGATGTGTCATCTTTACATTAATGGATGAAGAAAGTCTGAAAGTGATTTAAAACATGTCTATAAAACAAGCACATCATCACACATTGTTACAAGAAAAAAGTGGCGATAAAGAAATGCTTTTCAATAGAGGCTTGCAAACCCAACATCGAAGCTTCAATTTTTTTACCCTTTGGAGGAATGTTAACTAGTTAAGAAACGTGTAAAACCGCTACTCTTTCTTCTTTTTATAAAGCATAAAGGTCTCCGCGTGTTATTGGATACTAGTAGGAACCCGCGCGTTGCGGCGGTGCTGCATGATTTTTGGCTATACATAATTGGTATATATATGTATAATTGATATGTTTAGCTTTAAAACTTGTTTTATTGGCAAAAAAAGATAACCATAGGGGATATAGTTATATAGTGGTGATATAATTGTTATTACTATTACTACTACTAATATTACTACTACTCCTATTATTATTATTATTATTATTATTATTACTACTACTACTACTACTACTATTATTATAGATTTTTTGACGAAGTGGTGGCATAAATGTTAAAGAAAGTGTAAAATTGACTTATAGTACAAATATTTTATGCATAAGAGTAGAAAGTGGAGTAGAGTTCGACGTTCATGTTGTATTAACTACCATGCGATGTGAAAGTAACTCAAAGTGTGAAACAATAAAATTAGACCATAGAGTTATGTGAATACAAAAAACTTAAGTGAAGATAATGTTTTGACTAAATACTTTTGAACACACTAATGTGTATGCTAGCTTGTAGTGATGTACCTTTGTGTTGATGTAGGCAATGGTAGTTAGTCTAGTAAAACCTCTCGGTACACTACATTTGTAGTCCCGCTTTCGCTTTCGTTATCCCTGTTGCTTGGGTGTGCCAATACCTTTGTGTTGTGCCTTTTGGTGCACCTTGACAATGCCACATAAAGTTGGCCATGTGAGAATACAGATTCGAGGAGGTAAACACCTACATACGGAATAGTTTGTCCTTGCGCTTTGTTTATTGTCATGGAGAAGCTTAATCGGATTGGGAACTGCTTTCTTTTTAGTTTGAACGGGAACATGTTTGTAACGCAGTACGTAGCCGTCTGTTTACAATCCGAAAAGAAGACGATACAACCCAGATGAGTGTGTAGTTACCCTGTCGCGCGATGATAAAACAAACCAGAGCGAAAAGTCACCGACGTTGGTTCTGAGTCGCACGGGAGCCGGAACGATGGTGGTGGCCGTCAGGTCGTTGCTGGTTTTGGTGGGTGTTGTTCGCCGACGTCAGTTTCGGGCTGCCGGAGAGTGGTCAGAATAACAGAGAGAGTCGAGATGGGCTTGTGTTTCGGTGAGGTGGCGATAATAAATAGTGGTTCGCGGCAGATGGTGGAGTTGTGGCAGTTTAATGGAATAGGAGGGAGGGCAGCAACGATATTAATCGGCAACGGTGGTATACAACAGTGACATAATCCAGAACCGAGTGTATGTATGGAACTTGCGATACTCGATTAATTTGTTTAAGAACACCACATGCTTGTCGGTTACCTATCCATATAACTATTGAATTAACCATAATCATTATCATTAATTCTAATTAATTCTAATAAAATCTCGATGGTTATAAATTGAATTGGAAACGACGGTTCGGTAGAAAATATTCAAAAGGAGGCAATATAGTGCAACAAATTGATTTAATTCCAAAGTTTCATATTCCACCTCGTTTGTTAATTTGTTATAAGAAACTGAAAAAAAAAGGAAACGGATCTTAATTACTTCCTCTTTTTTTTTTCGTTGAACAAATATAGAACAGGGAGATGGAAGGGACAATAAATCAAGAAAAAATTTGCAGAGAAGAGTCCATGAAAACATGTATCAATTATTGGGGCTTGGGAGGCTCAGTATTGGATAAGGAATTAAAGATCGCTATTTGGGACCTTCGTAGGAGTATATTGGTAGAGTCAACTTGCTTCCAGTAGTGTAATTTACTTCCACATTCGATTAGGTGTATCCAATCAAGTCTTATATATTTCATGTTACGGTAGATGTTTTACATATTCTTTCATTTAAGATGAATAATATGACAATCCATTTTCACTTAAAAATCCATACATTTAGTTTCTTAAATAAAAAAAAATCATGTAATTGACTATATATGTATTTTGAGGGAAATTAAACAATTTAATGAAAGTGACAATTTTAATGAAAGATTTAATTTTTCTATTAAATGTGTCCTGCCAATGTAATAAGATTACTATTTTACCCATGAAGATAAATGTGAAATGACCATTTTAGCCGTCCAGAATACACTATATAGTAGTATAGATATAGATTATAAAGAGAATTGTGTAAAAAAATTATAATATTTACAAAATGGAACTTTATTAATGATTTAGGTTTGTAACAATTTATAAAAGTTTTCAGATAATTATATCTTTTATCATTAAAAGTTTCACATATGAAAGTCATAATTTCATAAAGGGTGAACGTAATTATGTTAAAATTATGGTAAATAAATAATTATGAAGGTTGCTTAACTTTTACTGTGAACAATATGTATCTATTTAACCCGAAAAAAAAATTGATGAAAAAAAAAAAAGAAGGTCCCCTCTGGTGTAGGCATCAACTCATAAAAATCGGGCTCTTTTTTTTTTTTTTCCTTTTTAGTTTAGTGGAATATTAGAAAATAAAAAAAATATACCAATACCACTAGTATATAATACTTCATAAAAGGTTCTTTGTTCCTGAAATTATTATAAAGCTAAACCTTTCCTCCAAATGAAAATATATGTTCGATTCCTTGTTACTTTATTTTTATATATAAGAAAAATCAAATACTTTCTTGAAATTAAGTCGTTTTTAATAACTTTTGAAATTCAATTTGTAATCAACGAATGATTAAAGTATAATATTTATAGCGACTCTAATGACAAAGACGTATAATGTCTACAGGCTATCAATTTCAAAAGATTTTGATTGATTAATACGATCGATATTTACATTAGTGTTCAAATCATATAAGCCATGGTTGTAAAAATCTCGCCTAGCCTCTGATCAATCGGTTCACCGAGTAAACATCGAATAATTGCTAGTCGGTAGTTTTCTAGTAATTTCAGCCAAATTACAGAAAAAAATTTGTAAATTTTCAGAAAAAAATTTGTAAATTTTGGGTCAGATTTCTACCAAAACCTCTAAATTCTGGCGATTAATACTATATACTTAAAGATATAGGATTACATATAAAATGTGTGTGTATATATAAAAAATTGAAAATTATATATAAAATCCCAAACTAATTAAACGATTAATCCCTACTAATCTTGATTAATCACTAGTCAGTACCTCATCGACCGACTAGCGCCTAACGATTCTTACAACACTGTATAAAGCTAGAACTACTATTTGCACATTGATACAGTATGATTGTTCATAATTTTTGTTTGTTTGTTTTTTTTATACAATTATATATTCGGATAGTGCGTAGATAATTATGAATTTAAATTATATTTAAACAATAATAAGGTAAGAAGTTCAATTAACTTACTGAAGATATTAAAATAGCACTAAAAACAAATTTTGAAAATGAAAAATTTTCAAAAAATTACGAAATAAAAATCTTACAAGGCTTTTTTTGTATGTATGTGAATTGAGGGTACTACCCGACACTTATTGTGCGTGGCCCATACCTATCATGCTGAAGAAAACTCACGGTAAGCCAAAGAGGACTTTTGGGCTCTTAATTTAATGTCATGTTATTTTTACACAGCATTTATTCATACTAGTCGGAAGCCCGTACGATACAGCGAGATACAAATCACTCAAAAAACTCCATCAATCCAAGATTTCATGACCACTTTGTCATTCCAATATGTACAACATTATCAATAAGTAAACAAATTTATTCATTTTCAAAAACCCTTCTAACCCGATCTAATTTGCCCAACCTGGCATTAACACGACAAAAGTATCAAAGAAATTTTAAATCGTAAATACAGTGCCATCTCATAAAAAGATGCCATTTTGTATTGAAGTATTAATTTAGAGAACTTTTAGGCATATTTAAGAAATAGCAAATTCGTCACTAAGATAAAGAATTAAGATCAATTACATAATTAATTACAATTTATTGTACCAACCTGTGAAATTACATACATTTGTTCCAATAACTTTTGTAATGCTGAAATCCAAAATATATGATTAATAAAAGGAAAGTTTTCAAATGATGCGATCTAAAAACAAAAGCGAGGTATAAGGTTAATAGATTTATAGGGGGCATCGCAATGTAATATAAAGTCAAGGAGAGTTGGATGCACGACAATTTTACATAAAAAAAAATAAGCATCCAAAAGCACCAGTAATTGTATTAATTACTTAACAACCCTTTTTCTTGGCAACAGAAAAAACCATGTTATTGTGGTTAGATATGTATCTTTTCCAATATGAATTCGAAACTAATAATATAATTGCTCACCTTAACATTATCTTCCTTCTTAGTTCGCCTCAACTTAGTCCTTATCAACCTGACCTGTTTCAAGAGAAACTAATAAGCTTCATACACATATGCTAATAATAAACTAATTCCTCAAAAGTAATTATTAAACTAAATTAACAACACTATATATGTCCATGGGAAAGCGTCATGCTTTAACACAATTTTAATTTCCCATATTCATTTACTTACAACCCAATAATGGAGGTAGCCGATGTTCAATCCTTCCATATTGTTCCACACCTCACAAAATAAGGACTAATGTTGTTTCCATGCCAATACAACTTGAAGCTCCTAAATGCAAACATAAATAATCAAATGTCACCAAGTGTCACGATTTTCACGCTCCGAATCGCACAGAAAAGGATAACAGTTGTCACGGTATCGTTGCCTGAACCAAACAGTGATGATTCGGATCTTTGGTTGCTGCAAAGGTCGTGAATGTTGTCGGAAATATTTCCAAATATAAGTAGCAAAGAACAATTGGAACTAATGAATCTAAGAGATAGCATCTACAGAGAAGGATCTGCTCAATATAGGCCTAAGCAGCTAATGCGATAAAATATCAAACATCGGTGAAGGGCCGATATGAGATATAGGTTATCGCGGTGGGATATCGACATTTTTATATCATGCAAAATCCATACATGTAGCAAGTTAACACTAACAATTCAACATACTCTCCTACCATTAACAAATTAACCTTTTACAACTTGCAAAACACTAACAATTGTAACAAGTGGGAACTTGTTAAGACTTAAAACACTAATGTTTAACACTAACTATTAACAATTAAGACTTAAAACAGTAATAAAAAAGCAATAACAACTATAAGAAGTAAGAAAAATAGAAGAACTAAGAAGAAAAACACCAATATCGGGAATATCGGTGATATATCGGTCAAGTATAGGCCAATATCGGCCGAGATAACTACTTAGAGATGGGCACACAATGAGACACAAATAATGGTTATATGGTTGAGGCAACAATCAGTTATCGTTGTGACTTAAAGACCCTTGATGATCATAACTATCAGTGAAGTGAAACGGTCTTTGGTTTATGATTAATCTTTCAAATCCCTCTATTGATGACATAATTGTAAGTGCACGAATGTGACTATCGCTATGGATTTACTCGAAACGGTGTTTATTACAAAGATTTTGAAGTATTGAAGAACCCATTCGACCTAGCGTGAGGTCGAAGGGAGTGCATTAAGGTCGAAAGAAGTTTTGATATGATAGATTATTTGGTTCGAGCTTGTGTTTGAGTCGAAGGGCTCATTCGACCAATACGTGGGGTCGAATGAGGCAGTCTATAAATAATTTATGTTTTTTGGGTTAAGTTGCTGATCATTTTGTCTAGGTTTTGTGTGTGAGTTCTGTGTTTGGTCTAGAAACTTCTGAAAGTCATTTTTCATTGTAAACCTAATCTTCATCAAGTGTAATTGAATGTTTATCAATGGAAATGTTTGTTGAAAAGAATCTAATTGTGTTCTGATTTGTTTTCTATCATTTTGCATGTGATTTAGGATTTCCGCACCTAGATTACTTCATTTGTATGATTACGTAGTTGATTTCTTACAATCTGATCCTCTACAAAGTGGTATCAGAGCTTTGCTTAATCATACAATTCCAAATTGATAGATTTCAAACAGATTTTTTCATCAAAAACACCTAAAATTTTTCTTTTTTTGCATAAACTTTGAATGAGAATGGAGATTGATTGATTTAGACTTGTTTTCACGGATAAAATCAAAATTTCTTTCACAAAACTTGATCTCCTAATTCAAATCCGAAGCAAAACCTGATTAAAATCATTGAAATCCATCAACATTTGAAAATTTTGGATCAATATAACTGATTTTTAAAGAATAACCGTTTTTCAAACGGGTCAGGGTCGAATCAGAAGTTTTAGGTCGAACCAATGAGTTTTTGAGTCGAATCAGTGTGTTTTTGGTCGAACCAGAGGATTTTTAGGTTGAACCAAAAGTTTTTGAGTGTGTTGTGTTTTCATTCGAACCATTATTTTTCATTCGACCATTACGGGAGGTCGAACCAAAATTTTATCAAGGTCGAATCAAGTGTCTTTGTGTCACAGTTTTCATTCGAGTCAATTGTAGGGTCGAACCAAACCATTTTCCTTCATTCGAACCCTCGATTGTTCAGAATAGGTCGAACCAAAGTCTGTTTTTGAAAAATTTTCTAAGTGTTAATATTCCAAGCATTATGGACAACATTTGGGGATTTCCGATAACACCGAGAACTCGTACAACACAACAACAACATGTTCCTATGAATCCTTGGGCAGTTGCTTCTCAAAAGACGAACACACAATCGACACAGCCGATCAACTACATTGCTATGACAAGTTCAACACCACCACCTATTACTCAATCTCCACAACAAGTGACTGATTTTTGGGGAGTTGCAGCAGCAACGGTGCAAAATCAGACTTCGAATGCGATTACTACCTTGATCAATGACTTATCATCTGGTAGTGGTAATCGTCCTCCTAAGCTGTTGGACATGTCTGAATACTATCAATGGCAGATGAAGTTTAAAATTCATTTGGAAGGTATGGGATTAGAAGGAGGAGAGGCATGGCAAATGATCATGAAGGGATACAATCCACCAATGGTTGAAAACACAGACATCCCAATTCCTCTTGAAGATTTAAAAGATGATGAGAAGAAGAAGTTTGCTGTTGAGAAGAAGGCGTTTTCACAATTGTATCAGGCATTGACCACAGATTTGTTGCATCAGTTTGAATCATGTACTACTTCGAAGCAGCTATGGGATATTTTGAAGAACAGGCTTGATGGTAATGAGAAGACAAGAATACTTCTCATGGAAGAGTTGAAGAAGGAGTTCGAGAATTTTAGTTATGTGGGAAATGAAACTTTGAAGGAACTTGTTCCTAGATATTGTCATTTATTGTCAGAGTTGTCGAATTATGAGATTAAGATTCCAATGACAGAATTAGTGGATAAGTTTGCTGATTCGTTGCCTCCATATTGGGGACAACATGTTGAAGTTTTGAAAGAAAAAGATGCATATCAGTGTTGGACTATCAATGAATTCATACAGAAGTTGGAGAACAAAGAAATGGAGGAAAAGCGAAGCTGTATCATGCTGCATCATCTTCCTCTATGTCTAGTTTATCAGTAGGTGGGAATGTTGCACCTCACATTGCTTGTATTTCAAATGTTGCTGAACCACAAAGAAATCCAACTCAACCTCAGATGTCTGCAGCTTGTTATACATCATCTGTGAGTACACCTCAACAACAATATGTTCATCCAATGACACAAGATTCTTCAAGCCAAAGTCCAATTGTGTTGGAAACCTCCAACATGAAAATGTGACTGTAGAAGTGGCACAACAATATATTGCTCTAGTTTCAGCAATGGTCGCTTCGTACAACGGGTTAGTGGCAAGTCAAATAGGAAACAACAATCTGACAAATGAGGATTATGCCCAGATCAACAAATAAGAGATGGAACTGATCGACATTCAGTGGGCATTTGCATGTGTGATGAGGAGAGCTACTGAGTTTATAGAGAAGACTGGCAGAACTGATCTTGCTACCTCACCGAATACTACCTATGGCTTCAACAAAGCCAAGGTAACTTGTTTTAATTGTGGAACTCAAGGTCATTTCAAGAGAGAGTGTACCCAACCAATGCAACAAGGTAGCCGAAACTCCTTTTAACTCTAATTACCAAAATCGTCAATCACATAATCAAGTAACTTACCAAAGCCAAAACAACAACAACAACTATCCACAACAAAACAAGTACCAAAACTGACAAAACACCTCTCAAAATACCACACCAAGACAAACATCTACGACCAACCAAACTCAAACTACATCTAACCCAATCAGAACCATTGTTCCTATTTCTACACCAAACACTCAACCTTAAAATGAGAACCAGAATCAGGCATTGGTGATACAAAAAGACGAGGGTTTTGATTGGAAATGCATGCAATCTATGCAATTGGGTGTTGAAGAGGTTACTAGTGGTAATGTAGCATGCTTGGCACAAGAGATGGTATTGGAGGAGCCGGTGATAGCTGATAATGATTTGGATTCTAAGAAAGTTTCTAAAGCTGTGATTGAGGATATTGTTGAAGAGGTTCCATATTGTGTTGCTGAGAAGGTTAATGAATCAGTTGCTGAAATGGTTTGAGGGACAATTATTGATTCCGTTGCTGATGTCACTAATGAGCCAGAATCTGTCTATTTGGATTCAGAAAATGAATCTGATTCGGAAGCTAGCGTTAATTCTCTTGATGATAACATTGATCAATTGCTAGCTGAAGCAGACTTTCTGACGACGAAAAAGTCATGCATGGTGGATGATGCTTCTACACGGATTTATTATTCCAAATTCTTTTCAGGAAAGGAAGCGCACTTTGCAATGATGGCCATGACAGATCTGCCTAAATCGGTAAGTTCTACTTCTACTTCTAGCGATAACTATTGTGGTACTTGTGATAGATTAACTGATGAAGTTAAGCAACTCAAGCTTCAGCTTGAAAGTGCTAAAATCATTATTCAATCTTATCGAAAGAATGAACATGATTTCAACAAAACACTTGAGGGATATAAAAAGGATGTTTCAGAATTAACTAAAACTCTTTCTTTGAAAGAAATAGCCATTAATAATTATATTAATGAAATTAAAGAAACTAATCTAGAAATGGCTAAAATCAAGTGGTTTGCTGAGAAAATCAATAAAATGCTAGAAAGTTACAAACATGTGGCATATGTTTTGGACCACATTGTTGAGGAACCATCACAATCCAATAGTGCAAAGTACAAAGTTGTTTCTTCTCCAGTGTTATTTGAAAACCATAATCTAAATTCAGTAACACCAGAGAGTTCAGTAAAATCGGATTCCTCATCAGATAATGAATCTAACACTTGAAGTGTTGGTGATCCAAATTTCGATGTGAGACCGATACTTGGATTGAATGATTAAGGAGTGGTTGCAGTAACTGATGATTCAGATACTGAAGATGAGGAACCTAAGAAAAATGTTGAGATTCCATTGGAAAATCACATTTGAACAAATGAGACAGGTTCACTTTCTCAGGTTTCACATCCTCAGAAAAATGAAAACAAAATGAATCAGTCAGTTAAGAAAAATGAGAAGAATGAATCAGTTGACAAGCCTGTGATGATTTTCTATCGGATGGAAGGATCCGATAATATAATCTCAGATGATGAATATCCTATACAGTTTGCCAATTATTCTAAAATTGAGAAAATCTGGCAAGAGAGTACCATTTGGTTTCCTAAACACGAAAGGACAAATTATATTCCTCCTGAAATGATTCAGAGACTGTATGGTGATAATTCTAAACAACCAAAGGTTCATGTCACTGAATTCATAAAGCCAAAAGAAAAGGTTAACAGATTTTATGAACCGACTTACTCAAAGGAGCCCGCTCTAGAGAGTTTAAGGAGAAAGTGTGTTGATGACCAATACCCGGTTAATTCATTCGCTAAACCTAATTCTAAGAATACTTTTGAAGAGTATCGTGCATGTTTCAAATGTGGGGAGAGAGGGCATTTACTTGCTCACTGCCCATGTGTGAGACATAAGAGGCACGAAGTTGAGAGAAAGCAGAACTATAAGACTTCGATGGAAGATCATAGACAGGCCTTTTCACAAAGACCGTTTTTCCCTCAAAGGCAACAATCTTATAATCAAAATCATTTTTATCAAAAAGGGGAAAACTACCCAATTGTCTATGATAACAGAAACCGAATTGCCATGGATAAGAAGCTGAAGAAACCTATGGTGAACTCGGCTAATGACAAACAAAAGGTTTATCCTAAACTTGCTGTGAAGTCATCGGTTGGACCTGTATCTGTTAAATCAGATAAGGTAACCAAGAAAGTTTCTTTTTCGAACGATAGAAAGAAACCTAGTGAGGTTCAACAATATCCTATAAGGATTCTTAAACGTTCAGAACAAACTTGGACACCAAAGGGTTCTCTAGATGCTTCTACATCATCTGCTAAAGTTGAAACTCAAAGTGAGAAAGTTTTGAATAACCAGAAAAAGGTTGATTCAAAATTAACAGTATGTGAGAAAGATTCTTTGAAAGCTAACATTCAAAGACCCAAGACCAAACAGGCTTGGGTCCCTGTTAAAAACGAATTTTGTTTGTGATTTGTGCAGGGAGCTCTAGCTGGCCCTGTTAGCAGTCCCTGGATTGTCGACAGTGGAGCTTCTGGGCACATGACCGGTGATTTGACGCTACTCTTTGATATCAAGAATATTAATAGAGGTTATGTAGCATTTTCTAGGAACAAAGGAGGGTATATAACAATGGAAGGAATTGTTTGTAATGGAATCGTGAGTTTTGAACGGATATCGTATGTGAAGCAGATTGATTATAATTTGCTGAGTGTGAGTCAGATATGTGACAAAAAGTTTTCTGTTCACTTTGATGAAGAAATGTCTTGCCCGACACCTGAAAGTGAGGGATATCGATACGAGAGGTTGGACGGGCATAATAGTGACTGCTCTTCGACCGAGTCAATTATGTATTCTTTCTTTTTGGGCTATGTTTAAGTAATGTTTTAATTAGGTTTATGTTTAATTAATGCTTTAATTAGGTTTATGTAATGTTTTTAATTATGTTTGTATAATATTTGAGTGTTAATTTTTAATTTTAATTTTTTTTCTTTTAACGATTGTTTCATTAAACATTAATATTAAACTACATTATTTTAACATAACGCAACAATTACCATGCCGCAACATGGTTGAAATTCATGCTGTGTGCATTCACATAGTTGACGTGCGTCACTTGGATTGCCATATCTTCGTCAAGATCAGGGTGCTCCGCAATCGTGGCTTCAAAGAGGGTGTTCCATCTGGTAAATTTGCTGAAGAGATCCTGCCACTTACTAATGAATTCCACCAACACATTGCGCCAAAGCGAACCCATCCTAAGGGGGGGGGGGGTGATGTACGTTTTGGACAATGATCCTCGCCGTCGCTAACGCGATCTCCTGATTTACATTTCACGATGCCATTTCTATGAGATGTTTAAAAGATAACTAGTGTGTTGTTGCGCGCCTTACAATTTTGTCGTATCCAAAACACAAAAAAACCATTATCAATCAAGTAACTACCAATTTTCATACCATAATTTAAAAACGACATCTCACACAAACATGGGTATATTTTTATTTATCACTTAATAACATGTTGTGAATAAAAAAATGGAGTCACCCTGTGTCTTTCCCATGTTTCGAACCTAAGACCTTAAACAATAGAAATGCACCACAAAGTACTCCACCACTAAGCCATGTTGTTATTTATTATGAAATCATATATTAAAAAAGTGTTTGGAACTTTAAACAAAAACTTGCACTTCCCATGTTTTGAACTTGAGACCTTAGGGAATACAAATGCACCACAAACCACTCCACCACCAACCCATTTTGTGATTTATTATGGAATCATATATATTTATTAATAAATAAGTGTTTGAGAAAAAAAAACTTGCACTTCCCATGTATTGAACTTGAGACCTTAGGGAATACAAATGCACCACAAACCACTTCACCACCAACCTATTTTGTGATTTATTATAGAATCATATATATTTATTAATAAGTAAGTGTTTGAGAAAAAAAATTCAATGCTCATTATACTTATATTTATTCATGGTGTAACGAAGTTACTATTCATTTACATCATGAATAAATATAAGTATAATTTTGGTTTAGTATTAGAAATTATTGGATTTTGTAGGGTAAAAAACTAGCCTTTAGGAAACGGTAATGTTACCGTTTAAAAATTTATTACCGTTTGAAAAAAAAACGGTTATTTTTTTTTTAATTTAAATGAGAATAAATAAAAGAATCAGTAGAGTGCCGCCTCTAAATTTGTGTTTAAGTGAAGTGAATCAATGAAATAATGTGATAGAATTGATTAAAATTAGTGAAGTGAAAAAAAAAAGGACTCTTCCCTTAGAATTGAGTGTGATATCCGAAAAAGGGAAAAAACAAAATTATACAAAACTGATTTGAGAGAATAGATATAAAGTTGAGATTCCCAAAAGTTGATACGAAAAGAAAAGATAAAGAGTATCAAATTCCACTGCTGTCAGTAAAAGTACCCTCCAAATTGTGCCATGAAGATGTTGCGAAACCTCGTCTATTGCTCAGGCTGTAGGGGTGGAGATGCCCCAACCCTCCGTCCCACTCATTTTTGCCCCATCCGAGACGTGTACACCGCCCCCACCCCCGTCTAAACCCTCCCCCGTCTAAACCCTCCAACAATATAAACCCAAACCATCCAAATAAACCAACACAAATACACCAAAACCAACTAAAAAACTCTCTACTTTCTTTAAATAAAATACCAAACAATGTCATACCTACCATTGGTTGATTCCTCATCTTCGTCGAGCGAAGAAAACCGGATTTTTGTGAACGCGGTTTGGGAAGCGGCACAATTAATCGTGGCGGAGGAAGACGAAGAAGTGAGCTCGCACCCGCGAACTAGGCAAGCGGCCATAAACAGAGACCGGGAGGGTAAGTGTATAATTTTTCTTCAAATATATATAGCAACTATATTTTTTAGAATGTATAATTTTTCTTCAAATATATTTTTTATATATATTTACAACATACGTGTAGGTGCACACAAGCGATTAGTAGGAGATTACTTTGTCGATCAACCGGTGTGTTTAGGCGGCGGTTCCGAATGAGTCGTCGATTGTTCGTACGTATTGCCGATGATTTATCGAGTTGTGACCCGTATTTCACATTACGGTACGATTCTAGAGGCAAACGGGTGTTGACAACTTATCAAAAATGCACGGCAGCATTGCGACAACTAGCTTACGTGACGGCATCCGACTCGTGGGTTGAGTATTTACGAATGTCCGAAAGAACGTCACGTGATTGCTTGTATAAGTTTTGCAAGCGTGTTGTCAATATCTACAGCAAAAAATATTTGCGAAAATCAAACTCCAATGATATCCAGAAACTGTATCAGTTCCATCACGAAAAGCATGGTTTTCCAGGGATGATCAGAAACATCGATTGCATGCATTGGCCGTGGAAAAATTTCCCTAATGCATGGCGTGGCATGTTTTATCGAGGCGATCACGGTCATCCAACAATAATCTTAGAGGCTGCCGCGTCACAAGACTTATGGATTTGGCATGCATTTTTTTGGTGTTCCCGGATCCAATAACGACCTTAATGTTCTTAATCAATCATTGGTGTTTGAGCATGTTAGAAAAGGAACCGGTCCGGATTCAAAATTTACAGTTTCGGGGGTTGAGTACAAGCACGGGTATTATCTAGCGGATTTAATATACCCAATCTATTCTACACTCGTTAAAAGTATTAAGCACCCTCACAACGAAAAAAGAAATAAATTTGCTAAGTATCAAGAAGCGGCGCGAAAGGATATTGAACGGACATTTGGGGTTCTACAAGCAAAATGGCATATCATCGCAAACCCAGCACATGCTTTCACACAAAAAAAAAACTACGTTATTGTATGTATGCTTGTATCTTGCTGCATAACATGATCATCGAAGACGAAGGCCCAGCTATTTGTGAATTCGATGAAAACGTGGTGGAGGAGAATACTATTCCGGATGACCCAGGGCAACAAGAGTTAAACGATTTCGCGTTACATAACGAACACATCCATCATCATCTACAAGCCGACTTCATCGAATATTTATGGAACTATGGAAACAACGACTAGTATTTTAGTAATTAAATTTAGGATGGTTTGTAATTTTTTTTATTTTTAGGATGGTTTATAATTTTATTTTTATTTTTAGGATGGTTTGTAATTTTTTAAGGATGGTTTGTAATTTTTTTAGTAAATCTAGTATTTATTTGAATATTATTTTTTTTATTTGTTACTTTTATAAAACTAATTAAAATTAATACTTAGAAAAAATAATAATAAATTTTTGAGACATGAGGTGTTGGTGTGTCTACACCCCACTCATGTCTCAAGAAGCTTGAGACACCAACAAGTTGAGGTGGCATCATACATGACATGGAGACATCATCTTTTTGGTGTCTCCACACCCCATAGCGTCACTGCGTGGAAATTTTTATTTAGAATATTGTATTTTTAAACATATAAATATTTTCTAAGTTTAAAGTAACTAGCGTTGTGGAAGGGACGCTTAACTAAGAAGGACACTTAACTAAGCATTTTTTTTACTTTGTTGATTTCAATCAATTCTGTACTACCATATTAGTTCACTGATTCATTTTATTGAAACTGTTTTTTAGAGGCATCATTAACTAATTTACTTCACTAAAATGTTATTTATTTAGTATTTTTTTAATAAATAGTTCAATTAAAATTAACATTATATTAACTAAAATAAAAATACATTAACTTCAAATAAAAAAAATACAAGAAACATCCATTAAAAAACACACAAATAAAAAAAATCTGCTCGTCGCCTTCCACCCAATAACGATCCCAATCGTATTTTGCTGCGTTTTCTTCTTTTCGTTTCAAAACCAATTCCAAGTTTTTACCTTTGAGGTGGTCGTGCGGTTTTGAATACATGTATTCAAGTCGTGGCCATACTGCCTTTGCCTCAACAATTCGCGTTGTTCGTCACGCTAAAGTTTTTCTCTTGGTTATGATTGTAGGGTGACCAACTGGTTTGATTTATCTTCTTTCATCGCTCGGTATGACCCAAATTTGTCAATCAAAGATGTTTTGCTTGAAGACTTGGAGTGGTTGACTTTGTCAAAAATTCATCACAGGCCTATAACCTTCCACCGCACCCGAGCGCGAACCCTTACATCTACCTCTCCTACTTGAACCCCCTCCTCTTGATTTAGAGGATCTCCTCTCACCCTTTGCCATAGTCTTTGATTTTCTTGTATCCATTTATTTGTTTTTGAAAGTAGGTGACTTTAGTATTGAGAGTTTGTGGGTTTTTTTCTTTGTGTTGTTGAAACAAGGTAAAAAAAACCTATATATACACACACACACACACATCCCATTATATATAATCTTAAAATGCATGGTCGGTGATACCAACAAAATGACCATACTACCCTTCTCTAAATTACGAAACTACCCTTGGCTAACGTTCTTTGGCTTCTCATCACATACGCAAGCAAGCTTTAGAGTCGCCGGCGAGAACACCAGCAACGTCGTCACATTTCAGGTTAACACCCGCCAACACTATCACGTCTCTTGCGCTTTAGACCAGATTTTGATGGAAGAGGGGGCAGTTGGCGAAACGAACAGGGTGGATGGTCGACAAGGTCAGCGGCGGTGGCTGTCGACGACCGTGAAACCCTAGCTACCACAAATCCGGTCAGATCTGTTCTTTCAGGGAAAGGTGGACTGAATAGGTAGAGAGAGGCATGTGGTGATTGTTCCGATATAGTGGAGGTGACAGTGATGGTTGACTTGAGGTGGTGACAGAGATGGTTGAGGGGAGATGGCTGTGATGTGAAGAAGCAAGAAAAATTGCAGGACTAGAGTTACAATCTATCGTTTCAAAAGAATAAAAAGAGAGAATGAGTATATTAAGAAACACAGCTGTGTGCTTCTTTCCAAGAAATTCTATTGTATCCTCTATATCTAATAACAATTAATAACAATTAATAATTCAATTAAATATCTATGTTTTTGAATAAGGTTAATACTATATTTTCATATGTTAAAATATTAACTATTTATAACGTTATCCGGTTCTTAAATCCGTTCTGACCGGTTGAACCAGTTCGGCCAATGAACCAATAAGATGGCCAGTTCGACGTCTGGTCCGGTTCTGAAAACATTAATTTCTTAGATACTTATTTTTATGTACGAGTTGGTATAAATTTAAGTTAGTCTATGTTTAAACGAAAATTTGTTTCAGAAATGAGTATGTCAATTATAATACATTTCTAAGCTTACTTTTATATACGTTTTCAATTGATGTATGTTTGGTGTAAATTTTATTGAGAAACTAGTCAGGTCAAATCAATACATTTTCACGGGACGATACCAATTCGATTATTTTTACGTTTTGACACCGCCGCAACTCGGAATTAGACGTTGCTGCCGCAACGCGCGGCCTACGGCAACCTCTAGTTTCTTATTAAACGGTAAAAAAAAACGGTCATAAAAAGTGACCGTTGCATATTAAATATTGATAAAATAACAAAAAATGATCGTTGCATTTAAAAAACATTTTCACTGCCCGTTAACTACAATTAACTAGGAAACGGTCCACGGATCCACTACCAACACCACCGGCGGCGGTGTAACCGTGATAATAGTAGGGTACCCGTGACCAATTCTAGTTGTATGTCGTCCCCTTTATAACCTTGGTTCTTAATTTACATTTAGGATAAATCACCTTGTTAATATGTAATATTTGATAAGAAGATTTTTGTTTTACCTTTTAGTATAAACTAGTTTTTGATCTGCGGGCGTTGCCCTGCAAACCCGAAGACATACCAAACAAATATGCGTCAAAACCGTTGAGACGGAGGATGGAAACACATGAATCAACAGATACAGTCAGCCGCCTTATTTACCCTCACAAAAAACCTCATTTATGTTCAAAGGTCAATGGCCGTAGTCAATCATCTTTACCTGCACCAAAGGTAATCACTAACCAAATTATATTATAACAGTATTAAACTGTAAAATAGTAACAAATAGCAGCTCATAACAATGATGGTCACTTTACCTTAATTGAGATAAGCTTGCAATATGCAAGTAAGTTGGAATCCCTATAACAAATGCAGAGCAAAAGAAAAACAAATATGATCCTGCATAGATGAAAGAAAAATTGAAGCATTAAAGAAACAAAATTGTACTCAGAAAAGAATTCGTAAACTGCATCAAGGTATACATGACAAACATACACATTCTACACTCATCACACACACAAACAGGTGATTAGTAAAAAGATACATGAAAATATGCATTATTTGGTTAATTTTATAGCCTTCTCATCAGTTGGACAAACTACATGTCAATACACACACGAATTGGAAGCACAAATTTCACCAACATATAATCAATACCTACTTACATCTTTAGTTGCTAGCAAAATATTATGTGTCTAAATACACACGAATATCATAAGCAGTCGAACCCTGGTGCAGGAGTACAATACAATTCCTCGCAACATACTCGAAACGCCAAAAAAATGTAGAAGTTTTTATCAATAAGCACACCATAATGCTAATGTTGGTAAAAAAACAATGCCTTTTGAAGTGAAAATGTCATAGCTCATGGAGTTTTGGCCGTCACTGTGTAACACGAAGAAGAAGCAAGAGCCAAAACAAATTTTCATCTTTCACTTGGGCCAAGCAAAGTCAAGACATGGTACTTCATCTTCTTAAGCGGACACGCAAAACCTGACACACATACACGCAACCTAACAGACATACCGCCTTGCACCTTTATCAAATTTACATCTATGTAAGCAACCTAGCTAACTCGCCTAAGTAGTCATTGTACAGGGCCAGTCATATAAGTCGTATATAATAATTTAACAACATATGCCTCTAAAATGAGTGGCCAATTTAGAGAGATAGAGAATAATAACGCTACAGGGAAAGGTTGCGGTTGCCTATGACCACCATCACCCAACACCCGATCGAACCCCACCATCACAGTCTCAGCACCACCAAAACGCTGTCTTAGAACAATCGCCACCGCCACCGCTCCGAAGAGACAACCACCATAGCTAATATTTATTGTTTGCTAGGGCTCGATGGCTCAAGCGGAAATTCAAAATGACAATAATAATATTAAAAAGGAGGAGAAGAAGAAAGAACCTGTAAGAACAAACATTGGCCAACCGACAAACGTAGCGCGGCTACCATCATCGTTGTCCGGCACCACCACAACCCGGTTTTCGAGTTCAAAAAACCACCGAAATACAAAACCCCGTCTCTGAGTTGTTTGAATACCAGCGCTGTCACCGCCGCCACCTAGGGTTTCATAAATGAATCCAGCAACAACAGTCGTCGTAGCAGAGGGCACCGGTAACATTGACAGAGACAAAGGGTCTGTATAGAGATGAGAACAACCGTAGGTAGGTATAGATAAGGGCAATTACTGAGATAAAGACGAGGTTGAATATAGATGAGTAGAAGGGTGAATGATGAAGATGTAGAGGCAGAGAAGGCAACTCAGAAAAAGGGACCACGCATAAGAGGTTGTACACACGCATAGGACGGTTGTATTAAGCGAAACAGTAACGCTCCCTCACTAAGATGTTGCAGATTGTATATATGTATATATAATTTACTGAAAATATGGATATATATATATATATATAGGGGAGGGTTATCTTAAGAACGCTAAATATTGTGAGAACCGTGAGAACAAGTAAATAAATCAATCAAAATCAATCTTTTTAATACAAACATCATTATATATACGTACAAATACCAACTTAACATTTATTTAACAGTAACTGTTTTCATTTAACAGTAACCGTTTCTCCGTTTCTCAACTAAATAACAAAATTCATTTAACACTAATCTCCATAACCGTTTCTCAATGTTAAATATAATATACAAGGCTATTTTTCCTTTATATATATATAAATAATAAAAAACTGATGTTGGCTTTTCCTTAGGCCTTGTGTAGTGGTGATGGAGATGGCGCCGTTGAGCCTCTATAGCGCCGGGGAACACCGCCCCCCCCGGCGCTATAGGGCGTTTTGGGTGGAATCCGTTGTGTGGTTAGCGGCGTTTTGGGTTGGAGAGGTTGATGATTGTTGGAATCTCAGATGATATTTATAAAAACACAAACTTGGGCAATGAAGGAAAAGGGTGAGGGAATAATAAGAAAAGGGTAGGTCAAAGAAGGTGTGAAATGGATAAAGATGGAAGCTTTATGAAGTATTGGTTAACATTTGATGGAAAAAAAAAATTACAGATGGGAGAAGAAGAACAAGAAGAGGACGATGGATGATAAGGGTAACATTTTTGTTCAGCTTTATGTTGGGGGAAGGGGCAAAGGTCTCATTTTTATATATTTTTTTATTTATTATTATTATTATTATTTATTATTTTTTTTAATTTTTTTTTCGGTTTTGGTTTTATTAATTTAATAAACTTTCAGTTTAAATTTTTATTTTTATTATTATTTTTATATTTAATGAAATATTAAGTATTTAATATTCTTTATTTAAATAAAAAACAATAATTAACCAATCATTACCAATCATTTATAACCCCCCTCATAACCCCCTTCCCACTACACACTCTTTTTCCACAACCCCCACATAACCCAACTTTTATTACTTTTTAATATTTTAATCCTACAACCCCCATAACCCCCCACCACTACACATGATCTTATAGAACTTCAGGTTAGATTTTCTCTCTCTATCTCCCTGTGTAAAACAATATACCGACGCCATTAAAAAAATATATCGATAAACATTTTGCGATTTGATGCAAAGATAAAAATTCCGTCAACAAGAAACGATCAATCGATTTCATTAAAAAGAAACATCATCTACACTTTCTTCCCAACAGCCCAACGGCTTTCCACTCTTCAATCGAGCAAAGTTATGGCCAAATTCGAGCAAAACAAAAAAAAGGGAAATAAAGACTAGATAATAAATACGGATCTGGATCTGAACAAGATCCGCGACAACAACGATTGATCAGAAGGAACTCTTCACAAACGTTGCGAATACGGTGACGTGTGGTGTGGATAGCAGCAACTTTGGAGAGGAGATTGACACTGGCGGTTTCTCTTTGGTGGTGCCGATGGTTTGTGTTATGGTGGTTGGTGGTCATAGTAGAAAGAAAATAGGATGTGTTGGAATGACCTATGGTTTTCTCTACATACCAATTTACCCGTAGATAGCTTATCAACAAATATCTCAAATTTTAATATTAATATAAATTTACTTTTAAAAATAACCCAGGTAAAAAAAATCATAAAGCATAATGATAAATACCAATCGAAATAATTATGATATAAAAAATATAACCGTGAAAGATGTAAAAAATATAAAATAATTATGATAAGTAACAACTTTGGTCATGCTAATTGAAATCACGTTAAAAAGTTCTTTGTTAATAAACATATTATAACAAATATGGAATATATAATTTATAATCATATTAAACATGTTTAGTTCAAAAAATTGAAAGTCTCGGCATTAAGAAAATGGGGTTTGCTGTGAAAGATATTGTTTACCGTCTATATTTTTTGAATAAAGTTAACTCAATCTTATACAAAAACTTTTAATAACATGTTTATTATACCTAAAAGGTTTATGTAATTGTTATGCAAAATGTTTTTCTTATTTATTTATTTTACCTATTTTTTATACTAACCTGAAATAGCCTTATTTTCAAAATTTAAGCATTTATCGAACACTTAAAATTACATGTAGAAAACATTTCACTTATAACATGAAATATTCGAGTTATCATAACAAAATAATTGTTAACCGTACCAAGTATGGTAACCGATAACGACCAAATTAAGCCACCAAAATGTAACATTTTAGACCCGAGTCAAAACATGTACAATTCATATTTATGCTGGCAAAGTTGGGACAATTCTTGTAACACTTTCTGTATTTTAAAGTAAAATGTTTTAATACGGTGTTATAGGCCGGGGATAAAGCAAATTAAAAAGAAAGTTTTGCATATGTTTAAGAATTTTCACATATCATACATTGATAAACATTCTTACTCAACATTCCGCAGCAACGCGCGGGTTAACGTTAACTTGTTATAATCAAAACACAACTTTAATAAATGAATTTTCTTTCCAAATAATTCATCTTTTCTTGCAAAAACACTTTCAAATTAAGTTTTTACACATGTGTAAATGAAACAGTTTACACATGTATAAATAGTAAATTTACACATGTATAAAAACAATTTATTTTCGTATACGCTTGAATTTTTACGCGTAAATTGTGTTTTTGAGATTGTATTTTAGTAATAAAGATAAGTGTAAAAAGAAATTTTGAATTTGAATGGTTTTAGATGCCGTTTTCACGGTTCGCACGAAATATAGGTGTTCTCAAATTAACTTTCCCCTATATATATAGGAGAATGATCATTTGAAATGAATTTTAATTTGAGAAGAGAAAGAACAAATGAGATCGTGATAAAACATTAAATACTTTACTCTTCTCAAATTCATTATTCTATCTTGACTTATTAATCATTAACATTTTATGCTACGCATATCAAAACTTGGCATACAGATATCAAAATTACATATATCATAATAATACATTTATCACACACATGTCAAAATTACCATGCGATTATCATACACATATAGAAATTCATCCTACATTTAACCTACACATCGAAATTATCATTCACTGTAAATTAGGTTTGTTTTCAAAAAATATATTTTGAAATGAATAATGAGTTTAGTTAATTTAATTAGTTTAGGGGGTTACAAAAAAGTAATCATTTATTTAACACTAAATACAATTATTGTATGGATTATTCTTGTTAGTTTAAATTTGTTTTTTTTCTTTTCAGAACACCTTTCTTTTCTTTTGAACTCTCCACATCTGGCATAAAGTTATTTTTAAATTTACAATGTGAACATACATTATTTACCTTAGTATTAAACACAAAAATATTTGAATGTGTTTCAAATATTATTTAAAAATACAATAGTTTCGAAAACAGAAAACTATTCTTGCTTTTCTTATCTTCCGATTTCTAATAAGATATAAGTGACGACCTTCAGAAAGGCAAAAGTGAAATTCTACTAATTTTAACGTTATTTTACTATTTTCGTGAAAATAATGTTAAAAACGGGAGACGATTAACCATGCGAAATATGGTGGCTTTGATAGACGAAAGACAAGGGGTACATGCACCAATCGGTCTTTGTCCTGATTGTTGAGTGTTATGTGCCTAATAACCAAGGCTTGCTGCAAAACTATTATCAAGTCAGGGGTCTCACTATAAGCAGCCTATCTATGGAGGTAAAAGTAAGGGTATCTACATTTTCCTCTCCTCAGACTCTACCTTGTTTTGCTATTACTAGGATTTACTGAGTATGATGATGATATTATATTAAAATTTTAATTGACGGAAAGTCAATAGACCCCTCTAGTTCCACTCATGATTGTCTTATGTGAATAGTAGGTCTCGTCGACAAATTTGCAGTTAAAAAAAAGTAGCATGGCATAGCATATGAATTGTAATTTGCACAACATATATTGATTTTTTCAAGGTAAAAAAGTATAATGAACTACAACATACTTGAAATATCAATACTGTTATAAAACCAGATATACATCTCCCAACCATAATTGTTATATATCCCCCAACCATAATTGTTTTGACAGTTATACATGTATATGAATAAATATTTGTATTGTACATCGACGAGGATTATCCAAAATTCTATACTATTTCTATAACGCTATAAGGCACGTTTTGCTTGCTTTACGTAAATTGTTGTTTACGTAAATTGTTGTTTATCTTCAAGTTGTTTCATGTCCTGTCAACAATATCACATATTCATCCGCATTTTCTTTACGATTCAGACAATATTCTGTTAATCACATCCTGGTACACATAATCCCAATCTCTAATATGTGTTGGCTACGTTTCCATGAAATCTTCCCTTTTATAAAGTATCATATATACTATACATCTGCATCTAGTATAAGAAGATACACAAATTTATGTTTTCTCAAATTGGTTAATAGAAAAGGATTTTCTTTGTGAGTTTACGATGGCATCATTTTCTCACAGAAAGGATGCAAACATCCTTTCTCACAGAAAGGATTCATGCATCCTTCAAAAATGGTTTCCCCATTAATTTTTGTTAACTTTTAGAGATACAAGAAATAGGTTTTGACGTGGAACTTTAAAATTCCCAAGTTAGGATTTATTTTATGATATTTTGAGCACACAAATAGGACTTTCAGATCTTACCTTATAGAGACAAAAAAATTGATGTTTTTTCTCTAACCGGTGATTACTACCACCAAGAAGTCTTACTCCGATGATTAAAATCAACATGAAGCGACGACTATGCACCATCGATGTTCCACTCGATCTTCAAATGATGTAGCATCGATAAACGATGTGATTTTTGTAAGTGCACATGGAGCAGGACATTTTCTATGTTGGCCTTGTTTTTTCATTGAGATAGTGTGACCCCAGTCAACGATCCAGGTCAATATCCATACGCATTTTACTTACTTTTGTCATTTCATGTGCATATTAGACACTTTAGCACACATTATACCGCCCCTCGGGTCCACTAAAGCCTGTGTTATTGTAGAAATGCAATAGATTATCTGTTTACGCCTACAACACCCTGAATATCCGAGACAATTGGGGTTAAGCGATCAAGCCAATCACACGCTCAATAAAAAACACCCGGATACCTGATTACGACACATGAACAAAATAACCACGCACGTGACAATACCGGGATGGAAATATACAATTCCACTCAATGCCCCATCAATTTATATTGTGTTTCATGATGATTTCACATTCACAACCACTGAACATTAACCTACTCTTAATTAGGGTACAAACATATGTTAATGGGGATTCCAAACATCAAACAACATGAGTTTGTGAATCCAGAAGTGAGACAATTAATACATGTTAATATCGTCATCAAAACACACACACACACACACACACACACATATATATATATATATTACAAGCAAAACCTAGTTATGGTTGGTATAGATAATCGACTATAAACTATGCTAACTAGTGGTCTTTTCAACGACACTATACCTATACGCTCATGGGTATACGATCGGCTACACACACTCATGTTATAAGCCAACACATGAATACACATATATATATACATATCACATATGAACTCGGCATATATATACATATTCATAAATATCTACCCACGGTCATCAAGAGAAAAACAACAAGAAAGTGTGATCACTCACAAGTCTTTTTCACCTTGACTCACTAAGTGGACAAAACATCTCTCATTATCATGGATCTAGATAACAAAAATCTCTTTTCTTTCCTTCTTGATCGACCGAACACAAGGACAAACAGGGAGGATTATCATGTCCACTTCATACACACATATAGACCTTATATCTTTCACGATTCTTTTCCCTAGGTTTGATTACTTTCCTTTTGTGTTGATGATCCTCTTAATCGACATGTACAAGAAGGCAAAGAAGGTTTATGTCTAGCTTAAACACAAGTTAGGAAACTACCACTCACACACCACATCTTCCAACACATAACTACCTACCATGTTTAGTAAACAACGACCTCCATCCCCTTTCCTTCCTATTTCGGCCGAGAACTCCCAAACAAACAACACTTTGCTTACCATTAAACTTCTAGATGAAAGGGACACGTCTTAACATGATCTTATCCATGTAAGATAAGACAAACACCAAATCCACCCAACCTTTCACTAAAAAGAACTACCCTATACTTCCCTAGGTGCAAGATCACTTCCCTTTCCACTTTGATTTTCCACATGGCCGAAATCTTGATCATGCATGTGCACATGCTTACAAAATCGGTCAAAGAGACTTAGGATAGGACAATTTGATGACAACGATGCATACAATCACACTTACACCTAAACAACTTCAAGACTAATGAGTCACCGAGGATCCATGTATGTCACCTTGCTTTTTTTGTTACTCTTCCCAAGACTCGGCCAAGACCAAGGAGCCATGAATGTGTCTTAAACTTGCATCAATTAGTGATTAAAGGAATTGATTCTTACAAGAAGCTTACTACACATTGACTTGCCCAATTTGTCTTTGTCCACACCTCCCAATCGACATTATATAAGGATCACAAGACATTGCCTTTAGCACCTACCATTCACAAACACTTCACTTGTAAACACTCTCCTATTCCTTCTACTACATAACCGGCCGAAGAACCAAGGAGGACAACCGAGCCCATCTTTTTTATCAACAAATCCGATGATGACGAGATTCACATCGTGTCGAGGCACCAAGGTCGAGTCATCTCTTTGGTGGTATGTTACTTTGTTAACACCTCGATTTCCTTAACTATTATATATAAGTCGATCGCCTAGTAGTACACCCGACCCAAATCTCTTGTTCCATGAACATGTAATCGGCCTATAACATCACACTAAATTAATCACGAAGGTTTGGATCAAATGAGTATTAGTTTTCGAGTTATATACACACACATGTACACATATGATCGCATATCTCACATTTTTTATAACACAAATTGCTATTTGGAGAGCACACATATCATATTTAGATGTCCATAAAATCACACAGCCTTATTAGAATATCGAGGGATCAATTTTTAGAAGTTTATCGATGATTATAACTATATTGGTATAACCCACTTTGGGATCCACAAAACTCATAAATTTCTATAATGTCGAACCTCCTCATGCTTGTAAAACACTTTAAGGCCATACCCGAAGCATTTGGTAACCAAACTTGACATTGGGAAATTGAAATTTAACCTAACACATCGATGTTAAGATTCGGATTCAAAGAAAACATTTGTTAGTATGGTCCTAACCTGTGTTAATACTATATATTGACCTTATAAGGAATAAACATGTGTTAAACGCCCATTTTTTTTATAAAAACAACCACAAGTTTAAGATTGGGAATATTCTACACCCATGACGACGTGTGGGGCCTGCTTGTTTAACTATAGATACGTTTTTACATTAAAACGCCTGGGATTCACGAAACTGTGCACATTACAAAGTACACAAGAATCAAATAATAGTTGTCACAAACTATGACCCACACATAACTGACACAAAGAGTCCACAATTCGGGTGAACAACTTGTATGGTAAACGACAAGAACGTACGACTTACTATGTCCTTAATAATCACAGGGTATCATTTGTCAGGACAGTAGCTATTCCACATCCTTGCTTTACTAGACCAAGTCTTCAGTCACCAGGTGAGTTTCACGGCCCCATTATAGATTTTTTTCATTTTGGGGGATAAACATGCTACATTTTAGTACATTTCATTTTGGTTTGTTATTCTATCATGACTACCATGTGGAACATGAGACATTCGGTTCATGAGATCTCTCAACAGTCCTCGTACATACATTACACCGTAACCATTAGTTATCAGTAGCCATGGAACACTTTAATAGATCTATTGGGTTGACACCCCACTCTTGGTTAGTCGCCCTAACCGGTAACATACGAAAGAGTGTTAGTATTCTATAATACATACGTTGTCTTTATTATACCAATGCGCTAGGCACAACAGTCAAGAGGTTTGGTTATAGGACTCATGGTTTGCACAACAATCATTCACTTAGCTAGACTATGATTGGTCATACACGAATTTCACGAGCACTTTACATAGTACATTTGTGACACCCGGTAAACTCAGGTTAATAACATTGTTTGGGTCAAAGTCTACCTTAGCGAGTTGCACGTACATTATACTTAACTAGGTCGGTTGAGTCATGTTATGGTTCGGGAGTCGTTACTACAACTTAGAGGATCGTTAGATGTCAGCCATTAACCTGGTATGCAAGGATTGACGATTCGTAGAGTCGTCAAACCTTAGTAAAAACACAAGTCTCGAGTCCCGGGGATTGGTGAATGAGTAAGAACGTGTTTGTTTCCATGGATTATGTGTTTATAATCTTTATGTGACTTGTTAGTATGTGTATACGTGTTTACATATGTTAAAACGGTGATTACACGCGATTGCATGACATTATAGGTGATTGCGCAGGCTAGCATGCGATTGGGAGGCTTAGCATGCGATTGGGCAGACTAATCGCCTATAGTGACAGGCGATTAGGCCCAATCGCTAGCTAAGGAAGGCTAATCGCCTATAGTTACATGCGATTAGCTTCCCTAATCGCCTGGCAGTGCTGCACAATCGCCTGACGTGTTTTAAACGACTAGAAACGCCTATAAATACCACCCTTGACCTCAAAAACACCCCTAGTGCGACCCTAGCCGTCCCATAACATATCCCAACTCACAAACACCCTCTGGAACACGTTTTAGCATCAAAACACACATTTTCAAGCTTTACACATCAATTTCTCATAAACCCAAGGTGTGTTCTTCATCCCTAAACCTTTGAATGATTATGTTTTACTCCCTAAAGGTCCAGACCTGATTTATAAACCTTTGTGTCTTTGAAAACCTATTAAAATCGTTTTTAAACAAGTCCAAACCATTATGCATGTTGTATGTGTTGAGTATGATTAAAAGATAGGATTTTTATGATTCAAAAAGGGTTGTTATTGTATTGATAAGGTGTTTACAGCTTGTTTGTATTAGGATGATGATGTCTTAGGAGTTTGAATGGTTTTGGAAGTGTATTGTGGTTATTTGGTATTTTGACCCATTTGAATGACTTTGAATGATTTTGAATGATATGAGGTGTTTTGCTAGTTGTATGATGTTAGGGTTTGTTATAGAATGATGCTAGAACAGTAAGGAATGATCGGACAACGTTGTTGCGTGATGAAATCTGAGTATTTGCTATTTAGGGTAAAAATTGTGCATGTTGATGTGATGTTTTCATGCTAAGTGTACTATTTGGGGAAAACGCTTGCATTT
Organism: Ambrosia artemisiifolia; assembly: GCA_032199755.1. Taxonomy (NCBI): domain Eukaryota; kingdom Viridiplantae; phylum Streptophyta; class Magnoliopsida; order Asterales; family Asteraceae; genus Ambrosia; species Ambrosia artemisiifolia. The sequence goes on from CM063517.1 coordinate 21,956,132, forward strand.
GGGACTGGTAGAACGATGATAAGCTAGGGGTTTTGCTTGAAATATGTTTGATATTGTTGTATGATTGATATTTGGTGTTTCCACACGTTCCGGATCTGATTTGGAGGGTTAAACGCGCGAAAAACTGGAACAGCCCTGCAGGGGGCGATTGGGGACCCTAATCGCTTATACTATAGGCAATTGGGAGCCCAATCGCCTGCTAAGGGAGCCTAATCGCCTATGTGGTAGGCGATTGGGGGCCTAATCGCCTTCATGGCATGCGATTACGATCCTAATCACTAGTTAAGCCCTGAATTGCATACCTTATGACCTTAATCGCCTGATAAGCACATAATCGCATGGTTTGGACTTTTCCTAATCGCCTGTACTGCTGCTGTAAGTGTATTTTGGCATTCTGAGACCCGATTTGACACCTACGAGCATGCTAGGAACCCCGTAACATACCTAGTAACTTGGTAACACGTGCTCGGACTTATTTATGTGCTGTTTGAACTATGTGCTAGACTTGTTGAACTTTAACACATGTTAAGTATGATTGCATGATTTGCATGACTTAGAGTACAAGGATGACACGTGGAGTCTCGGGTCACCAATGGGATGTCGAGTCTTGTACATTTGGTCAGTTTAACAGTCAACGTGTTTTCAAACGAACCTGGTTATGGTCTGGACATCTAGGGACTAACTAACCTACGGGTTATTAGTCTTAGTACTTGTAACTGTCATATGTTAGGTCGCCGCTTTACGAGGCTAGCATAGCTTGCTGATTTTAATCATTTTTGAAGTAACGCAACCTAAGGTGAGTTCACGGCCCTTCTTTTATATGTTTTCTTTCGGGGGAGAAACATGCCACGCAATTTAACAAACTCAACGCTTTTGTATAAACATGTAACTCTTTTGGAAACGCTTTTCTCGTTATGAACACGCAACTCTTTTGGAAAGTAAATTGTTATAAACACGCAACGCTTTTGAAACACTTTTGGAATGCAATACTTTTGGAAAGCAACACTTTTGGAATGCAACGCTTTTGAAACACAACTCTTTTGAATTACAACACTTTTGATGACTACACGACGAAACAAGGAAGTCCCTGGGGGAAACCATGAATGTGCCGGGCACAACGGGGAAATGTGGATAGATCTATTGGGCCCGACAAACCCCACCCGTCGGCTAGGAGCCGGGCGGGTGCATATTGTCTCTATTTTAGCAACACAAGCAACTCAAACACGGGCAGCAACACAAGCAACGCTGTCAGTAATGGTTTCAGCATCACAGTCGTGGTAGTGGTAGGAAACGCTTGTTTGTTTGTTTGTTTAACGCATCTCATGACTTGGTATTTTGTGATCAACGCTCAACGCATGGAAACTAATTGTAAACTTAAACCTGTGAACTCACCAGCATTATATGTTGACCCGTTTTTGGCATGATTTCTCAGGTCGCTAAGGTAGCAGCATCTCAGGGCTTAGGCGCACGCGTCTGCACGGCGTCTAGTTTAGGATTCATGTTTTCGTATGTTGAACGATTTGGATTACTTTTGGATTTTGGATTGTAAACAAAGCTTCCGCTACTGTTTAATAGTTTTAAACTTATGTTTTTTAATATGCATGTGTTCATAGTGTTGTTTATTGTGACCGTTGACTTGGATTCTGGTGTGTCACACGCCTCGCAGTAGAACTCCGCAGGTGGAAATTTGAGGGTGTGACAACATTAAAACTGTGAACTCACCGATATTATGTTGACAAACCTTTTATGTATGTTTCTCAGGTAATCGATCATGCGGGGCGTAGACTTGAGGGAGGGGTTTGAGCTTGCATACGGTGGTACCATCATTGGTTGGGATATGTCAGTCATGTTTTGTTGTGGTATTTGAATCATGGAATTTAAGAAAATATTTCATTTTCAGACAATGTTATGCTATTTTCAATAATTTATGACAGCAGTTATCTTTTGATGGTATCTTTTTAAATTACATCTTAGGTGTTGCTCGAACCTTGTGCTTGAAAACCTTTCGAATCACATCCCTATGTTTCCGCCTTGGCGAGGTGTGACAGATAGAGGCGTTGCCCGTACAAAATTGGATTCTCTTCGGTCAAAGTGAAGCAAAAGAAATGATTGGCCAAGATGGCAAGAAGCCATAAATAAGGAATTGAATTCACTCTAAAACACAAATGGTTTTGGTGGTGTAGTGGTATGAGATGCATTTTCTCAGTAGGAGGTCTAAGGTTCGAGACCAGGCGGTCGCGGTTAATATTTTTTTTATTTCAACAGCCTTATTTGATGTTCTTAATTAGTTTTGCACCACAACACACGCGGTAAAAATCCTAGTATACCTGACTTAACATTTTCCATTTATCTTTTAAGAGTTCAACCCATCCTTGAGTTAATCCTAATATTTCTATACTACCTTTTATAGGTATTTTATCATTTTATTACTAACGACTTAGTAACCTAACCAGTTACACAATTACACAGGTTTTAAATCATAAATGGTCTTAATAGAATAAGCAACTTACGTTGGCCTTGTTTTATACACTTCTTGCCCCATTAGTTTGTTTGACCTGTTCCTTCGAAGCGTCCACCTAGTTGGACAAGATTAAACCTTCACAATACTCATAAGATTAATCAAGTTAGCCATTATATCAAACGACTACCATATCTAATGAGTTTATACACACCATTTCATCAAAACCTAAATTTGCGTCCCCTTAACACATTCATGTGCATTAACTTAGGGCAATAATCCTCATAAGAGCTAGCCCATCATTTATTGTATCAAATTCATTAAAAGTATTGCATATTCGGTCCCTAATCAGTCTTAGGCAACTTATTTCATCACGTGGTGTGTTTTTTTTGACATCATTTAAGCCTAGAATTCATGTTTCTAAGGCATAGTTAACGAGTGTCATACATTTAAGCTATCTAACACTTGAATAATTGTCTATCTCACATTCCTTTTGCTATTTATCCATCATTTTCACTTCCCACATAACATTCAAGTTCATGGGTTTCTAACATGCATTTTCATCAATTAATTCTAATTAGGCATTTCATCAAACACTTAGTGTTCATGCAACATTTTAAGCACATTGTATAAATATTTCATGTCTAACTTCACTAGTTATGTAATCAACATTCTATCTCTTTCCAAAATTAATTTCCAGCGTAAATATTTAAGTCTAATAGACCATCATACTCATCATTGGAAGGTGGGTTTCAACTTTAGATCAAATCCACCCTTCACATAGTTGCTCATCCATTTAGCATACCTGTGTTTCTCTGACTGTTAGATCCTCTTCGCCCTCAAGAAGGAGAAGAAATACTTGGTCCAGAATCACCGTATTTAAGCGCGATAGGTGCTCTCACGTATATCACAGATAACACGAGACTCGATACTGCATTCGCGGTATATGTACTGACAAGATATAGCTCAAATCCAACACGTAGACATTGGAACGAAATAAAACACATGTTTAGGTACATATGAGGGACAAAAGACTTAGGTCTTTTCTATGAAAAAAAAAGATAACAAGTCTCGGCTTGTTGGGTATGTTGATGTTGGATATTCATCAGATCCTCATAAAGCAAGATATTAAACAGATTGCGTATTCACATATGGTGGCACAACAATTTCTTAGAAGTCGATTAAGCAAACACTTATAGCATCATCATTAACTCATGCTGAATTTATAGCACTGTAGGATGATGGTCGAGAATGCGTGTTCAATGATTAATCATATACAAGTAGCATGCAGCCTAGAACAGATTAGAAGAACCCGACGATTATTTATGAAGATAATGCTGCTTTTAAAGCTCAAATCCAAGAAGGCTACATCAAGGATGACAGAAAAAAGCATATCTCACCAAAGTTCTTCTTAGCGTATAACCTACAGAAAGAAAAGGAAATCGATGTTCATCAAATCAAGCCAAATGAAAATCTAGCTCGCATGTTCACAAAATCTTTACATAGAAGCAGTTTTAAGCAACTATCACAAAGATTCGTGCTCCGAAGACTGAAATCATTAGTTATATTGTGGGGAGGGGGGGGGGGATTATACATGTTGTACTCTTTTCCTTGATGAAGTTTTGTCCCAGTGTTGTTACTTAGTACGGTTATTAATGAGGCAACATAAATAATCTGACAATATCAGTTTATCTTATAAGCCTTGAAGTACTTATTTAAATCATCATGAAGCATGATGTTATAAAACCAAATATACATCCCCCAACCACAAGTGTTATATTATCCCAACCATAAATGTTTTAACAGTTCTACATGTATATGTATAAATATATTTGTATTGTCCATCTATAAGGATTATCCAAAATTCTTCACAATTTCTACCAAATGCAAAGTATACATTGAAGAATATTTTTTTTTGTTTAACAATATAGGTTAAGTATGTCTAAAGCAACACTCAAACAAAAGATGAAAACAAATTTTAATGATGAAAATAGAAATAGGTTCTTACTATGATTTTAGACTAAAGTTGATGGTTGGTTGGTGAAAGAGACAAATTGATAAAAGTAGAGAATAGGGAATATGTTGATTGATATGGAAATTTCAAGGCTTTAAAACTGCAAGGAAAAAAGCAATTATCAACAAACGCACTTAACCTCACATCTTGCTTAATAATTCATCTTGTAACAATATATATATAAATTATTGAAAAGTCTATTAAGAATCAAATTCATGAATTGAATTGTTAGTACCCCTTGCTTTGGTTTCAATTACGTTTACACCGACTTATTTAATTTTATGATTACTTTTCGAATTATGTGGCTGAATTCATAACATGGCCTTTAAAAAAAAGTTGATTACCTGTGTGATAAATAAATTCCTAATGAATTTTTTAGACTAAATGAAACTGTAAATGAGAGTTTTGTTTTCATCTAGATCAGAATAGATCAAAACCAGTCGTTTCTAAAGAAGCAACACCTTCAAGACCACCGCCTCAATCACGCCATTCAATGGTTGCTTCTGCCTCTGCTCCTCATCCAAATGTACATTTTGCCTTTAGTATACATTTTCATTCTTATTCACATGATTAACATTGTTGTTTTTTCATATTATTATAGTCACTAATTTCTATACTATATCATAACACACATTTTATCACTTCTTATTAGATTTATCTATCCTCGAACGCTCCCAAGATATATAACCTAATTCTGTATACAATTAACTTGATAAAATGTTATACTGAAGTTTTACGTTAAGCTACAATACGTTCAGAAATAGAAGCATTACTGAATTCACTTAGTGAATTTATAAAATAACATGTAATAATATAAGAATAAATGCCAACTAACAACTGGTTTTTTAACTCTACAAAACATCAACAAAAGTATATCTAGTTAGGGATGCCCAAATAACATGGTTCCAGACCTAAAGGCTGAATAGGAACCAGTTCTTATCCTGTCTAACCCTAGAGTAGATACCGGTTTCATATCTGGGATAAAAAAAGGAACCTACCGGAACCGGCGGTACCGGTTCCACCTTTACCCAGCCAAAACCTGAAAATCCGAGAAAAACAGGTCAAAAACCCAAATTACCCGAAACTGGTTCCTACCCGTTCCGGGTTCTAAAAAACCTCGTTTTGTGCATCTCTATATCCAGTTGGGTTTAAATGAAAAAAATTATTATCGAACCGCTAAAGAACTAGGAATGAAATTGATTTGTTGGATTCCGAAGAAAATTAACAGTTTCATGTGGAAAGCATAGATGGATTGTCTTCCAACTCTTTTGGCTTTGAATAGGAGAAACATTAATGTGGGCTCGATGATGTGCAAATTATGTGGGGATGTGGAGGAGATCATCGATCACTTGTTGTCCTTAGTGTGGCATCTCGCTAGTGAATGGTGTGGCATTCTGGATACTTATGTTTTTTTGGTTCGGGACTTGATTGAGAATCATAAATTCATGAGGTTGGATCAAACAAAGGTTATTCAAGCTATCATTTTCACGGTGTGTTGGAGCATTTGGAAAGCTAGGAATGAGACTATTTTCTCGAATAAGTCGGCTACTATATAAAAACAATGGAGGATATTAAACAAATCCCTCTGTTTTATATCACACCTATGCACACATATACACATAGCGTTTTGTTTATCACTTATAATACACAACATAATTTTACGTGAATTACGAAAATGATACCACAGAAAAATCTTCCTAAAGAGGACATAAGCAACGATAAAGTGATTCTCATTCTATAATATAATAATTTTTCAAATATTTGGGGATTCTCATTTTATAAATGCTTCTTGAATAAGTGACGGTTCTCATTTGAAATTTTCTATATCATCTTGTTTAAAGTGACCTTTTTGGGTCTACATGAATTTGTTCACCAAACATTCTTACATGAGTGAATTATAATAAAGACCTCCACCTCTTCGAACATTTTCTTATTATTAAAAAGTAAAGTTTTAAAGGTTTTAATTTGCTATAGTAATAAAAACAATGTAGTGTTCAACTTTACATGTATTGCTAGACGTGCACGTGTATTCTATTGCAAGTATCATTTCCCTTGAAATTTACGCATGTGTGTATCATTAAGCCTTTTTAGCTTTCTAAAAGAAGTAAAGAACCCAACCCCCTCTCTCTAATATATAATAAAAGAATTATACAATAAAAATTATCAATATATGTTTTTAGTACATTTTAATTAACATTTACAAACCAGGTTTTTTTTTTTTTTTTTAAGAATAATCACATCATTAGACATAAATGCGTTTATAACAATTGCTTAATGTTGGTGGTTGATAGTTTGATACTCAAGATAGTGTTGTGTGATGCAATGTAATGGTGTCAAATTTTGTGAACTGAAGCCCAAAATATGAATTTAGCATTTTAGTCCAAAACATTAAGTGACCCATTATGCTATACGAAGTTGGGCTTTTTAATACCTTAGAAAATCTACCATAAACATGTTAGGTGCAGAAATTGTAAGACCATATGCTTTACATATTTAGTGTATCCATGGATTTTGTATTCTTAAGATTGTTAAAGGCCCACATGTATCGATGAACTTATAACTGTGCCCACCTACCTATGGTCACAAAATAAAGGCTTTGACAATCCAAATGTAACATCAAATCCTCAAAAGTCAGGCTTGGCAAACAAAATTAATACATAATTGTAACGTCATTATGTTGAACTTTATATCAACGTAACATCTCGCCTCTAAATGAGACGACATATCAATTTATTCAATTAAAGATAAAAGATACTGTTGGATGTTGGTAAATAATACGCAAACTTTATTGAAATCTCAAGAAAAAGAAAGACCACTATAAGTTTTAATCTTAGAGTTCATGTTGTTAATGAATAAGCTTGTTAGAAACAAATCGTTGCTGATAGAAAATATTGTCGAAGAGGCTTGTGTCAATTACCGACGTCATATGGCTGACGAGCTATATATAAATGATGGTGTCCCCAGTCCTCATCCATATTAGGTTTATTATGTAATTTTGTATTAACTATGTTTGCCATTTAGGCCCATTAAGTGTGATTTTAGCAGTTATTATTTGTTAGCCACCTTAACCCCCCTCCATTTTATTTTCGGTGGCCATAAGGGAAAATTTCCCCTCCTCCCCAAGCACATTTTTTTACCTTTTTCCTCTTAAATAGACTAAATAAAAAAAAGGAAGGGGGGAAGAAAGGGGAACCATTTTCTTGATTTAGGGAAGGAAAGGGGAAAGTAACATAGCATGATTTGGACTTGGGGGAAGGGGGGGGGGGGGGGGGGGGGGGAACCACACCCCATAGCCTTGTTTTGTTTTTTAAAAAATTGAGAAGTTTTTAGACTTAGATGTTTGTATTTGAATTAAAAAAAAATGAGAAGTTTTTAGACTAGTTTTGTGTTGTTTTTTTTAGGCATGGTAATGTGTTTATTTATGAAGACATATAGAGGTCATACGCCCCCTTCATGCGCATGGTTCGTTTCACTGCTGACCATGATTAGTATTACTATTAATATTACTATCACTATCGCTATCACTATCACTGTCACTAACGGCTCTATACTCATATATATACTAACCTTCATGTGCACTTCTTTACTTTCATCATCACTTTCTCTGGGATGGCACATCACGAAAATAACATTCATCTGCACTTCATATTCACCTCAATGTTTGAGAGCCAAACCCTCTGTCGAGTTTACTGACCTAAATCGTACCCACCCTATGCAACAACCCAACCATCACCTTCACTGTCCATTACTGTGCAAGACCTAAACTGCCACCCTCTTCTTCAACAACGTTATTGTCACCTTCATTGTCCTACCATTGTGCAAGAACCAAACCGTAACCCTCTTCAACAACAAATACACTGTCACTGTCACAATCACCTCATTGTGCAAGAACCAAACCAACACCCCCACATCAACCAACCAAACTATCACCCTCCATTTCAACAACCAAGCCCCCCCCCCCCCCCCAAACGTAGTTGTTAAAGGTGCAAGACGCACTCAAGTCGCCAAGGGTGAGCCTTGGACCTCATTACAAAGCGCTTAAAAAGCTCTTGGTATAAAATACTTTTTTAGGATCTTTAAACATGTTTTAGGATTCTTTGGGGTTAGTTTAGGTTATTTTAGGTTGATTATAAACTTGGTTAGGATTGTTATAATTGTTTTAGACTTGTTTAAACAATTGTTGGCCGTAATTTCGTCGAAACTTGGCCTGAAAAATGTGCCTTAGTGCCTGAAAGTAGGGCTTTTGAAGCGAAGCAAGAAGACTGCGCTGGGCCTAGACGAGTGCTTGAGTGGGCTTTGACAAGAGAGCCCCCAACTATGCAACACCCACATCGTCAGTTTGTTAAAGAAAATATTGACCTAGAATTGGATTTTGAACGTTATTTCGACGAATTGCTTTTTGAGGCTTATTGGGAGTAATTGGAACGTGGAGAGTATAATTCAAATGCATAAGACCATAACTCTTAGGGGCTGTTTGGTTGATTAAGTGCTGAATCATTAAGATGGTCTGAATGGTTAAGAGGCTCTGAATAGTTAAGAGCTAACTCATTCAGCATCCATTATTAGCTTAATGGTTCAGCACTTAATCATTCCCATTCAGATGCTGAAACAAACAGTCTGAATGCTGAATGATTCAGACCTGAATGGTTAAGAGGCAGATTAAGAGGCTACCAAACAGCCCCTAATGCTTAGTTATGTTTAATTAGGGCTGGAGGATATTTAATCAAATATTAAATTTGTTTAATATCACGTGTTTGTAATGCTAATGTTTTTATTTTAATTGTTTAAAAAATATGATTTAGAAAAAAAAGGAAAACATGGTTTAGGGTAATTTTTTTGTTTTTTTTATCCTTTTTTTTCTTTTGAAATGCTCGCTAACAGCCCACACAACCTCAGTGTGAGCCCAGTTAAGACAACATAGACTGAGGGTATGAAGGGTCAGGGCGTGTTGTACAGGTATGACAACTTCTGAGTAAAAGAAAGTCATCTTAAAAACAAATCTATACAAGGTAATAATTCGTTCACCCGCTTCAGCTTTCAGCTTATACCATTTTCAACAAACCACTCACATAATTTGCAAACCATCAGCTATAGGTTTGTCTATTTCTAACACCTTGAGAATCTAATTTGACACCCTGAATACTTCTCGTATTGATCAATACGAGAAGTATTGAAGTCAAAAGCTGCAAATTGACATTCCAGGGAATGTTATACCTTAAATCTCGTACTGATATGCCTTGTATTAGTCAATATGAGGCATATCAGAGCCAAGTATTGGGTCCAATACTAGGCTGAGAAGTGATATGGAGTGGCGGAATCTTTTCCCCTAATATGCCTCATATAGATCAATATGAGACATATTATGGTCTTTTTTTATTTTTTTGTATTTTAAGTTTTATTGTTTTTAAATTACTAAAAATATTAAATTAACTTTAAAAATTTCAAAAATTAACAAAAAAAAATTAGTTATATTCATTCCAATATTATTTTTAAAAAAATACAACTTTTTGTTACCAATATTATTTTATAAAATTATTTCATTTGTTTGCTTTTGTTTTGGTTGGTTTTGAAGATGTTTGTTTTGTTTTGTTGAGTTTGAAGAAGTTATAAGGTTGGTTTGAAAAATTGTTTTTTTAATTGATTGATCGTGTAATTTAATACATTCGAAAATAGTTTTTTTTTTAACAAATCGATTGATTAATGTATTTTAGTGGGTTTTTTGCAAACTTTTTACCATTTATAAATAAAGTTTATAAATATTTTATTTTTTTAAATTAAAAATATTTTAAAACCTTATATGGTAGTATAGATCCTAAATCATATCATATAGGGTAGTATCGTATAGTCAGTATATTATTATAGACTACACGATAATGTTATGAAAAATAATACTCCCCCCGTCCCATTCTAAATGTCCATTTTTGCACTTTTTGTTGTCCCAAATTAAGTGTCCATTTGTAAGCAATTTTTTCAGTTTTGCCCATAAAAGACAAAAGAAAATCAAAGATTTGAAATAATAACTTAAGGATATTATTATCATTTTACAACATACAAACAAAGATTTTTTAATATGTGTGTTTGTGGGCCCATGACATCTAAAATGGGACGGAAGGAGTAAAATATTTATAAACTTTGTTAAAGCAATTAAATGTTGTATAAAAGGTACAAAGTATGCAAAAAAAAAAAAAAGAAAGAAAAAACGATATCAATATGCCTCATATAGGTCTATACGAGACATATTAGACCCCATATCACTTCTCAGCTTAGTATCAGACTCAATACGTAGCTCTGATATGCCTTATATTGACCAATACGAGGCATATCAAAGCCACATACTCGGGAATATTTTCCCTTAATATGCCTCGTATAAATCAATTATAAGGCATATTAGGGTCTTTTTATTTTTTTATATTTTCATTTTTATTATTTTTAAATAACTAAAATTACTAAATTAACTTTAAAAAAATCCAGAAGTTAACAAAAAAAATAGTTATATTCATTCCAATATTATTTTTAAAAAATTACAACTTTTAGTTAACAATATTATTTTATAAAAATTATTTCTTTTGTTTGGTTTAGAAGATGTTTGTTTTATTTTGTTGGTTTGAAGAAGTTATAAGGTTGGTTTGAAAAACTTTTTTTTTAAATCGATTGATCGTTGTATTTTAATAAATTTGAAAATAGTTTTTTTAACAAACTAATTTATCAATCTATTTTAGTGGGGTTTTTTTTTTTGCAAACTTTTTACCACTTATACATAATGTTTATAAATACTTTATTTTTTTAAAAGTAAAAATATTTTAAAACCTTACATTGTAGTATAGATTTTGAATTGTATTATATCGTGTAATAAAATATTTATAAAACTTTGTTAAAACAATTAAATGTTGTATAAAAGGTACAAATTTGCAACAAAAAGCCCACATCAATATGCCTAATATAGGTATATACGAGGCATATTGGACCCCATATCACTTCTCAACCTTGTATCAGACCCAATACTTAGCTTCGATATGTCTCATATTGATCAATACGAGGTATATCAGTACAAGGTTTCATGTTTGATATTTCGTAAAATGTCAGTATACAACCTTTGACTTCAATACTTCTCATGTTGATCAATAAGAGGAGTACATACGTTGTCAATAATTTTTTTGAATGTTTAAATATTAGCACCCAAATTATATCCGATCTCCACTCATTCCTTATCTTCATCTATAAAAGGCAACGTCTTGTGTAATGCCTTTTTTGGATGGGATGGTTAAAATGGTTGATATAACTCATAAAAAGCACACAATAAAATATTGAGGAGACAACTAACAACATAAAAATAAATAATAAAATAAGGGGCAGATCGTCCTCCTACCTCGCAAAGTTGTAAGATTCAAAAACATGTAACGCAGTAACGCACGGTGATGTTTGTGTGAAAACAGAACATCATTAATTAGATGACCGAGATTTAACTCATCACACATTTTCAAATGAATTTTATAGAGTGCTAATATTTAGACATCCCCTCTTTACTCTCGTAGGCCTCTACAACTTGTAGTGGCCTCTGCGAGTCATAGAGGGGATGTCCTCTACAAGTCGTGTAAGGGTAAAAATGTACTGTATTAATTGCATCTCCTCTACGACTCGTAGAGGCCTCAACGGGTCGTAGAGGAGCTACTTTTCACCCAATCATTGACACTGTATACGGGTCGAAGAGCACTCATCCAATCCCTGCATCACCCAATCATTGGCACCCTATACGGGTCCTATAGGGGATGTCTGAATATTCAAGAGGGATGTTTAAATAACCACACTCATTTTATAACAAGAACTTCACGGTATTGAATTGAGGAAAAATCTGTACTAAAGATTCTACTCTCCAGGTTGCTATGTTTCTATGAAGATAACAACATTATACTATGTATTAATTAAAACTTAAGATGAATAGTATTTTTACCATTTTTGTTACAGTTTATCAATAATGTTTTCGTAATATTTACAAATGTATTGTTCTGTTGTAGTGGTGTTTGTATTTCTAGGATAGAGGATTTTCCTGGGTTCGAGTCTCATTTTTTGTGATTCTTTTGTTTTTTTTTTTTCTTTCCCATTTATGTCCACGTATGTCGTATGGTTATACGTGTAAACCATATATGCATTCACCAGCTGTGTTTTTGTCCACGTGTAAACCATATCTGCATTACACAGCTTTTTTTATCTTTCCCCTTTAAACCCCTCCAGCTCTCCTTTCTCATCTATACCCATCATCGTGAAGCTTCTTTCTCACCTTCAATCTTCAAATTACTACTCCTTTTCCCCGCCTTCTTCCACACTCCACCACGTCTCTTTGTCCATGTAGGGAAGGAAAATCAACATCATCCACCATTGATTTTTGCAAGACCTCTTTTCTACGCTGAAGACATCAATAATAGAGAAATCTGTTGCAGATTCATGTTGTCGGTGAGTAAATAGACATGTTTCAGTAATGCACACCATGTGTTTGTTGATATGCTTCAATGAATCTAGCAATTATTTATTTTTTTCCTAAATAGAGCTACAATTTTGGATGTGAATATTATTAGAACATGTGTCTTACACCTGGTAACAGTAGATTTATAATTGTGCTTATGGATGTGAATATTAATATTATTAGGATGTTATCGTTATTTGGTAGGTAACCTATTGTCTATTGATAATGACAGAAACTTATACAAGAAATTAGATTTGTAGGTTTTTTTTCATGCGAGTTTTGACACAAGCTTCTTTGTATTATATATACCTTGGGTTAAAATTGTACGCTGTAACCACATGTTGGAGAATTAGAGTTTGACCTTCATCTTGTAGTCCATTTTTGTTAGCTTAATAGTCCTAAGCTTAAAATTTGTTCTATCATATAAATATTTTTCACCGACTAATGTTTTTTCTTTCTTTCCTTTTATAATCTTGCAGGTTGAAAAAATGACGACATGAGGAAATATAATACTCCTAGGACAATGTCTCAGGTATTAACTACTATCATTCTTTACTTTAAAGGTGGTCAATTGAATGGCGGAAAAGAAAATACCAAAAAAGAAAAACAATGTCAAATGGGTTGAGTAGGTCGAGACCTACCCAAAGTATAACTTTATAGTAATGTTGGAACTGATTACTTACAATAACATCTAAATTTCAGGAAAAAGGTGTTTCGACTAACCCAGCAGAACCTAACCCGTTAGGCCTATGACCCATATTATTTACTTCCACCCTTTCTTTTATTTTATTTTTATGGAGACAGTCGGATATGACGTTTGAGCCCCTTAAAGTCGTCTCAAGAAACAATTATATGTGCTTTGCTTGATGTCTAAAATTTAATCTGTTTGACCATGTTTCTTATTTTTCATTAACTAATTAATTTTCTTTCTTTGTAAAAAGTTACAGATGTATAAAGTAAACATAAGGAAATGCAATACTATTATTATAGTATCTCAGGTATTAACTACTGTGATCCATTTATTCTAGGGATGGTAATTAGAGTTGTTCATGTCAGAAACATGTCAAATATAGTTATATGTGATCTCTTAGCTGGTGAAAAAGAAAATCCGAAAGAGAAGGGACACAATCAGATAGTGTGAGCAAGTCTAAAGTCACCCAAAAGTTGTATTTGTATAATAATGTTGGCATGCTTAACTAACTACAAAAAAGAAGTTACAAATTCTGGGAGAAAGTGTTTCAACCAAGCCAACGAATTGGGCCTGTTTGGCATTTGACCCTTTACTCAACACACCCGACCTTGCCCATATACATGTATTGCCAATGATAAATTGTGTTGACTTTTTGTTGTTAATTTAGACTTCAAAATAAAGCTAGCCAAGGATGTTGACTTATTGTTTAACTTTAATCATATTTGATATATGTACATATATATGGGCCTCTTTTGTTTATAGAACTAGATATGCAATACACAAGAAGGTGCTAAACCGGCGATAATGGTGGGTATGTGGTGAAAGATACGACATCTCATATGGGAATCTATATCGTAGAAGAAGGTGTTAAATTGACGATAATGGCTGCTTTTTTGCCAGATAATGGACCTTTAGTGTCTATTTCAACAGAATGGAAATCACTTCATTTGCATATGGATAAAGGCCAATATAATAAGGACCCCTATTACTATATATTGTAAGCATGATGATTTTGCCCTTTTTATTGGTATGTCTTTCTGTATGTTTATTGCAGTTGACCAGTATAATATCCACAAATTTGATGCATTTGATCCTATGCAATGTAGGTGATTGGAAAATTGCTTTGGATAAGGGTCACAAATGGGGTTTTAAAAGAACCTTCAATGAAAGAAATTTCTGTTTACAGTTCGTACCTACACACAATTAAAGATTATTATTGTTTAGTGGCATGTCCCCATGTTGCATCACACTATCAACAAATTTTGTATTTTCTTCCTTCCAGGCTTGAAGAAATAAGTAGTAGGTCCATAACAACAAGTGAAGATATCAACCCCTTTGACATTGCACAAAGGTGCTAAAAGAAATAGCACAACAATTATGGAGTTATTTCAACAATTTTTTGGTCAGGTCGTATGTACTGCTTCTTAGATTTGCTATTATATTGTTGGTAATAGATTATTTGGCGAGCTATGGTTTGAAAGTTGCTAACGGGTCAAACAATTGATCCAATTTTATTAAGATTGCATTTGCATTTGACCGTGCATTCTACCCGCCGCATCGCGCGGGTGAACCTCCTAGTCTCTAACAAAAATCAACCTAATCTCGAAACACACTAGTAAATTGCTTGGAATGACATCTAATCTATGATGCTTCTTCGAACCAAACTGTTTGGTTGTTTTCATCATGTTTCTTAAGTAGGTAGTCCTTAAATGTCACAAAGCCTTTCGTCATATTTTGGTAAAATTGTACTGATTAACTTCATATTGTTTACAGGTCTCTTGCTTTATAAAAGATCTTCACAAATACTACATTTTCTTTGTTGCATGCTATTTATCAGTCTCAGACAAACAATGCTTTTACGGATGCAAATACTAACTTTATAAAACTTAAGCAGTGTTATTGTACTAAAAGCTTACATGCAGGGGCGGAGCTACATGTGTTGCTATGGGTTCTCGGGAACCCACTAAGTTCGAAATTCTAGTAGACAATACGTACAACAAATATGGAGCGAAGTCAAATATAATCCAAAAGGATTCCATACAGAGTAAATAAATTTGCCCGTATTGCTTAACCAAAAAAAAAGGCAATGGCCATTGTTGAAACAACAAGAATAAGGCATGGAGATGGTATGGATGTCTCTTCGGGTTGAACCTAACACCTTCTGAGCATGTGCCTGCACCATGAACAACTCGTTAGAAGGGGTCCAGAGACCGGGGTCTCTGGACCACCCTCCGACACTCAACATTAGTGATTTATCCCAAGAAATGTACATAAAAGTAAATATAAAGGAGTAAATGAGGAATACGAAGTATGAGAGGAGGTGGTGGTTGAAACCCGGCGGTTAGCTAGCGGCCGAGGTGATTTCGGGTTGCTTAGCTCGATGGCTGAAAGTTGGTTATTAGAACCATGGATGCGTAAACTTTTGATATGGCAGCTCCAGGGCTCCGTCAGGGGAGCTCGTGAGTTCAACAGGGGAGCTTAACAGCTTAATTGTGTATAATTATGGAGTGTTCATGAGCTGCTGATGTGATACTTTAGCAGCTCGTAGGCTCCTCTATGGGAGCTAGGCAGATTAGTTAGTGAGAGAATGTTTCTAGAGAGAGAGAGAGAGAAAGTGAGTGAGATGTCTTGAGTGGAGACCAAGACAAATGGGATGGGTTTGGGTGAAGGTGTGACCCTTCTATTTATAGAGGGTGAAACCCCAAACCCTAATGGGCTTTGTAGTAATGGGCTGGGCTGGCCCATAAATGTTGGACCTACCTTTATTACTGACCTCCTGTAAGGCAGGTCCTGTGCTCGTGTAAGGCAGGTCCTGTGCTAGGGAGCTGAGGAGCCGATGCAGGTAGCTTCTTTACACCAGCTTCTGGCTTTTCGGCTTCCTAGCCCGAGCTTGATAGCTTCTTAAATATGTTTAAACGTGGGGGTTTGGGTACCCACGTCATCAGCCCCCCAGTCATAAGTAGTCATGACGTAGTCATGGGTGCTTGTGACTTAGTAATCTTATCCCCTTTTTCCCTACCTCTAGAAATTCATAAGCTTTGGTGTAAGGTGTTTGCGCCTTATTTGTTTATGAATTTCTCGTTTTGGACTTCATAATTTTTGCCTTTTCTTGTAGCTTCTACGTTTCCGGTGTTTTTTGAGAAGCTTAGAAGATGCAAAGCTTGTTGGACGTCTTGGAAGTCCTTAGAGCTTCTAGTATCCAAGCTTATTTTGTAGCTTATGAGCTTTGAAACATCTTTATTGTCTTTGAAGCTTCCAAGTTTTCGGTTTTTGCTTGGCTTTCTTTTAGGCGACTTGCTTGAATTTGACTTGTCATGATTGGATGACGGAGCAAGGGAGCTCCAAGGGACTAGGGACAGCTTGTTAGGTGGTTACAATCTTACCCTTTAGAGGAGACAACAAGCATTTCTTGCTCATTTATAGAACAAGTTTCTATCTCATGGGGATCGTGTATGTTGCATTGACATGTTGGAAAATTTCTAGGTGATAAGCTTGTAGGTGTGAAGAACTAGAAGATGTTCATCAAGGCAGGGAGATTCTACCTCCCTTATTGGAGAGGGTCTAAAAGTCCATGAATGAATGGAATCATCTTGTTGACAGACTTATCATAGACAAGTAGTGGCTTCGGACATATGTGGTAGCATGCTAGTACCCGCCTTTTTACCTTGTAGAGTTCGTAGCCTTGAGGTTCATGGTAAGCTATATCACCGTAAACATCTTAGTCGCGTGTTCCAAATGGGTAAGAGTTCATAGATATTTGTTTGTCGAATGGCGTAGCTTACTTTCCCAAAGTCTTTGGGTTTTTGAAGCATTTGATAAACTTTTTCTATGATAGGATTGATGAATTCAAGCAAGTAGCAGCCAACGATGTAAGAGAATGAGCTTATCGTGTATGTATGGCATACCGTGTTGGTGATCTTGCAATAGACAAGTAGTGGCTTTGATCTTGGTATTTATCATGTCACTACGTGTCCCTTTTTTCTTATACATAAGCTCATAATCACCTTGTCGGGGTTTGTGGTAAGTTATACCAACGTGGGCATTGCTCTCCCGGATATTATTTGGTGCCTGATGGTAGCTGACAGCTTCATTCTATGAGCCCATCGCTTCCATCTATCAGATGTGGCAGCTTACGAGTCTGAGACTTTGAGCTTCTCTAAGTGTTGTGGTAGGCTCATTTTATGATAGATGTCATGGAGCCAAGGAAATATGCTTTCAAAACGTGCAAAACCTGCTAATTCTTCAAAGGTTCCTAGTCTGGAGCAGGTATTTGAGATTCCTTCCCCCCTTCAAGCTCTGGAGGTTGAGTCTATCCCTCCTTCCAGCGAAGATGATCCGTTGGCAGGTCTTGACACTGATGGCCTTTACGATGATGTTGGTAACCAAACCTTGGCTTCCACCGGTGAGGGCGATGCCACCAATGAAGCCGAAGATTCCGCTACCCCATGATCCAGCCTCGTTTTAGACTTTGTTAGTTTTTAAAATGTCTTTTGTGGTTGAATTGCTATTGTACTTAGCCCTTGGGGCGTTTTATTTTAGTATCTAATGGAATGCTCCCTCTTTTAGGGGTGATGCCTTAGTTATGTTTAATGTTCGGTTGTCTTGACTCTGTTACTTGTCGTTCATAGTGTTTGCAATGTCTTTAACATTTCTCCTTAAGGTGGATGCTGCAGTCACCCAACTTAGGATACTTAGCTAAGGAACCGATGCAATGCTTACCCTATCAGCTTGTTTGTTTATGTTTAAACCTTCTTAATCGGTTTTTCAGTAGTATGTTCGTTTTCGTGTATTGTGAACATGTGGGAGCTGTCTTGGTGTGAGGAGCTCACCCTCTTTCATGGGTTTAGGTATTCCTTCCAAGGACTTGTCCCATGGAGTCGTGGATTGTATTAGGGACTCACCCTGTATACAGGAAGGTTACTTAGCCTTGTTACCTGTTGAGCAGTTGTGGCCTGGGAGCTCATCCCCGTTTCATGGGTAGGTATAGCGCCGGATCCCATGGAGCCTTGTTAGGAGGGGTTCACCCTTTGATAAGATAAGCGACAAGTTAATAATTTGAAACATAGTTCATTCATTAATCATGATTCTTGAAATACAAAGAGACGTTACAACCATTAAACATAGAAACGATTCAAGTGGTTGTCACTCCAATGCCTTGGGATCATTTTGCCATTGGGTCAGCTAGCTTGTAGGATCCTCCTTTGTGGGCTTCCTTGATGACACAAGGACCCTCCCATCGGGGACCTAGCTTTCCTACGTCTTGCTGCCTGCTGGCTTCATTACACCTTAACACGAGGTCTCCTGGCCTGAAGGCCTCTTTTTTCACCCTTGAGCGATGTGGCCTAGGAGCTCATCCCCGTTTCATGGGTAGGTATAGCGCCGGATCCCATGGAGCCTGGTTAGGAAGGGCTCACCCTTTGATAGGATAAAGTAGACAAGTAGTTGTTGTTGTTGTACGAAAGAGTTTCCTTCGTTCCCTTAGCTTGCAGCTTAGAAACTACATTGTCTAGACAACGCTCTTCGAGTATGACTTGGATTCATGGATGGAATATCAAGATGTTATAGTAACTAAGGTTGCCTTAGAGTAGGCTATATCATGGATTTTGTATGCATGTTGCGGTATTCGACCAACTTTCATGGATCGATGTCTTGTGGAGCTCGTCTTTGAAGAGCATACCTTGTTAGTTTTTCCATGAGTTGGGGTAATGCAATAATGCACTTAAATTAATGTGGACTTTTCATATGATAAGCTTCCCTCTAAAGTTCCTCTTTTTGTGTTCGCCATATGTCAAATAGACGAAATGTCATGAGGAAATGCTAGGAGGTTCTTTTGCAGTTTCATAAGTCCTTTTACGTAAGAATAACAACCTGTTGAGTAAGAATGTTATCCTCTTGTGTAAGAAGGGCAGCTTCTTTACATAAGAATGGCGGCTTCTTGTGTAAGAAGGGCAGCTTCTTATGTAAGAATGGCAGCTTCTTATGTAAGAATGGAAGCTTCTTATGTGAGAATGTTAACTTCCTATGTAAGAATGGAAGCTATTTAGGTAATAATGGACAGCTCCTTATATGAGAAGGTTAGCTTCCTTATAGAGGCTTTTTATGTAAGGATATTAACTTGTCATGTAAGAAGGTAATCTTCTTTGTTGACAACAGTAAGCTTTGTATGTGCTAAGGCAATTGCCTTCTAGGATATGATGGTTAGTTTTCTTGGTTTTAGATGATGCTTGAACAACTTCTTGTAAGGTCAAAGCACTTTACGCTTGAGTCCATGATCAACTTTTGTGGGAGACAAGGATGTCTCATAACATTTTGGATGACGCTCATGTGTAAGAACTTATCATCCTATGCTTGGTGACATTTAAAAGACTCTTATGTTTTCGACCACATTGTTTAAAATAGAGTATATGGTGATAGTTGATCGACCTTCCTCATGAGTTGATTCAATAGAGGAGGTAGTAAAAATAAGCTTTTCCATAATTTAGTAAAATTCTCTTAATCATTGGGCACCTTTAAAGTGCATGAGGTAGAGGTTGAGCTTGTTTGATGGCATGGTGCATCAGCGTGGTGTTTGATTGAAAGATAGTTAATAAGTAAAAGTTCAGGGGTAGATGTTCACTTACCTCATAGGTGGTGAAGTCTCAAGGCTTCGAGTTTTGAGGTTTTGGGACTCCTCGAACAATTCTTTAGCAAGGTGCTACCATATGGCAAAAATATCTCCTAATCAACGCTTTTTGATGCTATTGGATGCTACCTCTCTCATGCTGCTTCCTTGCTATGGTGAACAATTTCTGGAAGGCTACCGTCATGCTTCCTATTGGCAGCTTCTATGTTCTTATGGGCAGCTTCTATGCTCCTGACAGCTGGTTGCTGCTGTAGGGAAGGTGTGAATAAGGATTCACCCAACTCTATTATTTTGTGGAGTTCTAACGGTGTGGTCATTTGTCGCGTACATGATCACTAGAAGTTGTTTGCTACGATCCTTGGTGTCACCAAGTTGCATCGTTGCATTGGCAATTTGCTTGCGTGCTTCTTAGATAAGCACGAGTAGCAATGCTCCCTTATTTTATCATTTGTTGTGTTTCCCAACCATTGCTTGAAGCTTCTTTGCTTGTTTTAGTAAGCCATTTGTTGTTCCACAAGTGGCCTTAATATTTCTTGTGGGTTATTATGTTTCTAAGCCTTGTAGGCTTTGTGAGTATTAACCATCTATCGGAGATTGCACACTTGATAGGATTAGTTTAGGCATATAGGCTCGTTTTTATAGAACCTTCTTTTTATAAGATTCCCTTGACGAAGTGCTTAAACTTTTCCATATATCGGCTAAGTGTTATTCTCTTGCAGTGCCGGCAAGATGTATGGAGGTTTTAGCAGGCTGCTTCGATGATTGAGCAAGCTGCTTTAGTTAACCTTGATCTTGCTGATTTTGTTCATGCCTGATTCTTTATAGATAATCATGTGCAAAGTAAGTATTTTTATATCTTTTACATAAGCGGAGCCACCTGGATAGGAGCAATTGAAAGGACGATGTAGTGTTCTTTAGCTTGCTTGATAGGTTCTTTGTTGCTTAGCTGCTATAAGCAACGTTCCTCTAATAGAGAAGCATATGCCTTATTCAGACCATGATTTTGTTCGAGGCTTCTTTACTCCTACCGATGATGTCACATGTGTAGCAATGTGCTTGTGACCATTTTAACTTTTAGGGCAGGAGCCTTGACATGTGTAGCTAATCGGCATCTCTACTTGCTAGTTCCTCGCCTTTTCTGTTTCTAAACTTCTTGATTCGTTCAAAATTAGGTACCCGTACCATCAGCCCCCAGTCATGAGTGGTCATGACGTAGTCATGGGCGCTTATGACTTGGTACCTAACCATTCGATTTTGAACTTCTCACTTATGAGCTTCCTAAGCCTCTAGACATGTCAAGCTTTTGGGATCCAAAGATCCGTATGTATGAAGCTTTAAACTAGGTGCTTGAGGAAGTTTACTCTTATTTCAAGTAAGTTATTGGTTTGGAACCGAATAGATGTTTCTTTGAACATGTGACAACAAGTAACATTTGTCTATTGTTCAACATTGGATGCTTTTGCGAACATGTTTAGGCGGTTAACTTCCTTATGTACCATATCATTTATGAACATATTTGTTTTTTGTGTGCAAGCTAAAGTTTTTTATCCTATGAGAAAGATAGGACAAAGAGGTGAGCTTATTTAAATGAGTTAACTCGCTCGGACCTTTATGGCTTTGAGCCGATGGTCATCCTTGTGGGATGTAATCTTTATACGGTTGCCTTACTTGTGCCTCTTACTTGTGCCTCATGTTACTTGATAAGGCCAGCTAAGTAGGGATTTTGTGAAGGCGTAGGAGGCTTAGTAGCTTCTGTGCTTCTTGGCTTTGCGAGTTGCACATTTTCTGATTGGTGTGTTATGGAAGTCACAAAAACTGCTTAATAACGCATTCGTGAGCTTCTCAAGTCACCATAGGTGAGGTCACGCGAAGCGCGTTTCGTTCCCATAGGGTGGCTTCCCTTTCTATCTAGGAGAGCAGCTCATCTTTGCAAAGCATTGAATTGGTGTTTAACGGAGCAAGTATACGAGGTTATGTTTTATGCTCTCCATAGTGAGTGGGCCAAGCCTTCATTTTTAACATAATATTTAGCAGCCTCTTTGATATGAGGAGGTATCTTTCTTCTTTTCCAAGTTGTTAGCCTTTTTAAGGAAGGTTTTGAGCCTGCCCTAAGCGATGTGCTCGTTTCCTTAAATGACTTTGGTGTATGGAAAAGATGTTAATTTTCTAAGGACGGTTCGTCCTAGCGTTCGTCAATACTTATAAAACCTTGGATTGATTCATATGGTGAAGTGTAGCTGAGCTGCCAAGCTGTTAGCTTCTTTACCTCAGCCGGAGGCTATGTAGCGTATGACATATGAGCTAATTTTCGTAGCTTTTGACATGTTTGTTTTTTGTGTCTTCCAATATGTCATATATAACTGTTTAAAGACAAGCGTGGCCTTAGCAAGCAAATATCTTAGAGGTACTCAAGGCACCCTATTACACGTGTTCTCTCCCCAAGGGCTACTTGGGTGTATGTGTTATGTTGTTCGCTTTAGGCTACCTACTTATAGCTTGTGTAGATCTGACTTTTGTCTCTTTGATGTAAAAGCTAAAGTATATTATATGTCATAGGTTTGGGTTTGTACCTACGAGCTTCTAGCTTGTGACTTTGAGCTTCTAGCTTGTAGCTTTGAGCTTATAGTTTCTAGCTACGAGCTTGTAGCTTCTAGCCTTGAGCTTCGAGCTTCAAACTTCTAATCTTAGAGCTTCTGGCTTCGAACTATGGGCTCCGAGCTTTAGGCTTGTAGCATCCTAGGCTGCAGCTTATAGGCTTGTAGCTCCCGGGCTGTAGCTCATGAGTTTACTTATAGAATAGTCTGCAGCTGCCGTATGGCAGCTGGTATGAGTAATGTACTTTTTCTGATAGCTATAAAACTGAATAGTTGTCTATAGCTGTCATATAGCAGCTGACGCACTGACATGCATAGTTGTCTACAGCTGTCCTGTAGCAGCTGACATACTGTCATGAATAGTTGTCCACAGCTGTCTTGTAGCAGCTGACGTACTGAAATGAATAGTTGTCCACAGCTGTCCTGTAGCAGCTGACGTATTCTCTGACATGAATAGTTGTTTAGGCTGATAAAGCTGGATAGTAGTCTGTAGCTGCCCTACGGGAGCCAGGCTCCTGTACCTGACCTGACTAGCTGATAAAGTGTGTGTTTATTGTTTTTACTTATTTATTATTATTTTATAAGTGAAGTTAATGGTTAGCTTATAAGTGCATGGGCTTTTTACACACCATGGTTACACCCATAAGTCCCTTTACTTTTACTAAGAATTTTGGGTCAAATATAGGTTAGGCTAAAAGTTGAAACGAGATGTAATGTTAGTTTTATTCAAGACTTTGTTTAACAACATTTAGAACTCTTGATTACTTTTTTTTAGAAGCTCGTTTCACCGATATGAGAAGTAAAATATTTTTACACTTTACCTTGCTTAAGCTAGTAGGAGTTTTTAGGAGCTTATGCCTAATGTTAGTATCGAGAGAGCGATCATATGCTTGTATCGCATGTGCACATGAAGTGACGTGAAGAGCTATAAATGAATGTTGAGTACACAAAGATGTAAAATGAGCTTACATAGAGGGAGATTTCTAGCTCAGGGAGCTTACCTAGGGGAGCAAGTATTGACCTCCGCTTAGTACATTAAGATGTAACATGAGCTGCCATGGGGAAGGACTTCTAGCCCAGGGAGCTTCCATGGGGGAGCTTGCCTTCCATACCTGTTAAGTGTTGACCTTCTTTTTGTGCACGTTTGGCACATTAAGATGTAACATAAGCTGCCATGGGGGAAGGCTTCCCGCTCACGGTGCTCCCTTATGGGAGCAAGTGCTGACCCCTCTTTCTATATGGCAGCAAGTGTTTTTGCCATTTTGGTGAAAGATACCACTTTTTATGTTTTTCAGGTCTGATTTGCTATTGACTAAGCACTTTTGTGGATTAGTGTGTAAGAAAGTCTTACTTTTGACTTTTCTTACTTTTTTACTGTTCCCCACTGTAGCAGGAGCTGCGATATTGCAGCCTAAAGCTTCCATAGGGTACCCAGCTCCGATTTATGTCATTCGATTTTTTTTAACTCGTAGATCAGTTGTGGGGTTCTAGCATCAACGTCGTGAATTATAGAGTTGATGACATCACTTACGATGGAGCTGCGGTATGGCAGCCTGCAGCATAAGTTGTACAAGATGCAATACTTGTTGTACTAGAGACTTTAAACATGTTGAATAAAGTTGTTTTCTGATTTTTTGTGCTTTATTGTCACACACTTTTATGTGTGCTAAAAGACAAAAATAGGATAGTCAAACATTGGGGCAAGTGTACACATCTTTCTATGTAATTATGTTTTTGAGAAAATACTTTGAGACATTTTCTTTGTTTTCTCAGATGAAATATGACAATATTATTTCATGATATAATATTTTCTTTTAGTGGCTTTTTGAATGACACCATATAAAGTGGGTGTGAGTGTGTACAAAAGGTTTTTCCTTTCTCTTTTTTATTACTCTTCTCTTGAACAAGATGTACACATGTGTTCAAAATGTTTTTATTGTTTTTCATCAAGAACATGTATAGATCTTCAGATTTGGCGTTTTTATCCAAGAAGATACATGTAGCAACCGAGTTATAAGTGTATGGAACCCGGTCACCGGCTTTGTGGCGCAAAAAACGCAAACATATGTGGGAGGTGTAGGAGTGATTTTTCCGATAAGAACAACCTCTCCATCCTTAAAAAGAAAGAACTTAGGAACATTTGGGGCTAAACTACAAAGAGTTTCATGTTCTAAGCGCGATAGCCCCACGGTGGGCGCCACTTGTTGAAACAACAAGAATAAGGCATGGAGATGGTATGGATGTCTCTTCGGGTTGAACCTAACACCTTCCGAGCATGTACCTGCACCATGAACAACTCGTTAGAAGGGGTCCAGAGACCGGGGTCTCTGGACCACCCTCCGACGCTCAACATTAGTGATTTATCCCAAGAAATGTACATAAAAGTAAATATAAAGGAGTAAATGAGGAATACGAAGTATGAGAGGAGGTGGTGGTTGAAACCCGGCGGTTAGCTAGCGGCCGAGGTGATTTCGGGTTGCTTAGCTCGATGGCTGAAAGTTGGTTATTAGAACCATGGATGCGTAAACTTTTGATATGGCAGCTCCAGGGCTCCGTCAGGGGAGCTCGTGAGTTCAACAGGGGAGCTTAACAGCTTAATTGTGTATAATTATGGAGTGTTCATGAGCTGCTGATGTGATACTTTAGCTCGTAGGCTCCTCTATGGGAGCTAGGCAGATTAGTTAGTGAGAGAATGTTTCTAGAGAGAGAGAGAGAGAAAGTGAGTGAGATGTCTTGAGTGGAGACCAAGACAAATGGGATGGGTTTGGGTGAAGGTGTGACCCTTCTATTTATAGAGGGTGAAACCCCAAACCCTAATGGGCTTTGTAGTAATGGGCTGGGCTGGCCCATAAATGTTGGACCCACCTTTATTACTGACCTCCTGTAAGGCAGGTCCTGTGCTCGTGTAAGGCAGGTCCTGTGCTAGGGAGCTGAGGAGCCGATGCAGGTAGCTTCTTTACACCAGCTTCTGGCTTTTCGGCTTCCTAGCCCGAGCTTGATAGCTTCTTAAATATGTTTAAACGTGGGGGTTTGGGTACCCACGTCATCAGCCATAGAGCCCCACCATATTAGAGGCCCAAGCCTTCATTATCCTTTCTACTTTGTGATTTCTTTCTTTACAATATTTGTTCAGCTTAACATGTATCTTTTAAATGCATGTTCCGTTTGATTTTTAATTGAACCAAGTGCAACTGAATATCTGTGGTTTCTGTAATTAGTTGCAGATTTGTGTTATAGCCTTAGACCATGCGTAGTGGGGGGCTTTATATATAAAGCTCCCCTTTCTGATTGGTCCACGTGGCAGCTGAGTCAGTATGGAGAGATAAAGTGAAAAAGGGGTGTAGTGGTGGGGCTTTATAAATAAAGCCCCTATTAATATTTTATTATATCTTTTAAAGTAAAAAAATAATAAAATAATAAGAGAGAGAGAGAGTATGATGTGGCAACATTTGATTGGAGGGGCTTTATTTCAAATCCGGCGCTATACTTATAATGCCAAAACATGTTTTTGAAAAATAAAGCCCACCCATAGCGGTGTGGGGGGCTTTATTTTCTAAAATAGCGCCCCAAATGTTTACCACTACGGGTGGTCTTATAGGAGTTAGTGGGACCCACAAATTAGTTGCAGATTTATAATTATGTATTTGACTGTTGTATTTTATAATTATGTTTTTGATTGTTGAAAATTGGTTGTTTTTAAAGGTTTGGTTGTTGCATCACTACAGTATTTGTAAATCACTAATAGAATGGCATCAAATTGATGCAATTGCAACTTAAGGGAGGTTAAGCGTTTGTTTAAATTAGCTAAATATGAACCGCGTATGTATATCATTAGATACCTGCCTATATTGTCATTTTTGTTTATCATTTGAGCTTATGATAATATGCCTAAATGATGTGATTTTTCAATTTCTGCTCAAATACGTAGATTATCGAACAATCTATTCGTGTTTGATACATGCTTATATAGTTATATGCTATGCTCGTTAATGCTTATATGCGATTTAGGTTGCATAACTCTTATAGATAACATAGTTATGTTTTGAATGCCACATTATTTTTATTTGTTTAATTGTGTACAAGTCTGGTGTGTTTGTTAACCAAAACCGACCTTAAATTACCTGAAAATTTAAACCTTTGGTTGTGAGAAGTCTTGCCATTGAAAATGGGAATCCGTAGAAACAAAAATCATGGATCTGCCACTCCTTTTATGCTCAATAAATAGTTTTACTCAGACGTGTTTCAGGGAGAGAGAATACAACATGTGAATTTTTTATTTGTTTTGCTGGTTTGTAATTTTTTTTTAATTCCACATATTCAATTAGCGAACTTCAAGTTGGAATCACCTAGTTTCACTAAAAGTTTGCATAAACCACCTACTTCAAAAAAATTGCAAGAGAATCACGAGCTATACTGGGTTCGTTCATGGTGGAAGGAATAGGTAGGAGTTCTTAGTTAAAAGAAGCTCTCAAGGTTGTTGGAAATCGGTAGCGCTCTTCCTTTTAAGTTTGCACCTTAATGGAAAAGGGGTGAGCGATTTTATTCGAGTCAAGGTGGGCAAATGGGACAGTGTGCGGTTCCGGTATGATGTGTGGTGTGGGGATGTTTCGCTCAAGCTAGGTGGCCTTTATGTATATGCTCTTGAACTAAACAAGAGTTGTAGGGTGCAAGACCAAATTAAGGTTATGTGAGAAGATTTGGTTCTCAACGCTGATTGGGTGAATGATGCAGGTTCAGTAGATGCTATTTCAAAGATTCAAGATGTTCTTTATATGCTAGCTCAGGTTAAACTCTCAGGTGCGTAGGATGTTTGGAGATGGGATGAGGCAGGTTTGGGTTCCTTCTCGGTAGCTATTGTGAAAAGTTTGCTGCGGGCAGGTAAGGATGTTCATAGACATCACGTGATGAGGTGGGAATCTTGGGTTCCCCTTAAGGTTAACTTGCTTGTTTGGAGGTTAAAGATGGATCGGCTTGACGACTCGCTACGCTTTGGTTCAATATCCAAGATGTGTCTTGTCCTATGTGTGATACAAGTGAAGAGAGCTCAAGGCATATTTTTGTGGAGTGCGGTTTCTTGTTTGGAGTGTGAAACTTGGTAGGCAAATGGTGAAGAATAGACCCGATTTTTGCATTTGATGTTGAAGATTTGCTTTTGTTACACAAGAACGCAGCAGGTTCTAAATGGGGCAAAAAGATCATTCGGGGCATGGTTATGATTTCTTGCTGGGCTATTTGGACGGAACGGAACAAGAAGATTTTTGATGGTGGCACTCCTAGTGTAGTCGAGGTTGTCACGATTGTTAAGTCATTATCGTTTTTATGGCTTAAAAGTCAGACTAGGTTTAAATCCCTTCAACAGAGGATTGGGTGTGCTTTCCGTTGTATATATTGTAATATTTTTGTGAGGCGGTCCTTGTTTTGTGGACTCGCTCTCTGTTTTTAATGAAGTTTTCTGCTAATAGGGTTAAATAATTAGAAATAAACGATGCGTCTTTTTTGTAAAGCCCCAAGGGGGTAACTAAATGGAGAACATAAGAACAACATAAGACCGGGTGTAGTGGGGGGCGCTATGCCCCCACTTTTAAAAAATCGCGCCCGCTACACCACCACGGTGTGGCGCTATGGGCCAAAAAACCGGTTGAGCGTTATAGAAATGGCGCTACCCCCATTTGCTTGCCTCCAATACTCACGTGACACATGGCAGAGAAGACAAAATGGATGGGTTTGACCCTTTGACCGGGGCTTTATAAATAAAGCCCCACCACTACACCCCTTTTTCACTTTATCTCTCCATGCTGACTCAGCAGCCACGTGGACCAATCAGGAAGGGGGGCTCCATATATGGAGCCCCCCACTACACATGGTCTAAGTGTGCGACCGTACAAAGGAAGAAACTCACGTTATCAACAATATTCTCTGTATGTTGATTTTTATTGATTAATAAAATATTTATTATCTATAACTTATATGACCGTGCGTAGTGGGGGGCTTTATATATAAAGCCCCCCTTTCTGATTGGTCCACGTGGCAGCTGAGTCAGCATGGAGAGATAAAGTGAAAAAGGGGTGTAGTGGTGGGGCTTTATTTATAAAGCCCCTATTAATATTTTATTATATCTTTTAAATTAAAAAACAATAAAATATAGAGAGAGGATGAGTTGGCAGATGATGACTGGAGGGGGCAAAAAGAAAGTGGCGCTATATTGATAGAGCCCAAAGCTGAATTTGGAAAATGGAGCCCCCCTGTAATGGTGTGGGGGCGCCATTTTTGTCCACATCACCTTGGGCGTGATCTATGAAGCCCCAGTACACAGGGTCTAATAAAAGAATTGAATATTGATGAGATGACATTCAATGGAGGCCTCAACTCTCCTTTGAATGTGCCACGTGACACGTTAAGGTGAGAGTTTTTAATTTATTTTTTTATTTTGTTTTTATCCATTCTCCTACACTTATCTAACCCTAATCTCTTTAAGAATTTAAAAACAAATTTAGATTTTTCTCTCTAATGTTTCCTCCCATCATTTTTAAACGTTGATATCTTTTATATACGAGATTTTTTAAAGAAAAAAATTACACCAAATTAACGACCGTTTTATTATCTTTCCAACGAGTACCATAGTGCTATATAAAAAACGGAGAAAAAAAGACTATTTTTTATGGGGTTTCGTTCATACAGGAAAAAAAACACAAAGTGTTCAGGTTATTCATTAATCATGTTTTTTTTAAACCAGGTTCTTATATACAATGTTGAAATTTATCCCAATCGTCATGTTATAATTGGAATTTTACTCTTCTAAAGATGGATAGGTATACTTCATCAAGAGAAGCTACGAGAAAGAATCGCGCAACACTGCAACACATGGTGTCACCTTATAGCAAGGTTATTTTTTTATTTATTTAATTACAAGAGTAATAATTATTACTATTAGTATTAGTATTATTAGAATAGTTATATTTTTCAACCCCGGGACAATTCCGGAATAAAAGCTAGTTTTTTTTTTTTGGCCGGCTAAGAACTCACCCGTGACTTCCCACCTCATGCATTGTCTTAACCGGGTCTGCTTCAGTGGGAGTCGAACCCTTGACCTCACCCGGGCGGGAACCCACCTATGGTGTTAAACCCTCCCACCTCAACCATGTTGCCATGGCATCATTGGCCGGAATAAAAGCTAGTTGATTAATAAAATATTCAAAAACTTTAGAATGTTCGCTAGAATGTTGGTGAACATTCGACAAATTATAGCTCTATAATTGTTCCATTAATTTATCAATTTAATTTAAAAAGTAATATGCCGGTTCAAATATATAACAAAGTGATAATAAATGTAAAAAAACTATAATAAACCCGTTTGTTCTTATGAGATTAAAAATCAATCTTTTTAGAATCAAACCACTCTCTTTACTTGTCCATTGGTCGGACCGAATGTAAAAATCAAATGACTTCGTAAATATTATAAAAATAAAAAAGATAAAAATGGAAATAATTTAATCAATTACCGGTTCGACTCCCCAAATTTCCAATTCGAACCCTTGGTTTTTTGTCCAATCGGCCGGCAGGACGAAAAACACAGTTATAATAGCATGAGGCGGAACCCCTGATTAATGTTGGCAAATTTGTGGTTGGTAGACAATAAAGATGGTGCCAGATTTGTGTAGGATTACTCAATGGCTGTGACGGGTAACAAAGTTATATAGAAAATCGGTGAAGATGACATGGCAAGGATGTTGGATGGTAGGTTTAGACCGACAACTCACCTTGTAGACAACAATTTGGAGAAGGAAGAAACACAAGTCTAATCTCCAATTAGGGATGCTAAACCAATGATTCCACAAGCTTAATCCTTCGCTAAACACTTAGGATCGAATGGTAACGCTGATGACCTGAAATAGAGGAAGTATTCAGGGAGGGAGATGACTACGAGAGATTGTTCTCTTGTAATGAATACAAAAAAGGTGTGATGTTGGTTACTATGTTAGTAGCTCTCGGTCTTAGCCAAAATCGTGTATCTTATTCAAGGAGAACTAGTCTTCCTTAAATAAGTTTAAGGCAGGTCGGGTTAAATTATGCTATCTAAAAGAGCCTGGGTGATTGTTGTTTTTTTATGTCAATTCTTTTGTTTGTACCCAATTGCTCTTCGTGAATTGATACATTAGCTATATTAGCAAATTAGTTTAACAAAATAAATCGCGAAACCTGCTGCGTAACGTGTGACAAAAACATAACGCGAGCATTCCCACTAGTATAATTCAAAGCAATGTAATTGTATTTATCCAATCCAATCATCTTTCAATTTATCAATTTAATTGTATTTAACAACACTTCATTTACCAATTTATTTGGATTTATCAATGTTTTCAGAACCGAACCATACGTCGAACCAGACACCCCACCAGGTCACCGGTCCAACCAGTCAACAAATCAACAAAAACGAGAAAATTCTATAAAAATCCGGTCTGACCGGTCGGGTTTCCTGACCGACCGCCCGGGTTTCCAGTCCGACCGCTTGGTTCACCGGTCCAATGCCAGTTCAATAGGTACCCCGTCTAACACATCAACCCGGACCAGTCCGGTTCGAGTTTTAAAACAATAGGAATTATCAATTTAATACATATTTAGAAAGACTATTTTATCCCTTTACTAACTTTGTAAAGTTGTTGTACCATAATTATAAAATAGTCAATTACTTATGTTTCGTTGGAATTCTATTATAATATAGTATAGTTAGATTTTTGTATATTTCCAATTGAATTTGATCTTATAGTGTGTATGAAGACATATTCTGTAAGGCTCAATACTTGGAGGCCAAGAATGTTATCTTATATATTCCTTTCTCTCTGTTCAATAATAAAATATTGAAACACAAGTCAGCAAGCCATACATAGGGTTAAGTTTAATAATGACGTAACCTTAATATGTGCAAAAGTTAGTTTAGGGCTAAGTTTTTATCACTTTTATACATATTAGTGTGGTGTCCGCGCGTTACGGCGGGAGGACAATATTTACTAAAAATGAAGCAACAACAAAAATAAATATATGATGATAAATGTAAACAAAGTTAGGTCACGTGTCATATAGTCTTGTTGCCTCTTACACGAGACAAAAAATGACATCATAGACTCATCATGAAAGTTTGGTATGATGACCAAGCTTTGATATGTATGTAAGTTTTGATTAACATATAGTAGTGTAAGGTTGAAAAAAGAGAAGTTTGTCATCTCCTATTATTGTTTTTAATTTTTGTAGGTAACCTTCTTAAATACTTTATAATATAGTAAAGATATAGATAATAGCATTTTAGGAATTCTTTATGTTTAACGCTTATAGTCATGTATGTACAAGTATTGTCCATGTCGGTTGAGGGAAAAAATGTAACCATTGTATCTTCCACAAGTAAGGAGAAAATTTATACTATTGTATGTTCCTCTGGACGCAGCCTCCCTATCTACAAGGATAGAGGTAAGGTTTGCCTACATCTCACCCTTCCCAGACCCTACTCTTAGCTTTGCTAATTGTGGGATTTATTGGATACGGTTGTTGTTGTATTGTTTAAGTTTAAAATTATTCAATTTAAACTACCGGCTCGATTATTACGAATTTATTTTTGATCTATTTTTTACATTTTCTATTTTAACTATCATGTTTATAAAAAATAAACATAGTTCATTCATTGTTTTACTCTACAAATATGTAGTAAGCTTTCATCATTCCATGTTATGTTTATGTCTCAATTTATAGACATTGGTTAGGTTCAGAATGATTCAACTTAAACTACCGGCTCGATTCTTACGAATTTATTTTCATTCTATTTTTTATGTTTTTTACTTTAACTCTCATATTTACAAAACATAAACATAATTCATTAATTGTTTTACTCTACAAGTACATGGTAAGCTTCTCTCATTTTGTGTCATGTTTATTTCTCAATTTATTGTAAAAAGTCAAATGACATTGCTGGTTTAAATAATTATAAATATATGACATTAATTAATCGGTCCATATGCAAGTTGTTGTCCACAATATATGACATGTAATGAATACGTGTCTTTTGTCAACCAACAACCTGGTTGTGTATACCACTATATAATCGTAAGATGCTATATATTGTATTCAGATTATATGGATACTTTGTGGTTTTTAATTGCAATAACTTTTTTTATGACAACCCTTAAGAGTTTTCTATGTATTAACTCATGAGTAAGGCCATAATACAGTCATGTTTCTTATGCATGTCAAACCCAAACATACAAAACCATCTCACTCTACATTATCTATCAATTTTTGTAACTTACCTATCAATTTTAT
Source organism: Ambrosia artemisiifolia (assembly GCA_032199755.1). Classification (NCBI taxonomy): domain Eukaryota; kingdom Viridiplantae; phylum Streptophyta; class Magnoliopsida; order Asterales; family Asteraceae; genus Ambrosia; species Ambrosia artemisiifolia. Next base: position 21,989,274 of record CM063517.1, read on the forward strand.
GAGCGATTACGATAGTTCCATGCATCAATATATTATTCGATTTCTTTTTTATGAACTACCAAAATATAAAAATACAACCGTAGATATTAACTGTATAAAAGATTATAAAAACAACAAAGTATGGATTGGTTGGAGGCGTAGACACATAATGTTTGCAAGAATATTGTTTTAATGGTGAACAAAAGATTACCTTAAGATCAGTCACCTATAATTCACAAAATTTTGAACGACCAAATACAATATAACGGTTATCCGCAATACCCTCGTACACAAAATCCCTTATGAATCTACAGATACAAAAGAAAATGGTTCATTAATTGTTTTCATGGTAGAAGGCAACCATAAGATATCAGTAAAAATAAGACCTCATAAAGGTACAAATTGAAGACAGAAGCCCGTGACAATGCCTACTAACAAACCAAATATTAAAAAGAGAATAGTGAATGAGAGAGTTGCTTCATTGAGGTGTATATAATAACAACACAATAGCCACTATTTATAAGGCTCTAATAGATGGTATAGACATAAATGAGATAAAGGAGTTAGGAACATGATTAGTCACTAATAACTTATAAAGGAGTTAGAAACATGGATAGTCACTAATAACTTTATTATTTCATAATCAACTTAATTGTTAATGTAAAAAGACAACTTCACCATTTTACTACCTTCATTAAGTAAGTTATTGTACAATATACATTATATGTTGTAATTATTTAAATTTGGTTGGAATCCTTCGCTCATGCTTTATAATATACTATAGATAATATATGTCCTAAAATGATTACATCCGGATTTTTATGAGTTAATGATATTAGAAGAATGACCATGCATTCTTTCCCTTATTGTTCTTATTGAGTAGCTAGCATATTTCAAAAGAGGAAGAGAGGGTGAGAAGTTATAGCATTATTATATGCATTTTGGGCCTTGGTCACATCCACAAGTTAGTCTAAACTCGACCAAAGTGATTTGTTCCTTGACACAGTTACAATTAAATGATCGTTACAAATCACTGTATTTGTGTTGGTTAGAAAATCCTCTCTAGAACCAAAACTTATTTATCGAGTTGTCTACAATTTTTTTCCCTGAGTTTGACTTTGGTCAAAGTTTGTAATTTGTTAACGACTAAATATTATTAACAAACCAAAGATTATAAAGAGAATAGGGAATGAGAGAGTTGTTTAATTGAGGTGTATATAATAACAACACAATTGCCACTATTTATAGGGCTCTAATAGATGGTATAGACATAAATAAGATAAATGAGTTAAGAACATGAATAGTCACTAATAACTTATAAAGGAGTTAGAAACATGGATAGTCACTAATACCTTTATTATTTCATAATCAAACTTAATTATTGATGTAAAAAGACAACTTCACTCTTTTACTACCTTCGTTAAGTTATTGTACCATATGCATTATATGTTGTAATTACTTAAATTTGGTTGGAATCCTTCCCTCATGCTTTATAATATATATATATAAGTATAGATTACTACCTTCATTAAGTTATTGTACCATATGCATTATATGTTGTAATTACTTAAATTTGGTTGGAATCCTTCTCTCATGCTTTATAATATAGTATAGATTTAAGTTTACTTAATTCACATGACTCAGAGCAGGCCCGGTTTTGGGCATGGGCGGGGTGGGCGACGGCCCAAGGCCCAAACTTTTTGGAGGCCCGAAATTTTAAAAATCTAAAATATATATTATGTATAAAGTGTATTTAAATTATTTTGGTGTGGAAAATGAGAACCAAGCTAAGGTAGATGAATTGGTTAGGGCATTATATTTCAAGATAGAGAATGTGGGTTCAAATCCCACTTCATGCATTTGATTTTTATATAACAATGCATTTAAAGAAGAAGACCATCTTTTCTTTATTTTTTAATGGACCGTGCTAATTAAACCCCCCAACTTCTAAATCAACCCCTTAATCCAGGCGCCGAGCTTAGGCCTAACGGTGGTGATGACACATCTGAAGAACAAGACTATACGCACTATGAAGACAGCGCTGTCGATGAGAAGCGGGTAGAAGATCAGGAGGAAGGACCTAACCCGATCAACCTTTGGTTCGAGACTAACCGGACATTTTCGACACGCGATGAGTTGGTCGATTGGGTACATGATACGGGAATGGCAAATGGTGACGTCATAGTTATAAAAAGATCGAAGAAAAGAGGAGAACATTTCGTGAAGGTATATATTTCAGTCACTGTTGTTTTTAAGTTATTAACAAATGCGTATTTTTTAAATTGTTATTTAAACATCAACAATAAACTTAACTTATAAATTAGTTACTAAAAACAGGTGTTTTATCGTTGGTCAAGGTGAATTCCCTACGGGTGCACCAGTGGTTTTTGGGTCACACACCTTTAAGATTACGTTTCTCCTTTGCTAAGAATATTGTTAATTTTTAATTAATAAACTTTTTTATAATTTATTATTTAAAAAAGTTATAAAAAAACTTATTTTCTAATAAACTTATTTTTGTTAAGGTTGTATTTCAATGCACTCTTGGGGGGGGGGGGGGGAGCATAAGAGTGTGGCTTTGGTGAGGAAGACGGGTAGCAAAAAAATTGGCTGCCCGTTTAAGTTGACAGGGGTGTTTGAAACTCGGACACGGGTTTGGAGGTTAAAGGTGAAAAACCCGACGCACAACCACACTCCCTTTGAACACTTAGAGGGTCACCCGTATGCCAGAAGGCTTTCTGTGGATGACAGGCAATTTGTGGGAGAGATGACAGAGAATGATGTTCCCAAGCGTAGCATCTGGAGAATTATCCTTTCAAAGAACCCGGAGAGAAAGACTACCCTGAAAGATATACACAATGCTGCTCAGATGATGAATGCTGGAAAGGGAGTCATTCCCAAAGGTGACATGGAGCACCTCGAATACTTTCTGACGGAGAGAGGATTCACCTACTACACGCGTGCGGATGAAACCACGAAGGCTCTCACGGATATTTTCTTCGTTCACAAACTTTCACATACTATGTGGTGCGCATTCCCGCATGTGCTGATGATTGACGCCACCTACAATACAAACATGTACAATATGGCGTTTGTTCAGGTAGTGGGTATGGCGTCGACAAACCACTCCTTTTCGATTGCCCATGCGTTTATTTCTTCTGAGAGGATTGGTAACTACACTTTGCTGTTGGAGAGGATAAAGTCTATGTTGGACAGCTGTATGGAGCCGCGAGTGATTGTGACAGACAGGGACCTTGCGCTGATGAACGCGTGTGATGTGGTTTTCCCAAAGGCGTACAAGTATCTATGTCGGTTTCATATCTCGCAGAATATCAACAGGAACAGCAAGAAGGAGTTCACGGATAGGGAGTGGAAGGAATTTGTTCGAATGTTTTGGTGGCTGTGTGACTCTACGACGGAAACCCTATACGAATACAATTTGGGGCAATTTCAGTCATATCTGGAAAAGATGGATCGTCTGGGTAAGTAGTTTTACATAATTACATACGTACTTGTTTACATACACACGCCTGACAAGTTTTGGTTATATTTTTCAGACGTTTTTTCCTATACGAAGAATAACTGGTTGGACCGGTTCCGTCAAAAGTTTGTGTCTGCGTGGACTAACCAAACGCTGAACTTCCGCCAGACCACTACCAACAGAGTTGAGGGCATATATATCTAAAATAACCGATGTGAAAGGAAATATGGGGATAGAATTCCATCTGTGTTTCACCCATATATATCTAAAATAACCGATGTGAAACCTGATGGTCATTGCGGTTTTCGAGCGATAGCTGTGGGGTTAGGGACAAGTAAAAATGAACATATGTTGGTCCGATCCCAAATGCTACTCGAGTTGCGCAATAACGAAGGCTTGTATAGGTCAATGTTTGATCCGAATGACGAAGGACATTATCAGCGTCTCTGCGATAGCATTTCTTTTAGAGGGGTGGGAGAAGCCCCAGAAGAGAAGTGGATGACGACGCCGGAAGCGGGATTTCTCATTGCACAAAAGTTTGGTCGTGTTTTTCATACACTCGACACTAGAGGTTCTGATACAGTTTTCCCTCTATTTTTAGGCCCAAGTGCTTCTCTACCGCCTATTCTGACGGTAGCAGTTTTGTTCGTGGACCGACATTACATCAACATAACGCTTGAAGGATCATATCCAATGCCTCCCCCGAATAGAGTTTGGAGTGCTTTTAGAAATGATGGTGGTGCGGAATGGGAAACTATGTTTGAAAATCAAATCAATATGTACAAAGAATTAGTTTTTCCGAAACGGGATACCAATCAAAGTCCCGAAGTACAAGATTTAGGTTAGATATGTGAAATTTGTAAAAATATTTAAACACTGTTTACGTTCTTAAAAATCGTATTGGTTATGTTTATGTCTTCTAACGGGCTTGTCGGGTCGGAACAGTACGGTTCGTTAACGTGCCGATCAGGTCGGAACAGTCCAGTTCGTTCATGTGCCGGTCGGGTCGGACTGTTTTGGTTCGTAAACGTGTCGGTCATAATAATAATAATAATAGTAATAGTAATAAGAGTAATAATAAGGAAAAATAATAATCGTAATAATCGTTCACGTGCCGGTCGAGTCGGACTGTTTCGGTTCGTAAACGTGTGGGTCATAATAATAATATTAGTAATAATATTATTATTAATAATACTAATAGTAACAATAATAATAATAAAAGTAATAATAATAATAATAATAATAATAATAATAATAATCGTAATAATCGTTCACGTGCCGGTCGGGTCGGACTGTTTCGGTTCGTAAACGTGTCGGTTATAATAATATTAATAATAATAATATTAGTAATAATATTATTATTAATAATAATAATAACAATAATAATAATAATAATAATAATAATAGTAATAATAGTACTAATAATAATAATAATAATAATAATAATAATCGTAATAATCGTTCACGTTTATAATCGGATATTTACTGTTTTGATCTCATTGTTTTTACTGGCTTGCAATTTATAATTTGGTGTTAGTTCATTTATTATTTATGGGTTTAATATGGACCATATTTATTAGACAATTAAACATTCAAAACAGACAACATATATATATAAACAAAAGATCAAGTGCATAACAATAATAATAATAAGGAAAAATGGAAATAAATAATCCCAACTATTGACTATTGGCCAATAACAGTCCTAACTACGAAAATCACCAATATTGGTCCAAACTTTCGACATATTGGAAACCAACGGACCCAAACTAACGGAGGCTAACTCCGTTAGTGTGATGCTGACGTGGCATGCTTAGGTGGCAAGATGATCCTACGTGGCATCCTACGTGGCATGTCACGTGGCAAAATGATCCTATGTGGCATCCTACGTGGCATGCCACATGGCAAAATGATCCTACGTGGCATGCCACGTCAGCATCACACTAACGGAGTTAGCCTCCGTTAGTTTGGGTCCGTTGGTTTCCAATATGTCGAAAGTTGGGACCAATATTGGTGATTTTCGTAGTTGGGACTGTTATTGGCCAATAGTCAATAGTTGGGATTATTTATTTCCATTATTCCTATAATTAGGAATAATTTGTCCATACAAAAAAAAAATACAAGTAAAAAAAGTCTACTGCGGCGGTGGTGGGGGGGGCCCCCGGTGCTGGTCCACGGTGTGGTGGTGTGCGTAACTGTACCTGCCAATGCGTCGCCATCGCCAGCATCAAGTCGACCGTCCAATCCTGAATATCCCGCAGCTCACCGATGCGGCGATCGATGTCCTCCGCCACGAAACGCGCAGCAGGAGTGAGGTCATCATATATATGGCGGGGGTACTGCTGTTGTGGTGGCGGCGGAGGAGGTGGGGGGCCGTCATCGTTGTCAGGCTCGTCAACCTGACCCGCTATGGAGACCAGGAGAGGATATCCCGGACGCACCTCAGTGTAGGGCGGTATATCATCGAAAGTAGGAAGGGGGCCGGCTCGAAAGCCTTCTTGGTTCCGATAGCTCGAAACCGCTGCACACCCTTCGAGACCTCGAAGAGGATCCCCATGCTCCAGGCATTGGCGTCACCGAGCTCTACCGATGGGATCGAGGGCGACAACCGAGGGTCAGTATCTGGCGAGAGCCCCAGATGACGCGCAATGTGAGTGATGAACGCCCCGCCATGGAGATGCGACCGAGCCTGGCGTGTGTGGCAACACTTAAAGTACTCGACTAGGGACGAGGCCAGGTTGTACGGCTGCCGCATAATCAAACAGTACAAAAAGAAAAGGTCACTCTGGTTGACCTTTTCCCGACTGTTCCCCCGTGCTGCGATAGAGATGGCGATCGCATGCTGAAAGTAGTAGTACAGGGGGTCCCTAATCGACGTCGCCTTCGCAAAATTCTTGCCAAAGTGCGATTTGGCGATGAACCTCCAAAATTTGACCAGGGTCGGCCTATCTACCGTATGGAGAGCGTCCCGGTACAACGAAGACTCAATCTTCGGGGCTGTGTACAACCCCGAAGCAATAGCAAACTCCTGCAAAAAATAATTGTAAATATTAACAACTTTGGTAACATAATAATAAAATGACAGATAATTGAAATAACATACCTCATAGGTCATCTGCTGCCACTGCCTCGCCAACCGAAATCGGATGGGGCGAAAAGTCTCAGCCGGGTTCGGGTTCTGGTTCGGATCCAGTACCACGAACGACGACAGAAACTCTATCGTCAAAGCCCGGTAAGAAGGCACCTGGGCTATGTCAAAGAGACGACGCCAGGGAGTGTCAAACCCCACAAAGTCGTTCGCCCTGGTGGTTTCGCCGACCCTCTCCAGAAGCCCCCAACTGATGTACATCTGAGGGTCGACAGCCATATGACGCAGCTTCTTGCAGCTGCGCTGCGCATGGTCATACCCCTCCTCAAAGTGCAGGTACACGTGGTCCAGTAAGGGGTCCGGTGGTGGAGCCCGTCGACTCCTCTTCGGCGGAGGCCCCGGTGCAGACGACCCAGCGTCATCTCCACCACCAAAACCTGCATCTGAAAAACCTGGCTCCATATCTATGAAAACAATAATTTTTAATTAATAACGATAATAACAGTAATAATAATAATAATAAATAATTTTATTATTAACAATAATAATAAATAGTTTTCGGTTTCGGTATTCAGGGTGTTACCACGTTTAGTATGTTGTACATCTAACAAAAATAACAACAGTCTTTTAGCTTAACCATCTTACCTTTGCACATCTTGACAGTCTTAGGTGCGTTAAGAGAAGATGGATAAACTAATGGAGGAGCGCTACAAACCAGTCATTAAGTTTGTTAAATGCGCAATAAACTAATTTTGACTTAGCATGGTGGATGAACACAACGTTGTATTACCACAAGGTTAGTATGTTGTACGTCTAACAAAAATAACAACAGTCTTTTAACGTTCTACCGTTAGCTTATCCATCTTACCTTTGCACATCTTGACAGTCGTAGGTGCGTTAAGAGAAGATGGACAAACTAATGGAGGAGCGCTACAGACCAGTATTATTTTCAACTTTAGACTATAAGATATTACACGATTTAGGATAATAAATGTTTTACTTTTGGTATGACACGGATTGCACAAAATTCCATGGTAGATATTTCATGTATCATAAAAAGGTATTGATCACCAAATTTTGCAGAAAAGCAAGATTCCAAGCATAAACGAGAAGCCAAATTGCTTGAAATCATTGATGCTGATGATGATGCTCAAAAGAGAATGTTTTACTGATGTAAATGGTTTAGAGTTCATCTCTTCGATTGAAAGCAAGCAAGATCCAAAGAAAACCAAAAGAGAGCAATATGATAAGTCTAACGACATTTTCGCCAACTGACCATGATGCTCTCTTTTAGCTTTCTTTGGAAGCTACGTTCTTCCAATCGAAGAAAGGAACCCTAAACCATCAACATTAGTAAGATATCCTCCTTTGATCATCATTACCAACATCAATGATCCCAAGCAATTTGACCACTGATTAATGGTTGTAATCCTTTTTTCGATACAGTTTGGTGGTCTATATCTTTAGGACAGCGTGTAAAATTCTGACCATGAGATTATCGACCACCCTTTGATTCCCAAAAGTAAAAAAATTTATTTTATCCCAAATTTTGAGTATATAATATCTACAATTTACGCTTGAATCATTATTAACTTGTTTTTGTTTGTGTTCGTTTATGTTCATGTGTGTTCGTGAATCATTATTAACTTGTTTTTGTTTGTGTTCGTTTATATTCATTTGTGTTCGTGAATCATTATTAACTTGTTTTTCTTTGTGTTCGTTTATGTTCATTTGTGTTCGTGAATCATTATTAACTTGTTTTTGTTTGTGTTCGTTTATGTTCATTTGTGTTCGTGAATCATTATTAACTTGTTTTTGTTTGTGTTCGTTTATGTTCATTTATGTTCGTGAATCATTATTAACTTGTTTTTGGAAACTTTCCTAACAAATCTAACTTTACCTCTAATAATAATAATATTAGTAATAATAATCGTAATAATAATAATAATAACAACAACAACAACAATAACAATAACAATAATAATAATAATAATAATCGTAATAATAATAATAATAATCGTAATAATAATAATAATAATATTAATAATAATAATAACAATAATAATAATAATAAGAATAATAATAATAATAATAATAATAATAATAATAATAATAATAATCGTAATAATAATAATAATAATAATAATAATCGTAATAATAATAATAATAATAATAATAACAATAATAATAATAATCGTAATAATAATAATAATACTAATAATAATAATAATAATAATAATCCTAATAATAATACTAATAACAATAATAATAATAATAACAATAATACCAAAGCGTCTCGCCAAGGGCAAAGCGAGACGCTTTGGTCGTCTTCTCCGACGAAGCCCCAACCGGAACCACCCAACGACGACAACCGGAACAAAAGAAACAAGAAAACTAACCTTTTTGACGACGGAGGAGCGGCGGAGGACGGCGGCGAAGGGTGGTTGTGTGTGTGTGTGTGGAGAGAGCCAAGCGAGGCACATCTGATGCCTCGCTTTGGCTTTCAAACAAAAAAAGAGGCGTCTCGCTTAGGCCTAAGCGAGACGCTTCGAATAGTAACCGTCTATCCTAAGCGTCTCGCTTAGGCCTAAGCGAGACGCCTGGTCAGACAAAACGTCTAAGCCAGCCGCCTCGCTTAGGCCTAAGCGAGACGCTTGGCTTAGACGGTTACTCTTCGAAGCGTCTCGCTTAGGCCTAAGCGAGACGCCTGTTTAGACAAACCGTCCAAGCAGCCGCCTCGCTTTGACCTAAGCGTGGCGTCTGGTTAGTTTTTATGTTTTTTAATTATTGTTTTATTTCATTTAAAATAGTTTTGGGCGGTTAAAAAATTTTTTTAATTGATTTCTAATAGTTTTATGTTGTATCCAATCCAAGAAAATTTCGTTCAAAGCGTTCCGGTTCGTTTGTTGCGTATTTGTGGATTTCGGTAAAAACATCCGAGTTTGAAGAACATTCATAAATTGTTATATGTCATACACGGACTAAACAGTCGATACCTGTTTTTTATATTAATTAAAATTTCGAGTGTCTAATCGATATCCTGGAGTTCCAGTCTCTGTTTAACGTGTTTGGGTAGGTTTAATTGTTCGTTTGTGGTTTTCGGTAGAAACATCCGACTTTTAAGAACATTCATAAAACGTTGTACATCATGGACGGACTATACAGTAGACCCGACCGGGACGTGAACGATTATTACGATTATAATTATTATTATTATTATTATTATTATTACTACTACTACTATTATTGTTATTACTGTTACTGTTACTGTTACTGTTACTGTTACTGTTACTGTTACTGTTACTGTTACTGTTACTGTTACTGTTACAGTTACTGTTACTGTTACTGTTACTGTTACTGTTACTGTTACTGTTACTGTTACTGTTACTGTTACTGTTACTGTTACTGTTACTGTTACTGTTACTGTTACTGTTACTGTTACTGTTACTATTACTATTACTATTATTATGACCGACACGTTTACGGACCAAAACAGTCCGACCCAACCGGCACGTGAACGAACCGGACTGTTCTTACCCGACCGGCCCATTAGCGAACCGAAACAATCCGACCCGACCGGCACGTGAACGAACCGGACTGTTCCGACCCGACCGGCCTGTTAATGAACCGAAACAGTCCGACCCGACCGACATGTGAACGATTATTATTATTATTACTATTATTATTGTTGTAATTATTATTATTATTATTATTATTATTATTATTATTATTATTATTATTATGACCGACACGTTTACGAACGAAAACAGTCAGACCCGACCGGCACGTGAACGAACCGGACTGTTCCAACCCGACCGGCCCGTTAACGAACCGAAACAATCCGACCTGACCGACACGTGAACGAAACGGACTGTTCCGACCCGACCGGCCCGTTAACGAACAGAAACAGTCCGACCCGACCGGCACGTGAACGATTATTATTATTATTATTGTTATTATTATTATTATTATTATTATTATTATTATTATTATTATTACCGACACGTTTACGAACGAAAACAGTCAGACCCGACCGGCACGTGAACGAACCGGACTGTTCCTACCCGACCGGCCGGTTAACGAACCGAAACAATCCGACCCGACCGGCACGTGAACGAACCGGACTGTTCCTACCCGACCGGTCCGTTAACGAACAGAAACAGTCCGACCCGACCGGCACGTGAACGATTATTATTATTATTATTGTTATTATTATTATTATTATTATTATTATTATTACTATTATTATGACCGACACGTTTACGAACGAAAACAGTCAGACCCGACCGGCACGTGAACGAACCGGACTATTCCTACCAGAACGGCCCGTTAACGAACCGAAACAATCCGACCCGACCGGCACGTGAACGAAGCGGACTGTTCCGACCCGACCGGCCCGTTAACGAACAGAAACAGTCCGACCCGACCGGCACGTGAACGATTATTATTATTATTATTGTTATTATTATTATTATTATTATTATTATTATTATTATTATTATTATTATTAATATTATTATTATTATTATGACCGACACGTTTTCGAACGAAAACAGTCAGACCCGACCGGCACGTGAACAAACCGGACTGTTCCTACCCGACCGGCCCGTTAACGAACCGAAACAATCCGACCCGACCGGCACGTGAACGAACCGGACTGTTCCGACCCGACCGGCCCGTTAACGAACAGAAACAGTCCGACCCGACCGGCACGTGAACTATTACTATTATTATTATTATTATTATTATTATTATTATTATTATTATTATGACCGACACGTTTACGAACGAAAACAGTCAGACCCGACCGGCATGTGAACGAACCGGACTGTTCCTACCCGACCGGCCCGTTAACGAACCGAAACAATCCGACCCGACCGGCACGTGAACGAAGCACACTGTTCCGACCCGACCGGCCCGTTAACGAACAGAAACAGTCCGACCCGACCGGCACGTGAACGATTATTATTATTATTATTATTATTATTATTATTATTATTATTATTATTATTATTATTGTTGTTATTGTTGTTGTTATTATTATTATTATTATTATTATTATTATTATTATTATTATTATTATTATTATTATGACCGACACGTTTACGAACGAAAACAATCAGACCCGACCGGCACGTGAACGAACCGGACTGTTCCTACCCGACCGGCCCGTTAACGAACCGAAACAATCCGACTCGACCGGCACGTGAACGAACCGGACTGTTCCGACCCGACCGGCCCGTTAACGAACAGAAACATTCCGACCCGACCGGCACGTGAACGATTATTATTATTATTATTGTTATTATTATTATTATTATTATTATTATTATTATGACCGACACGTTTACGAACGAAAACAGTCAGACCCGTCCGGCACGTGAACGAACCGGACTGTTCTACCCGGCCGGCCCGTTAACGAACCGAAACAATCTGACCCGACCGGGACGTGAACGAACCGGACTGTTCCGACCCGACCGGCCCGTTAACGAACAGAAATAGTCCGACCCGACCGGCACGTGAACGAACCGGGGATTCTTACGACTATAATTCATATAATGTCGAGCAGGGTCCGTCATATAATGTCGGGCAGGGTCGGTCTAGTAATGTCGAGGAGGGTCGGTCATATAACATGTCGTATTACGACTTAATTTTCGGTGATTTTTACGACTATAATTCATATAATGTCGAGGAGGGTCCGTCATATAATGTCTGGCATGGTCCGTCATATAATGTCGGTCAGGGTCCGTCATATAATGTTGAGGAGGGTCCGTCATATAATGTCGGGGAGGTTCCGTCTAGTAATGTCGAGGAGGGTCAGTCTGGCATTTGTTACCGTGACAATGCGGTACAACTGGACTTGAATACACAGTGGAAGGACCCGTATGAATTTGAAGACGAGCCTAGTCAACCTGCCTACGGTTATACTTACGACGCTAACGGTGGTGACACATCTGAAGAACAAGACTATACGCACTATGAAGACAGCGCTGTCGATGAGAAGCGGGTAGAAGATCAGGAGGAAGGACCTAACCCGATCAACCTTTGGTTCGAGACTAACCGGACATTTTCGACACGCAATGTAAAAAGTTACTTAAATTAAATAAAAAAAGTTAAAAAAAAGGAAAAATAAAGGAAAATAAAAACACTTCAAAACAAAACACAAAAATCACCCAAAACCCTCCCAACACCAAAAACCGTCCAGGTTCATCCCCCTTTAAATCAGGCGCCTCGCTTTGGGCAAAGCGAGACGCTTGGAACACGTTTTTTCAGACTCCCATGCAACCTCGTACTCAGTCTGACATTGATTTGACTGAAGCGCCTCGCTTTGGCCTAAGTGAGGCGCTTCAGATGTGAGTTGAAATAGAATGTTGGGGGGTGCCAATAGACGGACCCTTTTTTAATATAGGATATATTATAGATATTAATGTTTCATAATTAAAAGTTAAAATTTGAATTACTCATATTTGAAAAGTGAAAGTTAAAACTTAAATTTTATAAAGGGCCCAATTTTTTTCGTCGTCTAGGCCCAAAATGTTTCAGAGATTTTCAAAGACAGCCCTGACTCAGAGAGTTAAATAAGTTTTAAGAGTAATTAATATGGATGGTCCATATATATAGGAATACTGTCTTAACCGTTTATATAAACGTAGTACTTTTGGTTCTTTTACTAACCGAAACTAAGTAAGCTTGTTAAGTTTTTTATGAACTCTCATACATGTGATGAGTTATGGTTGGATGACTAATTTTGCCATGATTTTGTATGATTTTAGTAGGAATTATACTTGAAATGTGGTTAGTTTGTGTGTATTTTTGGTTGTGCAGTTTTGTAGCGAAGATATCATAACACAAGGATTTAAACAAGACAATGATAAGCATGGACGTGGATATACTCCTATGGACGTAGTCCTAATCTCACTCAGAATTGGCTTTTGGGTGTATTCAAAGCGTATGGTCCCGATATATCATTGAATCAGGAAACTTGACAATAGAGTATGCTGACCCACGATCTGTAGCGGTTTAAGCAGTTTTTGAAGAGTTTTATAGGGGATATTCGCCCAAAAACAGAGATACATGCAACATCTAGGGAGGCCAAGGAACGACCAAGGATGAAAAAACTTCAGTGACAAAGCTTTTCTATCATCCTAATTATGTGTTTCACTTCCGGATTTCACATTTCATCATCATTCCACACCATCATGAGTAGCTATATAATTCATGGTTGCATCAAGGTCTAGGGTTCGATTTCATTTGGTATTCAATCTAAGTTTTAAGTACATTTGACATGAGTTTGCTTTAATTTGTTAAGTACTTTACACTTTTGGTGATTTCAGGTGTTTATTACATTCCTATGTTGAAAGATTTGCTATTTTGATCACGTCATAACATGGGTTTTATCATTAGAGAACAAAGTCTTTTAATTGCTAGCGTCGGATAGTGAGTTGGTAATTGATAATAACCTCATCATACAACATAAATTCTTCAGTCTAGAATCGTTAAAAGAATTGTTGTTTGATTGAATAGTCTAATGTTATCCAATGTGTGAATGTTGTGAACTTAACTATATTTGTGCGGTAATGAATGTGCTTTTGAACGTGTACAAAAAAACCAATTTTAAAAAATAAACCGGTATTATAACCAAAACCGGTTTAAAAAAAACCAGATTTTTACAACCGATTTTAGAAAAACCGCTTTAAAAAACCGTTTTTTTTTTCAGTTATTCATCACCAAGGAAGAAATCGGTTTTAAAACCGATTTTTTAAAAAAATCCTGTTTTTTAAATATTAAAACCGGTTTTTTTATGTTAACCGGTTTAAAAACCGACCCTAACCGGTTTCACCGGTTTGGGTTTTTTGTTATAAAAACTGGTTCGGTTTTAAAGAAAACCGGTTTTGAATCAGACAAGAAAAACCGGTTTAAAAAAACGATTTTTTTAAAAACCGGTTAACCGATTTGTACACATCTTGAACTAGATTGTTTATTGAATGTGTAAAACCCGAATCCTTGGCTTGACCATCCTTTAATTACTTGTGTTAAATCAAGGAATTTAGTTTTTATTTTTCAAATTACTTTGTTTAAATAACCCAATGAAAGAATCATCATTAATCAATTGACACTAAAGTACTAAACACTAACAAAAAAACTCTTTGTGGTTCGATACCCTACTTATCATTGCTAATCTAGGTTAATTAAGAACATAAATTCTCTCTATCTTTGATCGGTACATGTATATTAAAAAGAAACTTAAAACCGACACCCATCGTCCTTTTTTATGTGTAGGTCTAATTCTCACTCTCGTCTTCATCACAATGATTGTCGGTCACAAACTCACAATAGCGAGTCGTTTCAAGTTTAGGCCGTTAGATCGTTATTTACCTGTACTCAGACCTTTTAACCTCTCAAGTGACAACACTCATTGATGTCACTAGAGTAATTAGGTATTTCATGTCATTGACACGAGCTTGCAAGTAGGTGACGACAATCATTGGTCTCTTAAGACATAGCCACTGACCTTGAACAAACAACCAATTTGTCTCCATGTCAACTCCTTCTCCGACGCCACAATTTGTCATCATGTCAACACCTCCCCTACAAGTCTTGTTTTTCAAATGATTGTTGGAATTCAAATTAGTAGCTATTACAACTTAATTCTTAATCTAAAACCTTAATACATTTAGA
The DNA here is from genome assembly GCA_032199755.1 of Ambrosia artemisiifolia. Classification (NCBI taxonomy): domain Eukaryota; kingdom Viridiplantae; phylum Streptophyta; class Magnoliopsida; order Asterales; family Asteraceae; genus Ambrosia; species Ambrosia artemisiifolia. Next base: position 22,004,501 of record CM063517.1, read on the forward strand.
AGTTTGACATCCAAATTGTCCCAACTCCTAAGTGGCCGCATTTTTGTTTCCATGAAGTCTAATCTAGAGCCACTAACAACATGTAAAACAACACCAAGAAATAGTGATTTGTGAGAGGCCCAAACACCAACACACAATAAACTAGCGTGACCGTTTATAAGACTTTATGTTCCGAATTGTGATTAATTGTGTTCATGTGGATTACTAATAAAGTAAATAACTAAACTAGTTATGTACAAAATTATCAATGATTTTATAACAACATTATTAGTTGATGTCAAATCATTTAAAATTTGTGTAAATTCATAGCTAAATATCATTTATTTTTTAATTCTTGTAGATATATTCCTAGAGACTAAAAACTTGGAGCCCAAGAATACTATCTTCCATATTCTTTTCTCTATATTTCAACAACAAAACACTGAAACACAAGCCAACAAGCCATACGTACAAATCCTTGAAGCATGTACTTCCATTAAGTCATTAACAATAATGTTCATCTTAATAATTTACCACTTCTAAAACAAATCACATCTAAATATCTAACATACTTCATAACCCTAACTCTAACTCTGTCCAATCCGGTACTGAAAACATTAAACACGATCAGTTTGCTGTCGGCTCCGGTTCTGAAAACATTGGTTACCACGCACCACATTGCACTCACACCGGACGACAAATCGGACCCACGGGAGACCGGAACCCATCCGCAACGACGTCGTCATAAACGCAAAAGTGAAACGCCGCCTTACTACCTTGCGCCTCCGCCCTCATGCAATCCTTACACAATATTCGACTCCTTCTGCTATCATACGCCTCTTCAACCGTCGAAAAACCTTCTTTCACCGGCCAATTCATAACTGAATTTACATAACTCTGTTTCATCATCTCAATATCCTGTAACCGATCTTCATAACCATAACCATAATCATAACCGTAACTGTACGGACCGTAACCTAACGAAACGCGTTCGTTGATTAAATCAAAATAACTCCGATTCAGATTCAAAGAGTAATCAGAAGCCACTATGGGAACAAAAGAAACCTGTTTATTATTATTATTATTATTATTAGGTTTTCTTCGTCGGTCTCTACGTGACCGCTTCAACACAACAAGGAAGTAACAATTCGTCTCCAAAACTATAACAGCAAAGTTAACCTTACCAGTGATCAGAATTTTCCTACGTTCAGGAGACGTATTTTTATCGACTAAGTAAGTCGTGAGATTATTATACGAAATACCGACTGTTTCCTTCAACATCTTCTGAAACTGCTTGAAATCAAGTGATGGATTGATCGTTATGTTTCCGGCTTCTGTTTGACGCTCTCCGTCGTACAGAACAACCGGAAATGTAACAGATTCATTGCATACGTCTTTACATTCAACAACCATTTTTGTTCTAATAATAATAATACATGGGTGAGCTGAAACAGGGGATGTTATGTATATAAAGGGGACAGGGGTTTAGATTAAGGCGGTTGAGGGGTAAAATGGTAATTTAGGTGAGGTTTGATGATGTTTATCGTTGAGATTACTTGGGGCCCAAGTAGGGATATGGGTTGGGATATGTGGCGCGTGAGATTTAAACGCGGATGCCGCTTCGTGGTTGTTTCTGTGGGTAAAGGAAATGCTTTGGTTTATCTTTTGTGTTGGTGGAGGAAATGACTATGTTGTCCTTGGTTTGAGAAAGTTCGTTTGAAAGAAATAAAGGAGAAAAGATACCTTTCCTTTGACCAGATGGTTAAGATATTCATGTCCAAAATAGGGAAAAAAAATGTAAAGTTCGACTGAAATTTACATGTTAAACAAAATTAGGTAGGGATATCTAAATAAGCATGCTATTATTTGAGCCTAATAGCATTCAAACTGAATGATCTGAGCTTTTTTGTTTCACCCCCCATTTAGTTTGTTGCCTTGTTCACTATGTTATGTCAACCTATTCCACAAAAGTCAAGCCCAAAAGAACATTTACATGTAAGAGAAGTTTTAAATTAAGGGGCCTAAACAAGTGACAGCCCTAAGAGTAGAGATCTAAATCAAGACGAACAAGGCCTTGTTCGTGGTCGTTTGTTAAGCAAATAGTGTGTTAAAGAATTGTTTGTGAACGCTAACCGAACGAGATTTCATGTTTATGTTTGTTTGTTAAGGAAATAATGTATTCACGAACTGTTCATGAACGCTAATCGAACGAGATTTTTCGTTCATGTTCGTTTTTTAAGGAAATGAATGTGTTCATATTTGTGTTCGTTTGTGTTTATTTGTTAAACTTAGATGTCAGACAAAAGCGAACATAATCAAACACAAATGAATGTAAACGAAAAAAAACAAGCATTTATTTCGAATAAAATCATTATTTTTAATCACAATGTCCGCCCAAGATAAACTAATCCAATTACCCTAGCATACATGACATAATCTTGATTACATAATTACCATAACATAATGTCTCATAAAAAACACAAAATTATCATATTAAACTTGAAATCCTTGTTTAATCCATAAAAAAAATAATGGTTAATCAAAATGGTGAAGTAATATTTATATGTGATACGCTAATATATATTAAATAATCTACCAATAGGAAATTTTAAGTACTTACATTAAAGATAAAAAGTTAAAAACCCTAATGAACTAATAGGCACAAACAAACATAAATGAACATAGTATCGAATGTTTACGAACATAAATGAATGAACGTGACCTCTATTCATGTTCGTTTGTTTAACTAAACGAACACAAACAAACTTTCTGCCGAACAGTTCACAAACTATTCACTGAATGTTTTGTTTGTTTACAACCCTACCTAAGAGCCTTCACAACAAGTTTCTCATTCTCAATTCACTCACAATTACTTACAACCACATATTACATTAAAAACTCATTACAGTTTCTCTCTCCTCTACTTACAACCACTTTCAACATATATTAAAAATTCAATATAGGAAAACTGTTTTCCAGAAAATGTACTCAAATATCCTCAAATATACCGATAATGAGTAGTATGCTTATTTTCTTCACTCACAACCCCATAAAAATATGGTGTTTTCTCATACAAACTATGAGGTTCTTGACCATCGCGATCACCGCCCCGCTAAAAATGCGATAAGCGATGACCAATTAGGTCGTGATAACCATTGCGCTGGTGATGGCTCTTGGCAACGGTCATTTGACCGTTGAAGCATTAAAAAGAAAAAGTAAAAAAATCTATTTCCATTATTTATATACCACCAAAAACAATAAAAATACTCCAAAGTCAATCAAAACACTTACATTACACACACATTTGAATCCAAAAAAAATTTATGAAATGGAAGGTCTTTCATTTCCATTTGACTCGTCTGGTTCGTCCTCCTCGGCGGGTTCTACTATGGAACTTTTTTCAAAGGTTTGTGAAGCGGCGGACCTTGAAGATATGGGACGCTCAAATAAAAAATGTGCAGCGTGATCGGTGCTTGGAGGGGAGTATGAAGTTTCGATGAATGAATACCGTTGAAAACGCAAAGTACAATGCCGCATGTTTAAAAATTGATTCCGTTTACCGGATGAATTATTTTTAAAGATTGTCAAAGACATCGAAGCTAAATTCGAATGGTTTCAAGAAGGGTACGATGCTAGGGGAAAAAGCGTTTTGCGCCGATACAAAGTGCACATCCGCGATTCGTCAACTTGCAACCGGTAACGTTCCTGATGAATACGATGAATTTTTAGCTATGTCTAATAGAATATCAAGTGAGTCTCTTCACTCTTTTTGCAATGCTATTATTTATTTATATGGTAAAGAGTATCTACGAAGACCGAGAGAAACGATATAACACGTTTGTACGCCGCACATGAAGCAAGATGGCATCTTCCAGGGATGATCGGTAGCATCGCCTGTACGCACATCATTTGGAGAAGTTGTCTGAAGGCTTTGTGAGGCCATTTTATAAGAGATGACCATAAAAAACCAACGATCAGGCTCAAAGCCGTTGCGTCGAACGATTTATGGATTTGGCATGCATACTTTGGCCCTTCGGCTCAAACAAAGACATCAACGTCTACATTAGTCACCGCTATTTGATAGCGAGATATAATGAACCGCCTTGACGTGTTCGTTTATGGTGAACGGGAGACAATATAGACATGAGTTCTATCTTGTTGATGGCATCTACCTTAGTTGGTCAGTTTTTGTGAAAGCTTATTCGTTTTCGACTATCGACAAAGAAATATTTTTCAAGAAGCTACAAGAATCTGCGAAATTAAGGAGTGTTGTATACGCGTGTGTCATATTGCACAATATGATCATAAAGAAAAAAAAAGTTATGCCATGCATATATGCATGTTTGTAATTTTTTATACTAAGAAAAAAATTATAATGCCATAGATATGTGCATGTTCTGTGTATACTATTTAATATTAACTAGGTTTTTTAACATAGCGCGTGTTGCGCGCCTTCGGATGCGTCGCGAAAATCTAATCTTTTTTTGAAACGAAAATTTTATTCAAAACAACTCGAAAAGTCCTCAAAGCGAGGACCTACTAGCAAGGCTAAAGATGGTACGGATATAACTCACTTGTTCTACGCGTTTTTGGAGAAAGATGGTACGGGTATATCAATCTAACATTTCCTGAGGCACCGACCACGCACTCAGGTCTCCGACGGTGCTCCTGAACCTTATATTTGTATCTGACGGTGTGTGAGTGGTGATGATGGGTGTGGTGTTGGTGGTTTGACGGCGGTAAGTGGTTCCAGCGTTCACTATCTTCTCCCTCTTTCTCTCTTTCTTTCTCGCTTCTCTTTCCTATATCGGTGTGTTGGTAAACGGTGACGGTGATGATGGTGTGCTGGTGGTGATGGTGATTGCGGTGATGGTGAGACGATGGTGGTGGGACAATGATAAATGAAAGGGGTGGACTGGTCAGCCACAGAGAAGATGAGAGATGAAGTTTTAGAGAAAACCAAAAGACAAATATGCCATTGGAAATTCCGAGTATTACGAAGACGCCATGGAAAGAATTATCCGAGCCGACCTAGGCTCACTTTCTAACCGATCTGAGTCGGCTCGGCTCAGTTTCAAACCGAGTCATATCAAGCGAGCTTTTACCAAGCTAAATTCAAGCGAGCTTCGAGCGAACTCCAAGCGACGAGCTTTTTGGACAACCTTAGTATTTAAGCATTTTGAGCCTAACCAAATAGATGATTCTTGCAATTAACCCCATTTCGGTAAGGTTAGCTAATAATAATAAATATATATAAAATAATAATAACACATAAGATAAGTGCACGTGTGTTTTGTGTACAGAGTTATAGTGTATGTTTGGCAAGGAGCTTTTAAGAGCTTTTAAAGCTTCAAGTTTTTAAGAAAAAACTCCTAATCAATTAAAAGCTTTGTTTGGTTGAAGGAGTTGGAAGCTTTTAGGTTGGAGAAAAAGTTCTACAGTGAAAAGCTACTACTAGTAGCTTTTAAGAAAAAACTCTACTAGCTACTAGCTTTTAATTAGTAAATGACACAAATACCCATTATATTTTAAAAATAAAATAAAAACCTTCTTTACAAGCTTTTAATTATGCCCATTTTGGTCATTTTATACATTTTATTAAAAGCTCCAGCTACTCTGCCAAACACCAAAATATATTTAAAAAGCTTCCAGCTAACAGCTAGTTTTGCCAAACATATCCATAATCTTCATAAATTATTTTGAGAAAGAAAAATATATAGTGATATCGAAAACTGAGTATAAGTAAAATATTAGTAAAACTAGTATTTATATCACCTTTCTGATTAATATATATAGAATTATAATTTATAATTATAAATCTATACATATAATAAACCAAAGTCATTTTAATGACATGGCACTCAAAGAGACATTCTCCTTCTTGAGTGTGCCATGTGTCATCCTATGTGGCATTGAGATATTTTAGGAAAAAAAAATTAAAAATAAAATTGGATTTTCCTATCTTATGTTTCCTCCCATAATTTTTAAACGTTAATATCTTTTATATACGAGTTTTTTTAAAGAAAAAAATTACACCAAATTAACGAGCGTTTTATTATCTTTCCAACGAGTCCATATTGCTATATAAAAACGGAGAAAAAAAACGACTATTTTTGTGAGGTTTTGTTCATACAGGAAACAAAACACAAAGTGTTCAGGTAAATCATTAATCATGTATAGGCAAGTCAATAATTATGTTCAAATCAGTAAATATGAATTCTATTTTCAACATGCATTAGCATTGGAGTTATACATTGTTTTAGGTTATATATTAATATTAGAGTTATACATTGTTTAAAGTTAGGCGTTAACATTGGAGATACATTTTTAATTGTTTTAGGTTAGGTGCTACCCGAAGCTTTCTTGTATGTAACTGTAAAACGAATCATTCTATTTCATATGTAAAATTAATATGTCATATTTGATTTCTTAACCCCGGGACGTTCCCGGGGTATAACCTAGTTTTATATATACGATTGTTGGACGGTAAATATTGGCCATAATAGGAAAATATGAGGGGGAGTTTGGGCGGGAGGAGCCAATGTAATCGTTATGGGGTTTTCTCGTACAAAATTATGTTGTTCCTAACCATCGCGATCACCGACCCACTAAAAATGCGATAAGCGATGACCAATTGGGTCGTGATGACCATCGCGCTAGTGATGGCTCTTGGCAACAGTCATTTGACCGTTGGAGCATTGAAAAGAAAAAAAAAATCTATTTCCAATAAATATTTATATACCACCAAAAACAATAAAAAATACTCTAACAAAAATAAAAAAGTACCACAAACACAATCAAAACACTCCTATTACACACACATTTGAATCCAAAAAAAAAAAATATCAAATGGAAGGTCCTTCGTTTCCATCTGACTCGTCTAGTTAATCCCCCCTCAACGGGTTTTACAATGGAACTTTTTTAAAGGTTTGCGACGCGGCGGACCTTGAAGATACGGGACGCTCAAATAAAAAATGTGCATCGTGATCGGTGGATTAGGGGGGAATGAAGTTCCGATGAATGATTACTGTTGAAAACGCAAAGTACAATGCCGCATGTTTAAAAATCGATTTCATTTATCGAATGAATTATTTTTAAAGAATATCAATGACATCGAAGCTAAATCGAATAGTTTTAAGAAGGGTACGATGCTAGGGGAAAAAGAGCTTTACGGCGATACAAAAGTGCACATCCGCGATTCGTCAACTTGCAACCGGTAACGTTCCTGACGAATAGGATGAATATTTAGCTATGTCTAGTAGAATTTCAAGTGAGTCTCTTCACTATTTTTGCAATGCTATTATTTATTTATATGGTAAAGAGTATCTACGAAGACCAAGAGACACGACATAACACGTTTGTACGCCCCACATCAAGATAGCATCTTCTAGGGATGATCGATAGCATCGACTGTACGCGCATTGTTTGGAGAAGTTGTCTGAAGGCTTTGTGAGGCCAGTTTATAAGAGGTGACCATAAAAATTAAAAACCAACGATCATGCTCGAAGCCGCTAATTGATACCGAGATATAATGAACCGCCTTGACGTGTTCGTTTGTGGTGAATGGGAGACAATATAGACGTCGTTCTATCTTGATGATGCATCTACCCTAGTTGGTCAGTTTTTGTGAAAGCTTATTCGTTTCCGACTGTCGACAAAGAAATATTTTTTAAGAAGCTACAAGAATCTGCAATAAAAGACAATGAACGAGCTTTTGGTGTTTTGAAAAGTAAATGGCACATAATTGATCTACCAGTGCGTTTGAATAATCAATCAAAAATAAGGAGTGTTGTGTACGCGTGTGTCATATTGAACAATATGTTCTTAAAGGAAGATGGGCGCGCAATATATCTAGATTACGTTATGGACCCTCCAACACAGGCAAACGTTAGCGATACTATTCTTTTGGAGTTGAGGAATGAACAAACCCACTATCAACTTCGATTTGAGCTAACGAGGCACATTGGTGGTTTAGATATCTGAATGGATAGGGAGCCTAATCCTGGTGGGGGCAACATCCCTCTCCCTCTTTTCAACAATCCTGGCGCTAACTGGTTCCGGGGCCAACCAGTCATCCGCCACCCGCGGAACCCAGTGGCGGAACTTACTCCGCACAAAGGAACAATTGGCACGTGATCCAATCTCGTCAGCATCATTACTCCAGGAGAGTGGACACGCGTGCGCCCACGCGCGGAATATCCACTCATAACTAGCTTTTGGTACAAGGTACGGAAGATGAATGATCAGAAGGATTCCCTAGGATCTGGGAAAGAGCATGCGCCAACCAGATGGCGACACGTTTCATGGTCAGTCCAACCACCGCTGACATGAACAACGACTTGATTGCTCCCATGCTTCTACCATGTTATCGTCTACAGTACCCAGCAGATATGTTTACCTGCTGTCAGTCGTCACATCAGACGCCAGCAGGTAAGTCAACCATACTGTGTTAGGGAGCATGCCGCCGACGTCCGATCAGAGGGCGCCACGTGTCAACTTTACAAAGCTGGTCAACAGCCCGTGACATCAGCAAGCATGGACCAGTCTTTCCCGCCATTTTGTCGGCCCAGTTGCACCAAGCCCAAGTCCAAGCCCAGATCGTATATGCTCTTCGTGGGCCGTTCCACTAGGCCCACAAATTCTCTTATAAACAGAAGACATCAACTCCTTTGCAAAGGATCCGAAAATTATCACCTGTACTATAGAGCTAGGTTCTTCTTGTAATACTTTGTAAACCCCAAAGTTATAAACAACCGGCTCTTCACAGTGGACGTAGGTCGAACTTGACGGTCGTAGTGGGGAGCCCGGCGGAAGCGCGGGGGCTCGCGGCTACGCGAAATCACGCGACGAGTCCAATGGTTACGAGTCATCCAGCACAGACTCTTACTATAGCGTGAAGAGCCACTCCCGCCGTCCACACCGCAAGGATGTGGATGATGATTTGGTCAAACCATTTAGACGAAAATCTTTTGTTGAAAAATCGAAGTTTGTCGCTCGCATAACAACCGCCAGAATCCCCAGGAAGGCTAAGCTTCCCAGCAGCATCGGCAAGTACAATGGCCTGGGTGACCCTGACGACCACGTTCATGACTTTGAATGTTCGGGGATGTCTGTTAACTGGCCAGTCCAGGTTTGGTGCCATCTTTTCGACCAAACGCTGACGGGCGTAGCAAGAGTCTGGTTCGATATCTTCCCGTGGGGAGCATTACGGACTTTGATGACCTTACCGACACGTTCGGTAATCATTTTTTGCATATGAGAAAGCATAAGCGGGATAAGTCGCACATACTGTTGTGCCGATGCCATGACCGTGAGTCCATCGAGGACTTCATTGTCCGCTTGAACAAGGAGACCCTTCAGATAGGTTGCGGAGAAGAACTTACCCGCGTTGCGTTCATTTGTGCGCAGCCCGGAACTCATGAAATGCCTTACAGGCAAGGATGGCATCCCAGAGTCATGGGATGAGCTCATCCACTCCGCCAAAATATACGCCTCATCTGAAAAGTCCTTCAATCAGATGCACGACTTTCAACCGCATAATAATAATAATAATAATAATAATAATAATAATAATAATAATAATAATAATAATAATAAAGGCAAGTCCGTCTAGACTCGTATTTCGGGCTAAGCGGATGAGGGGAAGTATTCCCCCGCCAATGACGCCCGCCAATTCATCAATAATAAACAATCGCGGGACCAGCGTGGTCACTCTAAGAAAAACCACGACTGGACCCCGCTAACCAAAACTCCGTCACAAGTTCTTAAGACAAAGCATGTGACCCTTAAGGAGCCTAAGCCCCTTGGGAAACAAAGGAACGTGGATACAAGCAAATTTTGCGAGTACCACAACGACTTTGGCCATCTTACAGAGAATTGTTATAGTATGAAGATGGAGATTGAGGCCGCGCTAAAGTCTGGTCAGCTCGGCCAACTGGTCAAGAACGTTCATCGCGTCGCTAAGGGGCAAACTGGCGATGACAATCAGGCGGAAGGGTCGCGGAAGAAAATCCGTGACCTAAATACTCACCCCACCACCCTCATTCCGCACCATCAATGCAATATGGCAAGGCACGGAAAGAAGGCCCACCACGGGAAGCATTCCCGTGTGCAACAAAGTGACGACTCCTGGAAGGAGGCTGACGTCCTCCACCCAAAAGTCTGTGGTGGAGCTTCTTGCGCTGCACCCCTAGTCATTACCGCACGCGGTACATGTTCTTGGATGGCGGAAGTAGCACTGACATCATGTATGATCAGTGTTTCCAGCAATTGGATGAAGTAGACAAGGCAAAGCTCGTACCGGTCAACGAGCCAATTTCCGACTTCATCCACGAAACAATCATGCCCTGTGGCATGATTTCCATGCCTGTCACAATGTCGGATGGCACCCATGAGCGCACGGAAATATGAAATTTAATAGTCCTGTCAGCCAAATCCAACCATGACATCCTACTGGGTCGCGAGGGCATCACGCGCTTTAATGCGAATGCTTCCACCACTCATGTAAGGGTTGGTTTTCCAACCAAGACCGACATAGCATTCATTCGGGGAAACAAAGACTGTCACTCGGCGGAAGCCGCCAAACCCCAAAAAATGGTCAAAACGGATACCCGCACAGACCCAGAAAAATGGGTTCTCAACCCTAAATTTCCGGAGCAAACGATGGTCATCGGCCATGTAATCTTCGACACCATCCTCAATCATCTTAAGCAATTACTGATCCGCAACATGGACGTCTTTGCATTGCAACCAGCGGACATGGTTGGTGTTCCGCGGGATATAGCGTCACGCGGAACACAAACTCAACGTGTACCGCTCAGCAGAGCCAATGGTCCAAAGGAAGCGGAGCATGGGTCCAGAGAAAACAAAGGCCATGAATGAGCAAGTCACTGAGCTGCTCAATGCGGGCATCCTGCGCCCCATTTGATACCAAACTTGGGTTGCCAACCCCGTCATGGTCGCAAAGGCCAACGGGGGCCGGCACATGTGTGTTGATTACAAGGACCTTAACAAGGCGTGTCCCTAAGACTGTTATCCGCTGCCAGAAATTGACTTAAAATTGGACTCTTTGGCCCCTTATCGCTTCAAATGCTTCCTTGACATGTATAAGGGGTACCACCAAATACAAATGACAAAGGAAGATGAAGACAAGACGACGTTCCGCACAGATATGGGTACATTCTGCTACACCAAAATGCCTTTTGGTTTAATGAATGTGGGCGCCACCTATCAACGCCTTATGGACACCACCTTGGTGGACGAAATCGGCGTACGACTTGAAGTGTACATCGATGACCTGATAGGTTGGTAAAAACTCGAGAATTAACAAAGCTAAATTGATTGATTAATGCATAAATGATTATGGAATAGCACTACTTTGATGTGTTTTATGATTTTCAGGTATTAACACAAAAAGGGTGCGAATCTGGAGTTTTTGGAACATCTCGGGAGCACAATGAGTGATAAACCGAACAAGAAAAGCTGAAATGGGTGTACGGGACAAGTTGGCGTCGCCTACAGCACTTTTGGCGTCGCCTACAGCACTCGCGTAGGAGAAGGGGACCAAAATGCTGTAGTCCAGAGCAAAATCTCGTAGCCAAAACAGACATGGCGTCGCCTACAGCACTTTTGGCGTCGCCTACAGGACTCGCGTAGGCGATGCCAGAAGTGGCGTAGACTACAGCACCTGCAGTCAAACTTGGGTTTAATGTTTTTAATGCGTATCAAAACGGAAGTTTCGATTTTTTTTGGCTTTTAAACACCTTGAAGGCTCATAATTTGGGATCTCTATCATTACCAATCCATCTTATCAAACCCTAATCATTCCATATCATTGAAGAACATCAAATCCTTCTATCATTCAAGATTTCAAGATTCAAGACCCAATCATTGAAGAATCAAGCTCCATGGCCATGAGTGGCTAGTCTCTTTGTATCATGCTTAGGAATTAAACAATTGAAGTTCTAGGGTTTAAACATTTGGGTATTTCTTTAAACTTTTAATTGTGTGATTGTGTGTTTGAACTATCGTGTTAGATTGTGATTAATCTTATGTTGAAGTCATTTTAGTTAATTGATCTTGTGCCAATTTCTAATGTCATGAACATGGTTTCTTACTCTAACACAAACATAGGGTTGTATGTTCTAGGTAATGAAGTGTAGTTTAGTCCATTGTTGAATGTCGATGAAACTTGACACCTAAGCCTATTGAACAATCACCCCGTTAACACCAATTGCACTACATTTGTTTGACCCATTTGTGATAACCTTAGACTTCATTGTTGAACCCTAGGTGTGGTGTTTTTAATTAATTGTTACAACCTAAATTGTTCTCCATCATTTTTATTATAATTTAATTCCAAGTTTTGTTAATTTAATCAAAACCTCTTTCAACCAAAGTCTTAAATGAACATATTGCAATCTTCATAATTAACATAGCATCTTCATAACCAACATTTTCTAATCAACTAAATAACATTCACTAACCACACGCTCCTTGGATTCGATACCCTATTTACCCTAACTACCTAGGTTATTTAGGTTTTGTATGACCCGTGACGACCGGTTCATCAAATGGCGCCGTTGCCGGGGAGCTAGTGCGCTTAGTGTTTAGTGATTAGTTGATTTTGTGATAATCTGTTTAATTGTTTTTTGGTTTTATTGTATTCTCTATTTTTCCTTGTTACGCGGGGTGTGTTATTTGTGCAGTTTACAGGTAGTGCATGCGTACAAGACATTCGGGGAGGACGTCTCCTTTAGTGTTCGAACCGGAAATCGAGAGAGTAGCAAGAAGAAACCGACAACACCGGTTAGAGGAGCCGATTCCTTCTAACTCACCTACACTCCAATCACCACTTCCAAATCCAAATTTGTCCTTTGGAACCGTCCAAATGGAAAACCCAAATAACCGTTCAGGTGGAAACCGAAGACCACCCACTCCACCACATCTAAACCGAAACCAACAACCACCACAACACCCACCTCAACAACCGGTTCCCAACCGAAACCTCAACAACCGAAATGCCAACCAACAACCTCCCGTACTAAACCGTGACAATCCCGCATTTGACCCGAGGAACCGACACAATGAAGCCGGGTATGATGAGCATATTGGTAATCTTGAAGAGTTAAGGGAAAACATCAACGATGATGACCCATTTAGTGTTCCGGGTTATCAATCAACGGATCGGGTGAGTGTGCATTCTTATCATTCAGGGGAGGATGAATATTCGGAGAGGAATTATTCCGAAGAAGATGAGGGTTGGGGTTATGGCAATGGTAATGGTGGTCATGAAGATGAAGAAGAATACCAAAGTGATCATCATTCCAATGTAGGTGTGAACCAAAACTTTGGCAATGAAGGGTATTATCGTCATGTATTCAACCATCATCAACCAAGGCAAAACCCAAGAGGGCATCGAAACCCCAACATGCACCAAAACAGGGGTGAAAATTTTGTGGGTCGAGCAGAAAGGAGACCTCATGGGAGAGGACAACCTAGAGATGAAGAAGTCAATGCTCCACGAAGAAGGCCACCAGTTCCAATGCAAGGGGTTAATGGTCGGTTTAGACCACTTGCTTCTGAGAACGAGTCCCCAATTGTACCACCACCTCCAGGAAGAAGATCTTTTGACTGCAAGCCAAATTACATCAACATTCTTCCTCATTTCCATGGGATGGCTACTGAAGACCCATATGATCATCTGTCTGAATTCAAGGCAATGTGTGGCACTATGGGAGGTCATAACTTCTCTTTAGATGAAGTTCAGCTGAGATTATTCCGGTTCTCTCTCAAGGATAAGGCAAAGACTTGGTTCCTTACCCTACCTGCACACAGCATCTATACTTGGGGAGAAATGCAACAGGTATTTTTGGATGAATATTTTCCCAGTTTTAAAACAGATGGGGTGCGGTTAGAGATTCGTTCCTTTCAACAGTTACAAGGGGAACCACTTCATGAAGCGTTCACTCGGTTCAAGGAGTTAATCCGGAAGTGCCCACACCACAACATTGAATTGTGGGAATTGGTTAGTAGCTTTGTGAATGGGTTGAGCAAGGAGGAAAGAAAGTACTTGAAGTCTACTAGCAATGGTACTTTGTTGTCTAACCCCGAGCAAGAGGACTGGGATTTTTTAGAAAGAATGAGCAAGAATTCTAAGGCTGAAGAATCTGCAGATAGGAGAACCAAACATCCTATTTCAAAGTCTGTTTCAGATGTAGATGCCAATGCCAAGGACCGGATTGCTACATTGGAGAGAGAATTGGCCCGTATGAAGAAGAGAGAAGCTCCAGCGGGGCCATATACAGTGTGTGGGGTGTGTGAAGAAATGGGACACAAGACGGATGAATGCCCAGAAAATTCGGTTCAAGAAAATGCTGAGGTGAATCAAGTATATGGAGGAGAGAAGAAATATGACATGAACTCCAATACTTATCATCCAGGCTTAAGGAACCATCCTAATTTCAGGTATGGCAATGCTTCAAATCAAATGAATCCGAATTTTCAACCAAACACCCAAGGGAGTACTCAAGGTGGATCATATCAGAATCGCCAAGGTAATTATAATCAAGGTGGTGTTTATCAAAGGAACTACAATCAAGGTAGTAATTATCAAAGAGGGTACAACCAAGGTGGGTCATCAAGCAATCAAGGTGGGGGTGATGATTCTTTGAGTTCAAAGTTGGATGCACTAATGAATATGATGAAGGACTCCAACAATGACATCAAGGAAATGAAGAAGGGTAATGAGGTGAGAGATAAGTCTCACGAGGCCTTAGCTAAACAAGTGGGGCAACTGGCGGAAGAAATGGCTCAATGGAGAGGGAGCGCGGGGAAGCTTCCTAGTGATACCACTATCAACCCGCAACATCAAGGTTCAAATTCGAAGAACACCCGCAATGTTCCCATTAATAAGGTAACCGTTCTTCGTAGTGGTAAAATCATTGATAATAAAATTGAGAATAAAATTGAGCCACCATCTCCCCAATTTGTTGAAGGGGAGGTGGAAGATGTGAGTGATGAGAGTGAAGGTGAGGAGAAAACGGGTCAAAATCAAAGTAAAATTTTTTCCGAAAAATCAAAACCCGTTGAGAACAAACAAGCTCCAAGGGCTAAGGAGAAGGGTATGGAGGGTAATACCATCCCTTATCCCGAAGCATTGTTGGAGCCAACCAAAAAAGTGGTCAAGAAAAGGGGCCCGCAACAAGAAGAGTTGTGGGAAATTTTTAAACAAGTTAAAATTAATTTACCACTTTTAGATGCAATCAAGCAAGTCCCCTCCTATGCCAAGTACTTAAAAGATTTATGCACCCAAAAGAGGACTAACAAATTTCCAAAGAAACTTGACTTAACTGAAAATGTTAGTTCCATTCTTTCGGGTGCACTTCCACAAAAGTTAAACGATCCGGGGGCGCCCATTATTCCCATTCAAGTGGGAGAATTTAAAATAACTCGGGCACTCCTAGACCTTGGAGCTAGTGTAAGTATCTTACCGGGAAGCCTTTACGACCAATATGACTTTGGTCCGCTTCAGGAGTCGAACACCACCGTGGTGTTAGCCGACTTGACTCCCAAACTTCCCCGTGGGATAGTTACCGATGTGATAATAAAGGTTGAGGATTTTTATTATCCAGTGGACTTTTTAGTACTTGACTATGTTTCTAAGGATCATTCTAAGCAACCTACGGTTATTCTTGGTCGGCCGTTTTTGGCAACAGCCACTGCTCAAATAAATTGCAAAACAGGAACGCTCGATATGACCTTTGGTAACCGTAAGTTGCGGTTAAATGTTTTTCCAAGCGGAACTAACCCTCTAGTCAATGATGAATGCTACATGGCAGACATTATTGACGCGTGTGTACCTCTTTGCGACACTGTTGTGGATGAGGAAAACACAATAGAGGAGTATTTTTTGTTTGACAGGACACAGGTAGAAACATTGAAGAGCATGGTTGAGGAGGAAAAGAGACAAGAAGTGATGGCGGTGAAAGAAGGAAGACCACCATGGACTCATCAAGTGGAAAGTCTTCCGGATCACATTGATACAAAATTGAAGCCATCATTAGTTGAGCCGCCACAGGTGGAGTTGAAAGAGTTGCCCAAGCATTTAAAATATGCTTATGTTGGTGAAGGCAACACGCTCCCGGTAATCATTGCTTCAAATTTAACCGGGGAGCAAGAGGAAAAATTGATGAAGGTATTGGTGACCCATAGAGCGGCTATTGGGTGGACTGTGGCGGATTTGAAAGGTATTAGTCCGTCGATTGTGATGCACAAGATCATCACGGATGAGAAGGTGACTCCCGCAAGAGATGCCCAAAGGAGACTCAATCCTAATATGCGGGAGGTTGTGAAGAAAGAAGTATTGAAGTGGTTAGATGCGGGTATCATTTACCCCATATCCGATAGCCAATGGGTTAGTCCAACTCAAACCGTTCCAAAGAAGGCAGGTATTCAAGTCGTGAAGAACGACTCAGGTGAGGAAGTCGCCACCCGACCGGTAACCGGGTGGCGTATTTGTATTGATTATAGGAAGTTGAATGCTGCAACTTCCAAAGACCATTTTCCTTTACCTTTTATTGACCAAATAGTAGAAAAATTAGCCGGACAAAAATTTTATTGTTTCTTGGATGGGTATTCGGGTTACAATCAAATTGCTATTCATCCCGAAGATCAACAAAAGACCACATTTACTTGCCCATATGGCACCTTTGCATTTAGGCGAATGCCATTTGGTCTTTGTAATGCCCCCGCCACCTTTCAAAGGTGTATGATGAGTATCTTTTCGGATATGGTGGGGGAGTCTTTGGAAATCTTTATGGATGATTTTTCTATTTTTGGGTCATCATTTAATTCTTGCTTAGATCAATTGGAAAAGGTTTTACAAAGATGTGTTGAGACAAATTTGGTTTTGAGTTGGGAGAAAAGTCATTTTATGGTCCAAGAGGGGATAGTGTTGGGCCATGTGGTTTCTAGTCGTGGGATTGAGGTTGATCATGCTAAAATACAAGTTATTTCAACTTTACCTTATCCCACCAATATTAAGGGCATTAGATCATTTTTGGGGCATGCGGGTTTTTATAGGAGGTTTATTAAGGGTTTTAGCGACATAACAAAACCTTTATGTAATTTGTTATTGAAAGATGCTCCATTTAATTTTGATGAAAAATGTATTGAGGCCTTTGATATTTTGAAAAAGAAGTTAGTTGGGGCCCCAATCTTGCAATCACCCAATTGGTCTTTGCCTTTTGAAATCATGTGTGATGCAAGTGGGTATGCAGTTGGGGCCGTGTTGGGTCAACGGGTGGATAAGAAACCCGTTGCCATATACTACGCGAGTAAGACTCTTTCGGAAGCACAATTAAATTACACCACTACCGAAAAAGAGCTACTTGCGGTGGTATATGCGTTAGACAAATTTAGGTCTTATGTGTGGGGTAGCAAAGTTATTATTTATACTGATCATAGTGCTGTCAGGTACTTGATGAATAAGAAGGATGCTAAGCCCCGATTGATAAGGTGGATACTCTTGTTACAAGAGTTTGATTTGGAGATCCGTGATAAGAAGGGCACGGAGAACGTGGTTGCGGACCACTTGTCTAGATTGGTGGTTGAGGAGGAAGACTCAACGAATGAAATTAATGAGTCATTCCCGGATGAGCATTTATTAGCCATTTCGACATTACCTTGGTTTGCTCATATTGTGAATTTTTTGGTGACAGGTACAATGCCGGAGCATTGGGTTAGGAAAAAGAGGCTCCATTTTTTGTCCCAAGTGAAACATTATATTTGGGATGAACCAGATTTGTTTAAAGTAGGAGCGGATCAAATCATTCGAAGATGCATTCCGGATGAGGAGATCATGAGTGTGCTAAAGCATGTGCATTCATATGCATGTGGCGGGCATTTTAGTGGCCAAAAGACGGGTCACAAGGTTTTGTCGAGTGGGTTGTATTGGCCAACGATTTTTAAGGACTCGTTTGAGTATGCTAAAAATTGTCTCCATTGTCAACAATTAGGAAGCATCTCAAAACGAGATGAAATGCCAATGCAACCCATTATGGTTGTTGATGTTTTTGACGTGTGGGGAATAGATTTTATGGGACCATTTCCCAACTCTTTTGGTAATCTATATATTTTGGTGGCGGTAGATTATGTTTCTAAATGGGTTGAAGCTATCGCCACCAAAACCAATGACCACACCGTTGTTTGCAATTTTATACAAACAAATATTTTTACAAGGTTTGGGATACCCCGGATAATTATAAGTGATGGGGGATCTCACTTCAAAAACTTTAAATTTGGAAAATTGCTTAAACGGTATGGTGTTGACCATAGGATTGCCACCCCATATCATCCACAAACTAGTGGACAAGTTGAGGTTTCAAATAGGCAAATTAAAGAAATTTTGCAAAAGACGGTTCGTGCGGACCGAAAGGATTGGTCAACAAAGCTCAATGATGCTTTATGGGCCTACCGCACGGCCTACAAGACACCTATTGGAACCACTCCTTATCGACTAGTTTTTGGTAGAGATTGTCATCTCCCGGTTGAATTAGTTCACCGGGCATTGTGGGCCATTAAAGAGGTTAATTTGAGATATGATGATGCAGGACGAGAAAGAAAACTCAAGCTTTGCGAGTTGGAAGAGCTAAGGGATGAGGCTTATGAGATTGCATCAAAATACAAAGATCAAATGAAACGAGCTCATGACGCAAAAATTCGTAAGAAAGAGTTTGAAGTGGGTCAAAAGGTTTGGCTCTACAACTCTAAATTGAAGCTCTTCCCAGGAAAACTCAAGAGTAAGTGGAATGGCCCGTACATAATCAAACGGGTTGGAAAGCTTGGAGAGGTGGAAATAGAGGACCCGAAAGATGGATCAAAGCAAACCGTCAATGGACATCGTCTAAAACCTTACATAGAGCATCTCACCGAGAACGGTAAGATTGTGGAGTTGGTAAGCTTCTTGGAAAGCATACCAACCTACAACATTGAGTAAATGACGAATGGGTAACTCACACCCCAGGTACGTTCAAATTTAGTTAAATGTGTTGGGGACAATACATATTTTTTATCGGGGGGTGAAGAGCTTAGTTGTAAAGTGTACATATTTTATATAGGTAAAATATTAGTTTTATTTTTTTAAGTAAATTCTTAGTTTTATATGTTTTAGTAAATTTTAGTTAAAAAATAATAATAATAATAATAATATAAAGCAAATGTCTCGTAAAGTGGTTTTGAAAAATCAAAAAAAAAAAAATAAAAAAATAAAAAAAAGGAAATGAGAATGAAGTGGCGCAGGCAAAAGGGAAGGCAAAATATTGGGTTGAAAAATAAATTGTCAGACATCTATCTATGCCATTTGTCACTGTCCTACGAGGGCCAGTGGATGGTTGCCTACGGCATTTCGTAGCCGACGCGGAACACTGGCGTGGCCGACGCGGGATTTATTTTTGTGCAGGATTTTTTTTATTTTCTTTTTATTTTTTTTTTTATTTTTTTTATTATTTTTTTTTTAAGCTTTGACAAAGTTTGACCTTATCTAATACCTTTCCATTCATCTCTAAACCCAATCACAACAACCTACATTCACTTTTCTTTCCTCTTCTTCACAACACCAACATAAACCCTAACCTCCTCCATACCATTACTTCTTCATTCCTACACCAAACAAAACAATTCTTGGCTCTAAACCACTTAATTTTTCAAGGAGAACAAAACCCCTAACTTGTTTTTCAAAAATTCTTCACGAATCCGAAGATATCAAGGATTTTTAATTCGTGGTTTTTTGGGTTTTTCAAGAATTTTTGTGCTTTTCTTCCTATTTTCCCTTAGATCATCATGAAGGTATGTGTTTCTTGAATCACTTTGGTAAATTTCATACATTGTTTATAATATGCATGCTATGTGTTCTTACATGTTATAGATAATGATTGTTTGAAGAATGTGATGATTGATTATGAATGTGAGGAAGTTTATGTTGAGATTGAACTAAAAAAAAAAAAAAAAAAAAAAAAAAAAAAAAAAAAAATTTCCGATTTTTTAAAAATAAAGTGGTTCAATCACATTAAAGCACAAGTGTGGGGAAGGGGTATTGAGATGAACTCACATAGGCCATTGGATTTTAATGGTTGGTACAAGTTCGATTCTTGGTGAACCATTTAGAAAATGATAATGGCCATGTTTTGAGCTTTGACAAAAAGGCAATATTAGGTACAAGTTAGACTCTTGGTAAGGTATGTACTAATATTGATTTATGTTTGGTTGTAGAACATTTTCAAAGGGAAGTCTTCGAAGGGCAAAGATCAAGGGGAGGCATCATCAAATCCCAAGCGAAGGAAAGGTGCCCGAATATCATTACGGGATGAATCATCCGATGACGAGTTTCAAGGAGATGAAGTGCAAAGAGAATTGGATCGAGCGGCTCATCAAGTGGCTCGACAACCTATGCAAATAGACATTCCCGAATGGACGCAAACATCTAAACGATTGAGTTCGTGGGAAGAACACCTTCAACCGGCATTATGGTTTCAAAAGATGGCTAAACTAGAGAATGGGATAGAAGGTGTATTGGTCTATGAGCGACTTTATGATGTTGAGGAATTAAGGTTGATTGGGATCACTCAAAAGTTCGAAAGACTTGGATGGGAGGCATGTTTGAATTTTTGCAAAAAGAAGAGCAACAAGGTTTACTTGAGGGCAATCGAGCAGTGGATGTCTACACTCCACATGGAAAAGGGAAATAATCCACCACACACCACTCAATTGATAGGCATAGTGGGAAAGAAGAAAATGATAATGTCATTTGAGACTATGAGGCGAATTGCTAACTTCGATTCCCGCCCACCACAAGAGTACATCTATCCGCCTGAAGACCAATTTTGGAATACAAAAGAACTTCGTGGAGATCCGGATGAGATGATTCAAAACACCATCATGCGTCAACGAGGAAATCTATTTTATAGGGAAGATATGGAATGTGAAGCACGATTTTTACATAATATCTCCTTAGAGAATGTGGTGGCTAGATTGGGGGATAGAGGAAAAGTGAGAATGTGGGATTTGCGGGTGGTGCATGCATTACTATTTGGGGCACCTTGTTTATCTTTTAGGCATATTGCAATGATGAATGTGTGGGACAGTAGGGAAAGTCAACAAAGAAAGATGATTCCCTATGTACGCTTGCTCTCTTATATGATGGTGGATCAAGGGGTTCTTTCAAAGAATGCTCATTTCCTTGAAGTTGATATTATGCACATGCAATGGAGTGATTATACCTTAGCCAAGTTTAGGTATGAAAGATCAGGAAATTATCACGTGTTGCACGATGAGAAAAACAAGACCATCTTGAGAGTGTTGGATGAAAGGGTGCATGAGGGGGAGAATGAAGGAGAAGACTCGGAGGAAGAAGAGGATAGGCAGAATATGGTGAGAAACGAGCCCGCGATTAGGCCAGTGAGAATGGCCACGAATGAAGAACTAGAGGTGATTGCAGCAGTCAACAGGGAGAGACCACCGGTATACAGGACGTGGTCTTCATATAGACGGCTTCATTGGGATAGGGGGTCAAGGAATATGGAGTTGTCAAGACAAAGGGAAATCGCTGCAGAGAGAAGAGAACAGGAGAGGATAGCTCGAGAACAACAGAGGGAAGTTGAAAGAAAACAAAGGGAAGATAAACACTGGTGGGCGGTGAATTATGCGAGAGAGATGGACACAGTTAACAGGTTTTTGGAAGCAGAGCAGATCCGCCATCATCAGGATTTAGTGGCAGGACGTCCATACACCCCTATTGTACCACATGTTGATTACTCTACCATCCGGAATCAACCACAAGAAGTAATTGACCAAGTCCGATGGCCTCAGGGAATATCTTCCAGTTACCTTCCCACTCCAGCTCCTCAGCCACCTAGCGAGGGTTCATCATCATCTGCTGATCCATTTAGCGATTATCATGGCTGGATGGATACTATTTTTGGAACATCAAGCACTCCCTATCCTCCGCCGGGTCCGAATGACCCCTACTACAGGTAGGGGAGCGGTATGATTTTATGTGTTTTGTGTTTTGTGTTTGTGTGCGTGAGTTGTGTGTGTTTAGGTTTTATTCTAGTATGTTTGTTTTGTTGAATAAATACTTCAATTGCTTCCTGGTTGATGTCAAAGAGAAGGGTAAGAATTGATGTAGGTAACAAGAAAGGAGCTTCTAACTGGGTCAAGAGGAAGTTGAAGAACGTGCACTACCGGTTGCTAATCAGGTGCACTCAATTCCCTTAATCAAAAATCTTTGAGTTTGTTTATTTTGAATAATAGGGATTTGAGTTGTTGGGGATTGATTGTTCACACTCTACACATAGCTTTTCAGAATAAATCTTTTAATAAGTATCACCCTCCAATTCTGGAACATTGAGGACAATGTTTATTTTTAAGTGTGGGGAGGGGGAGAAAAATTTACAATTCTGAAAAAAAAATGTTGTCCTTAGGTATTATTTGAGTGTTGTGAAGCCAACAAAATTTTTTTTTTAGTCCCCATTTATTTGTTGAATCATGAGTGGCGATCCTTAGTCATGGTTATAACTCTTTAAGTTCCTCGATGTGTTTTTCCTAATGGTTGTTTTTTTTTAAGAAAAGAATGAAGTGCCAAGTCAGAAAAGACAAGTGAAGGGTATAACATTTTTTTTGCATATCGGCAACCCATTCTCCTTTCATTTTCTTGTGAGATTTTTGAGCCGCCACGACATGCTAACACCCTATAAAATTCCACATCTATTGGCATGTTGTGTTCATTTGAATTGAGTGTGTCGTTATAATTGCATAAGGTAGAACTTGCAATTTTTGATACGCTTGCCACCTTAGACCAATTGTGACACAAGAATGATTAAGGCATTAGGTTTGGCCTTTTTATTTACACCACTTTGATATCATTGACCCAAAAACAATCTCCCCTAGTAAAACAATTTTGAGCCTTTGACCTTTCAATTGATCACCTATATCAACCCATTTGACCCATTTAGCTTTTTCAATTTTAAACCCAAGTGATGAAAATTCGAGTTAGGATTTTGCTTTGTATTGAGAAAAGTGTGTAATGTGATTCATGTTATACACACAAAAAAAAAAAAAAAAAAAAAAAAAAAGGAGAGAGAAAAAAAAAAGAAAAGAGTTCTCATAAAAAAAAAAAAAAAACAATGCTTTAGTTAGTGGCTGAATAAGAAGGCGCATCATTGCCTTAGAGTTGAGCTAGTTTGTTTGTTTTGATCAGTATGTTCGATGTAATAAAAATTGAATTTTCATCACCTTAGTCACTTTAAATATCCCATTCCATACCCTTCGCCTAGCCCCATTACAACCCTTCTAAAGACCTTTTGACTTGTGCTTACTTTTGTTTAATTTGGTGATGTGCGATTGAGTTGCAAGACTCTACTAACATGCATTATAATCGGTTTTGAGTGATTAATATAAAATACTAGTGCATCATGACTAGTTTTGATTAAACCGAGCAGAGAGAACCATTGTGAGGGGTATGCAAGAATGTGAACCTTGAGCTTTGTTGGATTTGGGTTGGCATCTTTTTTGTTTTACAAAATTGAGCAACATGTAAACCATTGGAATGTAAATCTACTGAGAGGCGTAAGTCTTGTGAGTTAGGGTATGCCTAGGGACCGCATTTGAGAATCGACAAGAAAGGTGGGATCTTTTGATTCACTTAGTTGGTTTGCAATAAACAAATTTGCTTGAGGACAAGCAAAGCTCAAGTGTGGGGATGTGATAGGTTGGTAAAAACTCGAGAATTAACAAAGCTAAATTGATTGATTAATGCATAAATGATTATGGAATAGCACTACTTTGATGTGTTTTATGATTTTCAGGTATTAACACAAAAAGGGTGCGAATCTGGAGTTTTTGGAACATCTCGGGAGCACAATGAGTGATAAACCGAACAAGAAAAGCTGAAATGGGTGTACGGGACAAGTTGGCGTCGCCTACAGCACTTTTGGCGTCGCCTACAGCACTCGCGTAGGAGAAGGGGACCAAAATGCTGTAGTCCAGAGCAAAATCTCGTAGCCAAAACAGACATGGCGTCGCCTACAGCACTTTTGGCGTCGCCTACAGGACTCGCGTAGGCGATGCCAGAAGTGGCGTAGACTACAGCACCTGCAGTCAAACTTGGGTTTAATGTTTTTAATGCGTATCAAAACGGAAGTTTCGATTTTTTTGGCTTTTAAACACCTTGAAGGCTCATAATTTGGGATCTCTATCATTACCAATCCATCTTATCAAACCCTAATCATTCCATATCATTGAAGAACATCAAATCCTTCTATCATTCAAGATTTCAAGATTCAAGACCCAATCATTGAAGAATCAAGCTCCATGGCCATGAGTGGCTAGTCTCTTTGTATCATGCTTAGGAATTAAACAATTGAAGTTCTAGGGTTTAAACATTTGGGTATTTCTTTAAACTTTTAATTGTGTGATTGTGTGTTTGAACTATCGTGTTAGATTGTGATTAATCTTATGTTGAAGTCATTTTAGTTAATTGATCTTGTGCCAATTTCTAATGTCATGAACATGGTTTCTTACTCTAACACAAACATAGGGTTGTATGTTCTAGGTAATGAAGTGTAGTTTAGTCCATTGTTGAATGTCGATGAAACTTGACACCTAAGCCTATTGAACAATCACCCCGTTAACACCAATTGCACTACATTTGTTTGACCCATTTGTGATAACCTTAGACTTCATTGTTGAACCCTAGGTGTGGTGTTTTTAATTAATTGTTACAACCTAAATTGTTCTCCATCATTTTTATTATAATTTAATTCCAAGTTTTGTTAATTTAATCAAAACCTCTTTCAACCAAAGTCTTAAATGAACATATTGCAATCTTCATAATTAACATAGCATCTTCATAACCAACATTTTCTAATCAACTAAATAACATTCACTAACCACACGCTCCTTGGATTCGATACCCTATTTACCCTAACTACCTAGGTTATTTAGGTTTTGTATGACCCGTGACGACCGGTTCATCAAGACGACGTTCCGCACAGATATGGGTACATTCTGCTACACCAAAATGCCTTTTGGTTTAATGAATGTGGGCGCCACCTATCAACGCCTTATGGACACCACCTTGGTGGACGAAATCGGCGTACGACTTGAAGTGTACATCGATGACCCCGTAATCAAAAGCAAGGAAGAAGGAGACATGTTGCGGGATATCCAACAAACCTTTGATAAATTGCGCAAGGTGCGCATGAAGTTAAATCCCAACAAATGCTCCTTCGGAATGGAAGAAGGCAAATTTCTTGGCGTCATCATGACACGGGATGGGTTGTGCGCCAATCCCGAAAAAGTTCAAGCAATCGAAAGGATTCCTTCTCCTGCCTCAATCAAGGAAGTGCAAATGTTAAAGGGTCGCCTGGTAGCCCTCAACCGCTTACTATCAAATTACGCTTCAAAATCGTTCCCCTTCGTGGACACTTTGAAGAATTGTTTAAAGAAGAGTAACTTCCGTTGGACAACGGAAGAGGAAACAACTTTTCAAGCCATGAAACAATGCCTCATGAATCTCCCAACTCTGACTGCGCCTCTACCCAAAGAACCGCTCACACTTTACCTCTCCGTCACAGAGCGGGCGGTGGGTGCGGTCCTCATGGTAGATTGCAAATGGGTGCAAACGCCGATTTACTACATCATCCGCACCTTGCTCGATACGGAAACGAGGTATACTATCATGGAAAAGTTGGTTCTCGCTCTTGTGCATGCATCTCAAAGACTGCAGAGGTATTTCCAGGGTCATCCCATCAACGTCCTTACGGACTACAGAATCAGTAACGTTCTTTGTAATCCGGAACTTTCGGGTCACCTCGCAAAGTGGGCTATTGAGCTTGGAGAGCATACCATTGATTACAAGCCCCGACCCGCAATCAAAGGGTCAAGTTCTAGCTGATTTCACAACAGAGATACCGGCCGACAAAGTAGAAGAGTGCAAAGCCAAACAGTCCCCCGCGCCAACTCAAGATCCGTCGCAGAAGTGGGCCCTCTTCTCAGATGGGGCCTCTAATGACGATGGCTCTAGCGCGGGTCTCCGCCTTATCAGCCCAGATAAACATGAGTTCACATACGCCATCCACCTCGACTTCAAAAGCGTGAATAACGAGGCAGAATACAAAGCGTGCAGGCAGGCCTCCGCATTGCACAAAAAATGGGGGCCAGGCACGTGGAGGCACACGTGGACTCATTACTCGTCGCACGACAGATAAACGGGACGTATGACACCAAGGATGAAACCATGGCTCTTTATTTGGAACAAGCAAAGCAACTCATGCGCAGATTTGACTCCTGCACCATAGAACACATCAGGCATGGTGAAAACAAGCCAGCCGATGCGCTGAGTAAAATGGCTTCCATAGTTTTCGAACACATGACAAAGGAAGTCCGCGTCGAAGTCCTCAACAAATCATCTGTTCCGTTGCGACAAGTTAACGTCATCCAAACAGGCAACGCGTCCTGGATGCCCCCATCAAAGCCTATCTGTCTTCCGGCACCCTGCCCTACAATAAGTCAGAGGCCCGGAAGATCCGACACAAGGTTCTTCATTATGAACTAACTAATGGCGTACGCTACCGTCGCTCCTACCTAGTGCTGCTTCGCCGCTGTGTCAACTCCGCAGACGCTTCCTTCCTCATCAGAGATATTCATGAAGGAATCTGCGGACTACACGCGGGCCCAATGATGGTAGTCGCCAAATTGATGAACGCGGGGTATTACTATCCGGGAATGCACTTGGACGCAGTCTAAGAACTGCGCAAATGCCATAGCTGTCAACGCCACGCGCCAAACCCCCTTAGCCCGAAAAAAAACCTGGTGCCAGTCACAGCCGCATGGCCTTTCCAAAAATGGGCAATTGATTTAGTTGGCTCATTCCCGAAGGCACCGGGGAACGTCAAATTCCTTATTGTCGCCATTGACTACTTCACCAAATAGGTTGAGGCAAAACCTCTCTCCAAGATTGACGGGGCACATGTCAAGAAATTCATTTGAGAATTCATCATTTGCAGATTCAGACTACCAATGCAACTTGTGAGCGACAATGGTACATAATTCGTGGATCAAACATTGCAAGAATGGTTGGCGCAGCTGCGCATCCAACAAATATTCACATCAGTCGCACACCCACAAGGCAATGCTCAAGTCGAAAGAGCAAATAGAAGTATTGTAGAGGGCATCAAAGCACGGCTCGGAACTAAGCGTACAGGGTGGGTAGATGAACTTCCCCATGTACTATGGGCTTACCGCACCCTGACCAAGACTAGCAATGGCGAAACACCATTTAGCCTAACCTACGGTTCGAAAGCTGTGATCCCCGTAGAAATCGGATGTCCCTCCGCAAGGGTACTAACGGCTGACAAAGGGAACAATGACGAAGAACTCCGCTTAAATCTTTACTTACTTGAAGAATGGCGCGATCTTGCCATCATCAAAGAAGCTAAGTACAAGACACAGTGGGAGCGATACTACAACCAACGCGTTAAACAATGCGCATTCAAGATCGGAGACTACGTTTTCCGCAACAACGAGGCTTCCAACGCCAAAAAGCCAGGAAAACTAGCACCAACTTGGGAAGGGCCATACAAGATCCAAGAAGTTTTGGGCAAAGGCGCATACGCGCTAGAAAAACTAGATGGAACACCCAGCCCAAGATCTTGGAATGCCGCACAACTACGCCCATGCTACTTGTAATTTACATATATTTTTGGCTATATACGTCGTTGTACTTATTCAATCAATGAAAGTTTGTTTCCTATATATGCTATTCTATTTGTTTTTCCACGCCTAGGGCTTCAAGACTAAGCTACAACCTACGTAGGACTAAAAAAGCCGCATGATATGGCAGTCTCGCGTAAGAGTCTTCAAGACATGCCAAGTGCATGTCGGACTCACAACCGCACCCCGCCAAACACGTTGTGCTACAGTCTTCAAGACATGGTTTACATGTCGGTCTTAAACATCGCATAAGCGGATATGTGCTAGGCCTAAGTCTTCTAGACCTGTTTAGACACATGTCGGACTTAGGGGCCACACATTATGCCATAGTGTGAACAACAGTCTTCAAGACAAGGCCTTTTGGCACTTCAATCGGATTCAAGGCACGAGTTGTGTTACACTACAGTCTTCAAGGCAAAAGTATTAAACACTTAGACGCCGGACTGATCAGTTGAAAACACACACTAACTTCTACTTACACACTGGATGACGACTCGGTTAAATAAGTACAACAGAAATTAGCGCGAGAATACATAAGATATAACGAACAAAAATTTTCATTAATAATTGGGAATTAAAAACCAAATGAATATTTACAAATATTTCAACTACAACCAAAAAAGAAACTACAATCTACGCCTACGCCTAATCATCGGAGCCGCTAAAATCAACCAGCTCCTCTTTAGGATTGGGTTGACTGCTAGAAAACCCCTCACCTGAGGCTTTCTAGTGTTCCTTCTCTTGGCGCGCTCCTTCTCCGCCTGCTCGCCGAGCTGGTCAGATTTTTCTATGAAGTATCGCAGCGCAGCAGGAGGATCAACATGGGGATTGCAATCCGCCACCACCTAAAGGATGGGGAACTCGACCTTCTCAAATTTGGCCAGTACCGCCTCGTATTCCTCCTTCAGGGGCTTGCCATAGTGCTCCGAATCTATTATTCGCCGGCCATTCTGGGCTTGCAAGAAGCCATCTTCATAGCCCTCATTGTACACATAGGCATTAGCAGACACAGCTATGGCAGCGACTTGATCGCCAAGTTTGGGTTCTTGCCAGAACCGCTTGAAGATCTACAAATAGAGCGAAAGTGTTAGAAATATTTCATACAATAAAGAAAGATTAAACTGCGGGAGTTGAAACTTACCCCTTCAATCCTGCTGGTCATTTTCAGCCTCCTTTGGGGCCACATCGCGAGCCTCCTCCATGGAACCCCTCTCTTGTTCCAATTCCTCTTACGCCTAGAGAATGGAGATCCCCTCCTTCTCAAGAGTAGAGATGCGCGAAGTCGATGTAACAAGATCAGCATCCTTAGACTCCAGCTCGTTGCGCATCTCCACAAACTTCACAGTCCATTCATAGAGGGCCTTACATTTCTTCTCCAATTCGGCGATGTCAGCCTTGTTCTCCTCCCTCAGCTTTTGGATGCGCTCCTTGAGCCGCGTCGTCTTTTCATTAGTTCGGAGGCAAGACTCCGTCCACCACTTCTTGTCAGCCGCCGCCTCACTCTCAAGTTTTTTCACATGATCTTTGGCATCGTGAGCACGGCGGCGATACTTCTCCACTTCAGCTTTGAAGGAAGCCTCCTTCTCAGCCAGAGAAGCCTTCTCCGCCTTCAAGCGGGCGATGTCCTGCTGCACAGCGACATTGCGCCTCCTCAACGAATCCATCATAGACAGTTGAGTGGCCTGATTAACACACATGTTAGCAATCAGGTCTGGACGACTCAAATTGTCCTGATATTCCTTTTCATATGGAGGCACCGCCTCCGCTACAAACTCCTCGGCGGACAGGGAGTTAGAGAACAAAGTGTTCTCCCTGACTGCCCAGCGGGGACGCCAGATGGCGTCTCCCCCAGAGGCGAAGGATAAGAAGGGCCTGGGGTGGCCCTGGCCCCCCCTGTTTTTTGGCGCAGTGGTATAAATTTGCGATTTTCATAGGTAAATTGAGTCCAGGTTGAGTCCGGCCCCCACCGATTTGCCACTACCGATCGAAAAAAATTGAGTTCGGCCCCCACTGATTCCGAAACCAAGCTTCGCCACTGGTCTCCCCCTATCCAGCTAGAACCACCATAGGTCCCAGCTGAACCCCTACCCCCCGCACCGGACGGCTCACGCCCCGTTCGGCCAATATCTTAGTTACCATCCCCGGCGCCTCCCGCTGAGGTGGCCTTCTCTAGCTTGGAGGCATCATCGGCCCGCTTCTTGGCCTCAACTTCAGCTTTTCTCTTCTGCTCATGTTCCTTTGCAAGGCGAGCCTTCTCCGCCTGGAACTTCTGCTCCTCCATGTGAAGACGCTCCCTTTCAATCTTCTTAGCCTCAACCTTTTTAGCGGCTTCATCGGCTGCAACCTTCTTCTCCGCCTCCTCCTTCTCCCTCCAGAGGCACTCATCTTCCTTCCTAGCCGCCTCAGCAACTTGCTAAGTGGTAGGAGTTGGTGGGGAAGGAGTAGGAGTCACCTTGGGTGCAACCACTGCAAGGCACACAACAGTTAGAAACATTTAATGAATCAAAAAGTACAAAAGAAAACGAGAAGGCAAAGACACTTACAATGAGGCTTCTTCTTCACAATCTTCAAAAGAAGGGGCTGGCGCACAGGAGGAACGCTTATGTCAACAGAGAAAGCAGGAGCTCCCTCCTCCTGCGGCCCAGTAGATTTGGCAGGGGACTTACCCTTGCCCCCGCCATCTGCAACATGCTCGCAGCCTTCACCGTTCCCCCTATCATCTTTGGAGCCGCCAGCGCTCCCTTCACTGCCTTTGGAGCCCCCAGCGCTCCCGGTAACACTCTTGCCACCGCCCTCCCCATGAGAAGACGAACCAGTGCGGTGTCTCCTCTTTGTCTTCAACTGGGAGCCCTCATCTTCATCCTCATCTCCGTAGGGCAGGCCATCTTTTCGCTTATGCCTGTTCTTGACAAATTCGCCCCCTGCACTCAAAGATGATGAGTCAAAATGGGCTAACACTTTCCTAGCGGAATAGTCATGCTTCCGTGGAGCGTGTTTCCAGTGCCCACGCCCCCCAGAAGTCTTTGGCGGCTAAGAATCTTCTACTGATGAATCAGTAGACTCAGCGTCAGAAATGCTAATAAAGCCTGAGCGCGAGGACTCACCAATGGCGTAAAAATGGTTGGGCGGATTCTCCAAATTGGGGTAGTAGAAGTTACCCACAAATAGCCCCAGCACGGACACCTACCCTCCGCCAGGCGTCTCAATTTCATCTCTTTGCCCCCCCGGGGCCGCATATACATCAAAATTGCTCAAACCTGCAAACAACAAAGACAGTTAACAACAGAAAGCGACAATATGTTTACAAAAATAAGAAGGGGAAACACATGCGTACCCTCATCAACAATGTAGGGCTCTTTCCTAGCGCGTATTCCCACGCGGCTGGTGCCCAACAGCAGAAAAACAGACTCCGCCAAACCCTTCAACTCCAACCTTGTGGTGTTGGAGGTCAGCTTCTTGAACCAAGGCTCATCCTTATAACCCTTCATCACTTCGCGGTCAGGAACCCGTTGCTTCTCACCCATAATCTTCCAAGGCATAGCCACTGGAATAACGCCCTTCTTCACAAAAAAAAAATACTTATCCTTCCAACCGTGGAGGGACTTGGGCACATGAGTGGCCATCGGCGGCACCTTCGGACGCGGCTTGAACGAGAACCACATCGCGTCGCGCGCCATATAGTAAAAGACATTGAACCATTCAATGGTTGGTTCAATGTCAAGAACGCGGCAGGAGGCTTCAAAGTGAAAGAGCCTCAGCATGCCGAAAGTGCTCATTTGCGTCACCACCACTCCATACACAATGAGAGTATCCAGTTGGAAGCGGGTGCAAGGGAGGCGGAACCTACACTTGGTAAAGCGGGATTCATATAATGCTATCTTCCCGTCAGTGGGAGTTAGCACAGTCAGATTTGGAGTAGGCAACTCCGGCTCACACTCCGGTAGAATTTCAAACACTTTGCAGAACTCGGCAAAAGCAGTCGGAGTCCATTGACAAGGTGTATTCGTCATAAGCTTCCTTTCCTTAATCTTCTCCTCTTGCACCAACGGCTCCTCCCCCTCTACCTCCTCTGTCACCGGACTCTTACTATGTGTCTCACCGGATGGTGAGACACCGGTGGAAATATCAGACATTTCCATGAAAAAGAAGAAGAAGTAATCAGCAAGATCGTCGGAAAAGCAAGAATTTTCTTGAAGTTTCAAGGAAATCTTAAGTATTCACCGGAAAAGTTGCCGGGATACTTGAAGATTTCTCGGAAACTTCAAAGATTAGAACGAAAAACTTGAAGGAGGATCGAAGATTAGAGAGAATTTGATGGAAATTTTGAAAGCATAACTGATCTCAGGAGGCCTCCAAAGATATATACACCCATCGCATTAAATGCGATGGGACCCGTAGGAGAAAAGCAACCGTCACACCTTTTCGTCTGGAGGCACAAGATGATGACACGTGTCGCATGCGTCATCGAACAGTTCACACCAGCGTGTGGCTCTGCCCCACAGCTGGTACTACTCCGGATGGGCGACACGTGTCGCCAGATCTCACATTCTCAACAATTCAGACGCGTGTCATCCCACGCGCCTGACCCGCCCCACATGCCCTCCGACACGTGGCACAATCTGGACCACTCATCACACAAGTGGCGCACGTGACATACACGCGCCTGACACCAGACGTAAAATGGTCGCTGCACACGTCTGATGGGACAAACGTCACACAACGTGTCAAACAGCTGACATGTCTGCCATTTCAAAACTTCCCTCCTAAGTTAATACTCATCGAATTTCACGCGCATTTACTTCAAATTATTGGCGACACATTCAATGTCAATCATTCCACATTTACTTCAACTTTGAAGTCACATTAACTACCACAGCATTTACTACTACTCCAAGGGTCGCGCTGGCGCAAATTCAACGTCAAAGAATAAAAGACGTTCTCCGCCCAACTCCTTCTCAGGTCATGGCGGAACACGTCATTTTTCAGTGACAACTTGACATAGAACAGTAAAAGACGTTCTCCGCCCAACCCCTTCTCAGGTCATGGTGGAACACGTCAATTTCAGTGACAACTTGACGTAGAACAGTAAAAGACGTTCTCCGCCCAACTCCTTCTCAGGTTGTGGCGCAACACGTCTTTTCTCACCTATAACTTGACTTAGAACAGTAAAAGACGCTCTCCGCCAACTATCACAGCAAACATTCAAACCCCAAGCGAAGCAGATGAGCTGTCATCCGTGACTCACTCTTTATTCAGTCTAGCGCTCCACCCACCCTTAAATCAAGAACATGAGAAACCCTAGACTAGTGGACTTGAAGGTATCGGGAGCCTAATCCTGGTGGAGGCGACATCCCTATCCCTCTTTTCAACAATCCTGGCGCTAACTGGTTCTGGGGCCAACCAGTCATCCACCACCCGCGGAACCCAGCGGCATAACTTACTCCGCACAAAGGAACAATTGGCACGTGATCCAATCTCGTCATCATCATTACTCCAGGAGAGTGGACATGCGTGCGCCCACACGCGGAATATCCACTCATAACCAGCTTTTGGTACGAGGTACGGAAGATCAAGGATCAGAAGGAATCACTAGGATCTTGGACAATGCATCCGCCAACCAGATGGCAACACGTGTCAGGGTCAGTCCAACCACCGCTGACATGAACAGCAACTTGACTGCTCCCATGCTTCCACCATGCTGCCGTCTACAGTACCCAGCAGACATGCTTACCTGCAGTCAGACGTCACATCAGAAGCCAGCAGGTAAGTCAACCATACTGTGTCAGGGAGCATGCCGCCGGCGTCCTATCAAAGGGCGCCACGTGTCAACTTTACAGAGCTGGTCAACAGCCTGTGACACCAGCAAGCATGGACCAGTCTTTCCCGCCATTTTTTCGGCCCAGCTGCACCAAGCCCAAGTCTAAGCCCAAATCGTATATGCTCTTCGCGGGCCGTTCAACTAGGCCCACGAATTCTCCTATAAATAGAAGACATCAACTCCTTTGCAAAGGATCCGAAAATTATCACCTATACTATAGAGCTAGGTTCTTCTTGTAATACTTTGTAAACCCCAAAGTAATAAACAACCGGCTCTTCACAGTGGACGTAGGTCGAACTTGACCGAACCACTTACATCCTTGTGTCTTTACTTTCACCACACACACACTGTCTCTTATTTCACATTTCAGGTTAAACCAACGGTTGGGGTAAAGGATTGTACTTGGATAAGCATAAGTGTAAACCCCTCGGTGATTAGCGATAATCCCCGAGATACTTATTGTTTCTTCAGTATCCAATTCAGTGAGCCAAACTCACCAGTCACTTGATTTTATTATTTAATTTTTATTTTAAATTGTATTTTTTGTAATTTTATTTATTGTATCTTATTTTTAATTTAAGATAAAAACTATTAGTATTTGGGGGAGCCCCAAAGTGAACTCTTGCTGCTCCGTTCTTGTATGGGTGTTGCTAAACTGTTGTTTGGCCTTCGGACATGTCAACCAGCCTTTGCTGATGAGGCCGTATCCATTTTTGACAAAGGGCTTCGTGAAGCGGTCGAAGATATTGTAGTTTGTGGGGGGCCGTTCTTTGGGGATCTTCAATGGCGGTTAGAATCACTACCGATACGGTTGGGAGGTCTTGGCCTGTGTTCGGCAGAAGACATGTCTGCATATGCTTTTGTGGCCTCTAGAGTGCAGTCCTGGGGACTGCAAGACCACATCTTACGAAACAGCAGGATAGTGGGGATGGACTTGGATTATGAGCTTGCTTTGGACACCGTTCGCTGCTTTCTTCCTGATTCAGATTTGGGGGGTTTTATGGATAAGGACACCGCCCCCAACAAACCTCAAAAGTTCTTGGCGAGTGCGTTTAACTGTAAAACCCTTCAGACTATGGGAGAGAAGTTTGCCATGACTGCACGTCAGAAAGCGGTGTTTGAATGCCTCAAAGTAGCGCATGCTCAAGATTTCTTGGCTGCCCTTCCTATTGGGGGGCTCGGGCAACACATGTCAGCTGTTGAATACCGGGCTATCCTTAAATACAGACTCATGATTCCCATGTTCCCAGTTGATCAGTCGTGCCCAGTTTGCAAAAAAGCATGTTTAGATAAGTTTGGGGAACATGCCCTTCACTGTAAGGAGCTGCCCGTATTTAAATACAGACATGATCTGGTCAGGGATGTTTTATGGGACGTCTTGCGAAGGGCAGGGATTTCGGCTAGGAAAGAAGCCCCGGTTAACTTTTTGACGGACCCCCTAGAAGGACGGTCTACCTTAAGGCCAGCAGATGTCCTCGTGTTCGGGTGGGCACAAGGCAAGCATGCGTGCGTTGATCTCACAGGGGTGTCTCCGTTGGTGGGACTTCGAGATTCGGGTTTTGTGGCAGGGCAAGCAGCC
The DNA here is from genome assembly GCA_032199755.1 of Ambrosia artemisiifolia. NCBI lineage: Eukaryota > Viridiplantae > Streptophyta > Magnoliopsida > Asterales > Asteraceae > Ambrosia > Ambrosia artemisiifolia. The sequence goes on from CM063517.1 coordinate 22,039,645, forward strand.
TTGAGAGCAGAATCCCAGAAAGTTGTCAAACATGAAGCTGCATGTCTAGAGAACCAACACGCTTTTGTGCCATTTGCTTTTGACACATTTGGAGGGCTAGCCCCCGAGGCAATCCGGTTCTTAAAAAGAGTTCAAAAGGTGGTGCAGAGCAACTCTCCAGCGACGAAGGACCTAAGTTTTATTTTTAACAGAGTAGGTTTATCTATTCAAAAGGGGGTAGCGGCGCAACTTGTGGCCCGTTTACCCGCCTCCCACTTGTAAGAATTATTTGTTTATCTATTAATTAAAAACTAAAGTTACTTTATTATTATTTAAAAAAAAAGTATAGTGATGGGTGTGATGACCATCTCATGTAAATTGTGATGAAATACAATAAAATTTGATGACATATTGGGATTGGTTAGTAATAGTGTGATGGTATGCTAGTGTGATAACCACCCCATGTAGCCTAAGCCACTGCTTAGGTAAAATTCTCCTAGAGCGGGTTCTGTATATAAGACATGCTTAATCTAGGATCATGAAGTCCTTTTAACACACTTATCTTTTTTGGCTTCAAAATGAGTATCAAACATTTAGTATACACATTATATACATATACATTCTGATTTAAATGTTTATATATATATGTGTATAATGGTGTGCGTGTGTTTTTTAATGAATACGCATGTATGTATATCTATATGTATATGTATTTGTATTTTGTACTAAACACATGTCTTATGTATAACTTGTTTGTAACAAATTTTGTTGACTTTGAAAAAAAGTTATGCCATGAATATATGCATGTTTGTAATTTTTTTATACTAAGAAAAAAATTATAATGTCATAGATATGTGCATGTTCTGTGTATACTATTTTGCAAGTTCGGGTACGATTGAGTAATAAAAATTCAACCCTCATTCTAATATCGAATTAGGGGAGAGCGAGAGGGTATAAGATACTACAATATGTTATTTTGATTACAACGATTAAGTATGTGGGTTTTGATCAACGTGTAATACTTGCAAAGAAAAATGAAGAAGTTCATGCAAACCCAAATTTTTACCACCGTGTAACACATGCAACACCCTAATCAAATTTAACATTTGCAGCAGGTGTATATTTACCTTGCATCAATTTCTAGCACATGCAATATGCGCATACTTAACTTTTACATTGTGTTACACATGCAACATTTGTGCTTAATTTGACATATGCAGCATGTGCATACTTACCTTGCATTATGTCTAGCACATGCAATATATGGATGCTTAACTTGTAACATATGTAACTCGTGGATTCGGTGTTTTATCATTGTGTAACATATGCAACATTTTCCATACTATACTTGTATCCCTATATATCACATGCAATATGTGCATACTTACTTTTTTGTATCAAATAAGACATGCATTAAGGGTTAATTTGCACTTTTTACACATGAAACATATGTGTATCATAAGCAACACTTCCATGCTTAACTTGTATCACTATACATCCAATGCAATATGTGCATAATTACTTTTTTCCCCATCCAGGTACATGCACTAAATCTAGTTTACTGTTTATTACACATGCAACGTATGTGTAATTAACTTTAATACATGCAAACCAATGTTTTAATAAAATACAAGCCATTAGCAAACCGCATACCCAAATACAGTTTTTACATAATCTTCACAATTAGCAAAACAACCAACGATAATGTTTTTTACTACCATTAACCTACACATGCAAACATAACTTATCTAACATCACTTAGGCAAAATAGAAAAGCAGCCATACGTCTGAATATGTCTTTCAACCAACACACCAAAAGAATTCACCGGCGAACAAAGTACATGGACCGTGTACTTCATCCTAAGCCTGTTCACTTCCCCCTCTTTCCTCTTCTAATGTTTACTCAGCTGGAAATCAAATGGCACGTGAAGCCCTGTGAACTTCTCCATATGCCTCATCAAGTAGACTCCACAATCTGTGACATTCCCGGTTGTCGCCCATTCAACATCCAACTTCCTTATCGCAGCCCTGTCAACCGCAGTGGTCTTCTGATGGTTAATCTCTCTCAGGAACTTCACAAACATATGCTTCTACATTGGTCATTTAATAATTTTGATGGTTAGACATTTTTCTCTCATAAACCTAATATTTATAAATATAGAACTTACATATTTATATGGAGTATCCTTGTTTAGATAAACACTGCAATCTCTAAAACCACCCCCTTTCCCTTTTTTCTTCTCATTGTCGATGACTAATATTGACATGTTCCGAAGTTCAAATACCAACAAATAAAAATGGTCGGCTTCCAATATCGGGAACAAGAAAATGTCGATCTTCCTGAAATCGATGTTTTTGTTATAAAACGGCATGGTGGCTAGTATCCAATTCCTGAAGCGACCCATACACTGGCCTTCGTCGCATTTATCATCATACAATATCCATGGGAACTGTCAACACATCATGCGTATCAGGTTTTAGGAATACATTTATTCTACCAGGTTTGGACAGTTATTAAATTTAAAGTAGCTACATTTACCACTGCCTTGGTTCTTACAAATAGCCGAAGATAAGCTTCGTCCGACTTAAATCGCTTTTTTTTACAACAAGATGAAACCGCATTTACAAAGGAATCCGCGCCACAACAAGAATCACAGTTTTGTGTGCTTCATATACGTACACACATGGTGGTTTTTCAGTTATGAGAAGACATCACCCATTGGTTAGTAGCTTATTTGAGAGGATTGTCTTTCGGTATTAGTTTTTCAAAACCATCCATGGGTTAGGTTGGGTTGGTTCGGCTATGCTAAAATTGAATTTATAATGGATTTGTATTTTGGTTTTAGTTTTTCAAACACATCCATGGGTTAGGTGGGGTTGGTTCGGCTATGCTAAAATTGAATTTATAATGGATGTTTCGGTTTTAGTTTTTCATAACCGATCGGTTTTAGTAATGGATGGCTTGGTTACTTCTGTTATTATAAAAGATGGCTTGATTGACCATTAGTTCATCATTGGCTTTGTATATGAGTTAATTTAAGATGATATCAACAAAGTTATTAGCAAAACTTTTTATTTATAAAGGAGAGTAAACGATAACTAATATCATTTTTATAAAAAAAATATACTTTGACATAATCTATCATTTATAAAAAAATACAAATATAATGGCAGCTTTTACTGTTGGTTTGATTCACTTATTTATACACACATAACCATAAACAACCCATAGATATTAATTTTCAAGATACTTGTTACTCAACCATTGGAATCTCAGGCGGTTCATATTTCAACTAAATGTTTTTGGTTATTTGGGTTATGGTTCAGTTATTCAGTTTTTTCTTCTCATAACCCCTAATTTGTAGTGTTGGTGATCGGTGTTTTCTTGTTATTTTGGGCAGGACATGTAAGCAACCATAAACCCAAGAACTACTGGCGAAGGATTTACACATAAGTGAATTGCATTTTAGGCACATATTCAGGGGTATGCTAAAATGATTATTGCTTGATCAAATGGAAACTTGTTTAGTTGTATGAAAGAGGGAAAGACATTTGTATCTAACTTTTATGTATTTATATTTGTTTGTACCAATATTGTTACAATAACACTCTTTTAGCTAAGCTAATTGAGTTTGACCCATTTAAAATGAAAACAACCCAAATTGACCAATTTTATTTGCAAGCATATGGATCATGTGATGCAAGATCCGGTTGCAATTTATGTATTGTACCAGGGAACTTGTTAAGGGTTTGGTGTACTACGCGTCTACAATCACTTTTTGTTGCATGACTACTGGAGGACAACTCCGATTGTCATTTCTGGAATTTGCAATCTTTGTGCAGATGTTAAGGGAAAGAGCATGAAAATACGGTCTACTTAGCCATCATTTTTTTAAAAGATGACACTCTTGGTTTTAAAAGGTGCACCTAGGCTTCCAGCTGCTTGAGGTGAAACACGTAGATGAGGCACATACCATAATTGCGTGAGGTGTGACTAAATGCGCAGATTTTATGCCTCAAGAGGTTGTATAGAGGTTTAGTTATATATTCAATCACATACAGATGATAGTTATATGTAAATTTTCATTAAGTGGTTATAGAAGCCTGCGAGTGTGAGAAATAAATATAAATTATCATATAAATACCTTGTACCTCGCTTGTGCCTTCACTTTTTGCCACACGCCTTAGCTCAGGGACCTTATTGCCTCGGTTCCCCTTTGTGCTTTTTATAATCAAGAAATACTCTTAACTTGTGACTTTCAAACGTTATCCATGTTGCAGGTCTTTTTGACATTATCGAAAGGCAGTTTCGAAAGAAGATGCTTCCTTGTAAGATTGATAAATCGTTTGCAGGGTCAATTGCCATGCCAATATTTTGTTTCACATTCTCTTTGAAGTAATCATTTTGAAACCTTTCGTGATCGCTTTTCCACTTATCACTTAGTAGATTCAAAATATTAGTAACATTATAATATATATTTAAAATGCAATGGTTTGTTTGTCTATGCTTTTTACCATTACAGGTGGTTGTTTTATTCTAATGTATGTCGTGTGTTTGTCTGTCCATTGTTTGATTTGTGTGACATGGGTTTTCTAATTTTATGCTTTTCTTGAAGTGTGGATTTTAACAAATGTTTAGACTGGTATATTTTTATGATGACTAGAGTTTATAGTTAAATTTCGCATTTTTGCACTTTGAAAATTTGCTACTATTATATGTTAGTGAAATTCATGTTTTTATATTCATGTGATTATTGCTCCTTTAGTGTATTTTCTGGATGTAGCAGATTATTGGTCTGGCTACTTAGTTCATAGGTTCATCATCACTAATATACACTATAAGGGCCTTAGTGAACTCCTAATGATGTGTTCATAGTTCACTTCTGTTTGACGGTAACAAATCAATAATGACACAACCAATAAATAGTTAAGATTTTAATAAATAGATCTGAATAAGCCTAACTAAGTTCAAAACTGTTTCATACTTTAATGATTGTGCAACATAAAGATGTTGTAGTTTGACTAGATAAACAAACAATATTTTTTTAAATAATAAATAATTGAAGGTGAAGATCGGATTAGTTACACTCATCTTTCACAGCTACATCCGAATTTCGCAACTCTTTGGATAGTGGAAGCAGTGACCAACTTCTTGGCATATTACCCCATCAAATCTGTGGTGCGCTATTATTTTCAGATGATACATGAGGGGCGTTTTCTAATACCACGTTGAGTACATCAAGTGTATATTTAATGGGTCGATTTAGGTAAGGTTCCGTTTGCTTATAAATGGGTCGACATGGTTAATGTTCCATTTGCTTCTTAATGGGTCGATATGGGGAAAGTTCTGTTTTTTCTTTATATATTGATCGATTTGGGTAATGTTTCGCTCGCTTATAAATGGGTCAACTTAGTACATTTTCAAGCTAAAATCGACCCATTTGTAAGACGAGGTCTTGATATTTTCTTGTGATGGCAATAAGATAGGCTGACCCCACAGGATCTTTGCCTTTATAGTGAAACAGACACACGGACATATGCGATGATTAGGCTGCTAAACGTGCCACCCAAACCATTTAATCATGCTCAACTTATGAAATAGGAGCTTTTGGTATGACAATATCAGGCATTGGTTCATGGCCATCTTGCAAAACTTCAATTGGTGTGACACCAACAACTTGGGTTGTCATGTTTAAAAAGGACGAAGTTGTTGGGGGCTGAGATCTCAACATCTAAGGAAGGGTAGTGATGACTCACAGAATTAACATATAAACAGGCATAAACAGTCCCAAAATAGGTCACAATTAGGCTTATGATATTGATATTTGATGCTTAATTCGTTCCTATTTGCTTATCTCAGGAAATTGGAGCTCCAAGACGGAAACAAAGGATTTCCGGGTGAAAACGAGCAAAAACAGGAGAATCCTGAAGATACGAGACTTAGAGCCTGTTCCCTGTATGTTTGAAGACAATCCCGGGACATAAACAGTGATAAAACCAGTCCGGGAGTGACCCAGCACGCCCACGCACACTTGCACTGAGGCCCTGCACACTAGAAGACAATGCAGCAAGCTTGGAGAACAAGAAAACTTACTGAAGACACATGCACGCCCATGCCACATCACTTGGCATGGCCATGCTCTTTAAAACGTGTTCCCCAAGGCTTAAACGACAAGATCTGACAAATTACTGATGAGCACGCTCATGCTCAAGTAGTTGGCACGAGCGTGCCAGAAAAAAAGGACAGTCAGATCAGACCTGCAACAACAGAACGCACGTGTAACTGCAAGCACACCCTCGACATACTTTGGCACGGTCGTGCTTGCTCTGGAGGCCTATAAATACCAAGCTAACCCCCACCATTTGTTCATCTCTTCTTGTGCTCTCTTGGGGACGAACTCAAAGCTTCTTCCAGAGATCTCCGGGTCTTGTAGGAGGCCTTCTGGCCATCCTAACATCCCTCAATGGTTAGGCCTCGTCCTACCTTGATCGGCTTGGCCAAGAAGAGGATCGTAGAGTAGTTCATATGCAATAAAACATCGAGGGTCATGAGGTAGTTAGATGCATAGCACTTGAAGATGGAGAGCTTGTCTATGAGCAGCCATGTTCTTGGGTTGATCATTCGATATGGTTGTATCTTTCTATTATTATGAACCCATTTCGATATGTAGACTTTTATTATAATTATTAGTAGTTTATTTTTAGTTATTTGTTGTGTTATCTTCTTCTAATCTTTATTTGTTTATCTTTGTGGCAGGTTTGAATGATGATTAATTTAATTAACTTAAAAATCAACTATAACTTAATACATAACTAACAGTATAATCAACTTCTGGTAGTCCCGAGCTAGATCTAAGGCGAGGAAACCGGTAGTGAGTGGACCAGATCTGAGTGATATCTGAACCGGGTTCTAAGCAACGGCTTCTGAAGTGGACCAGATCTGAGTGACACATTTCTGGTACACACCAAATGACTGAGTAATTTTCTTGGTAAAGGGAGGATTCCCTATAGGTGCACCAATGATCTTCGGATTGCACACCCTTAGGATTATGTTCCACCTTTATCAAGGATTTTACTCAGTAATTGAATGACTTTCTTAGCAAAGGGAGGATTCCCTACAGGCGCACCAGTGATCTTTTGTATCATACGCCTTTAGGATTATGTTCCACCTTTGTTAAAGACTTCATTCAGCTCGGGAGGTTATGGGTTGGGTTAATTAAGTCATCAATCATAAAACCAACTTTATATTTATCAGGCCTGTAAATATTAAAGTATCACCAAAGATAAATAAAATATTCTATATCTAGTTCTCGTTAGTACAACGCCGTTAACCAATGGGGATACGAGTCTTCTGAACCGACTGTAAGAGAGATCCTACAACCTAGTTCGTTAACCAATGGGGATACGTTGTCGGTAAGGTTGGCTGTAAGTAAGATCCTTCGGTACGAAACGCGAGAGCTAAGGCGAGGTGTACGGTGTTCCAGGTCGGAAGTGAAGCCTCCATATTAAGAAGAAGATGAGTTTGAAGACCAGAGACTTAACCGCGGTTTGAGGAGCCCGCTATACGCGAGGCCCTGGCATAGACCACAGGTGGACGCACGCTGGAGAGGTTTAGCATGCTACGCAGTAGTAGCCTCCGCTTCTCTATCAAAGAGTCAACACTTCAAGAATACTCTTCTCTTCCTCACAAATAATTAAACTTAACTATTAGTTGTAATAATAAACTTAACTACTTATTCGGGGGGTCCCGAGATGTGCATATTTGATCTCTCTATTATTTTTATCTTTTTATTTTACAAAACCAAAACCCTTTTTCAAAAACTATTTTTATCAAAGAACCCCTCCGTTTTATTTTTCTTTTTAAAACCCAATCGGTTGATGGATGAAAGGTTGAGTAGGGGAAAGTGTGATCATTGGGGATACGATACTCAATACTTACCCTAGAGACTATACTATGCACGTCAGGTTCTCTGCCTATGTGTTGGTTTTAGTTTCTAAAGTAAATATTGTTTACTTTATAAATTTAAAACTTGGTAATAACCGGTTTAGTAAAAATCAGTCATTTATCCCAAATCAAAGTTCCTGAATTAAAACATCAAAGTTTTTGGCCGGGAAAATGATATCTTTTTATTTTGCTAAAACCACGCACATCAGGTAGGCTATGTATTGCATGCATATATTGATTAGTCTAACTGACATTTGCATCTCAGCCATATGAATAACATGTTATTTGCGTATATTGTAGTTGCTTGGAATTGTTTGTAAAATTTTCATGTTCCTTCTTCCATTGTTGTCATCCATCTCTGATATTGTTGTTTTCTATATTAGTTGATTTTATACTCGATTGCTCAAATACAAATCATATATTAATTATAGCAGTAAATTTGTGGTAAACAAAATACGTTAAACACACGGCAAAACGTGCGGCATCAAAATATACGTACCCGCGGCAACATGCGAGCATACCCGCTAGTGATATTATAATAATCGTTATCTTTTATTATTATTATCTCATTTAATTAAATAATAATATTGTTAAATATTAATATTAATATATTAAATCATAATTATCCTCATTCTCTCTATTTCTGTTCTCTCTCTTATAAGATAATATTATTAAATAATTTTTTCTATCTTATTTAGTATTTAACATTTCTTTTTGTGACGACCCGGAAAATTTTTCTTCTTATTTTGTCTCCTCTTTTCGACTTCGGGAAATTTTCGGGACGAAAATTTTTTTAACAGGGGGATGATGTGACACCCGGCAACTTCCGGTAACTAACTTTTGAAAACTTAGTAAAGTCTACCTTAGCGAGTCGTGCATACGTTACACAAAACAAGGTCGGTTGAGTCGAGTCGCACATCATTAGGGTTTTAACGTACACAAGTCTCGAGTCCCGGGAATTGGTGAACGAGTGTGAACGTGTTTACTTTCATGCATTATGTGTTTATAATCATTATGTGACTTATCGGTATGTGAAAATGTGTTAACATATGTTAAAACGGAGTTTAACGCGCCAAATACACAACACCTGGACTGATAGGCGATTAGCCTGATCAGTCAGGTGATTAGCTTGAAGCTACCAGGCGAGTAGCTTGTGCCAGGTGGCGAGTAGCTTGTAATCTCAGGCGATTAGCCTGTTTTTGCATGCGATTAGCACCTTTCATCAGGCGATTAGCACCCTAATCGCCTGATACAACTTCATAATCGCCTACAACATGTTTGACGACTAAAAACACCTATAAATACCACCCTTGACCTCCAAAACATTATTTACACAACCCTAGCCGTCCCATAACATATCTTAACCCACAAACATCCTCTGGAACCCATTTTTACACACAAACAACCATTTCCAAGCTTATTCCATCATCTACTCTCAAATACAAGGTGTGTTCTTCAAACCCAAACCTTTAAATGATTATGTTTTACTCCCTAAATGTCCAGACCTGACTTTTAAAGGTTTTTGTCTTTGAAAATCCATTTAAAACCATTTCTAAACAAACCCACACCTTTACATGTATTATATGTGTGGTATGTGATTAAAGATTGAGTTTTTGGGATTTAATCATGATTGTTTTTGTGTTATTTTGATGTTTATAGCTGTTACAAGTTAGTATGATGATGTCCTAGGAGTTTGGATGGTTTTGGTCGTGTATTATGGATACTTGATGTTTTGACCCGTTTGAATGATTTTGGATGATTTAGGATGATATGAGGTGTGTTGTTGATTGCTTGATGTTAGGGTTTGCTCTAGGATGATGTTAGAACAGTAGGATGCTTTCGGACAACGTGATTATGTGATTAGATCTGAATATTTGCTATTTAGGGCAAGTTATTGCATGTTGATGTGATGTTTTCATGTTAAATTGCTATTTTGGGAAAACGCTCGCATTCGGGACTGTTAGAATGATGAAAACTTAGGGGTTTTGCTTGAAATATGTTTGTTAATATGTTAGAATGATTATTGGGTGTTTGCGCACGTTTCGGATCTGATTTGGAGGGTTAAACGCGCGAAAAACCACAATTGCTGTACTGCAGGCGATTAGCCCTGCTAATTGCCTATGTATCAGGCGATTAGGGGCATAATCGCCTGATGTATGGGCTACTCGTGTGATGTTGCATGCGATTAGCTCCCTAATTGCTAGCAAGTCATGCAATTGTGATCCTAATTGCTAGCAAGTCATGCAATTGTGACCTAATTGCTAGCAAGTCATGCAATTGTGATCCTAATTGCTAGCAAGTCATGCAATTGTGACCTAATTGCTAGCAGGTCATGCAATTGTGATCCTAATTGCTAGCAAGTTATGCAATTGTGACCCTAATCACTAGTTAAGCCCTGAATTGCATACCACATGACCATAATCGCCTGATATGCATGTGATTAGCCCTAATCACCTAACATAGGTGGCGATTAGCCCTGCTAATTGCATGTTGACCATCCCTAATCACGTGTTGACTTTCCTAATTGCATGCTAAGTCCCTAATCGCGTGTAATGCTGTTATAAGTGTATTTTAACATCCCGAAACCCGATTTGACACCTAGGAACATGATAGGAACCCCGTGACATGCTTAGTAACATAGTAACACGTGTTCGGACTTGTCCGTACGTTAATTGACCTATGTGTTAGAATCATTGAACTTTAACGCATGTTAAGTGCTGAGTTGCATGTTTTGTGTATGTTTGTGTATGAGGTGAACATGTGGAATGTCGGGTCACCAATGGGATGTCGAGTCTTGTCTTACGTAGTCTGGTTGTCGGTCAAACACGTTTTTCAAACACATCATGGTCATGGACTGGACTTAGGGACTAATGAACCCTGTGGGTTATTAGTCTAACTTAGCACATATCTTATGATAGGTCGCCACTAGTTGGGGCTATCATATCTTACAAACGGTTTACTCATATCACACAAGCGATTCGCTCATAAACGGTATACGCAATCTAAGGTGAGTTCACGGCCCCACATTTTACGATTTATGTTTTCGGGGGAGAAACATGCTTAAAACACTCTTATGACTTATGACTTATTTACTCTTATGGCTCATGGCTCTTTATCACATTTTACTATGGCTTATTTAACATACTATGCGGTTCATCGAAAAGTCCCTTAGAAACCACTAACATGGGTATATGGCGGGGAAATATGGATAGCGCTATTGGGGACTGACAAACCCCACTCGACGGTAGGACCGTGCGGGTGCATATTGTCTCTATAAAACAAGGTCTACCGGCGATGACGGTAGCCCATAGGAACTAAGGGTCATTACACGGCTTAGTCAGCAATGGTTTCACCCGTATGAGTATCTTATTCTGCGCCTAGCTAGCGTTCTCACAAGCATAGTGGTAACACGAAACGGAAACGGTTTGCAAAAGATTATTTAACTGTTTAAACAAAACCTGTGAACTCACCAGCATTATATGTTGACTCTTTTAGCATGTTTTCTCAGGTCGCTAAGGTAGCAGCTGTCTGATAGGCGCACGGAGTCGCACAGGAGTCGTCTCGCGTCTAGGGTCTCATGGCATGTTTTGGAAATGTTAAACTTGGGAACTTATGTTTTATTTTCGGCATGACTTTTGTAAACTTTTAATGCTTCCGCACTACTAAATGTTGAATTTTAAATCTTATGCATGGTTTTTATTTACGTATGTTTTTACATTTAGACGTCGTTTATTGTGACCGTTGACTTGGATCCTGGTATGTCACACGCCTCGCGGTAGAACTCCGCAGGTGGTTATTTGAGGGTGTGACACTTTTTTTTTTGAACGGCCAACAAATTGGAATCACTCACGGAACACTGGAGTATCATCGTGCCACCAATGTTGCCACGCGATCATATTTCACCACCAAGTCACCAATTCAGGAGGAAACTCATAATAATTATGAGAAACCCCCCTTTGTGAGATTCGAACCCAGGACCTTATGGTACTCCCTAAGTCTTATCTCACCACCAAGATGCCGTTGGGCTATAATGCCTTTGGCATTTAACATTTCTTTTCTTAACTACTTTTCTTATTTTTCAATCATTTTCAATCATTAATAGCTATATAATATTTCACTAATGCAAACACGTATAATACACAACTTTACAACTTAATTATAAATAAAAAACAAAGGAAAATTTTATAACCCGTGTAATTCACAAATTTGTAACCTTATAATAAATAAAAAAAAACAAACTAAAATGTTATAATAAGAAAATGGTACATCAAAGTTCATTTGTTCAAAACACATATATTGATGAGTATACGTTTAACCAATTCCATTATATTTATTCAACTTGTGTTATTCAAGCCATTCTATACCCAGGTTTTTAAAGATGTAACCTTTTTATTAATAGTACATCAAAATTCATTTGTTCAGAACACATATATTGAAGAATATATGTGTTAACCGATTACCATTATATTTGTTTAACTTATGTTATACACGTTTTTATTCAACCCATGCAATACATGGGTTTTTTTAAGTTGTAATTTTTTTATTACTTAATATATAAAATTATATTTATTGACCTGTGTAATACATAAGGTTCTAAACTAGTGTATAAATATAGAGGAAAAAATAAAGAAAACATTCAAAACGTCCCTCCACTTGGATCTCTATAATATAGAAAAAGTTGATAAAAAACAACAGCGACCCTTTATATGGAAAAGGGGCTACTATTCATCAATTTTTATAATTTTGTGAGTGTGTAAAACCGAGACAAAACAATAAAATAAGGGTTTGTGAGTAAGATAAATATAAAGATGGAGAATTGGATGTAAGAGGTTTTGTAAAATAAACAACGTTTAGAAAAAAAAAATTGTGTTTCTTATTTAAATTATATAGATGAAGAAAAAGACTTGGATAAGACTACTCTTATAGAGATGTATATGAATAATGAATAGCGAGTCTATATTTGGAGATTCACTATACAATCTTTGTAGTTTTTTCTCTATTATAAAGAATGGGATGTAGGTAGTTTTTTCTCTATCATAAAGAATGGGATGTAGGTAGTTTTTTTCATTCTGTATATTTTTTCTCTAAATTTTAAGGATAGAGAATCCTATTGAATGATGTAAAATATTTCTAATATACTTTTAGAGGTGTTTTAGAAACAGCAATCTGGTGAAAGTTATAGCAAACAAGCCCATTCACATTGAAAACTTTCAATGTTTAGTTTTAAAACCGAAAGATACGACTAATTATCCTATATATTAGTTTTAGAAGTTTAATGAAAAGTATTGAGGTTTGCTTATTGGTATAAAATTGATTGTAGTATACATACAACTCAATTGGGGTAAGGGGTGGCAATTTGGCAATGTCGATCAGTTGGCTGGTTGGTGGTTTTAAAACATTGAGTCATATACGACCCGTATAATATTTGTGTAATAGAGATCAAACCTAAACCGGACGCACTTAAAATCGTGGAACCTGAATACAGTCCATCCAACTCTTTTATCTAAATGGGTCAAACGGATTGACATGCTAGATGATGTTTGTAAACAAGTTGATGAGTTGTAAATAGGTTGTAATTAGTTGTAAATAGGTTGTAATTAGTTGTAAATATGTTAAATAAGTTGTGAGGCTGTAATAAATGGGCCGTGATAGGGGTGACTGGTCGACATGTTTACTTAATCGAGTGAAATTTGTTAACTCACGCACGGCCGATTTAATTAACGTGGCTAAATATGTTTATTGAACCGCAAGCCGCAACCTAATTATTTTTGTGTTGTGTTAGAAATTGCCAAAAGTATTATTTGTTAAAGTCAACGGTGTCGTATATCGGATTATAAACCATAAATTTCAACGAAAATGTGTGAAAAAGATATGCCGAGGGCCGAGGCTAGTGAAATTGTAAGCATAAATTGCCTAGGAATACACAGAATTTTCCTAAAAGAATCACATATATGGATATCGTCATATCAGCTAAGTTAAATTCTTATCTATATGCAAATATGCATACTTAATGACCAAAGCTTCGTGCAAGATTCATCATTCTTTTCCTAATCAACAAGTTGGGGTTTGTCGTACGCCAATTTTTCAATATATAATTTGTTTTATACAAAAATAAAAGTTTATGAAAGCTGACGTTAATAGCAATTCAATTCTTTTAAGTTAGTTATAATCATAATCGAACTATAAAAGTGTAAAACTCAGTTTAGAAAAAACCTTAACCGTATAATATATAGTTTTGGTTGGATTCTCGTTGTAGTAACAAACATCAAATTCAACCTTATGAAGTGCACAAAGGTTCATAGACGTGCAATCAGTGCAGTTCAACTTATTAAGAAAGTTACTGATTATTTAAAAGTAAACATTAGTGCAAAATAATAATTAAACTTTTATTTAAACGTCTCGAATTATATTAAACGCTGTCTAGCAAGTTTCTAGACAGTTGAAAAAAACAACTACAATGTCAATGGGCTTTGGAACCGTTAAACCTATTTGCAATTAGTCTTCTTTTTCCTATTGACATACAAGAAAATAGTTTTACATGTCCTAAAAAAATTCTTTTGCGATCTTTTGCGCCATCCCCCAAAACACATTCATGTACGTCCATAGAACCCACCATGTCGACATCACAATCGCCTTGACCAACACCTTTTTAGCCTTTGGAGCTGAGATATCGAACCAAGCAACTAAAGAAGACAGAGTCATGGGGGTCGGTTCTATTAAGTGACTTGCTAATAGAAAACTTGTACATATTTGGTGATGAATAAATGAAGTTTGCCGTTAAAAATAAAAGAAGACAGAGTCGTAACCACAGGGACATAAATATCGAGCCACTTCCCCACGGCATTTTATGACTTGGAAGCAACCTCACAATTACCAAAAACTTTAATAATTAGACTTTTATTTTATGAGTAACGCTTTAGGTGTTTTAAGTTTTGAAATCTAGAACAAGAAACATAAATAAAATATTAATATTAATATTAGCAAGACATATTCTTAGTTTTGTTGCATTCACATGATTCCTACATCAAACCCGTCGGTTTTTCAATACTTTTTCAAACCGAAGCCTTGCTTCATCTAATCTTTGCCCTTGTTGACTTGTTCAGGTCAACGTCGGGTACCATGCATTTGCATCAACTACAACTCTATTAGGATATCATTTCTCAAGTGATAAACCAGGTAAGGGCTGACAAATCGTGTTTTAGTGGGTTTAACAGGTTTCTGATGACTCAAACAATGCAAGTTCTAAATATGAGCACAACTTATTTAACTATTTTATATCTCATGTTTATAACGAAGTTATATAGTTATAGTTATATGTTTTATGTACCAAGAAGGAGAAATTGTGGATCCTAACCTCTTAATTCCAATTATTTAAAAAAGTAAAAAATCGCATAGCGTACTTTTTTTTATTAAACAGATCTAATCGTGTCTTATACAGACTACCTATTGCCAACCCTATTATCCCTGGTCATCGGAAAATCGTTGGTGTGATCTTCGGCATATTCCGAAGAGCACACTTTCACAAGGAACTATAAAACCATTAAAAGCGTTCATCCCCAAATGATTGAGGGTTGTGGTGCACGGTAAAATTAATGTAGAATTAGTGAGCATGTGAGTTACTCATTCCATGAAAAGAAAAAAAAAACGGGCTTAGGCTCACCTGTCGATGGAGATGCTGAATTTCATATCTTTTAGAATGTATATAGTCATTGTTATATACCCACATGTTATATGGACATGTATAAGGGTGTATTTAAAAAAAAGTATTGAAAATATAATCTGACTAAATTAAACTGAACCCCAATTATAGTCAACTTTATACAAACACTAAAGCCCAAATACATGAATTAAAAAAGGAGCCCAATTCAAACGAAAACAATAATCTTAATGTCACAAAGTTATCTCCTGGCAAAAAGAAGCCTAATATCAATATGAGAGGGAAGAAAAATAAACAGAAATCACTAAACCACTACATCATAAGTAATCAGATATAAAGATTTAGAACGGTTATTTACTTATTTATCTAAAGAACATCATAAGTAATCATATATAAAGATTTAGAACGGTTATTTATCTAAAGAAAACACATGAAATATTATTATTTATAAGACTTTTTTATTCTTTATAGTCAACCAAACAAAACTTTTTTTTTTATTTCACAAAACAACAAACACAAGCCATAGAGGAAGCAATTATACATCAAAAGATCTTCACTTAACCCAATCTAAATATAAAGATTTAGAATGGTTTGAGGCACATTTTTTTAAACCAATATACTAAACATGATTAATTTGTATAACAATTAGTCAATTATACCCAATGTTTTGGAGACCGGATCGGACCGGCCGGTCCGACAGGTTGAAACGGGAATCTGACCCCCGACCGGTCAAGTCGCATGGTTCGATCGGAATGCTATTGAACCGGGTTGATTCGGTGAATCAGAAATCGGCCTGGTTGGACCAGAAATCGGTCAGGTTGGACCGGATTTCGATAGAATTTTCATGATTTTATTGACTTTTTGACCGCTTCATTGACCCGGTTGGACCAGTTGAACCGGGAATCGCCGGGGTGTCCAAGACTCCGAATTGACGTTCAATCGGTCCTGAAAACATTGATTATACCATCCCAATCCAAGAAGAATTTTTTTGCTAAAAAAATGCCACATTGCCCAACTAGTCACCCTCTTTTCTTTTTCTCCTTCATTTAATTCTTCACTACTCACTAAACCCATTCTCTCCCTAGAAAAGCATGTACTTAGCCACAAATGCGTTGCATTGCGAATGGTTTTAGTACAATAATGACTATTTATTTTGAATAAAATGTTTAAACTAAGTTGCGTTAAACACTCATGGTATTACAAGTCCTTTAATGACTACAAAAAATGCCCTTCCCAACCAGTAGTTTGTATGCATGTCAAGACCATAAGCCTACTCCACAACAATCGTATCGGTATTTGTTTATGATCTTTTTTATATAGTTATCCATAAAAGTGTTTGTGCCTAAAATGTTGTTTTTCATGCAATAGTCTGAATGGAAACCATTGTGTGATGTTAAAAAAAGGAAAGTGCCCCAACAGAACATGTCTACTGCCGTGTATTGACCCAACCCAACATGTCAACTGAAGTGTGTTGTCTTAATAGAATCTTTACCAGCTAATTACTAGACAAACAAAATGTTATTTGCCAGTTTCTTAAGCACCTATTCTTACTAGAATCTTTACTTTATATAACGGGTCAAACATGAAAATGGGTCGAACATGTTAAACCAAAGGAAATACTCATGTTAAGTAACGTCTACATTTTACACAAATAGTTATTTCATCACAACCACAATCAGAGACCAAACACCAACAGCTATTTTGTTCGATTAAGCCATAGCCTCCTTAACGGATTCATGGATCCGCATAATTGTATGTTCGTTTCAGACCTAAGGACAGATAGCAATAACTTTTTTAAAATTCAGACTTAAGCGTCAATTCAAGTTAAACAGGCCGTTTTCCCATTTTAGTGTAATACATAAGTGCTAATTCAATATGGCACACTATCTAAAAAAAAAATTTCGTGCATGTGGTGCCTTTTAAGTTTCAATTGTTGAATATATCCATTATTTCTTAGAATTTTTATACATGATGTCATGGAAGCATTTGTTTGCATGCTTGGTTAGTGATGGAATGCTTACACCCTTCAAGAAATATGTTTGAGGCAAATATTTATGATGGGTAATCATGCGGGGGGGTAAGGTATAAATGTCACCACGTGCAATTCAATGGTTGGGTCGGGACGGTTTGGGTTATTGTCTTTTAAAGTAAAATGTTTTAGTATACTGATAATAAAGCAAAATGAAAAGTTTTAAATAATTGTCGTATTTTTGCATCTCTTATGATACTAAAGACATTTATATTTTTCATCCCGCCGCAACGCGCGGGTTGAATAATACATTCGTCTAAATAAAGTAGGTTTCATGGCCAAATGAATGATTTACTTATGACATAGCTATATAATATAACACATTCGGACATCTGTCCTGTCACTAATTATTCCATACGTGATTTTAAATCCGTATTCAATGACTCACTAAATCAATAACATTAATGAGAAGAATTTGATCAAAGAAGAAGGCATACCAGAAAACTGCAAAAGACACATATGAACACAATTTTACTGAAACTAAGAACCCTAAAATTCTTCAAGATTACAACTTGCATCATCGTTTCAAACATACCAACATCAAAACTTTAACAGAAAGTCTTCGATACCACATACCGAAAAACGTCTGAAGCTATCTACAATGAACAAACACATCACAACACCAACACAAACCCGAAACATGACTTATCATCGTCCATCGGCAGAGGTAAAGGAATCAGCAAATCCAGTAGGTCTTGCAGGAATGCTACTCTTACTATCATCAAGATCAACATAGCTACTGTAATCTTTCCCTTCTGCTTCTTGCCACCCTTTGACCATTTGAGTCAACGGTAGACTATAATCGATACCACAATATTCCTCGGCTTCATTCTCCGTTGGTTTCCATTTCTCCACAAGTGGGGCCAGCACGTTGACTGCGTGCCCCATGTCAGGCCGCTGACTTGGCTCTCGGGCTGTACAGTGGCCTGCCAGCTCAGCTATGATGGAGATGGTTTCAAATGTTTCTTCGTTCGCGTTAAGAGATGAGTCCACAGCAGCCATTAGTTTCTCTTTGTCGGTTCTAATGCTCCAAAACCATGCTGCTAGGTACTGGCTTTCTTCTGGTCTGTCCTCGTCTAAGGCCATTAAGCCGGTTAGTAGCTCCATAAGAACCACACCGTAGCTGAAAACGTCAGCCTTTGTTGTCACTTTACCAGTCACTGATTACAGATGGAAACAAAATCTTAAATCACTGATAACAGATGGAAACAAAATCTAGAATTACTGACAACAGATGGAAACAAAATCTTAAATCACTGATAACAGATGGAAACAAAATCTTAAATCACTGATAACAGATGGAAACAAAATCTTGAATCACTGACAACAGATGAAAACAAAGAACCTTTTTTTTCTACAAAGTTCTCATTATTTTTTTTTTCATGTTGAATTTTGGTTATGTTCTGTAAATAAAAAGTAAATTATCGAGTCAAACGGGTCGAAGATTTTGGGCAAAAGTTACTAAGTTAGTCTTTAACTTGACCCATGCCAAAAGTTAATCGTTTCCAACCCGCCTATTTTGTCACATCCATGAGATATGAACATAAAAAGAATACTTACCAGCATATTCAGGGGCAAGGTATCCAAATGTGCCAGCTAGCCGAGTGATAACCGACTTTGCACCATCAGGGGCGAGTTTCACCAATCCAAAGTCAGAAACTTTGGCTCGAAAATCATCGCCAAGTAAAATATTAGACGATTTAAGATCGCGGTGTATAAAGCTCTGATGAGCCAAAGTATGAAGATACTCCATCCCTCTAGCCACATCCAATGCAATATTTAACCTCCTTTTCCAAGAAAGCGGTTCCAATTTAAAGGTTTTCCAATGAAATAGATGCCTACTTAACGCGCCTTGAGGCATATATTCATAAACAAGAATTCTTTCAGGTCCTTCGGTTGAATACCCTAAAAGCGACACCAAATGTCGGTGTCTAACCTTTGATAAAACTTCAATTTCCGCTTGAAATTCATCTAATGCTTTGTGGCTAATGACACCGGATTCCATTCTTTTGACTGCTATTTTTGTACCATCATCTAACTGGCCCTTGTAAACCACTCCAAAACCGCCACGACCAAGCTCGTTTTCTTGCGCAAAGTTTTTGGTCACGTTTTTTAAAACTTGAACCGAAATGATTAAATTGCCAGACTCGATTACATGGGACTCACCCGAACCACTGCCAGCACTAGTATGCGTTTGTGCGTCGTTGGCGATTGATATCTTGACTGTGTTATCTGAGTCAGACGGGTCACGAGGGTGAATAACGAGTGAGCTTGGCGGTTGACTAGAGTTCACTTTCTTCTTTTTACATAAGTAGATACATAATGGGATGATTAGAAGGGCAAAACCAGCGAAAACCGCAACAGGAGTGATGAACGCAACTACGTTCGGCTTCTTCTTTGACTGTTTAGCATTGAGAGGGGCGGCACCACCACCACCACCATCACCATGACCACCACCACCACCGCTGCCACTAACGCCGCCACCAGAATCGGCACTAGGAGGAGTCCCACTCTTTGTTGGAGGTGAAAGTTGGCTGCTGTCGGGTGGGGAGCCGGTAGGTGAACTGGTTTCCGGAGGAGCTTTCGATGAATTCGATTCAAACAACGGGTTTCCACCTAAAACAAGTTTCATAGAGGGATTAAACTTTGGCAAAGGCGGCGAAAGATTATTATTACTCAAATCCAACAAAGTCAACAACTTCAAACTCGACCAGTTCGCAGGAACCACACCCGTTAAGTAATTCGACCCAAGATCAATCCGAGTAAGCGATTCAATATTCCCAACCGACGGGCTCAAACTCCCCGAAAGATTAAACTTCGCCAAATGAATCGCGCTAACCTTCCCCTTACCACAACTCAAACCAAACCAAGACCCTCCACAAGGATCATTCCCAGACCACGAATCCACAAGCCGAGACGGGTACCCCAAATCATCCAAAAACCCCAAAAGCGCAGTCACTTCCGGCCCACAAGGCACCCCAGGATCCGGCTGACAAAACCGATTCGACGAATAACTAAAATTCACAGCCTTAAACTTAGGAACAGGACCCATAAACATATTATTATTCAAATCCAAGTTATCCAACTTCAAACTAGCCAAACCCTCAGGTACCAATCCAACAAGATCATTACTATTAACATCAAACTCCTTAAGATCAACTAACCCACCAATACTTTCCGGAATTTTCCCCGAAAATCGATTACCATGTAACCATAAACTAGTAAGATAACTCATTCTCCCAATAACATCTATCCCACCACTCATCCCTTCACCAGCCTGCCCATTCAACCACAATATCCTAACAACAGATTCATTAAAACTACCCGGTATCCGACCCGAAATTCGGTTTAAAGACAGTTTCAACACCTGAAGAGAAGACATACCTCCAAGAAAATCAGGCACTTTTCCAACCACATTACAACTCATCAAAGAAAGATTCTGTAACTGAACAGAGTTCATCAAATCATCAGGAATAACCCATCCACTACTAACATTTAAAGGATTATTATCCAACACCATCACCTCTAAACTATCAAGACCTTTAAAAAAATCATCAGGAATATTATTAAACTGGTTATAGTCAAAATAAGCATACCTTAACTCAGACAAACCATTTAAAGAAGGTAAAGAGCCAGTAAACTGGTTCTTTTGTAGGCCTAAATTATTAAGCATAGACAACTTATTTAAACTATTTGGTAATGACCCTTTTAAGTTCATACCCTGAACTTGTATCTGTGTGACTCTTGATTGAGAACAGAACACATGAGGCCAATGGGACCCACATGGGTCATCATCTCCATTGTCAGGCCAGTTTAAGAGGTCTGGGTTCTTTAAACCTGTTTTGAACTGGATTAATATTGCTAGATCGTTGGGATCTGTTGTGGAGAGGACAAGGGAAGAGAAACATGAGAAGAGTATTGTGAAGATTAGTGTTGTGATTAGGTGATCTGCCATTGATGTTTGAAGAGGTTCATATGGAAGATGGTTGTGAAGAGAAACAGAGTATGAAGATTAAACAGAGTAGGAGTGTTGTGAGGAAGAAAGATAGGATTGTTGGTATATTATGATGAGGTGGAAGTATGTGAGTATAGTATTGAATGTAAGTAGAATACGTGTAATGTTGTGGGATTTTGAGGATTTAGTTTTACTCTCTAATTTAAATTTAAAATATTATAAAAAATGGTAGTTTAAATATTTTAATTTTTAATTTGACTATTTAAAGTCAATTCCTTGTATGATAATATTGGGGGGAGATAACGTATAAAGTCACCTTAACGTAAGAAGCGTAAGAAGCAATCTCAGCCATTAGATTAAGGATGCAGATTAAAAACCCTAACCATATCTGGGTTAAAACAGACGCACTCATCAATTTTCAGACGCACTCATTAAAATTCAGACGCACTCATTAAAAATTCAGACGCACTCATCAAAATTTCAGACGCACTCATCAAAAAAATCAGACGCACTCATTAAAATTTTCAGACGCACTTACAAAAATTTTAAACGCACTCATTAAAAAGTTTAAAAGCACTCATTGAAAATTTTAGAGGCACTCAACAAAATCCAAAAAAAAAATCAAACGCACCTTTACCTTATAATCAAACGCACCTTAGAAACCTTCATCACAAACAAACGCTCATGCTCTGTTTTTGTAGATGGTTGCTTGATGTTGCAGATTTGAAATAGGTAAGGTTGCATCAAAATTTGTAGATCATTGCTTGATGTTGCAGATCTGGAATAGATGTGGTTGTTCAAAAACCAGGTATCATTCATTCCCCTGGTGGTGCTGTTACTGCAGGTTTGGTGGTGGTGGTGGTAGTGGTGGTGGTGGTGGTTAGATCTCGATCGGCTTTTGTGACGTAAAAACAGAGACGTTTATAAACTTTTGTGAAGGTACAGGAAGATGGTGGTGGTGGTGGTGGTGGTGGTTGTCAGATCTAGATTGGTATGTTTTAAAATGAGAATGGGTTAAAATTTGAACAGGGAAGATAGGATTTATTGTGTTTAACTGTGGTTAGGTTAGATTGACATGTGTCAATCTCTGGTGGCTTCTTATGCTTCTTATTTTAAGGGGCTTTATACCATATACTTTCTCGATAATATTGTCCGTTATTAACTTTTAGTTTGTATATAATCTAGTATGTGGTACGATTTTCTGTTGCTTGTTAAAGAATTTGTTCGTGTGTATCTGGTATACGTAACTGTGAGTCACGTGTAGTGATCTTTGGTTTTTAACTGATGTTTTTTATATGTGTTGTAATTATAAAGTGGATGGCGGATATGCTTCATGTGTGGTTGTTGTGTTTTGATTAACGTGAAACGATTAAAGATGTATAGGTCATAATTGTATGTGTGAAGTTGTTCTAATTAACTTGACGTAGATGTATAAGCAATTTGGAAAAATGACGTCTCGCGTGATTTTTTCTTAAACTTATTGATATTATACTTGGAATGTCTAAATATTTGTCTAAATTGACCCGATTGATGGTCTGGAGTGACTATACGTCATTTGGTTCTATCATCGGTTTTGATATTTTCACTTTTTAATCTTCAGTCTAACTTGTTCGGTTACAAAAGGACTTGAAAATCTTTTTATTTGATATTTCGCTCTGTAATTACGATAACTAAACTAAGCCAAACTACTTCATATTAGGTAGCTCTCTGATTCATGCAATTGAATTTTATCTTGTACTTTTAAGTCATAATTCCTTATAGAAAATATTTCTTTTGCAATTATCTTTATAAGATTTTCTATTAAAAATACATTAGTAGTAACTAGTAAGTTTCTTGGTAACATTTTGTTTCCCATCAATATTATGAAATGATCTAACCTAAATTTAGAAAAGCTAATAAAGCTAGATTGTATATAAAATATCAAACAATTTGGTAAAGTTTTTTAATAAAACAAAAGCAAATGCGGTGCGTGATACAGAAATGGGTCACTAGCATTAACAGTTGCATGGTCCACTCTTGTATTCCGTGACTGGTGGGGATTGTCTTTTTTAAGAACCTTCAATCCTAATTAGCTCTTTTAGCATATAAGTTTTTAAACATTTTTCATTAGTCATTACTTATTTTTTTAATACAGTAATTAAATATATAAAGACTTTTGGGCAGTTATTATCTCCTTTCGAAAACAACAAATCCTGATTATATTATATATATTGTTTATTCAGATAATGATTTTCATGTTGTATTCAATTATCGTGATTAAATTGTTTTTTTAGTCGGATTTAACTAGATAAATTGCATACACACCCATTTTTAACAAGCTTTAAATAGTGGATCGGCAATTATTAATCAAGAAAAAAAATAGCTTTCACTAATAGAATTAATCCATTATTAATCTTTATATGACAAGTAGATTTTTAACGACAAGACTCCAAAGGTGTTTGAGGTTGTCTCGAGTGTAAAATCTTTAACGTTCCTATGGGTTAAAACTAGAAGTAGATTCAAGAGTTTAGTTTGGAAGGATTGGGTAGTTTCGCCATTGTATATGATGTAACTTATTTGTTTAGTAGTCAGTGGACCTCGATTTGAGGATTTGCCTTGTTTCTAATGAAAGTTAAAGTTAAAAAAAAAAAACAAAACAATCCATTATTAATCTTTATATGACAAGTAGAAATTTAGTTTATATGTTTGAAAATTGTATGCGACTTTAGGACAAAGATATAAAATGTATCTAACACATCATTAATACTTTCTTCATGTTTTCAAGCAATCCATTAATTTTTCATTTATTCTTTTCTTGTTCGCATCATAACCACCTTTTACAGTTTTTATAATAGACTATTTAGCCTTCTATATTGTATAAAAAAATTATGTTCATAAACTCATAAAAGTTTATTATAAATGTCATAACTTTACAAACATTACATTTTTTTAAAAGTTTAGAGTGTTTTACAAATTTTAGAACAATTTTGATTTTGTTTACAAATTCTTATAAAGATACACCTTTTCGTTACAGATTCTTAAAGAAAATAAACACAAGTTAAACTTTATTAAAAATAGGAATAGGAAAAATGGAAAATGAAAATATATGAAAAACTATTTTACATATAAATAAGGGGAAATGGAATTAAATAATCTCAACTTTAGAGTATTGGAAGACAATAATCCCAATTTAAAATTTGTAACGCAACAGTCTCAACTTGTCTTGTATTTTATTCCATTGAACCAAAACTAACCGGAGTTAGTTTTTAACAGACTCAGTTAGTTTTTTGGCTAAAAATGTAATTTTAAAAGATCAATGACCATTTCTGCCCATTAGTCAAACTTTTTAAACAAACCCATTTTCTTCTCCGGTGACCACCCCTCCTTCTGCGGCGACCACCCCTCCACCTCCGGCGACCACCCTTCCTTCTCCGACGACCACCCCTCCACCTCCGGCGACCATCCCTCCTTTCAGCCAACCACCCCTTGCTTAGTTTTGGTCCAATAGAATAAAATACAAGAAAAGTTGCGACTGTTGCCTTACAACTTTTAAGTTGAAATTATTGTCTTTCAATACCCTAAAGTTGGGATTATTTAATTTCATTTCTCCTATAAATAAACAATAAAAAAAACATATAAAATGTTATCTTTGTGATTTGTTGAGTGGAAAAATTAACACGATCCCATCATTTAGTTAGGATTAATGATACTTAATTAGTGCGATCATGCCAACTCAATTGATCCAATGAATGATGCCGACCTAATAACCCATCGGCCATCTCCATCGTGCCTCTTAAATATTTCTTACAATTAAAGGGCCCACAGTAAATAAATAAGCCCACCCAGTAAGACCATATACTTTTTGAGAAACATATCATGTTTTTGAGAAACATCATGTAATGTCTAAAGTTCTTTTTTCTTCTTTAATTTCTTTTTTAATCTTCGAAAATCGAAACATTATGGTTTTGTTTTAAAAAGAAAATATTTTTATTACGAGTAATCTATCTAAACAAAGTACATGGGCCTGTAAATCATAAGGTCGTGCTCAAATGCGCCGCCACGGGGTGAAGCATAGTGGAGGC
Source organism: Ambrosia artemisiifolia (assembly GCA_032199755.1). Classification (NCBI taxonomy): domain Eukaryota; kingdom Viridiplantae; phylum Streptophyta; class Magnoliopsida; order Asterales; family Asteraceae; genus Ambrosia; species Ambrosia artemisiifolia. The sequence goes on from CM063517.1 coordinate 22,065,271, forward strand.
CCGGGGTGCCCTAACCCCCGCCGTTTTAATCTTGATCGGAAAAAATGAGTCCGGCCCCTGCCAATTCGATCTCTAAATTTTGCCACTACCGTCACATATCATAATGTCGCATACAATTACTTGTTTTTAAAAGTTTAAAGTTGTATTCTCTAACACCCTGTTAGATTATCTATTCACTCTAATGAAATTTTGTTGCTTCTCAAAATAATAATAAGTTGTCTTGAGTTGCCATAATAAGCCAGAATTAACATACACAAAAAATACATGAATGCTTATCTTCAGTCTATTTATTTTCTCATATCTAGTGGCGGCGCTTGAATTTTTAGATGGTGGAGGCCGAAGGTCACAAGACCGAATTTTTTTTCTTTTCAAATCGGTGAGGCCAGACTTAAAATATACAAGATTTTCAGATAAAACCGGGAAACTTTACACTAGGTCACTAATAAGCCAAAAATCGGTGGAGGCCGGGGCATCCCGGCCCTTAAGAAGCTTCGCGCTTGACGCTACCCCATTCACAACTATGTAACTGTTTAAATTACGGTAATAACTAGTATGTTTAGTCATCTGATTTTCTTTTCTAAAACAACTCCTTTTCAATCCAACTCATTTCAATTAGAACTCATTTCGACCAGAATTCTGTATGACCCGTTAGTTGAATCAAAACCAATTCAATGTTTATCAAGGCCTACTTGTTTTAATAAAATAAATTTATGAGAAAAAAAAAAAAAAAAACCTTTATGGGCATGATGCCCATGAGAAGGTTGATGAATGTTGGATGTATGATGGAATTGAACGAACACAAAGACAAATATGTAGGCTCCCAACCATGTGGCATGATAACATTTCTTCATTTGTTCATGATATACAAGATACATACGGCCATTTTTCTTAATGATTGTTTTCAAAACTCTTACTAGCTTCAATTTAGGCTTTTTTTATGTTTTTTAATTGATTTTACTTTATTTTTTTAATTTTATTTGCCGTAATTGATGTTGAAAAATAACAAAAGCAATTAGATTCGACCCGATAAACAGCGGATACTTGGATTTTGTTAAAAGTGTCGGTATGGGAATTTGTTGACCCAATTATGATTCGTTTGTCAAATGTAGACCACATCATAACCACTTTAAGTGACTACTTTGGATTTTATTAATTTTTTAATAAATTGTGGCTTTCCTCCTTTTGAACCACCGACATGCCAATAACAAACCCTTCTACTATTTTAAAATTATAAATTATTATTACTACTACTATGACTAGTATTATTTGTCACAATTAATAGTTTGTACTTTTGTTAAAACATCATTGGTCCGAAAATCTTGTTGGCCCTTCGTTTCCAGACAACGAGCAAGATCGAAAGCGAAAGGAGAGCAATTAGAAGATAGGTGTTGCGAATCTAAAAGTGACACTATACATTTTTATGCTAAAAAGAGATAATGCTAGCTTAGGAAATCAAACCAACCACTGAACAACATATAGTTCCTGTAACAAAATAGGATCAACAATGAGCAAAACTAGAACACGCTAAATTTGAATTTGTTTTGTAGACTTAAGGTACACTCTTATCTTTCCAAATTTAAAGCCAACAGATTTTCATTGTAATTTTTTAGGGAGGGAGTATGTATGACAAGTAACAATATGGTACGTTTAGCCCTCCCCTTCATAATTTACTGTGTAGAGTCCATTAAGAAACTTTTTAAATCGTTGAGTGGTTTGTGAAATCAGATTTGATTCTTCCTTAATCTACGACCCACAAGATCTTTTTTTTTAAAGCTTCTTAATCATTATGGGATGTTTGTTAAATCTCACAAATGTATATTCTATATTGACTAATGACTCATAAACTGATAATTGGCCCGCTTCAAGGCCTAGAATTTGTACTAAATCGTATCTTCGACTTTGACATAAGTGATGTTGCATTGTGATAACCTTATAGAATATTAGAATGTACCACTTTGGACTAACAAGGCATGGTCTATGTAAGAAACAAAGTTTCAACCTATGTTCAGGTGACAAACACTTAGACATTACTCCATTAAGAGGCCCATAAGGTTACTGTTACAAACACCCCAAGCTCTTTCATGTGGCCCAAAGGATGAATGTGACACCCCTTAGAGTTGTTTTGTTGACATTATGGTTAGTACCAGTGTTGCATAAGCTTCATTAGTAGAACAAGGCAGGCAAGCTGACTAATTAACACACACGCGAATACCTTTTACATATGCAGACATTTTCCAAAGTTTATATATTGACTGTTAAGTATATAAATTTCATCACTAAATCGACAAAGTTTATATATTGACTAGTCCGAGTCAGGTTTTTAGGGTTTTTGTTGTTTTTGATGAACTGGTTCGTCTAAGCAATATCTTGCAGATTTTGTTCTTGTATTGATCATCTTGATGATGGTCTGTCTAGTCTTTTTCATGTCTTGTAGATTAGGTTTATTAACGTTATAATACTCTTTGGCAAGCTAGATAAGTCATGACAACTAGACACTAACAAACTCCGTAGATTAAGGTCACCAACTTGTTCGGGTAAACATGTAATCTCAATGTTGGATAAATTTAGGTACCTCAAACACTTAAAACTACCAATGGACAATGGTACTTCTGCAATATTGTAATTAGCTTGGCTTAACACGCTTAGGAATTGAAATTGCGGAAGTAGTTCTATAACTATTTACAAGATCCCTATTAGGAGACGATACATTAAATAATACATTGAGATGTTACAAGCAGACCTCACATTTTTGGGAATTATTATTCATCAGGCTTTGGCTCAAGCACCACAGAGAACTTCTCAACATGGTCAACCACGCAGCACCTCTACTGTAACTGTTTAACATGTTCAAAAATAACCTTGCTAATTGTAAATACAAAATACATCAAACTCATTTGAAACACAAACCCATTACATGAGTTTGAAGTGATCAATCCCACTTATTCCAACTATGGACACGACGTCGACACTAACATTTTGACTACAAGATTCATTGCCAAACAACTTCCCCAAAAATTCCTCCTTATCACCTTAAAATTCCTCCTTATCACCTTCCCAGCCTATAATTTTGAATTCTTTAACCAGTGAACTTACTTCTGGTCGTCGCCTTGGTCTGTATGATATTTCAACATTATCATTCAAACTTTAAAGATACCTTAAGAGCACGAAATTGAGTTGGAATGGACTTTAATACCTTGTGCTGTGTTGGCATAAGATTCTTGATTTAAATGGTGCCACATAACTTTAGTGGCCAAATCATCAAGTACATCATCTATTTCATAAGCCCGGTGCTGGAGTTTGTTCAACCACAATTGAACCGATGTGTCTGTTGTATGCATCTGACATGCATCGACAAGTACAGGTCGGGTTAAGGCCAAGTTGTTTCTCAGTTTCTTGAGCTCAAAATAGATGCCTGCAGATCAAGGCAGCTTCTCAAACAACACAGTGATGAATGCTCCAATAAAGACTTTAACAATAGCCATTAGCATTGTAACATGCTTTTGTGGTTTTGATTTCAGATTGAAAATTGCTGGGATGAAAATTTGATGACGACGACGATGATGATGCAAGTGATTGATTTTTATTTTTCCTTTTCGCTTTACATAATATTATTTAAAGATTCATGTTGAACTTTGTAATCCATTCATTAAATGTGTAACAACGGGGGTATAGTGAAAGAGAGGATGTATACGACCGTATAACATATGACAGATTACAGATTCTTCTTCTGTCAAGTTTCTCTGTAAGTGGACACTAGTGAAACTCAAATTTTACACATGGTATCTCAGTGATCACATATATACAATATGCTCACATATGGCTTCATGAGTCATGTTATTCACCTTCAATATTTCACCATTAAAGCTTGTGTGTTGAAGCCATTTGAGAGGTTAGCAAATCACACAAATGGGGAAGTTTGTGAGTGTGGGGTTGAAATCAGAAGAAACAAAAGGATTTTGATCATCATCTAGAGTTTATATTGAGTGTATATAGAAAATGAGATGATTGATCAATATTTATGAAAAATATATTAACTTCACAAAGTCAATGACCAGTGGAGAGAGTTAACTTGTGTGTTAGAAGGTCCATCAACCAAACCGAAAGTATACGTGTATACAGTAAATAATCATACAGATTGTTAATGTGTTCAATGTTTGGGAAATAGTTTGTATTATCGGGCGGTGGGTTTTCTCTGGAATGGTAGCGGGCTAGGTCACTAGCGCCGTTTGCGTTCGCGGGTGTAGGCAGCCTTTTGCCACAGAGTTAACCTGGGTGATCGGGCTTTCGTTGATCGCTAAAAAAACGACAATTTAGGCAAGTTTGCCCATATATCAATCAAGTAAACCACTTTATTCTTTATATGTTATTGGTAAGATCATAAAGCTTGTACAGGAATATGAACTTATGAACCAAGGTATTCAGCAGCACCTGTAAATCAATGTCCAAATTTGTGATCCACAAAACCTCAACTATAATCACAACAATTTCATTTAGACCCATCAAGAAGAATTTTCTTCATATGGTCAACATAATCTTGCATTTGTTCCCTTGAATGTGTTGGAGATGGATATACACAAGCACAATCTAGCTCCCCATCACGGATTGTATCGAAAATTGCAAGTGAAGGGCCCACACTATGGACCGAAGAACAACCAATGCAATCCAATAAACCAACTTGTTTATGTAAGTGGTTGCTGTTTTCGATTAAAGGGTCTTCGAATACAGAAAGGAGTGAAGTTCTTAATGAAGAAGAAGGTGTTAAACCTGGGTTTTCAATGGCTTTGCACATGAGGTAGTTTAAGTCGGCCGTGTCTGTAAAATGTTTATTGTTGTTTTTTGCGTTTGTTAACGTTGTATAGATTCTCTGTGCTAGATCCCATAAATCTTCCCCTCCTTTTACGTCGTGCGAGTTTATGATGACCGAATGGTAAAATCCTGTTTATGTCAAACAAGTCAATATTGGTGGTAATTTCGACCAATTTACATATATATGAGATGATTCGGAGAAAAGAAAAAAAATAGAACTAGATTTATCTGTAACAGTGCATATTGAATGCTAACCAAGTGTATAAATAAACTAAATTATTATTTAAATTCTTTTCAGGGATGACAAATTTAGATACAACATGAACTCACGATCAGTTTCAGCCTAAACAGGTTCGGGTCATTAATAGGTAGACAAGGTATGAAGGTAACCTGTTTCATAAACACAGTAAGACGTGGGTTGACCTAACCAATGTTGTTTCCCTGTTTCGCATCTATTTTACTTGGATTAATGATGAATCATGAACATGAGTATGCACAATCATATGTGCATGGACTCGACAATAAGAACAGAGGATGGGAGAAACTTAATATACACACACTTATAATATGATTCTCACACTTTACAAATGATACATGATGGGCTATTTATACCCAAGTACATGGATGGCTAAATAACCGTTTTTATAACTAACCGACATAACTAATATACAAACAGACACAACGTTTAACTTTTGGCGCTTTTTCCCTTCTAACAGTTGACTTTCTGTTTGACCTTTAATAACATATGTTTGATTAATAATTTCATGATTATTTTCTTTCGAACAACCAATCCATTTTCACCTTCCAACTAGCTTAAAAATGGATTTGAAACTAAAAGTTAAAAATAAATAATTCAACCCGGGTCACCAACCCATGTCATGTTTAAGTTGATATATATATGTCCAGGTTATGGTTTAACTTTTCAACACAATCAGGTAATCGGGGCGTGTTCAGTTGGGCTATACAAACCAGCCAACTTGAACCCAACACAAATTCTCACCCCTAAATTACACACAAAGTTTTATCAAAAAATCTTTTGTGTTAAAAGAAATGTAACAGCTCTTGTCGGCCATACAATTTCTACGCGTACAATAGGTTACCCAATTTCTACATTTTACCATATTAAAAATCACAGCCACCACATACACACGCGCTCATGAATACCAATTATGCAGTTTATGAAGACAGACACCCTCAAAATTATTCTTGACTGTCATCCAACATGTATGTGTATGCGCACACATCTAACGAGATATTTAAGTAATGTAAGTGAAATGAATCTTACCAATATGATGATCACTAAGAACAGGATCAAGCTCTGACCGACAATCAATGAGAGTTGCAAGTGAATATTTTTCCCATTTTTCACCAGGAAAGTTTTTAGAAGCATGAGCAGCAATAAATCCAGCTGCTGCTAATAGCCCAAACAGTTTGATCCCTTTTGATTTGCAGCCCTGAAAAATGAATGTCACAATCCAAGAACCGGACAATAACTAGCATAAAACAGGACCGGTTGAACACAAAAATAACCCTTAAAAACTTGCTTTTGGTGCAGAGTTTATATGATGCTATCACTATATATCAGATTCAACGAATCTTACGACAGATTCAATAAATATAAAGTTGCACAGAAAAACGGTAAAGATCTAAATGATAACTGGATATGAAAAATAGTACATTTGACCTCAGAAGTCAAACTACACATCTGTAATAGATCATCATACTTAACTGTACGAACGCACCATAAATTGCAAGAAATTAATGATTTTCACAAAAGTAACCATCTTTCTTGAATATCTATATTGTAAAAAATATGAATTATCACTAAACAAAAACTTTAGCATCTTGCATAAGAGCACTAGCTTGGTTATAAAAATGCACATATCATGAGTCCACAATGCGTGATGCACATGATGCGCTAATGCGATCGCATCGCTGCAGTTGATGCAATACGATCCATGATGGCATGTGATTCAGTCTAATGCTGCGATCTGACACATGATGCGCCCCTATATGCACTTAACCACTATTTAAACTAACCCAGAGATGATGAGATTATCTTATATATTATATTGTATAAATTAAAAGTTAACACTAAACAAAGCTTTAGCATTTTTTTAATAACCAACGCCTCACATCCGAGCCACAAAACCACTTACATCAACAATCCGACCCGTCTCCTCCGCTCCAATCTTCAACCTAACAAACCTCGTCGAATCCGGAACACCAACTTCCTTAACCACCAAATTCGAAAACCTAAACGAATTAACCGAATACCCAATCACATCCTTCCCCCTCACCCAAAACGGCTTATTCCCCTTCCCCACAGGCACATGATCCTCAATAGCCAACCCCAACCCCTCCATCCCAACCCCCTCACCCCCACCCCCACCTTCACAATACAAACCCAACAACTCCTTCACCAACCACGCAGCTGCAGCCCGATCACACACTGCAGTATGCACCCTTATCACCATCACCACTGACCCCTGTGGCTGTTTCAACATATTATTATCATTATCATTAATATTATTATTATTATTATCCAGCAACGTGTAACAAGTAACAAACATGACGTCAGCTTCAGTCACCTTATCATGAGGTTGGATAAAACTCGTCCAGCTGTTGGTATTAAGTTCTTGTTCGATGGTTTGAACAAATGAGTGAAGGAATAGATCAGTTGTGTGGATTTTAACAGTGGTTGGGTTAGAGGGGGTGTGGAGGGAGAATTGGTGGGTGGACGGGTCGAATAATAATTTGGAACGGAGAATAGGGTGGGATGTTTGGAGTTTGTTGAGGGAGGATTGAAGGAGAGAGAGGTTGGGTGGTGTGGAGAAGAGGAAGGATATTATTGTAATGCCGGTGCCGGTTGGTACGGCTTTGCACCAGCTGTGTTCTGTGCCGCCTACGGGTCGGGATGATGCAGACATTTTTTTGGTGGGTTGGATTGAGGGGATGATGGATTTTGTTGTTGAAGTATGGATTGATGGATGGATTATGTTTGTAAACTGGAAAGTTCACATGGAACATGAGTATGGTGTTTCTAACAGTATAACTGAAAAACACTCATCTTTGAAATTATTATATTATTAATATTAATTATTAATATTAATAATTATATTAACTATTTGGATTTAGAATTTAGAATATCAGTTGTTTTAGACCATGTAGTTTGTGGTAGGGATTACAACCTAATCCAAATTCGACTGATAAATGCGAAACTTGAGGATTTGGGATAGATAAGGATGGTGGATGTGGAGACTAGTCTTTAACGGAGTACTAGCCTCCATATTAGTTGTCACATCATCATAAGGAAGGACTATCCTCAAGTAGACTAGCTACGGGTGTAAGGATGGTGCTCCTTCGCTAGTCTTCCCCCTCTTAAAAAAATAAGTAAATAACATAATCATATACAACATACAACTACCAATTCATGTCTCAAATGTCCGGATTTGGATGATTTGCATGAGCCGGAATGAGGGGCGGGGCAGGCCAGGGACGTCCCCCACACCCATGACCCTAACAAGACATGTATTACAGTATGAGACTAGTTTTCTAAAATTTGTACGGTTACAAGACAAGTTGGTAACTTGGTACTAGGTAATAACCGACTTGATTACCTAACACATACATATACAAACATATAAACACACTTACAATTTTATTTGTTCTAGGGTAATAGTGTAGGATGCTAACTCACTCATTCTTTTTTGAGTTATAGCTAATTTGGGTAACAAAAGGAAGTCGTAGGAAAGATATCAAACGGACTTGGAGTTAACTCATTCAAGTGATATTGGAACCGTCTTATAGAACCCTACGATCTTAGTTTTTAGGTTTTAGCTTTTTTTTATTTGTAGTTTATAGTTTTTAGAATTTACGTTATGTCATTGTGTCTTTTTCTTATTTTCATTATTGTGTCTTTTTTTTCTTCAACATTGTGTTATATTTTGTGGTTCATTATGTCATATTTAGTGATCCATTGTGCTTTTTTTATCATTCTCACTTTTCACATTTTTATTACATTGTGTAGATAACTTAACCCTAAAGTACTAATGAAACTTAATGTGTTTTTTTTTCTTTTTGAACGGTTGTCATTATTAAGTAAGCCTACTAGCGGTTTTAATCCAAAGGAAATCAGGAGATCTAATGCCTTCCACAACATGCTGATTTGAGAAAACATTTTCCTTCCTGAGTTTTCTAAATACACCAATATGTCACCATAACAATACCTCGAAGAACTTTTTGCTTTGACCGATCCAGTTGAGAAGTAAGGTGAATATCAAGACGGTCCTTGATTGAAAAGGCATAAATTTGTGGAATCTTACACCACGAACTAATGTATTGCCATACCGAAGACACCACAAAACAGGAACCCAAAATATGAGAAGCCGACTTGTTACCCTCTGCACGTAAACGACAAGATAAAGAGCCAACTTATTTCCCTTTGTCAGAGCACCCAGAGTCGGGATGCAACCCAGCAATTCATCTTCGTAAATCTCTATTGTTCATTATCGTAGTCATTTCATAATCGCTGCTAACATCGGATAAAAAGGCTTACTTAACAACAACTAAACGCGACATGAGGGTCTATGAAAACAATAAGACCTCTTTGATAATATATAAACAATTTGAAGGATTAATCTTGTACCGGTTTGTTAAAAAGGAGCAAACTTGGAGGGTGTTTTGAGAAAGTTTTTCATCCTAATAAGAGTCTAATAGGTTTCTTGTATAGATAATTATCAAAGGGTTTAGATAATTATCATGTGTCCTAGATCTATAAGGATAGGTAGCTTATATATAGAAGGAATTATATGTAATCTTCCATATGAGTTTAATACAGAAACGAGTTTAGACTCAAACCATCATTTTTCGATATCAATTTCCATTAATTGGTATCAGAGCTGCAGGTTTCATCGACAATCAAGGTAGGTTAGAAAAATCCGGGAGCCTCAAGACATAAAGAGATATTGTCTTGAGGAAGCGACGGGTTATAAGTACGCTACACAGTCCGATTAAAGAAAGTATCATTCAAAACTGATTCTGCTCGGCCGAAGGAACAGCCAACAGGTCAGCGATGGGTGATAACACAAATCGGCAGATTGTCCATGTGAAAGAACACAACACCACAACCCTACAAGTGCCGCTTTTAACAGCCACAAACTACACTGTTTGGGCGATGAAGATGAAGGTCATTCTCAATGTTAACAGCGTGTGGGATACGATCGAACCCGGAGGAGCCGCTGATGCAAAGAAAAACAATATAGCTATAGCGTTTTTGTTCCAGGCTATTCCCGAAGAGCTAGTCTTGCAAATCGGAAACCTCGACACAGCAAAGGACATGTGGGAGGCTGTGAAAGTGCGTCACCAGGGAGCCGAAAGAGTAAAAGAAGCCCGACTACAAACGCTAATGTCTGAGTTTGAAGGACTGAAGATGAAGGAGAACGGCACGGTGGACGACTACTCGAGTAAAATAGCCATCATAGCATTAAAATCGGTCTCTCTCGGACAGAAGATTGAAGAACCAAAACTCGTCAAAAAATTCCTTAATGGCTTACCGAAAAAGTTCATACATATGGTCGCATCCTTAGAGCAAGTTATTGATCTAAAGACTGTGACCTTTGAGGATATTGTAGGACGCCTAAAAGCTTATGAAGAAAGGATTGGCTGCGAAGAGAACTCGGTCAAGCAAGAACAACTCTTGTTAACCTACGAAGAATGGGAAGCTAAGAAAAAGAAAGGAGGTTTTAGTCGAGGAAGGCACGGTTCATCAGAAACAAAGTCTAAAGGAGAAGACAAAGGCCGAGGAAAAGGCTCTTATCGAGGGAAAGGAAAGGAATCTTCGAAGAAACAACCCAAGGATCGATCAAAGTTACAATGCTTCCGGTGTGACGAGTTGGGACACTTCTCGAGCGATTGTCCTACTCGAAAGAAAACGGATGAGAATAATCTGATCATAGACGACGAACCGGTCTTGTATATGGCCACCTCTGATGTCGTGTTTCTCAATGAGAAAAAGGTTGATCCATCGAGTTATGATGAGTGTCCCCGACAAACCAATACGTGGTTCTGCGACAATGGGGCAAGTAATCATATGACCGGGAACGAAGGATGGTTCTCAAGCCTTGATAAACGAATAAAAGGGAGGGTTCGTTTTGGAGACGGGTCGTGTGTCGACATAAAAGGACAAGGCTCAATTATCCTCGAAGGAAGGTCGGGTAAAAAGCGAGTTCTGAATGATGTCTATTTCATCCCTTCACTCACTAACAATATTATTAGTGTGGGTCAAATGGATGAAACTGGACACAAAGTGGTGATCGAGAACGGAGTGCTAAGGATGTATGAACCGAATGGCTCGATACTCATGACGGTGCCAAGATCGAGTAATCGGGTCTACAAAATTAACTTAAATGTTGTTATGCCTATTTGTTTGCAGGTCAACCTTCAGGACGAGAGTTGGTTATGGCACGCTCGGTTGGGTCACTTAAATTTCGATGCACTAAGGCTGCTCTCAAAGGAAGCAATCGGCCTCCCAGTTGTGAAACGAATGTCCGAAATTTGTGATGCCTGTGTGGTTGGCAAGCAGACAAGAGGATCTTTTCAAAAGGAGGTAAGATACCAAGCAACAAAGCCTCTTGAATTACTATATGCAGATTTGTGTGGTCCCATAACTCCATCAACTCAAGGAGGAAACAAGTATATATTACTGGTGGTGGATGACTTTAGTAGATTCATGTGGGCCTTCCTAGTTAAAACAAAAGACCAAGTTCCTGGTATACATGGTGAGTTCATTACAAAAGTTGAGAATAAACTTAAAGCTAAAGTAAAGTCATTAAGGACAGACAATGGAGGCGAATTCACTTCGAATGTGTTGGGAAGATTCTGCAAGGAACGAGGAATATCTCGGCAATTCACGGCACCTTACACCCCTCAACAAAATGGGGTTGTGGAGCGCCGAAATCGTACAGTGATAGGGACCACCAGAAGCATGTTGAAGGCAATGAGCGTACCTCAAATCTTTTGGGGTGAGGCTGTTATGCACTCGGTATTTTTGCTGAACCGATCACCTACGAAAGCCTTAAAGGGAGCGACACCGTTCGGAAGACTCAAAAAAAGGAAACCGGATCTGTCAAAGATTAGAGTGTTCGGTTGTGTTGGCTTCGTAAAACATCTTGCACCCGGGCAAAAGAAACTGGACGATAGAGGAACATTGATGGTGTACTTCGGATCTCAAGTTGAAACCGGAGATAACACACATCGAATGTATGATCCGGTTGAAGGTCGGATACATGTGTCAAGAGACGGTGATGTAAAGTTCAAAGAATTAGAAGGATACGCCTGGGAAGAATACCAATCCAGTCATGAATTAACAAACATGATGTGGACCGAGTTTGTCATCGAGTCGGATGATCAAGGAACATCAAACAATTCAAACAGTGCTAGAATGGAGACTAGCTCAACAGGTCTGAACCAAGTTCCAGAAGGTTTAAATGATGCAGTCCAAGACTCTGGGCCCAATAGGCCCAGTAACGAAACCGTGATAAATGCAGAATCAAGTAATCAAGGTGCCAGTCCAAATCTTGAAACAAGACAAGATGCATCAGCAAGCTTAAGGAGATCAACCAGAAGTTCAACTATTCCAAAACGCTTTGCCAATTATGAAGTCGATAAATTGCCAAAGCTCACGCATATGTTGAACCAAGATGATCAGTTGTTGTTATCTTCGGTAGACGATGAACCAATTATCTTCAAGGAGGCAATCAAAGAAGAACGTTGGAAGAAAGCAATGGAAGATGAAATCAAGTCGATCGAGAAAAACAATACATGGAAGCTTGTTGAACTACCACCGAAGTCGAGACCGATTGGAGTAAAGTGGGTTTTCAAAATAAAGAAAGACGCACAAGGACATGTTTCTAAGTATAAAGCTCGACTCGTTGCAAAAGGCTATGTGCAAAAATACGGGATCGACTATGAAGAGGTATTCGCTCCGGTGGTGAGAATTGAAACAATCAGGTTGCTAATTGCATTAGCCGCAAGTCACGGCTGGGAAGTGCACCATTTAGACGTAAAGTCTGCGTTTTTACATGGCGAATTAAAGGAAGATGTGTTCGTCATGCAACCAGAAGGCTTTATCAAAATGGGACAAGAGCAGCTCGTTTATAAACTTAATAAGGCGCTATACGGTTTACGCCAAGCTCCAAGAGCTTGGAACACCAAACTCGACAAGGCACTAAAAGATTTCGGCTTCAATAGATGTAAAAGAGAACAGGCGATTTATCGAAGGAATGAAAATCAAAAGCTATTAATCATCGGTGTTTATGTTGATGACTTGATAGTAACGGGACCATCAATTGAAGACATCCGAGTCTTTAAAGAGCAAATGAAGGCAAGGTTCGAGATGAGCGACCTGGGAAAGTTGAGTTATTACCTCGGGATAGAAGTATCACAAGAGTCTATTCTCATTCTCATTTCACCAAATTATCACTGTTGAAGCATGGAAATGGTCAATGATTCCAAAGACCTGTATCAGTAAGATTCCCACATATCGTGTAATCGATATCTTTATTACACGATATGTGGGAATCTTACTGATATTCAAACATGATAGCTGCTTTGCATCTTCTATTAAGTATTCGCTGCATTTTGACTTCAACCTATCAAGTGACTTCTTGATGTTATATTTTTCTATAAAGTAGTCAAAGAAGTGGTTACGGGTCAACTTGACCAGACCAGACCCGTAACGCTCGTATGCAAATTGCAAACCATTTGAATCAAAAGCTTCAAAAACAATCATCAGTTCAATCACCAGTAATCTTTACACGAACAAACACCATCTTTGAAATGATGAAAACGGGTAGGATCTCGGATAATAAACCGCCTGTCTACAATTTTACTAACCAACTTTATGAACACATGGCAATCACCGCATACCCGTAAATTCTTTATTACAAGAATATCCTGACCAACTTCAGTTACCAAAAGCGCAAATGCGATAGCCAATCTTTCACTGTGAACCATGTCGCCGCTAGTAACATTGATTAAATCATCGAGTCGACTCAGCATTGCGTAAATCTCATCTGTTTGTGGATGATTATGATCACCAGCTACAAAAAGATGAGTTCTTCCTTTATGTTCAACATAACTATAACCCGGATCCTTCTTTAGCCTCCTTTCTCTCATCATAACCCGTACGCGTAAAATACCTTCTGTATTGTTGACTTCCGTGTATAAATTCGACAATAAAACATAATAACCGATATTCGTGGGCTCAAGCTTAACCACACGCTCAAATGCATATTCAGCTAAGTCAACCTTTTTATGAATCTTGCAAGCACCCAAAAGAGCTCCCCAAACCGCACCATCAGGTTCCATTGGCATTGTTTTAATGACCTTTTGAGCTTCATCAAGCCGACCCGCACGGCCCAAAAGATCCACGACACACGAGTAATGTTCCGGGCCTGGTTTCAACCCATATGTCATCTTCATTGAATCAAAATAACCCAACCCAATATCGGTTAATCCTGCATGACTACACGCAGACAAAACACTAACAAAAACTGTCCCGTCAGGCCTAATGTTAGCCCGTATCATTTCATTAAAAAGATGGACCGCAGTCTCACCTTCCCCATGCATACCATACCCGCCTATAATCGCAGTCCATGATACCAAATTCTTTTCTAACATACTATCAAAAATCTCCTGGGCTTTTGCTAGATTCCCACATCTAGCATACATATTAATCAAACCATTTTTCAAGAAAATGTTATCTCTAAAACTACTACTTAGTATCTTCTTTTCTACATCCATACCGATCTTTTGCGCACCAAGGTGCGCACAAGCCGATAACACCCCAACAAGCGTGATCGCGTCACCATCCAAACCAAACAACTCCATTTCCCGGTAAACCTCCAACGCTTCAACCGCATACCCATTTTGCGCATACCCATTAATCATAGCATTCCAAGTTCCCACCTCTTTAACCGGAACCCAATCAAACAACTTCCTCGCACTGTCTTTCACCCCACACCGCACATACATCGTAAGCAAACAATTCACAACATTAAACTCACTATCCAACCCACATTTCGCCACAAACCCATGTAAACACTCCCCAAACATTAACATTCCTGGATCAGTACACCCAGGGATCAAACCAAGCATAGTAACCGCATCAACCCGAACACCCAACACCCGCATTCGACAAAACAACTCAAACCCAGTTGAAAACCCATCGTTTCGGGTATACCCAGAAACAAGTGCATTGAAACAAACAGTATTTTGTGAGTGAGGACTTTCGTCGAACAGTTGGTGTGCATTTTCAATTAACCGACATTTTGAGTAAAATGATATTAAACCCGTTTGGACAAAGGGTTCTGAGAGACACCCAGTTTTGATGACGTGGCAGTGGAGCTGTGTGCCGGAGATTGGGAGGGATAGAACGGCACAGGCCTTAAGGAGGACAGGGAATGTGAAGGCGTTAGGTGAGGTGTTTGATTGGAGCATGTGACGGTAGAGAGTGAGGGTTTGTTGGTAGTTTCCTTGTTTGGTTAGGTGTTGGAGCTGGGTGTTCCATGATGATGGACTGGTTGTGTTGGATATGGTTATTCGATGGTGTCGGGATAGAAGTTTGGTCATTGCATGTTTCTCCATTATTGGAACTCTGTTTCTACGTATTTATTTGATATTCTTTATTATTGTTATTATTTTTTTAATTGTTAAGTTTAATAACACGACAATACGGGAAGCATAAGGATATCAGTTTGCTATTATCTGATAAACTGGTTATGTGTCCAGGTAGAGTAATACTTCCTGTTGAGATATTGGTGTATAGATCCTTAATAAGAGCCGGACAAGGAGCTTTCTGTTAGTAATTGGCTTGATAGTTCTAAGTAGTAAAGGAGGTCTATGGTAGTCAAGTAAATGCTTGAATGGGAACAAATAGCTTGACTATTGCAAGTTTGTTGTCAATGATCACCCTTTAAGCTAACATGCTTAGAGTATTAACACAAATCAATAGTCAATCCCATATGATTAACGAGTTAAGTCAAAGAGCTATCTTTATGCTTTTGTAATTATTTAGTCATAGTCAATAGTGTAGTCAATAGTCCTCCTAGAATCAAGCCATTGTATTAATGTTGTAACCATTATATAATCTTATGTGAATAATGAGAATTGTACCTTTGATCCAATTCACTCTATTACCTATTACTCTATATGGTATCAAGAGCCTAAAGCTCCCTTGAGCCAACCGATCCATCACAACTTTCGACAGCCTTCTGTCCGCAGCCTACACAACCCTTTTAATTTTTTTTTATTTGCAACCTCAATGGCTCCCTTTTTTGTTCATCAATCGAACCGTAACTACAATCGGGACCCTTGTTCCCCTACCTCAAACCCCTATTACAAAACCGACCCTCCTCGTGGTTAAACAAATCCGCAACCCAAACTCAAAACAGCCCGACCCACAACAACCAAACTAACGTTTTTTGTTATTTTTGCAGCATACCCGGTCATGTAACAAAAGATTGTCGCAAACTTAGTCGCTTCCTACGCGACCATCAAGTCTCTACTCATGATTCCTACTCATACCCGGTTGTGAACAATACATCTTCTCACACCGCGGTTCCAAACACTCCATGGATGTGGGATACAAGCGCTTCCAATCACACTTACAACAACAACAACCAAATGCATGTTCTTTCCGAATATGGTGGCCCGGATGAGATTGTTTTAGGTGACGGTAAAACCCTTCTTATCACACACATTGGTCAAACAACCCTTCACACCAACTCACGACCGCTTTTCTTAAACGATGTCTTAATCGTTCCATCTCTTCGTAATAATCTTATTTCTGTTGCAAAACTTACTCGCACTAATCAAGTTTCTATTGAATTTTTTCCATATCATTTCTTGGTTGAGGATCTACGCACGGGGGCGCATCTCATGCGGGGCGTGAACGTCAATGACGTTTACTACGGACCAACCACACTTTCTCCTCAAATCAATGCAACAACAACAACAAGATCTCTACTTGCGTGGCACCATATCCTTGGACAGCCTTCGCTTCAAGTCTTCAAGTCCTTAATTTCTAAATTAGGACTTAATGGTAATAAAGTGTCAACCGAGTCTTTTCATTGCAAATCTTGTTCGTTAAATAAAAGCCACAAAATTCCTTTTGGTAAAAACTCATTTGTTGCAAATAAACTGTTGCAACTCGTTTACTCAGATGTATGGGGTCCAATCCAAACATCTATTGACGGCTTCAAGTACTATGTCATATTTGTCGATTGTTTTTCTAAATAAATTTGGTTATATCCTATAAAAGGAAAATCCGACGTCTCCATCCTTTTTCCACAATTCAAATCACTAGTGGAAATTTTTTTTCAAACACCTCTTATCTCTCTATTTACCGACAATGGTGGTAAATACATTGGTCTTAAACCATTTCTCACAACTCATGGAATTTCTCACTACACCACACCCCCTCATACCCCCGAACAAAACGGGGTGGCCGAATGTCGTCATCGACTCGTTGTTGAAACGGGCCTTGCCCTCCTGCACTATGCTTAACTCCCATCACAATTTTGGTCACATGCCTTTCAAGCCGCCACTTATCTCATTAACCGTCTACCCACCACCATCCTTAACAACAAATCACCTTATGACATGTTATTCAATGTTGTTCCCACCTACTCCAAACTAAAACTGTTTGGATGTCTTTGCTATCCTTGGCTCCGCCCATACAACACTTCCAAGTTACAATCTCGCTCCGCATCATGTATATTTCTTGGATACTCCTCTTCCAGATCAGCATACAAATGCTTTATTCCAGCCACCAACAAGCTATATCACTCACGCCATGTTGAATTCATACCACACATCTTCCCATCCCAAACCAATAACTCCGCCTCTCCCACTGTCACCTATGAATCATTTCTTCACAACATACGAAATCCTCCAAATCCTTCACACCCTACACAACCTCCCATCGATCCCAAACCCCACCCCATACCTCCTACACACCTCTATCCTAATCCTACACAACCTTCTGTTGCACCTACACAACAGTTTCCTGATACTACACAACACTCGTCTGACCCTACACAACCTTTTACTACACCTACACAACATTCCCCTAACCCTACACAACTCTTGTCCCATACACTGTCCCCCGCTATCCCTACACAGTCCTCTACTGTCCATATAGAGTCCTCTTCTCCTACACAAACCTCCACTCTTACACAGCCTAACTCTCCTACACAGCCTTCCAATGACTCTGCCACCTCCTCATCTCAAACTCCGTCAACTAACCCCTCTCCTACCACCTCTACTCGCCCACAACGGTCTCGCATTCCTAACGCTAAATATTACAATCCCAACTTCATTAACTCCACCACACTTCACCCACTTCCTACATCCATTGAGCCCTCTACTCACATCCAAGCGATGAAAGATCCACAATGGCGACAAGCAATGGATCTTGAATACAATGCTCTTCTTCAAAACCATACGTGGGAGCTTGTCCCTCATACTACCCAAAATCCAATTGGATGCAAATGGGTATTCCAAACCAAACGAAAACCCGATGGAACTATTGATAAATTTAAAGTGCGCCTAGTCGCAAAAGGGTTTCATCAACAGTACGGTAAGGACTTTTTTTATACCTTTAGTCCGGTAACGAAACCTGTCACCATTCGTACTGTTCTTTCCATCGCACTCTCTCGAGGGTGGTCACTACGCCAACTAGACATCAATAATGCATTTCTTCATGACACCTTACATGAGGATGTGTACATGATTCAACCACCCGGATTTGCAAATTCGGCGTTTCCTAATCACATTTGCAAACTCAAGAAATCTCTCTACGGTCTTAAACAAGCCCCGCGGGCTTGGTACAATGAATTAACCGCCTTCCTCATTAGCTTCGGTTTTAAAAAATGTCTCTCTGATGCGTCTCTTTTTGTCTACAACACAAATGGTAACACTTGCTACCTACTCGTCTACGTTGACGACATTGTCCTCACTAGAAACAGTAATCCATTTATGGACATCTTTGTTCAAGCCCTAAGCAAAAAAATTTCGATCAAAGACTTAGGCCCTCTACATCACTTCCTAGGAATCGAAGTCATTCCAACTCCTCATGGTCTATTCCTCTCCCAACACAGACACATTCAGGATGTCTTAACCACTTTCAAAATGGATGGTGCCAAAGAGGTCCTCACCCCCCTAAGCGTCTCTGATCCGCTTATCCACTCGGATGCCTCTCCACCTGTTGACCCAACTCCTTATCGCAAATTTGTGGCACACTTCAATACCTTGCCTTCACCTGCCCTGATATCTCTTTCGCTGTCAACAAATTCTCCCAATTTATGCACCACCCAAAACAGTCACACTGGCAAGCTCTCAAACGGGTTCTCCGCTATTTGAAAGGAACATTGCACTATGGGTTATTGTTAAATAAACAGTCCTCACTTGATTTACATGCTTTCTCAGATTCTGATTGGAGAGGCATACATGACGGAGGAAGATCTACTACAGGTTATATATTATATCTTGGATCCAACATCATCTCCTGGCGTTCATCAAGACAAAAAACGGTCTCACGCTCATCCACTGAAGCAGAACACAAAGCACTAGCAAACGCCGCAGCTGAAATCTCATGGGTTAAAAATCTTCTTCAAGAACTCGGTCTTCGCACGACACGTACACCATCTCTTTTCTGTGATAACACCGGTGCCACCTACCTTTGTGCCAACCCGGTGTACCATTCTCGCATGAAACATGTGGCCCTCGACTACCACTTTGTTCGTGAACAAGTCAATGCCGGTCACTTAAAGGTCTTTCACATTAGCTCAAAGGATCAACTAGCTGATGTGCTCACCAAAGCACTTCCACGATCACCATTTCTTTCCTTTCGCTCCAAGATTGGCGTATCCAATGGATCCTCCATCTTGCGGGGGCGTATTAACACAAATCAATAGTCAATCCCATATGATTAGCAAGTCAATTCAAAGAGCTATCTTTATGCTTTTGTAATTATTTAGTCATAGTCAATAGTCTAGTCAATAGTCCTTCTATAATCAAGCCATTGTATTAATGTTGTAACCATTATATAATCTTATGTGAATAATGAGAATTGTACGTTTGATCCAATTCACTCTATTACCTATTAGTGTATATAGAGTGCTCGAAGCTATAGAAGTTCTACGGATGGTAATTCTTATAAATTTATGTCACAACTCTTTAAGCTGGTAAGCAATAAAGACTCCTTTTTATGCAACAATATAATTTAACTTCAATTTTAAGATACTTCAAAAAATATATTAATGCACTTGATATAAGTCTTGAATCTTGATGCATAAATAACTTGTTATTTACTATTTTATCCCCCATCAAATATAATTTAACTTCATTTAAGTGTATTGAAGGAGAAATGTATTTATTTCATTGTTCTTTTAATAATACGTTTGATATTTAATAATATATATTGAGTGAGTCGGGGTCCGACATTATGGAATGTCATAACAGGTCACATAAAAGTGATATTTTGGTTTGAGTCAAGACATGTTCGGGTTAGAACATGTCACATATTTAAGATTTACTAATTAATTAAATTTTATATTTTAATTTTAAACTAGCATTTAGACCCGCGCGCGTTGCCGCGCGGGTACATCGCAAACATAGAACGGATTAAGCAAATCGTCACGTAACCAACGGCCAGTGCACAATAGACACGTTCCGTGACTTATGTCATGCGTTAAATAAACGAAAACGCATGTTAGTACTGTGGTTTTATATTTTTACATTTGTGTGGCAATATTTAGCCACCATAGTAGTACGCGACCACCCCTCGCTACCCGCCGGTACTTGTGACCATAACACAACCTCCGAAATTACAATTGCAACCTCAGCAGGTCAAAACCCAAGCGAAGAAGACAAAGTAATAAACAGCAGCAGCATGACAATATCGTAGATAGGCGAAATAGCAGGATGATTATTAGGCGTGAACTGCTAATGTTGTGTTTGAAGTTAATACTCCTAATATCAAATGGAGAAGTATAAAAGAAAGTAATAAGATGAAAAGGAACGCACATGAAGGTGCTGAGGTGGGCCACCGACGATTTTGACAATAAATAAAACCATTTAGTTAGTGGCTACCATTTAGTATATATATAAATAAATTATCATATGTACAACCCATTATGCATATGGTACAAGAGTACAAAGCATATAACACCTTTGATGCACATGGTACAACACCAAATTGCATAAGTTGTTTGTAATTTAATACTATATATAATTTCTTTCATTCTTTTTTATTTTAATAATACCTTTGCTATTTAGTAATACTTAATTATTTTTCTTTTAATATTATGCTTGATTGTTAATATTACGTATTCATCCTTCTTTTATAAAACATTTTAGAAATCTAGCGGAAGCGATTTCGTATTTGGTTTATTTTGTTTGTTTCGGCCTTGCGGCCGGAGGCCGCTCGGTTTCTACACAACTACTCTCAAAATGGCTAGGT
This sequence comes from Ambrosia artemisiifolia, assembly GCA_032199755.1. Classification (NCBI taxonomy): domain Eukaryota; kingdom Viridiplantae; phylum Streptophyta; class Magnoliopsida; order Asterales; family Asteraceae; genus Ambrosia; species Ambrosia artemisiifolia. The sequence continues at coordinate 22,086,602 of CM063517.1, forward strand.
GGTTTGGTACAAGAAGTGTAGAGATTGTTGGGATCGGTTTGAGCTCAAGTCCTAATTACTAGAGAGATTTGCAGCGGTAAACATAAGTAATTAAGATTTAGTGACTGAGTTTATGGACTTAAACTCCCCCTCGGAATATACTCTCACAACTTAGAAAATAATAAAGCAAATGTAAGTGAAATGCATATAAGTTACTTAAAACATTCGTTTTATTATTGGCAAAGGATCAGATGTAATAGATACAAATGGCCAAGTGCAAGTTTAGAGGTAAACATTACATGGGTATTTATAGAATACATACCCTACTGTAAAGTTGCCTCTAGATCTACAAAATACATAAACAATACAAAAGCAGATACAACTTGAAATAGAATAACAACTGCTGCAGCTTTAATCTGACATCTGAGAATCTTGTTATCATCTGATGAGGTATACAACTTCTGATGAGTAAATCATCAGTAGTTGTTCTTCAGTGGTTGTAAACTTCTGATGATCAATGAACTGCTGATGTCTTGTAAACCTCTGTTGGATTGTCTCTTCAGTAGTTGTAACATCTGCTGGTAACCTCTGTTGTAGCCTAAGTGCTGTTGGGCTACAACAGACCTTCTCAGCAGACGTTTGGTAATCAGTAGTTTCAATCTTCACAAACATCTGTTGGTAACCTCTGTTGTGGCCTAAGTACTGTAAGCCACAACAGACCTTCTTAACAGATGTTTGCTTCTAGCAGTGGTTTCACTTCTTCAATAAACATCTGTTGCTAACCTCTGTTGTGGCCTACGTACTGTAAGCCACAACAGACCTTCTCATCAGATGTTTGCTTCTAACAGTGGTTTTACTTCTTCATCAGAGGTTAGTTCAGCTGTGGTTTGGTTATCAGCTGTTTGACCAACAGTGGTTTGGCTCAGCAGTGGTTTAGTCTAACTGCTGTTTGATCTTCATCAGTTGTTTGTCTCATCAGTGGTTTGGTTACTTCATCAGTACTTATGTTTAGCATCAATTGTCTTCAGTACTTCAGAACTTGTTCTTCAGAAGTTGTCTGGTTTATCTTCAGAACATGTTCTTCAGTACTTTCTGTTGTCTTCATTTTGCGCTTTTTGTTCAGTATTCTTATTAACTAATGTGGGTGGTTAGCTAAGGTTTCATGGATTTTTAGAGTCGACCCTTGTATGGACCTTTTAGCGCTTCATCAATTCTCATTGACCCAACAGAGATAGAGTATGGCAGATAGATATATTTCTTATGAATGTTTGGTGATTTCAATACAAAAGATGAGCCTCTATATATAACAAAGAGATGCAAAATAAAAGGGAAAGACTAAAGGAAATGTAGTAATGGATGAGCAATAATCATGGAGCCAAATCAGTAGGAGCAATAATTGTGGAGCCAAATCAAGGTAGAATATTGCATAATATTCTATAAAGAATACGTATTGATCCTGTTGTGCAACATGTCGCGTCAAAACTAGTCTTTTTGGTTATTTTTGTTTGAGTCAAAATGGTGTTGGGTCATTAATTAGTTCAATTTAATATTTCAATTTTAAATTTCTTCTATCCATGTTCTTTTAATAATAAGTTTGGTATTTATTAATGGTTAGCTTGGGTAGCATTTCGAGTTAGAATTAGTAACAGCACCCCCCCCCCCCTCGGCCCAAACCATTTCCTAGGCGCCATTAAGGGGTGTTATTGAATTGTCACAAGTACAATAACGATGGCCAACGACATGATTAGGTGGGGCCTCTTTATCACAACCAATCATTTTTTTTGCTTTTCTTTTTCTCTTTTTTAATTAAATGGGTATTATTACATTGCATGTGTGTTATTGAATGCAACATGTATCTACGTGGCGTAGACGTGATGCTGATGTGCGCAATGGAGCCCCTAGGACTCCTTACCATACCATACAAACTAACAAAAATAGGTTATTTTCGGGTATGGTGTGAATGTATGTATAGGCTTTCATAATCGTAATTATAATTGTTTCTCATTATTTGGCCTCACACGTAAGATGTGAAGGAAACGGTCACCTAAAAATAACAAAATTTCGGCAATCTTAATGTTATAGGTAGGGTTGTGAATTTCTGACATGACCCGAAAACACGACCCCAATCTCTCTTACACTATGTTCCAGAGTTTCATTAAAGGATGGAAGAGAAAGGATTGAGAAGGAAGTGGGAGAAAAATGTGTTCCAGAGTTTTTTGTAGGAGGGAAAGGGATGGAATGAGAGGGATAATAAAGAGGTTTTTAAGTTGATTTTCAATCTTTCCAATTTAGAAGGAATTGGAGAGAATGGAAGAGGAGGGAGATCCTTTCTCTTCCATCCTTTAATGAAACTCTGGAACAGAGTGTTACTCTCACGCCACCAATATTTCTCTCTCTCTTTTTTAAAATTTCTCTGCTACCAATAAGTAGGCAATAGTGTCCGGTCAAGTGAATTAAATGATAGTCGTTTTTCCGATTGGTGTCAACATGAAGAAGGAAAAATGGTGGCAACCGGTTGTTGATAAATTCCAAGAAAAGTTATCGATATGGAAAGCTAGACATCTCTCGATGGCGGGAAGAGTGACCCTAGTCAAAGCGGTTTTGGGGAGCCTTCCATCCTACTTCCTTTCCCTTTTTCCAGCCCCAAAATGCTTGATCAAAAGATTAGAAGGATTGCGGGAGACTTCGTATGGGGAATGGTGGGATCGGTTAAAAAGGTACGATGGGTTCGTTGGGATAGATTGATAAAGGCCAAGAAATCCGGGGGTCTTGGCTTGGGAAGTATAGAGGACTTCAACCTTGCTATGTTATCCAAATGGTGGTGGAGGTTTAAAGATGATCCGGGGCAATTATGGGTTAAAGTGGTGTCGGCTATTCATAACGCGGAATTAAGCAAAAAATTGGTCCCTGCCAAAAATACAATCCCGGGAGTTTGGAAGGATATTGTTGGGGTGGATGACGAGCTTCCCAAAAAAGGTATTTGGATCCATGACAAGCTGAAAGTTTCGGTAGGAAATGGCGAGCTCACTAAATTTTGGAAGGATGCTTGGATAACGGATATCCCATTGAGAGAACTGTTTCCGGATGTTTTTCGGTTAGTCGCTGCCAAAGACGCATCAGTTGCTGAATGCTCGAAAATTGTTGCGGGTCACATTTTATGGGACTGGAAATGGAAAGATCCTAATCGCTTGGAAGGCATATTAAGAAGTCTAGATGCTTTGAAGGTGATGTTACAACAGGCGGTTCTGGAAGAAAAGAAGGACGTGTGGAAATGGGCGAATGATTATGGAGTTGCCTTCTCGGTGAAATGGGTTAGGGGCGAGTTGGAAACCATGTGCGGGGTGCAGGACGATGGTGTGCGGCTGCAGTCCAATCCATGGGTTCCTTTTAAGTGCAACATCCTTCTATGGAGGGCCATGATGGGGCGGATAGCGGTCAAGAGTCAACTTGTTCGCAGGGGCATTATTGTCCAGGATGGAATTTGCAGCCGTTGCTGTTTGGCTGAGGAAGACGCGGACCACGTTTTTGCTTCTTGTCTTATGGCTAGAATTATTTGGTGGGAACTTTCGGTTTGGATGAGAATCGGATTTCCGGCAGACGCGTATACCTTAAAGGATTTAATGGAGAGTATAGTTAACAACCCCGGGTCGAAGCGATGGAAGCAGATTGTTTCCTCCGTGGCTTGCGCTGCTGTTTGGAGGATTTGGGAGGCAAGAAACGCTAAGTTTTCAACAACACTTTCGTTAATCCGAGAAGAACGGTCGAATTAATTAAGGAAGACGCCTTTTTATGGATTTGTAATCGGTCCAAGCTACCAAATCCGACTTGGGAGAAGTGGGTCGACTTTGATATTGCCATGTGTTTGTAGTTTGTTTGGCTTAGCTTGGGGTCCGGTTTTTTGGTGTTGTTTTTTCGGTTTTTGTTTGTAATTCCAGCGTCTCGCTGCTCTTTATATATATATATATATAAAGCGTTTTGCCGTTTAAAAAAAAATGATAGTCGTTTGAAAAGGTTTGATGCATTGTTGATTGATTGAATCCCGTCTGAAGTCGTGTAAATTGAAAATAGATGTAGGGTTTAGAGTTTAGACGATGGTTTGATGTCATTGATGACTTGGAAGTTGAGAAACATCTAAAGTCGGGTATAGATTATACATAAATGAGGTCTTATTAAAAATAACCAAAGGTTAAGATTGGGTGAAGCCAATAACTACGGTTTGAAAAAAGTACAAATCTGACCAGCCAGATTGGTTGAGTGGACCATACCAACCAGTTTTCACTGTTAACGGTTTGACAATTTTGTTTTAGTGGTTTAAGACAATTTTTTTAAAGGCATAATTTTACATTATAATTTTAAAAAGTAACAGGAAACATATACAACTTTTTATTTCTGAAATAAAAAATTTTAAACAATAAATGTTAAACAGCCAATCCAAAATTCCAAACCGTAAAACGAACTATAAACTGGCAAATTGTTAAAACCAGAATGTGAACAATATTTCAAACCAGCCAAATTGACCGACTTTTCTTGGTTCCACGGATCACTCAATTTTGTTGTTTAATGACCAGTTCTTTTGTTGTAATTAACATTTTATTAGGATGGTGAACTGAAAAGTGTGATTTAAGTTTACGAAGTTTCATATTTTCAAGTTCAACTTAGGATTCCAAAAATTTGGTTGCGTTGTTACGATTTATCTTTAGCTCAAAAACCAGAAAACTTTTGATGTTTATAAGAGCCACATAAAGCAAGTGCTTTTGAGTTTTGACCACCAAAAGAAGTGCCACAAATTAACTAACATAAAGCTCTTGTTTCTGAAAAGAATGAAAGCCAGACACAACAACATGTGATATCTTTAGCAACCTTAAAAAAACTAAAATACTATGTAGCATTATGGTTTAGCAACCCAAATACTATGGAGCATTATTATTTATTGTTAGCCACCAAGGTTGGAATACAAGGCTTAGCGACCGTAACTGCGTCACAAACTTTCATCACACCGCTCCACATACCGATAACAACAATCGCCACCATCCCACAAACATTTGTTGTCACTAGTCCAAGCAAGTTGCTAGGACAATAGCAAAGGGCCCTCTAATGATTGGCTCCCTTCAGAACATAAACTAGGTGTATAAATATTTTAGACATCCTAAGCGTGTAAAACAAATTTCGGTCCCCTCTAGAAGATGGCCATGTGCGGTCTTCCACCCTACACACCCTCAAAACCCTCCGGATTGCAGAATCTTCACAGTTCTTGAATACACTATAGCAGCCAAAACTGTTGTCAAGAAGGTAATCTGCTACGTAGACCATGGTTTCACGAGACACCTGAGCCGACCTCGCGCACATCAAGACGGTTCCAGTTCCGACCTCTTGACCACCTCTAGTGAAATGAACGACTTTGTCATCCCCACACATATGACATATAAATGTTGACACTATGCAAATACTTTAAGGGAATAATATGGGATCTAGCAGGGTTTGTTTTTCACCTTATAGAAATTGGTGTCATTAAGGGCATCAAGATTAAACAAAATGCATATGAGGCGAACCTGAAAACCTACTCAAACAAAAAACTGTTTGATATATTCGTATATGAGGCGAACCCGAAAACCTACTCAAACAAAAAACTGTGCCACAAAAATCGCGCAGCTCCAAGTCAGTCCAATAAGGGGCTGTTTGTTTTTTGCTCAGAAGCACTTCTGACCTCTTTTGTCTGCGCCGTACAGACGCGTGCAGACATTTGGGGTCTGCAGATTGTTTGTTTTTTGGAAGACCTTTCACTCAAAAAGGTCTTTCTGACCTCTTCTTGGTGCAGAGTTGTTCCAAGGTCTTCCAAGGTCTTCTAAGGTCTTCTCTTCATCCACCACCACCACCACCCACCCACCACCACCACCACCACCACCACCTACACCCACCACCACCACCACGGTCCACCACCACCGTCCACCACCGTCCACTACCACCAACATCCACCACCATCGTTCACCACCACCACCGTCCACCACCACGGTCCACCACCACCACTAGCACCGTCCACCACTACCATGGTCCACCACCACGGTCCACCACCACCGTCCACTACCACCAACATCCACCACCATCGTTCACCACCACCACCGTCCACCACCACGGTCCACCACCACCACCACTAGCACCGTCCACCACTACCATGGTCCACCACCACGGTCCATCATCACCACCACGGTCCACCACCACCGTCTACCACCAGACTGCTGTAAAAAATCAGTTTATTTAAAATTCAGTTTATTTCAGCAGCCTGCAGACATTAACAAACAAACAGTCTTCTTCTTGCAGACTGCAGACCTTTGGTCCGCCTCTTCTCCTGCAGATGTCTGCAGATGTGGTCCGCAGACTGCAGACCTTTTCCTGCAGAATAAACAAACAACACCTAACTGGGTTGCAAGATATAGATCGGATCGTGCTACCTCCTACTGGTAGCGTCAACACATTGAACCTTTCTTTTCAAAGAAGCCATTGACAACCTCTTAAACTAGTTAACCAATGCTGGACACTCTGACATAAATAAATGGTTAATGTGATTTATCAAGTTCGGTAAATTCTCAAAGATCTTTAATATGCAGGGGTGACAATAGTGTCGGGTTTAACGATTTCGCGTATTGCTAGGAACTAACACCCCAAATTACGGTCAAGCAAATGCTTTTAACCAAAAGAAGTGCCACAAATTAACATATAAAAGCTGTTCTTTCTAAAATGAAAGAAGACCCCACAACACATGATATTTATTAGTAATCTTAAAGCAATCCAAACACTAGGGAGCATTAATGCTAGCCACCAAAGCTGGAATACCAGGTTCAGCAACCGTGAGAGCACCGGTTGCTATCCTACGTGTCAGATCCTCCGCATCGACTTTCATCACATCCCTCCTCATACCAATATCAGCAGCATAACGACTAGCACAATACACACTAACAGCAGTCGCCACCATCCCATAAACATTTGTTGTCACCAGTCTAAGCGGTGTAGACAGAACTGCTGCAAGGGGCCCGCCAATGATTGAAACCGCCTGCCCGCTTTGACCCATCGTCCTTTGGTCAACAACAAGAAGCCCTGTCTTGCAATAAATTGCAAAATCTTCACAGTTGTTCTTAAACACATTATAGCAGCCAAACCCATTATCAAGAAGGTATTTTGCTCGGTGGACCACGATTTCATTCGGGTCCGAGAGTGCAAGTGTGCAGGTCCCACCACGGGCTTTTGCAAGAAACACACCTGGAGTGACCGCGTACTCAAACCGGTACAGAATCCCACCGGAAAGGAAACAGTTCAGACAAGAGGACACAACTCCATTGGTGTCATTGGTGTGGGTGCAGGTGGTGCAGGGGACTAGGGACCGGCGTGGACCTGAGCTAACCAAGAGCACATCGAGCACCGTTCCAGTTCCTACCTCTTGACCACGTCTAGTGAAATGAACAACCTTGTCATCACCAACATATATACCTGTTGACATTTATTCAAACACATTAAGGGAAGAACAGGAGATCTTTTACTTTAAAGTTTCATACAAACTTAAAATTGACCTAAAAAAAAATCCTATACGAAGATCCGACCAATCTATAATCATCTACTCCACGTCACATTAGTAAAAACCATCGATCAAAAAACCAAAATTAATAATAACAAATTTCAAACCGTATTTATCTCCCAAATTGGTGTCGTTCGCGCCGTGTGGCTCATGCGTCCACAACAGACAGTGTTAGAAGGACAATTACAATAAGGGGCAGGTAAACATAAAACAAACTGCGCCACAACCCTCTTTTTAGTAGCAAAACTGATCCTACTAAAAAACAAAATTACCACACCACAACTCCCTATTAAATAGCAAAACCGATCCTACTAAAAAAACAAAATTACTACACCACAACTCCGTCTTGAATAGCAAAACCGATCCTACTAAAAAACAAAGTTCTAGGTCCTAGGCGGTCAATCCCCGGACACAAATCTCCGTAATTAAAGTAAATTACTTTAATTTGGCGATTTGTGTCCGGAGATTTGTGTGGATATAACGCAATCAAATACCAGATATTAATTGATAAAGAATCAAACAAAAGTAAAAAAAAAAAAAAGTAAATAATAATAACACCGTGATGGGCGTAGATATAAGCAGTCCGCCATGAGTATATATGATCTCCTGGTTTGAGACTCGCTCTATCCAATCTGCATAATAATATTATTCATCAAATCATCCACCAACAACAAACATATAAACCGAAAAAAAAAACAAAAATTATGGAGAAAAAAAACCCACCTGTTTGAGAGCAGACCCATCAAATTATTCTCCTGTAAACGATGATGATGAATAATGGAGTCTTTTCACCGTTTCACGTTTAGTGTGTGTTTTTTTTCTTTAGGGAGGATAAAGTTTGGAAACCGTTTTGTTATAGCAATATTATAATAAGATTATTATTATTATTTGTAAATGACGATTTTGCCCCTTACACGGTCCTTCGTCGTTAAGGAAATTAATGGTGGTAGGGTACGGGGATGGGTGAGTATTCTGTCGGTAGAAAGCGGTGGTGAAACCGACACGTGGCAAGGTGACGGTTTAATATTTTGTGGGCTAATCTAGTGGGCTATTCACTTTTTTTTGAACAGTAGTGGGCTATTCACTTATGTGGGCTAAGTGAGGATATGGGGTTTTGTTGGGCTACATTTTTTGTTTTTCACCCATGACTTGGTTTGTTTTTTGTTGATAGTTGTTATAATGGGCTTTGGTTGATGGTGGTTTGGACGTTTGGTGTGTGTAGAGGTGTACAAAATACCCGAACCCGACCCTACCCGTAGGGTACGGTCAGGGTACACCCAACTCACCTAAAACCTGAAACCGGGTTTTTTTCTACCCGGTTTTATCTTGTAATGCTATTTGATTATCAATGAAGACTTAACTATCTATGTTTTTGTACCTACACCATTCCACCGTTTATTTAGAAGAAAAAATTAGTACAGAAGAAGCAGAACTATAATATCTTGTTGTAGTAATGGGAGTTGTTATTGATTTCAGTTTCTGATTCAAACAATCTTTAAACATAGTGTTGAGTGTTGACTAAACAATTTTGTCCAAAAATTTTAAATGTTAATATAGTGTTGACTGTTGAATATGGCAATATAGCAACGTAGGAACAAAACACACACACACAAACAACTATAAAAAAAGAAAAAAACACACACAAATAGGGTTTTTTATACCCGAAAATAGGTATCTAATACCTGAAACTGGGTATACCCGAAACCGGGTATTGAAAACCCGACCTGAACCTGGTATATAGGGTATGGCTTTTCACGAAAATACCCTACCCGAACCTGACCCCGTTATTTCATAATACCCAGTTATACCTTACCCGGTCATACCCAAACCCCGGTACGTACCCGAACCAGGGTATTCAAAAAACCCGGTTTTGTGCACCTCTAGGTGTGTGGATAAAACGTAATTTGCAACTTAATTATATTTTATTTATAAGATGAATAAATTTAGATATAATATGTTATAGGTTAAGTCCATCATCTTGCTTCTTGATCATTTTCCCCGTTAATCATTGTAACCAGTGTGGTAAATCCAGATGAAAAGTTGAGGGGTAGTGCGGATCAAAAAAATTTGTTCAGGGATAGCCGATACATAAAATGAAGAAGAAAAGAATTGTGCAGTAAAAGTGTACTTTGCCAAAAACTTGAGGGGTAATGGGATACCCTTGATGATAACTGTTGACGATATCGTTAATGGGCTTGATGGGGATTTTATAAAAGGTCCCTATCCAGGTCAAGTTCTTACTGCAGTTGGTATTGATCTTAATAATGGTATATTTACCATGTTTGTTATGCTATGGTAGAAGCTGAAACGTTATTTAATGGGTTCCTTTTTGTGATGCCTTGATGATGATTTGAATTTGGATATCAACTGATACTTTACCTTTGTAAGTGCTAGGCAAAGGATTAGTTTTACAATGCATTGGTGATGTTTCATTTAATTTATTATCATGTCAATAAAATATCTATCCTTTTATGTGATATACAGAGTATTCTTCCTACAATAGCAAGAGTATTTCCATGTGCTAAGCATAGATTTTGTCTCAGGAACATCTATGAGAATATGAGACAACAATTCAAGGTAAAGGCTTTCAAAGATATCTAGTGGAAACTTGTATCATCTACAATAGTTGTTGAGTTTGAAAAGGAAATAGAGGCCTTGAAAAGTGTCAACATTGACCGTCACTTTTGGTTATCTCATATCCTTCCAAATAACTGATCAAGGGCACACTTTTCTGATAAATGCAAGTGTATTTATAATTTTGTTACACTTTTCTAGTATTATCCCTCTCTTATTATAATTTTATTTAACATTGGTAATTACAGGTACGTAAGTATCTAATATGTTGTTCAACAACATGTGTGAGGTGTTAAATTCAAAGATACTTAATGGAAGAAACAGGTCCATCATTGCAATTTTAGAATTTATCAAAGAGTATCTAATTATGAGAACTGTCAATATTCTCAAAATGATTAATAGAAGTGACGGTTTGCAAACCCGATTCCCACCAGTTTGTTTGAGGAAATCAAGAAGGAGACCACTAGGTTACATATGGTTTCATGTTATTTGATACGCTACTAATTCGTTTGCTATATGTCCGAATACAATGTCTTCACATGTACACTGTGATGTAGAATAGGGAAAGACACTATCAGGTAATTGGCACAAGTAATCAGTTCGTGGTGAACATGGAACAGAGAACTTGCACATGTAGGAGATCGGAAGTCAATGGCATATTTTGCAAGCATGTTGTGGCATCTATTTGGAACAAAGCTTTACATGGACATGTGGACTCACTAGATAGCTTTTTCCATCCTGATTATAGGATGGATAGGTGAAAACAAGTATACACTTTCAAGATCTATCCAATCTAATGATAAGTCAATGTGGCCAAGATCTCATGTGATAACTACTCTAATACCACCTTATTATCATAAATTTGTTGGGAGGCCAAAGAAAGCAAGGATGAAAGCAGCTACTGAATTAGAAGATATCATAGAAGGCAGGAGATTAAGAATGGTTGGAACATCAAGGACTTTGGGAAAGTGTGGTAATACAGAGCATAATATCAAGTCATGGAATGGCAAGCAAGAAGATGGGACAGGTGGTGTTGGGATAACCAAAGTCAGCTATATGGTGTTGGGTCAAGTAAGGTCAAAAATGTAACACCCCAACCGATGGCGGAAACATCGGGATGTCACGTATTGATGATTGTTCAGTAGCTCATGGTAAATAATAATTTTCATTAATTAATTAAATGAATTACATACAATTGTTCTAAAAGAAACTTGTACATCAAATGAGAACTACTAAATATACATCTTCAAGCATTAACTCTAATCTTCAAGCAAGCTATAACCTGAAACATGTTAAGTTTGAAAATATTTTGGGTCAACAAAAGTTGGTGAGAATTACATAGGTTTGAATATTGAATAAAACTTGTACAATTTGAGTGTCATGGCAAGTCTAGTCCATATGTGAAAACAATACTACCCGGTAAATCGTGTGCATAATCAAACCTTGTGACTAGAATATTGTGGTCCATCCCATACAGATATGGTTCACTCGTTTTTGTTGCGATAACAATCACCCACGCTACCCATACTGGAGGTACACGTATCCGGGTGGGGTTGTCAGTCCAATAGATCTATCATTGTATATCGTTGGCTTGTACGGAGTTAATGATTATGCTAGTCTAATTGTGCTTACCATAGTAATGCTTAAGACATAATGCAACATAGAATAACATATAGACACTTATGTTGAATTGTAATTGAAAATGTAACATGATTCACCCCAAAATAGTGAAATGGTAGTAAAAAGGGGCTATGTAAACTCACCTTAGCACAAGTCTTGAATCCTTTGAAATAGTCTAAATGTGGCACAAACGATTCCAAGTATTACCCTAAGTTCAAGGCAATAAAATAAGTCTAAGTTTTCTAGTCTAAAGGTATTCTAGGGTTCCTAATTTGGGGATTGACAATTGATTAATCGTTGATTTTAGATAAATTGTTAATGAATTAATAAATAAAGAAATTTAAGAAAATAAATAATTAAAAGAACTTTTTGTAAAATCTTGATTAAGGTGGTTGTATTACAATGTTATAAATCTGAAAATTATTTTTAGAAAATTATTTTCTTAATTATTGAATATATAGTGTATTAATATTTATTTGTCAAAATATAGTATTAATGTCTAAAAATATTAAAATTCATAAAGTTTCAAATTAAAATTTATATTTCTATTCTAAATGAACAAAAATAATTTATGTAAATTTTTTATGTAAAAATAGTGAAAAACAGATTTATTATGAATTATTTATGATTAAAATAGCAAAAATTAATTAAAATTATTAAATAAACGTTTTTCTGAAATTAATATTTATTTCTGGAACATTTATTGATTTATAAGTTTAAAATAATTTTTGTGAAATTTTATAAAATCGTTTAGATATTTTTATAGAATTTTTAACTTATAAATGAATAAACTTGTAATATATATATATATATATATACTAAATAAATGATTTTTTGAAAAACTAAAGATTGTATGATAAACTTAACCATTAGAATAACATAGAATAATTTTTATAGAAATTATAAACCTCTTTTGGTATTTTAAAACTATTTTAAAAGATAAAGAGTAAAAAAAATATAAAAGAAAAGGTCTAAAAAAATTGTTACATGTGCCCGAACTCGAACCCAGGTCATTGGCCGGTCCTATGATTATAATCACAAGTCTGACCAACTGGTCTAGACTCTGAGAACCAGATTATTTGATTGCAATTAATTATAAAGGATGATTAGTGTTTATCATAAATTACCAAAATAAAAAGGGATGATGCCTGGGATCGAACCCCAGGGTGTACCAACTGATCTAAGGATCAGTTTGTGTTTAGTTTTATTCTGCGTTAGTTATAAACAGACATGACTGTAAGTCATCTTCCCCAAATAAGGTGTATGAACCCTAGATCTTTAATCAATTACAAAACGCGATTAAAACCCAATTAGCAATAAGGTTAATGATCTAGATGCGCCGATTAAACTACAGAAAACAAGAATTGAGATCAAACCTTAGAATGAAAGCTCTAATCAGCGAGTCAAAGACACGGTCAAACAAGCTCGATTCTTCGCGTATTGGTGAAAAACACAATGAATTAAGGATGGGGTTTTGATTTTAGGCACAGAGAGGTGATTTGGGAGGTCTCAATTTATAGTATAACACACGGGTTTAACGAATTTAAATTTGAATTTGAATGTTCGATCCATAAGCGTAATAAAAGGATTTCTGGTAAGTTTTGATTGGAATTGGTGTGGGAATTATGCCAAACAATCTGTTAACTATCTTCCTTATAATCAGGTGTCAAAAACGTGGGCTTAGAACTTGATTTGAAAAGGAATCGATCTGGGTGTTTGACTTTTTCATGGTTGACTAGCCATAATCTAGGAGGTGTTAAGTTTAAAACGTGTAGGATAACTTCACACAAAGATGGTGTAGCTCAGTTGGTTTGTGGGTGTGCGATATGTTGGTTGGACGCGGGTTCGAGTCCCGGCTCGAACATTTTATTACTTTTTCTAGCATTTTAATTATATAGACTATATTATTAAATACATATTATAATTATACAAGGTTAGAAAAAAAAGTTACGAACTATTTTTAAACATACCAAAACGTCGAGATCCACAATTAAATAATTATTAGTTTAAGGTGGTTAAAACAAATATTGTTTTTGAATTTATGTAAAAATTATCAAAAGAAAAATATATTAGGTAAAGTGGTGTTTTTTTTATTAATTAAAATTTTGGGGAAAATATGCGATGTTACAAAAAAGGCGGTGTCGGGATAAGCAAAAGTCAGCAAAGTGGAGTTGGGACAAGCCAAAAGCAGAAAGGAATTTGTGAAGCAAAATGTCAATCAGATGTATCAGTGATGTCACATTAGATGATATTACAAAACCCTAAATTTATTTTGGGGGAAGGTGATCATATAAAAGGGTGGGATTTAGGTAAAAAAAAAAACGGGTTTTCAATCAAGGGAGGTGAATGGACCATTATGTCCTTGGGGAGATCAATTATAAATGGGTTTATTAACTGGGTTATTGGAAATGCCATATACTGTTAAGAAACTGAGATATTGGAAATAAAATGAATTTTTTAAAAGACATGTTCAAGATTTTGGTAATGCATAAAGGACATAAAGTATAATTCTATCATAAATAAATTATAAACCAAAGTCTTATGCCGCTCGTATATCGGCCACAAATTTCTACAAATTAAACAACTTAAATCTAGAACTAAATTCTAATCGTAAAAAAGTGCGGAGTTTGAAAACAGTGAAATTCAAAGCAAAGATTACATTCTGATTGCAAAATGGCAAGGGAAAAAACATACAAGCATATCTAATAAATCTCATTCATAGCAAACTATTGATACGGTCTTGGAGGGTGAGATGATGGTGAACCTTACATCTATCTCAGAAGATGGAGAGTTTATTCTCACTAAGATCCCTGAGTTCAGAAAATCTCTTTTATATATGTAAAGTATATTGTAATGCAACTAACATAAAGTGGTAAAGAGATCCAAACTACAACAAATACTAATAATTGTAGTAGTAAACTACCGATAACACAAGTGGTGAAAAACTCTGGTGGTAAAAAATAAAAGGGCACAAAGACAAGAAAAAATAACTCAAATCCTCTTTAAAGTGTTTATATGCTTCATAAAAAAACACATACACAAAGACAATGTGACAAAGCTAAGACAAACCAACAGTTTAATCCCCAAAAACAAAGCTAAATTATGGTTAAACATATATATCAATTAGGCATACATGACTCATTATTACTCTTTCTTAGGGGTGAGCAATAAACGGTTCCAAACCGCGAAAACCGTGAAACCGACCCTGAACCGCTAGAACCGAACCGAACCGAACCGAACCGAACCGAATTAATGTTATAGGTTTCGGTTCTGGTTATCATATTTTGGCATAATCGGTTTCCGGTTCGGTTTCAGTTAGAACTGACGGGTCCGGTTAAGAACCGTTAGAACCGTTTTGAATTAAATTAAATATTTAAATATTCTATTATTAGTTTGAAATAGAATGTGTTGTTTCCTTCTTTATAGTTCTTAACACTTTTAAATTGTTTTACTTGGTAGGAATGTAGAGTATTGCCTTATGTGATGGTCAGCAGTCAGCACAGCTTCTTCTGACCCGTTTAATCTGTATAAAAAGAATGATCTGATCCAAACAAAACATATTTTAATACGTAAACTACTATACTTTTAGTAACCATGGTTAACACAAACTGTTGATAATTTTTTTAAGAAAAATCATTGTTTTTGTTTATTTTTTTATTTCATTATTAATGTTAATTTTAGGATTTTATTGACAACCGGTTCCGGTCTAGAACCGTTTCATGAGAACCGTTTCATCCGGTTCTGGAACCAAACCGTTTAGTAATTATCGGTTTCGGTTCACATATTTTGACATAAACGGTTCGCGATTCGGTCCGGTTCGGTTCGGTTCGATCCGGTTCTGAACCGTTGCACAGCCTACTCTTTCTAGACCATTATGATTTCTAATTTCAAATTACGTCTATTTACGAGCCATTATGACACTTTTAACGTAATATAATGCCTTAGTATAAACCTAATTAGTATCCCCACTTTGTAGCTCAGTGGTTGGTGAGCCTTTCTCACTTTGGTGAGAGCAGGGTTCGATCCCCATGGGATGTAAAGTGTGGGTATTGCCAAGTGATGGTCGAAACTAGCCTACTTGTAGGTGCGAGGTTCGATTCTGATGGCCCCCCGGTTTTCTAGTACCGTGAATTTACTCCAGAGAGGCTTGCCTCTTGGGAGGGTGCAACATCTATCAAGTGGCAGGTGGCGGGAAATTTTCCGGGTGGTAGCCCTAGCGCCCTTTGCACAGAGGGGCACTGCCTCTCGAGGGCCGGCCACTCCCGCGACACCAGGCTTTGGCCTGATGATGCCGTTGAGTGTGTGGCTAGGGACCCCCAGATACTTCTGGGGGATGTGATGGACTCTGCCACAAATAGAAAGTCACCTACTACAAAAAAATAAACCTAATTAGTATCGATCAAACATGATCAATCATAGTCAACCATGACAAAAAATAGTGAATTTATGTCCAATAAAAGGTCAATGGTGGTAAGTCTGCCCAAGCATAATGAATATGTAAAATTTTATGATACAAACCACAACAAATAGATCTGAGCCAACACAAACTCAAGATTATACAAGAAGATAAAACACCAGATGTAGGCGACAAAACAGGTGACAAAATCTTATTAAACCCAAACCAAAATATTGCCCCCCAAATACCCTGAATCTCTCTCAAATAAGAGAGATTCTAAAGAATAATGTGTCAACTGATTGTTTAGATCAGTTGACTTATCTCAAGGTCAATACAAACACTTACAGTCACAAAGACGACGATACAAACGATCGTACAACGATCAGACAAGGATTACACAGATGTAATCCTCACCACAATACCAAGACTGATCTTTACACAAGTACAGAAGATCAACAACAATGAGAAAACCCTAGACTAGAGAGTACAGAGAGATTATGTGAACGAATGAAATAAAACAAGAGAGATAATAATCCTTTTATACTGCCTCTCGAACCTTCCATCAGCTACTCTTACGATCAAATCTCAGCCATCCATATATAACAACCTGAAAAATCCCATCCGTCCAAATAATAACTCGTAACAATATCAGCTGGGCCATAAGGCCAACCAGCTACCACAAAACAATAAACTCAAAATATGAGCCCAATAATATGAGCCCAACTGTAAGCCCATTTAGAGGGACAAGCCCAAATAATATAACCTGGTTAAACATATGAATTGGACTCTGTATAATTTTAACATGCCCCCTCAATTCGTATGTTTAAACATGTCTCTCATCTTGAGATCAACACATAACTTCTTATGTTGCTGGATTCCCAATCCCTTGGTGAACCCATCAGCAACTTGATTCTGAGAGTCAATTTTTACAGTCTCAATTAACCCATTTGACACCTTTTCTTTAGAAAATGTATATCAATTTCAAAGTGTTTGACTTTCTCATGGAACACCGGATTAGCTGCTATAGATATAGCAGCTTTACTGTCACAAAACAACTTCATAGGAAGTTTAACAACAACTCCCAATTCACTAAGTAAATTCTTTAACCATAACAACTCACAGGAAGCAGAACACATTCCTCTATATTCTGCTTCAGCTGATGACCTGGAAACAGTACTCTGTTTCTTGCTTTTCCAGGAAACCAAACAGTTTCCCAAGAAAATACAATATCCAGTTACTGATTTCCTAGTCACTAAACACTTAGCCCAGTCTGCATCAACATACCCAATAAGACTGATGGTGTCACCTTTGCTAAAATTGATTCCCTTTCCCGGGATTCTTTAAGATATCTTAAGAGTCTTAAAGCAGTTTTAAGATGACCATGATTGGGTTTGTGCATAAATTGACTAAGATATTGAACTGCATAACTTATATCAGGTCTTGTCAAAGACAAATATATTAATTTGCCTATCAATTTTTGAAACCCAGTTATGTTGTCAATTAACACACTATTCTTACTAGTTTTAATATTAACAACATAACTTTGTTCAATAGGATTATTCACAGGCTTACACCCTAAATATCCAAACTCATCAAGTAACTCAAGACAATACTTTCTTTGAGTTAAGCAAACACTTTCCTTATCATATAAGACCTCTATCCCTAGAAAGTATTTCAATTTTCCTAAATCTTTCATAAGAAAGTTAGTACTTAACATTGTTTTAACATTGTCAATCTCAGTTTGACAATTACCAGTCAAAACAATGTCATCCACATAGACAAGAAGAACAAGAAACACATCTTGTTTAGACATCACAAACATAGAGTAATCACACATACTCTGAACAAACCCAATACTAGTCAAGACATCAGTTAGTTTTTCATTCCCTTTTCTAGGGGCCTGTTTTAAGCCATAAAAGGACTTAACAAGTTTACAAACTTTTGTTTCATTTTTTGTGTAATAACCCTCAGGCAGGGTCATATACACATCCTCAGTAATGGAGCCATACAGAAAGGCATTATTTATATCCAATTGATATAAAGTCCAATTATTTTGGACTGCAAGACTAATTATGCATCTAACAGTTACCATCTTAACAACAGGAGAGAAAGTCTCTCCAAACTCAAGACCTTCTCTCTGATTGTAACCCTTAGCTACAAGTCTTGCCTTATACCTTTCAACTTCTCCATTAGCCTTATACTTAATCTTATATACCCATTTACATCCAATGGGTTTCCTACCAACAGGTAAATCAGAAAGGACCCAAGTATTATTCCTATGTAAGGCTTCCATTTCAGAATTCATTGCCTCAACCCATTTGGGATCCTTGGCAGCCTCATTATAGGTACTTGGTTCAACATTTTGGTTTAAAACAGACACAAAAACCATATTATTACTAGACAAATGAGAATAATTAACCACCTTTTCAACACCATACTTAACTTTTCCCTCTACAACAAATTCATTAAACCTTCTAGGAAAAACAGACTCTCTAATGGACCTCCTAACAGTTCCCTCAGATGGGTTGTTCTCAACATTTGATGTCCCTGCATCATGGTCTACCCTATCAGAACTACTGCAACCTGGACTGCCAGGCTGCTGATCATCACCAAGGTGATGATCTACCCCCCAACAGACCTGGGAGTAGTTCCTGATTGCAGACTAGCTGGAACATCATGAGACACAGTTGGTTCCCCTTCATCATTGGGCAGATTATGCTTAGTCACTGATGAATCAGTAGTTGTCATAGACTCAATACTGTCAAAAAATTTTTAATGTGTAACACTAGGATCATTATTTTTAAAAACTATATTTTCCAGAGATTCTTGTTTGAAAGGATAAATTTCTTCATAAAATCTAACATCTCTAGAAAACTCAACTTTCTTAGAATCAAGACACCAAAGTTTATAACCTTTTTTAAAATTAGAGTATCCTATTAAAACACATTTTTCAGCTTTAATTGACAGTTTATCAGACTCACTTAACACAGTATTGAAACACAGACAACCAAAGTTTTTCAAATGACTAAGAATAAAGGAGAACCCAAATAAGACCTCATAAGGACTCTTACCTAAAAGGACAGAAGAAGGAACCCTGTTGATTAAATAAGTAGCAGTTAATACACAATCAGACCAAAACCTAAGTGGAATCCCACTTTGAAACAATAAAGCCCTAGCCATATTAAGAAGGTGTCTATGCTTTCTTTCAGCAACACCATTCTGTTGTGGTGTATATGCACAAGATGTTTGGTGTATAATTCCATTGTTATTACAAAAGGTTTCCATTTGTTTATTTACAAATTCACCACCATTATCACTTCTAAAAACCTTGACTCTTGACTTAAATTGAGTTTTAAGAAGTTCATAAAAGATGACAATATTTTCAAACACCTCACCCTTATTTTTTTTTAACAAATAACACCAAACAGTTCTTGTATAATCATCCACAACAGTTAGAAAATACCTATATCCTTCCCAGCTTGTGACCTTATATGGCCCCCAAACATCAAGGTGAACAATATCACCCACTTGTTTGGTTTTATGGTCACTGATTGGGAAGGGTAACCTGACCTGTTTAGCTTTGTGACATATATCACAAAGCTGAGAATCAGGCTTTCCTATCTTAAGGTCTTTACTAAGAATGGCTAAGACCTTATCAGAAGGGTGTCCCAACCTACTATGCCATAGGTTGGAATTCCCAAAACTACTAAAACAAAGATTAGAACTCACATTCTCACCAACAAAATACAAACCATCCTACTGATCACCAGTCACCAGGATTCTCCTTGATTTGGAATCCTGAATATAACAGTGATTCTCATCAAATAAGACACTCAACTTGTTGTCCTTGGACAACTTGTTGTCCTTGGACAACTTGTGTACAGACATAAGATTGACACAATATTCAGGTACCAGAAAAACATCATACAAAGTAACACCATCTGCTATATTTATGTCACCAATCTTGGTGACTTTAGCACTGGTGCCATTGGGATGTTTTACCTGAATATTGTAGCTAGACACATTAACACAATTAACCATAAACTTATCACTTTTGGTCATATGTTGATTTGCCCCCGAGTCAGTGATCCATCCACAACTAATGGCATTTTTTATAAAGCTAGAACAGTTAGAAAATCTTTCAAAAATCTGCTTTAGATTGGATATTTTAGACAAGGCAGAGAAACCATTAACATATATGTTTTTACCTCCAGAATTAGAACATTGTGGATCAATTGTTCCTTTCTCACTGATTAGATTCATCAACTTGGAAATCTGTTCAGAGAAAATGGCAAACCAGAAGTAGAAGACATAGGAGACTTAGGATTACTACTAGGGTTGTTAGACAGATTGGCTCTGGGAATCTGTCCAACAGCTCTTTTTCTAAAACCAGGGGGATACCCAACCAATTCATAACACCTATCTATAGTGTGACCCAACATGTTGCAGTGGGTACACTTGAGATTAGGGTTAGGGCCCCTAGCACCAGCCTTCCTTTTGTTATCCACAGGTTGACTAGATTTGGTCAAGAAAGCCATGTTCTGCCCTTTTGTGCTTCCACTAGAACCTCTATGAGATTCTTCTCTAGAGATAATAGAGAAAGCAGTCTTAATGGTAGGCAATGGCTCTCTAGTCAACAAGTTTGTCCTAACAGGTTGATAAACATCATCAAGCCCCATTAGGAACTGCATTAGCTTGATAAGAGCAGTAAAATCATTGAAGTCCTTAGATGCTTTGCAGGTGCAAGTAGGCAACTGTAAAATAGCATCTAATTGCTTCCACATAGTGTTAAGCCTATGATAGTACTCAGAAACAGTACTGCCATTTTGCTTAACACTATTGATTTTCTGATATAAACTAAACACAATAGAACCATCAACCTTGTCATAAGTCTCCTTTAGGTCAGACCAAACTTCACTAGCAGAATCAGAAAAAACTTGCCCTAGGTATAATTCCTCACTAACAGAGTTTAACAGCCAAGACAGAACAACTGAGTTACACCTATCCCATTGCTTTGCTAGCAGTTCATCATCATCAGGTTTAACACTAGTTCCATCTATAAAACGATAATTATTTTTTGCTTTTAATGCTAGTTTCATAGAGCTAGACCATACATTATAATTGTCTGTTCCCTTAAGTTTCAAACTGATGATAGACAAACTGCTAGTGTCACTGGGATGCAAATAAAGTGGGTCACTGATATCCAATTTACTTATCAGTGTACCCACATAACCAGTAAGATCAGAACCTTGGGGACCTTGAGGTCCTTGAGGACCTTGAGGTTCTTGAGGTGCTTCTGATCCACCAGACATAGTGAAAATACCACAAACAGATAGAGCACACCAAACAAAGAACAACTAGATACAGAGACAACACAACAATCCCTAATAGGACGAAGCTGTGCCAGGGGTCAGATAGTGGGTTCGTCACTCAAGGTGCCCACCCAGATCTTAGCACAGGAGTCCCTTATTATCTATATATATATATATATATATATATATATATATACTAGTATATATACAGATAGACAAGAACAATCAACAAAACAATCCAGAGAACAATACAAACCAGAGACAAACAACACAACAGACCAAGTATTGAGCCTACTCCGGTCCACCCTAACCCGGACAGTGCTCCTAGACATAACAATAGACCAAGAAATAACAGACAAGGAACAATCTCACCGAGATGACCCAAGTTAGGGTTTCTCAAACAACTCGTAGCTCGTAACCTTCACTTAGGGTTACGAACCAGAGAGCAGACTAGCTATCCAAGTCCAACCAAGTAGCCAACAATCCGTTAGACAATAAACACAAAGATACAGCGGAAGAACAAGACAAAGGATCGTTTTTAATCAAAACTTTATGATATGAGAGCCTTAGGCTCTGATACCATGTAAAATTTTATGATACAAACCACAACAAATAGATCTGAGCCAACACAAACTCAAGATCATACAAGAAGATAAAACACCAGATGTAGGCGACAAAACAGGTGACAAAATCTTATTAAACCCAAACCAAAATATTGCCCCCCAAATACCCTGAATCTCTCTCAAATAAGAGAGATTCTAAAGAATAATGTGTCAACTGATTGTTTAGATCAGTTGACTTATCTCAAGGTCAATACAAACACTTACAGTCACAAAGACGACGATACAAACGATCGTACAACGATCAGACAAGGATTACACAGATGTAATCCTCACCACAATACCAAGACTGATCTTCTCACAAGTACAGAAGATCAACAACAATGAGAAAACCCTAGACTAGAGAGTACAGAGAGATTATGTGAACGAATGAAATAAAACAAGAGAGATAATAATCCTTTTATACTGCCTCTCGAACCTTCCATCAGCTACTCTTACGATCAAATCTCAGCCATCCATATATAACAACCTGAAACAATCTCATCCGTCCAAATAATAACTCGTAACAATATCAGCTGGGCCATAAGGCCAACCAGCTACCACAAAACAATAAACTCAAAATACGAGCCCAACTGTAAGCCCATTTAGAGGGACAAGCCCAAATAATATAACATGGTTAAACATATGAATTGGACTCTTTATAATTTTAACATGCCCCCTCAATTCGTATGTTTAAACATGTCTCTCATCTTGAGATCAACACATAACTTCTTATGTTGCTGGATTCCCAATCCCTTGGTGAACCCATCAGCAACTTGATTCTGAGAGTCAATTTTTACAGTCTCAATTAACCCATTTGACACCTTTTCTTTAGAAAATGTATATCAATTTCAAAGTGTTTGACTCTCTCATGGAACACCGGATTAGCTGCTATAGATATAGCAGCTTTACTGTCACAAAACAACTTCATAGGAAGTTTAACAACAACTCCCAATTCACTAAGTAAATTCTTTAACCATAACAACTCACAGGAACAGAACACATTCCTCTATATTCTGCTTCAGCTGATGACCTGGAAACAGTACTCTGTTTCTTGCTTTTCCAGGAAACCAAACAGTTTCCCAAGAAAATACAATATCTAGTTACTGATTTCCTAGTCACCAAACACTTAGCCTAGTCTGCATCAACATACCCAATAAGACTCATGGTGTCACCTTTGCTAAAATTGATTCCCTTTCCTGGGGATTCTTTAAGATATCTTAAGAGTCTTAAAGCAGTTTTAAGATGACCATGATTGGGTTTGTGCATAAATTGACTAAGATATTGAACTGCATAACTTATATCAGGTCTTGTCAAAGACAAATATATTAATTTGCCTATCAATTTTTGAAACCCAGTTATGTTGTCAAATAACACATTATTCTTACTAGTTTTAATATTAACAACATAACTTTGTTCAATAGGATTATTCACAGGCTTACACCCTAAATATCCAAACTCATCAAGTAACTCAAGACAATACTTTCTTTGAGTTAAGCAAACACTTTCTTTTTCATATAAGACCTCTATCCCTAGAAAGTATTTCAATTTTCCTAAATCTTTCATAAGAAAGTTAGTACTTAACATTGTTTTAACATTGTCAATCTTAGTTTGACAATTACCAGTCAAAACAATGTCATCCACATAGACAAGAAGAACAAGAAACACATCTTGTTTAGACATCACAAACATAGAGTAATCACACATACTCTGAACAAACCCAATACTAGTCAACACATCAGTTAGTTTTTCATTCCATTTTCTAGGGGCCTGTTTTAAGCCATACAAGGACTTAACAAGTTTACAAACTTTTGTTTCATTTTTTGTGTAATAACCCTCAGGCAGGGTCATATACACATCCTCAGTAATGGAGCCATACAGAAAGGCATTATTTATATCCAATTGATATAAAGTCCAATTATTTTGGACTGCAAGACCAAGACTGATATTCTCACAAGTACAGAAGATCAACAACAATGAGAAAACCCTAGACTAGAGAGTACATAGAGATTATGTGAACGAATGAAATAAAACAAGAGAGATAATAATCCTTTTATATAGCCTCTCGAACCTTCCATCAGCTACTCTTACGATCAAATCTCAGCCATCCATATATAACAACCTGAAACAATCTCATCCGTCCAAATAATAACTCGTAACAATATCAGCTGGGCCATAAATCCAACCAGCTACCATAAAACAATAAACTCAAACTATGAGCCCAATAATATGAGCCCAACTGTAAGCCCATGTAGAGGGACAAGCCCAAATAATATAACATGGTTAAACATATGAATTGGACTCTGTATAATTTTAACAGAATATAGCTCAAATAATGGTCAATACTAGTGGTGGACCGTGGTCAGACATAGTGCTACATAGTTGAGCAAAGCCGAGGGATGAGATCGGTACTTTACCCGCACCTATACCCATACCGAAAATACCAGTACCGAATTTGAATAAAAGTGGGTACCGAGTAGGGGTGTAAACGAGCCGAGCCGAGCCCGAGCCTAACTGTGCTCGAGCTCGGCTCGTTATGGTTTTATGAAGCTCGAGCTCGAGCTCGGCTCGGTTCGAGCCTATAATCTTGAGCTCGAGCTCGGCTCGGTAGCAAAATCAAAAGCTCGACTCGGCTTGAGATCGCAAAAGCTCGGCTCGCGAGTATTATTAAATGGGCCTATGAAATAAGGACTTGGGCTTTGGAGATGTGGGCTATAAATTATAAGAGATATATAAATAACTTGTAATTATGTTTGGGCTCGTTAAGGCTCGCGAGCCCAATCGAGCTTTGTATATAGGGCTCGAGCTCGGGCTCGATAACTAAACGAGCCATATTTCAGGCTCGAGCTCGGGCTCGGGCTCGTTAAGGCTCGACTCGTTCGAGCTTTTTACCGAGCCGATCTCGGGTAGCTCTCGAGCCGCTATGTGTCATTTACACCCCTAGTACCGAGTACCGTACCGAATATATAGGTACGGTACGGGTATCGGTACCGGTATTTCGGTACGGTACCCGTTTTGGTACCATTTTGTTATTTTTTCTTTTTTGTGCACTCGTAGGTTTACCGAGTAGGTAAACAATTACGAGTATCAATACTATACGGGTACCAAATTGAAAAATTTGGTATGGGTACCAATATGGTACATGTACCAAATAGGTAAAATTGATACGAATACTATAAATACCATAATACGAAGTAAAACATATAATCAAATTCAATAGTATATAGAATTCGATACTCGTACAATTTTTACCCGTACCGATACCGAAAGTACCGAATACCGAAATCAGTAAAAGTGGGTACCGATATCTATACCGAGTACTCAAAATCGGTACGGGTACGGGTACCGGTACAGGTACGGTATAAGTACAGGTATAGGTACTCGGGAAAAAATGTTCATCCCTAAGCAAAGGTATATACAATCCATTAAGACTTCTTATGGACCGGGACCGTTATGACTTGCAATGACTCATTATTATTTTACTTACAAGCCATTATGATATGTATTAGCATCACTTTTTTTTTTTAATAAAAGGGGTCATGGATCAGCTGCTAAATAACAAATGCAAGTTGGTAGCTAGAATGCAACCATGAATCGACGCAAAAAAATGGGTCGCAAATCAGTCACTAGAAAGCCATCAATAAAATGCGGTTGTAAACCGATCACAAACGAGATGACGCTAACTTTAGTTGTTAAAGGGGCTGCAAATCAGTAGCTGACCACAAGCTGCAAATCAGTTCCTATACTGTGGTAGCTAACCGGTCGTGTTATTTAAAATTTAAGTGCTTTATAAGGGCCGTAAAATGCTCACCACCAGAGAGACATATAGCTATCGCAAATGCGATTTTGCATGGAGGTTTTTGCCACTAGAACTATAGTAGAAGAAAAAGAGACTACTTTGCAACCACTATGCCATCAAAACTGCGTTAGCAAATCCATATATGTTTAGTTGTTCATCTTTGACTAAGTATTTATCGTTTTGCCTAGCCTACATTGTTTTCCTTGATATAAACATGCTTAAAATTGTGCTGCTTTAATGAATTTCTTTTGAACTATATTATAATTATATTTGACAGTTATATAAAATAATTAAATACTTCTATGCAAGGACTCAACTACATATGTTTTGGTTGTATATTTGCAACTCTCTTTTTCGAACAACAGAAGTGTCATGCCTTTAATTAGGCTCTGGGTTGTACCTTAACAGCAGAGCCGGTCCCGGGGATTTAAGTGCCTCGTCCAACCAAGCAAAAGAAAAAAGGCCCTTAAGCTATAACGAATTATATAAGGTGATTTATATAAATAACGATTAATGTTATAGCAATAAACATAGCAAACATATAGTATTACGATGACATACCATATTAACTAACCAATGATTTGTAAAGCTCTTCTACGTTATTGACAACAAATGTTTGATCACCTATTCGGTGTTTATAATTTCTAAGATTTCGTTCTTAATAAGTCTTTATTAGGACATTGTGGATCATAAGTAAGATTTTAATAAAAAAACTCCTTTGTGAATATGAATTTTAATTTTACATTTGAAAACAACAAACTTATATTAAGAACTTGTATTGCTAGTTTTTATTTATCAATCAATGTACTATAAAAAACTAGAATGTTATTCAAATATTAATAAAAATAGACTTATCAGTAGTAAACCATAACCTAAATGAAGGATAAACTTATAAACTAAAAAAAAATCAACGGAAACAGAAACGTCAAAATCTTTAATATTAAGTCAAATTAATTTTTTTTTGAAATTAGATAGTTACAAACTTACAATTACTTAGTTGAACTAGTTCTATACATATAATAAACCAAAGCCATTTTAATGACATGGCACTCAAAGAGGCATTCTCCTCTTTAAGTGTGTCATGTGTCATCCCATGTGGCATTGAGATATTTTAGTAAAAAAATAATTTAAAAACAAAATTAGATTTTTCTCTCTTATGTTTCCTCCCATAATTTTCAAACGTTAATATCTTTTATATACGAGATTTTTTAAAGAAAAAATTACACTAAATTAACGAGCGTTTTATTATCTTTCCAACGAGTACCATAGTGCTATATAAAAAACGGAGAAACAAAAAACGACTATTTTTTGTTGGGTTTTGTTCAAACAGGAAAAAAAAAACACAAAGTGTTCAAGTAAATCATTAATCATGTATAGGCAAGTCACTAATTATGTTCAAATCAGTAAATATGAATTCTATTTTCAACATGCGTTAGCATTGGAGTTATACATTGTTTTAGGTTAGATATTAATATTAGAGTTATACATTGTTTAAGGTTAGGCGTTAACATTGGAGATATATTTTTAATTGTTTTAGATTAGCTGCTACCCGAAGCTTTCATGCATGTAACTGTAAAGCGCATCATTCTATTTCTTATGTAAAATTAATATGTCATATTAGATTTTTCAACCCCGGGACGTTTCCGGGGTATAATCTAGTTAAATATAAATATAAAACATATGGAATTATGTTGGTCACGGCCCCACTGGCTCATTTTAATTAGATATTATGGTTATGGGCCGTATGGCATAAATTTTTAAAAAAGCCCACTATATGTTAATATTATTTGGAGGGTGTTTGGGATTGAGTTTGGAAATGCAAAAGTACTTTTGGTTAAAAGTGCTTATTGGCTTATGACTTTTTGAAAAAGAGTTTTAAAAAAA
Organism: Ambrosia artemisiifolia; assembly: GCA_032199755.1. Lineage (NCBI taxonomy): Eukaryota > Viridiplantae > Streptophyta > Magnoliopsida > Asterales > Asteraceae > Ambrosia > Ambrosia artemisiifolia. The sequence goes on from CM063517.1 coordinate 22,114,329, forward strand.
GTGTTTTGATTAGCTTTTGGGATGAGAAACGTCAAAAAGTCAATAGATTGCTATTTTTTAAGTGTTTTGCTTAACTCATTGTGAATATTGGTTGTATGGATGGTAAATTTGTAAATTTTTTTTTCCAAAAGTCAAAAGCTAGGATTTCTAACTTTTCAAAAATAACTTTTCCACCCTTAAAAGCCAAAAGTCAAAACAGAAAGTGCTTTTGGGTTACACAAACAGCTTAGACTGGGTGTAGTGGGGCTCCATGTATAGCGCCCGGGCTGAGGTGGACAAAAATGGCGCCCCCCACACCATTACGGGGGGGCTCCATTGGGGCTTTATAAAGTGGGGCTTTATTAATATAGCGCCTGAATAATTTTGTCCCCACCAATCAGAGCATGCCACCTCATCCCCTCTCTCTTTTTATTATTTTTTTATTCTAAAAGATATAATAAAATATTAAAAGGGGCTTTATATATAAAGCCCCACCACTACACCCTTTTTCCACTTTATCTCTCCATGCTGACTCAGCAGCCACGTGGACCAATCAGGAAGGGGGGCTCCATATATGGAGCCCCCCACTACACATGGTCTTATTGACTTATTGGCTTTTTGGAAAAGCTAATAAGTCAATAAGTTGTTTTGAAACTCAATCCCAAACACCCTCTTGGTCATCCACTTCGACTTCTTCATTTATTACTTGTAAAGCCGCTGCTGTAACTTCCGATCAAAAAGAAATTCCGACCATCCAACTTCACTCTTCTCTTTTCTCGCCTATTCTCTATCACTACCCAAAATAAATTCCGCTGATGTCGATGTGTATATATATATATATATATATATATAAATATATAAAGAACCAGGCCCCTATAAGAAACGGGCCTCGGCCGGGGGTGCGGCTCGCCCACCCCTGGGGCTGGCACTGCTTAACACAAAGAGTGTTAACGCTAATTAACTGTCATTTTAGGTAAATTAAACTAGGATTTCAAGATTAATATGAGACATTATGTGATCAAGATTATGTCAAGTATATTCAGGTAATTAGATTAATATATTTTGGGTGGACAATGTTCGTGATGTATTTTCGGAAATGCTCGGTTTTGTTCATTTATGCCTGTTTGTGTTCATTAGTGTTTATTGTTTTTTTTGTTCGCTTTTGTCCGATAAATAAATTTAGCAAATAAAGACAAACGAATACAAACACATACATTTCCTTAACAAACGAACACAAACAAAAACCTCGTGCGGTAATTGTTCATGAACAGTTCGTGAACACGTTATTTTCTCAACAAACACGAACAATACATCTCGTTCGGTAAGTGTTCAACAGTTCGTGAACACGTTATTCCCTTAACAAACGGACATGAACAAGACCATGTTCATGTTCGTTTGGTTCGTTTACGGCCCTAGTGACCTCTTTGACTTTCGAAAAGATAGTAAAAAGTTTCATGCCTTTATTTGTACGGTAAAACATTAACTCAAATCAACTATAAAGTTACCAAATAAACATCTGAATCTTAATTATGAATTTTAACTTATTCACATGTATCTTTCTTACCGTCTTATTGCGTGTGACTTTCTTATTTCCCCTTTTCAACAATGCATACATTTAAAATTGAAATAAGTTATACTAGTACGAATCCATTCAACCCCCACATAATAACTTTATTAATGGTAACAATTAAATAATTAGTGGTGATCAGCTATAAAAGCACAAGATGTGAATGCTGATCAACTTATTTTTATTCAGTTTGTGCACTTTCGGTCAAAAGGAATATATATATACCATAGTTTGCAGTTCCATCGTCCTTGGTGACATTTAAAATGATGAGTGAGACAAAATCAAACAAATTCTGGACTCCTCTTTTTACCTAACTCAAATCCTAATCTCGGGTTTCCAACATTCAAGCATATTTTTATTATTAATCGACACTGAATATTCTTAAAGTGTTATCAACTCTGGGTTTTGGCAACAGGGTTAATTTGATCTCCTTTATGCTTTTTCACACATATTATTTAATAGTATTGGGTTGGTAATGAGTTAATGTAGGCATATGTCATGCAGCCGATCTTTACATATTTTGGTTTCTGACACTGTTAACTTAATTATTTGATTTGATTATTAAGGGCAAATTAAGAAAATTGCTTGATCAGGTTTTTTTTTTTAAAGGTTAACTTCATTAAAAAACAACCATGAGTGGTCCTCAAAGCAAGGACCCCCGGGCTACCAAACGATATTACATCAAGTTCAACGGGTATTTACACCAAGCATTTCAATCTAACACTTTCATTCTACCTCTATGTCTATACCAAAAATACGACGTCATTTTGATACTTTCAAAAACTTCAATAGCTCTCCGCCATTTTCCGTTAAAAATGCTATCATTGCGTTGGATCCAGATCAGCCAAATAGTAGTGAAAATAATGCCTTGTAAAATGTCTTTAGCATGCGTGGCATTCGGCTGGAGAGAAGTGACCTGCTACAGATCGGCCACATCAAAGATCAACAAAGGAGATAATCTGCACCATGATTCAATTCGGCTCCATACTTCTGCAGCGAATAAGCAGCCTGTGAAAAGATGCGTGGTCGTCTCAATACCCTCAACACACAACCCACATATCTGACTCAGAATGTTTACCCCTCGTTTGCATAATTCAACTCTAGTCGGTATGCGGTTCATGGTAGCCCTCCAAACCAAAATCCTGCATTTTAAAGGCACCCATACGCTCCAAATTTTATTAGTATTGTTAATGGTCCTCGGGTAGCTCGCCACCAACCGTTTAACGTTGTTGACAGAAAACTCTCCCGAGGCGTCTCCCTTCCATCTCCAGCCGTCCTGGCCTCCTTTCCAATCAAAGTCATATAAATCGGACATAAGACTAAAAAGTTCCGAAACCTCTTCAGCTGAAGACGGGTCAGAACGCCACTCCCACTGCAAAGTTTTGTTACCATCAGAAACCCGCAATCTGTCCGAAATAGGCACCCACTTTCTCTGCTCAAGTCTAAATAAGTGCGGGTAGACTAATCGAAGAGGCTCTTCTCGAATCCAAGAATCCACCCAAAAGCCAATAGTTGACCCGTCACCAACGACACCCTCAAAATAACTACGAAGAGTATTACCATTCCATATCTTTTCCCCTATCTTTACAATCTGCTTCCAACAACCGCTAGCCGAGGAAGTACAAGGAAGTAAAGACCAAGCGCGACTAGAACCATGACACCCGATCACAACTCTCTTCCATAAGCAATTACCACCATTTTTAAAGCGCCACGCCCATTTTAAGAGAAGCGCATCATTAACATCCTCTAGCTTAGAAACTCCTAAACCTCCCACGTTTTTCGGATTCGTAATGATGTCCCAAGCGACCGAATTAATCTATTTATCCTCACTACAACCCACCCATAGAAAGCGTCTCATAAGCGTCTCACTACAACCCGCCTTGAGGACCGCGTTTTTCGGATTCTAAGACCGATTTAGTAAGTATCAACCGGCCACCAATAGATAAATGTTTGGCTTTCCACCCGGCAAGACGATTCTTCATAACTTCAATAACCACATTCCAACTATTAATTCTAGTCATTTTATCACCAACTCTAATCCCCAAATAATCGAATGGAAAGGTACCTTGTCTACACCCCAAAATTTCCATCATACTATCAACCTCCATGTCTACCGTGCCAATCCCGAATAAGTTCGACTTGTGGATGTTAATCCGAAGACCCAAACATAAATAAAAAATTCTGAGGATCCTAGCCGTAGCTTGCAGATTATCTCGGGACCATTCACCCATAATAAGCGCATCATCTACAAAGAAAATGTGATTAATATCCGTGCTATCAACCGGAAAATTAATACCTTTAATCATACCAATATGTTTCGCTTTTTCCAACAACCAAGATAGACATTCCATAACAATAAGGAATAAAAAAGGAGAGATCGAGTCACTTTGTGGAAGACCCTTTAACTCTTGAACTGGAAAGTCGGGGAATCGTTAACAAGCACCGAAGCGTGAGCTGACTCAAGAATACCCTTTATCCATTTGCACCAAATCGAAGGAAAACCCATTTGAGATAAGATGGATAATAAGAAACGCCAATTGACATTGTCATAGGCTTTCTCAAAGTCAATCTTCAGAAGGAAAGCCTTTTTCTTCTTGCGCTTCAACCACTCCAAAACTTCATTAACCACGAGGGGCCCATCAAGAATAAAACGATCAGACAAAAAACACGGATTGATTCTCCGAAATAACCTTACCCAACACCTTCTTTAGGCGGTTAGCAAGAATTTTTGAAATGACCTTGCTAATCACCCCAATCAGAGTGATGGGTCTGTTATCTTTGAGGCCTAAAGGTGATTTAACCTTAGGAATCAAAGTACTAAAAGCAGAACCACAACCCGGATTAATAATACCAGTCTCATGAAAATCCACCATGATACGAAAAAAATCGTCCTCTAGCACTTCCCAAAATCTTTTAACAAACCGAAAGTTAAACCCATAAGGACCCGGGGCCTTACCAGAACCACACTCAAAAACAGCGTCTTTGATCTCCTGTTTAGAAAAATAAGCAATCAACGAAGAACTATCCTGCTCATCAATTCGTCTCACCCCATCACAAATAATATCCGGTCGAACTGCGACATGTTCTTTAAAATGAGACCGGAAAAAACATGAAACTTCATTCTTTATAACAACCGGTTTGGAAACCCACTCACCTCTAACTTCCAAGTCCGGTATAACATTTCTCGCTTTTCTACCATTAATAATACTATGAAAAAAGTTGGTGTTTTCTATAAAGCTCAATATCTTGCAGACTCTTTTTACATTCCGTCCAAACCCATAATTCCGCCTCCTCCAACTCCTTCTGTTCCTTTAAACATTCCATATCTTCCATTTCTTTCTTAAGCCGGTTCTCATCTTCGGTATCTTTATTTCTGCATTCTTTGATCTACACAGCAAGCTTGCCGTGAAGAACTCCCAATTTTCTCATAAGATTTAAATCAGCCGGACCCTCGTTAACCCACCCAATAAAACCGAGTTAACCACATCTACACAGCCGGGTCTATCCAACCAAGAGTCAAACCATCGGAAGGGTTTCGGGCCAAAATTTGTATTAATCAAGGACAAGCATAAAGGCGCGTGATCAGAATGTAATCTTTTAAGTGCTCTAACACTCGCGGTTGGCCACTAATTAAAAATACCATCACAAACGAAAACTCTGTCAATTCTGCTCAATTTACAAAGCCCTCGCCTATTAGCCAAATAAGTAAAGTTCAAACCTTTCAAATTATACTCCCGAAGACCCGTATCATCCAAGAAATCATTAAAATATCTAGCGCATACCGGATCAAAGCATGAATTCTTTCTTTCAGATGGCTCTCTGACTGCATTAAAATCACCAAAAACAATCCCCCACCCATGACCCGTATTTATCACTTGACTAATTTTTGCCCATAAATCCCTTTTATCTCCATTGTTTTGTGGCGCATATATACATTAATCACATTAAGACGACTCAAACCATCCGTTAATAATCCAGAAACAAACAGAAAATTGTCGTCTTTCACCACAAAATCTTTTAACAAAAACTTTGGATCCCAAATGCTAAGTAAACACCCCGAATTACCAATCGAATCCACCTTTTCAAATTCAAAACCAGACCCTCCCCAGAACTTCGAAACCATACCGACACTGACATTACTAGACATAGTCTCCTGTAAACCGATAAAAGACACCCCCAACTCGGCTTTCAAGCTACTAATCCAACCAGCTTTGTTACCCGAACCCAAACCCCTAATATTAACGGATAAACAATTAATTTGTTACCTATTTGTAACCCCTCGTTGATAATCGATTCCAGAATCAAATTGTCTTGTATTTCAAGGTTTATACCCAACTTACCTCCCATAGCCTTTGTAGCATCAACCTCCAATTTACGCAATTGATCAACTGTGTTAGTAGCATCTCGAGCTAAGTCATCCACTTGCTCCGAACGAATAGCCTCATCGACCTCAGGGACAACGTCTACTGGGACAACGGGAACCGAATTAAGATCGAAATCAACATCCTCTTCTTCATCTGATACAGACTCTACCGAAGACGGGTCACTATCAGGAATACCCAAAAGGCTATTAAGCCCAAATAAGTCTTTGTCTTTTTGCTTGGGCTTCTTAACAGTACTTTGACTTTCATTGCTGCTGGTATATGCTGGACTGGGCCGGCCCATATCAGATTTTTTGCCTTTTTTTCTTTTAACTACTTTAGAAAATCACCCACGTCTTCAACAATAATCTGGTCAAAATCGAAATTATTAGCTGGCACAAAATTAGGCACCAAATCATCCTTTAAAGCTTCACAATTCAAATTCTTTCCACTAAATGGGTTTGATTGGCTATTATTATCAGCATTAATATTACAATTACTACTTTCCAAAACTACTTCCATGACATTATCACCATCTTCGACAGGACAAACCGGTTGAACCATCGGCGACTGGACATCATTGACTTCTACTTGTATCGTATCTTCACCTGGAACATGATCGTCTTTGCTATCTTCAACTGAATAGAAATCGGGAAGCCAATCGCCCAACTCTTCATTGATCCATACCCTGAACTTACGATTCTTCCACTACATTAAAATCTCCTCGGACAGTCTTTTTCCATCACCAACCAAAACCGCAACATAATCGAAGGATAAGTCAATATCTGAATTCGCCTTACAAGCTTTATGGACTACTTAATCAAACAAACTACCGACTTCGTTGATAACATCATGGGTAAACAAATGCAACGGAACACCATGCACCTTTACCCAGGCCAACCTCTCGAAACTCAACGACTGGCCTTCCCATAAACAACTAGATAGAACTTTATCATTAATCTGACTGACGGCCTCAAGAGCATGAGCAGCCATACTCGGATCATCAAATGAAATCAATAAATTAAGGCCGCCAATATATTGAACCTTACCAGAGCCCGGACACATACCATTCAAAATGAGATAAGTACTTTTCAACGCTTCCACATCGACCATTCTAACGATTATTGCTCTTCCACGCAACGTAGAGAAACATTTACTTGATCATCAACAGTAATAGTTCTCCCTACAAGCATGTGTTTAAACGATCTTTCTCCTGAATCAAACTTAGAACCCATTTTATCCGTACCCTCGTAACCTTTGTTGTCTCATACTTCTTCGGGATCGACTTGTTGCTTGCTGTGTTGATTTCTCCATCTTCCAAAATGAAACGAGCAACGTTGAACCACAACTTACTATCCCCCATACGAATGCTTCTCAGACTTCTTAGTAAATCCAGTCTATCTTTCACGTCCAACATAGAAACAAAGCCAAACCGATTGCCTCTCTTATCTCTTTTTCTTGCAATATAAAGATCAAAAATCTGTCCAAACTCACGAACTCTACTCGCTAAATCGGCCCCACTACATCCTTCCGGTAGATTGGTAACAAAGATCTTCGTAATACGACGTTGAACGGACTCCAGAATAGGTTTCCGGCGGTTTTCCGCTTTGCAAATAGTAGTTATGTAGTTATGTATAAACCGTATTTATAAATATTGTAATTAATGCCAAATCTAAATACGAGTACCCTAGTGTAAATACATTAGAACGTGGGTATTTATGTTTTTTTGGACACACGTTGCGCATTGCATGTTTTGAGTAATTTATTTTTAATACCAATTTATTAATCCAACTAATATATCAATTCACGAAGAGCAATTGAATATGAACAAAAGAATTAAGATACACAAACAACAATCACCAAAGCTCTTTTGTAGAGGGAAATCTAACTCGGCTGACCTTAAACTTTTCTCCATCCAAATCACTAAGTAAGTTAGTATTTTTTTGTTAAATTGGTGTTGGTTAATCAATTGCCATTGTTGCTAATTGACCAAACCTTAGAGACTGAAACTAAAATTAACACACAAACAATAATATATAAATATATACACATATATGTAGATAAAAGGTTTTTTATGTGTTACTTTTCTTGTATTTGGTTATTTTTTTAGTATAGTTTTTTTTTCTTTTCTTTTTTACTTTTGTTACCTACATATAAAAGTTTTTTTATACACACTAGTGGGTGCTCACGTGATGGAGCCGAAAACACAAATACTAATAATCATATAATATCTGAATTTAGAAAAAAAAAAACCATAGTAATACCACATTCAAATTAAGGAGAATAAAATGTTTATTTTTTATGACGTACTATTTTAAATTATATTAGCACGTAAGAAAATTATTGTCCTGCAAAAAACACATTATTAGAGTAACCGGTGTGGGGCGGGAAGGGCCTTCATGGAGGGGGGGGGGGGGGACACCGCCCCGGTAGGGCGTGGAGGGGGGGGGGGGGAGGGGGAAGGTTGGGCGGGGAGAATTGGTCGGGCGTGGGGGGAGGTGAAGGGACAAGTGGCGGTTGATCATTGGCCCATTTCAATATTACCGTTGGAGTTAAAAAAAAATTAAAAATTTCAATGTTATCGTTGGCAACGGTTCAAAAAATTTTTTTTGAAAAATTTATATATATATATATATATGTATATATATACTCTTCTACCCAAACCCACACTCTCATATTTTTATAAAATCCTCTCCAAACTATCATTTTTTTAAAATACTTGCAAGATGTCGGACCAATCTTCAAGTTCGTCTGATGCGTTTGATCTACTCGCTTTGGAGTCCTCATCCGACGACGGCGCGGAATTGATAATAGCTACCGTTCAGAAAGTCGTTGAAGCTATAGTGGATGATGAAGGGATCTCGGAACCCAAGCGTAGAAAGTATATACTTCGTGAACGACAAGTCGCAAATGATTTATTGGTACGTGATTACTTCTTGCCCGAAGCAAGATACGATGAAAAAACTTTTAGGCGGCGTTTTTGTATGAGTCGTAATTTATTTTTAAGAATATCAAACGATTTAGAAAATAATTACGAATATTTCCAACAAAGGCCCGATGCGCGTGGTGAGATGGGATTTACCACGTTGCAAAAGGTCACAGCCGCGCTTAGACACTTGGGTTACGGACAAACTTCCGACGTAATGGACGACTATCTAAAGATGTCGGAGCGAACGGCTAGGGAAACTCTCCACTATTTTTGTTCGTACGTCATTGAACTATATTTAAAAAAATATTTGAGAAAACCTACGTTTAGTGATGTATAACAACTTTTGGAGTTCCACGAAGAAAAACATGGTTTTCCTGGGATGCTCGGGAGTTTAGATTGTATGAAATGGGAGTGGGAACTTTGTTCAACTGCATGGCAAGGTCAACACTCAAGCAGATATCATAAAAAGCCTTGTATGATGCTTGAAGTGGTTGCATCACAAGATCTTTGGGTTTGGCATGCGTTTTTTGGTGAGCCCGGTTCGTTGAACGATATAAATATTATTAATCAATCGCCAATTTTCAACGATCTTGTAAATGATGTTGCACCAAAAGGAACTTTTTTCGTAAACGGGGTAGAATACAAGTACGGGTATTTGTTGACAGATGGAATTTACCCTGAGTGGGCCGTGTTCGTCAAATCTTTTACACGGAGGACTACGTTAGACTCTAAGCGAAAAAAGTTTAACAAAGCTCAAATGGCTGCACGGAAAGACATTGAGCGAGCTTTTGGTTTTTTGCAAAAAAGATGGCGCATTTTATCTATGCCATGTCGAATGTGGGAAAAACCTCAAATAAGAAATGTGATATACGGATGCCTTATTTTACATAACATGATTTTGGAAGACGAAGGGTGTGCAATATGCGAGTACTTTGGTGAGGAACCACAATCAAGTTAAGGAAACATTACTGATGAAGAAATAAGGTTAAACAACTTGGAAATCAAGAATAGCCAAACACATCACAACCTTCGAGCGGATTTGGTTGATCATATTTGGAGTCTACCAAGACATTACCAATCCGACTATGATTAAAAACATGTATGTTCATGTATTTTTTTAGTTTATGTATTTTTTTTAGTTGATGTATTTTTTTATTTCATGTGTTTTTATTTTTTAGTTTGTAGTTTATTATTAATTATAATGTTTTTTAATTATGTTTTTATTAAAATTGTGTTTTTATTAGTTTATATAAAGAAAATTAAAAAGAAAAATAAATTCCACATGGCACTCCCCCCCCTCTTCCCCTTCCACTTCCCACAATTTCCCCCCCCCCCCCCCCTCTACACCTAGGTCCCACAAGTGTTACATGGCGCTTCACCCCACTCTTCCCCCCTCCACTCCTTAGACTATAGGGAGTGGAAGGGGGGGGGGGGGGAGGGGGTGAAAGGAATAGGAATAATATTATATTGTGTTAAAGTTTAAAAAAAAAATCAGCCAATCACAGCTTGACACCTCACCCACCACCTTCCCCGCACGCCGGTCATCCCCTTCCCGCCTCACCCTCCCGCCCCTTCCTCCACGCCCCTAGGGGCGGTGTTCCCGCCGCCACATCACCCTCCCGCCCCACTCTCCCGCCCCACTCCCTCCACTCTTATAGTCTTAACTTTTAAACCAACCACCCCTCACAACTTGCAAATGACAATAACTTTTTTTTTTCATATGTTAAAATTAAAAAGAAAAACTTAAAACAAAAAAATCAAATATTTATTCTATTTAATTTTAGTATTACTGTAATCTTTTAATATAAAAAATAATCATAAACTGTTATTTTTTAGATTAAAAAAAAAACTACTATAATACCACTCAATCTGTGTTACAACAAATTGTTTTTACTCAATGAACGAGATAGAAAAAAAATGTATCATCGTGAATCGCCTTAGCATATAATGTTCTCTTTACCATTTAGAGAAAATGATTTTTATGTATTTTAACTAAATTAATTTTGATGGGCTATTCCATCCATTTTTTGATGTTACAATCCATCGCTAAGCCCCAAGTAAGAATTCCATCGTTGCGGTACTAACAATCTCTACTATGCTTCGGTGATCCTTGGGTGATATCCGTTAAAAATCGTATTTCCAACACCCTAATTTCTACGGAGTTTTATAAGTGACGGATTACCTTCTGTACCCACCTTCACCATGGATTTCTAAAGGACATATCCGCTTGTGAAAGTCGTTTGTTATGTAGTCAGCCTACGATATAAAGCTATACCACTGATAATTTGCTTCATGTCTCTCAAACTTCATTGCGTTACAGTACAATTCAAGCCACTCTTTAGTTTACTACATATTGTGTGATATTCTTGTTTAGGTCATGGGGCATATATGCAATGCACTCATACGGAAAATTCATTTGTAGCGGGTCGCAGTTGTGGTACTTATTGTCACTATTTTAGTCCTCTATCTCACACATGCACCCAAAATAAATTAATTATATGAAAAGGAATCTTAAGTAAACTAAAGAAGCACTCGGAATGAGCACTTTTTGTTGCCAATATGCCACCTTTGTACATTTTCTTGTGACCTTTTTAATGGCACTTTGGATTCTAAATATATGCTCTCTTCATTTGATCATCCACATAGAAGCTTCTTGAATGCTTAAATATAGGAATCCAAAACCAAAATGGTCCGTCTATTGGCACCCCCTCAAAATCTATTTCAACTCCTCTCTGAAGCGCCTCGTTTTGGCCAAAGCGAGACGCTTCAGTCACATCAATGTCAAACTCAGTACGAGGTTGCATGGGAGTTTGAAAAAAGGGTGTCAAGCGCCTCGCTTTCGCCAAAGCGAAGAGCTTGGCAACCGGGGGGGGGGGGGCAGGGATGGCAATCAAACCCGAACCCGATGGGTAAACCCGAAACCCGACACAATTGGGACGGGTTTGGGTCGGGTAATCGGGTATGGGATTAGTTTTTATTTTTTTCGCGGGTTTGGGATTTGATGATATACCCGTTACCCGACCCGATTACCCGATAAAGTATACCCGTTTACCCGATTAGATACTTAATATAATTTCTAATATATCTTTTTAAATATGTATGCATAATATATCTAATTGTCCATCTACATTATCATCTTATGCTAAAATTACCAAAAAGTTAGTGTATACTATTTGTTATCTATGTCTTTGATTATTTTTATATTTGTACATTGTAATCATTTACATATATATTTAATAATGGTAAATGTAATTGATTAATAGTTACTTAATAGATGTCAGTCGGGTTTTTGGTCGGATATACTCAGTGAGTAAGTTTTAAAAATTAATGGGTTTACCCGAAACCCACGGGTATACCCGATACCCGATGGGTAATTACCCGACACAAACCTGACGGATTTTGGGCCGGGTTTGGGACAAGCATACCTAATCGGGTATGGGGTTGAGATTACCTAAACCCGTCCCAAACCCGACCCATTGCCATCCCTAGGGGGGGGATGAACCTGGACAGTTTGGTGTTGGGAGAGTTTTGGGTGGTTTTTTGTGTTTGTTTTGAAGTGTTTTTTTTTTTAACTTTTTTATTAAATTTACGTAACCCTTTAATTATTGTAATTTATTTTTTTTAATTTAAAAAACAACGTGATAACCCTAATCAAACTATAATTAATTAAGTAATCCTAACTTTAACCTATTAATAAAGTGTTCGATTGTCAATGTGAGTGGATAAATTATTCACGGAGAAGACCTTGTCGAGAAAGATTGAACGAATTCGCGAAACTTGATACGAATATGGTGGTTGATGGTCAAGGTGACGTCGTTTTTGTTCATAACATGCAAGTTTTATTTGGTTTGGGATTGAAAGGGTTGAGTGATTTTTTTAACGTTTATAATCGGATATTTACTGTTTGGATCTCATTGGTTTTACTGGCTTGCAATTTATAATTTGGTGTTAGTTCATTTATTATTTATGGGTTTAATATTTATTAAACAATTAAACATTCAAAACAGACAACATATAAACAAAAGATCAAGTGCATAATAATAATAATAATAAGTTTGTACACACAAAAAAAAATAAAACTGAAAAAATTCTACTGCGGTGGTGGTGGTGGTGGGGCCCCCGGTGCTGGTCCACCCCCTGGTGGATGGCGTAACTCTACCCCCCAATGTTGTGCCATCGCCTGTATCGACTCGACCGTCCACTGCTGAACCTCCTGTATCTCACCGATGCGGCGATCAATGTCCTCAGCCACGTAACGCGCAGTACGAGTGAGGTCATCATATATATGACGGGGGTACTGCTGCTGTGGTGGCGGCAGAGGTAGGGGGCCGTCATCGTCGTCAGCGTCAGCATCGTTGCCGTGACCCCCCTGGTCCGCCAGCAGAGGTACTCCCGGACGCAACTCAAGGTAGGCCGGTATATCATCGGGAGTAGGAAGAGGGGCCAACTCAAAAGGCCTCTTGGTGCCGAGAGATCGAAACCGATGTAGTCCCTTCTCGACCTCCATCAGGATCCTCATGCTCCGGGCATTGGCCTCACCGAGCTCCACCAATTGGATCTTGGGAGACAGATGGGGGTCACTCTCTGGCGAGAGGCACAGACGACGCGCGATGACGGTGATGAACGCCCCGCTATGGAGATGTGCGCGAGCCTGGCGTTTGTGCGCGAACTTGAAGTACTCCACCAGGGACGCGGCTAGGTTGCACGGCTGCCGCATAATCAAACAGTATAAAAATAAAAGGTAACTCTGGTTGACCTTCTTCCGGCTGCTCCCCCGTGCTGCGATAGAGGTGGCGATCGCATGCTGAACATAATAGTACAGGGGGTCACTAATCGACGTCGCCTTCGCCGAATTCGCAGCAAAGTGGGAAGTGGCGATATGCCTCCAAAAACTGACAAGGGTCGGCCTATCCACCCTCTTGACAGCGTCCCGGTACAAACCAGTATCAGTCTCCGGGCCTGTGTACAACCCCGAAGCAACAACAAATTCCTGCAAAAAATAATTGTAAATATTAACAACTTTTGGGAACATAATAATAAAATGACAGATAATTGAAATAACATACCTCAAAGGTCAGCTGTTGCCACTGCCTCGCCAACCGAAATCGGATGGGGCGAAAAGTCTCAGCTGGGTTCGGGTTCTGGGACGGATCCAGTACCTCGAACGACGACCGAAACTCGATCGTCAACTCCCGGTAAGAAGGCTCCTGGGCTATCTCAAAGAGACGACGCCATGGAGTGTCAAACCCCACAAAGTCGTTCGCCCTCCCGGTTTCGCCGACCTTATCCAGACTATCCCAACTGATGTACATCTGAGGGTCTACAGACATTTGACTCAGCTTCTTGCAGTTGCGCCGTGCATCCTTATACCCCTCCTCAAACTCCAAGTACGGGTGGCCCACTAAAAGGTTCGGTGGTGGTGGTGGAGCCCGTCGACTCCTCTGCGGCGCAGGCCCCGGTGCAGAGGACCCAGCGTCATCTCCACCACCATAAGCCCCATAAAAAAACCTGTCTCCATATCTATGTAAACAATAATTTATAATTAATAATAATAATAATAACTAATTTTGTTAAATATGCGGAAGACAGACCATCATACCAGGTCGAGGTCAGTCTTCCGCATATTCAACAAAATTAGCACCTGGTTTATAAGGTTCTTCCATTTAGTTTATCCATATTCTCTTCGTCCATCTTGGCAACCCTATGGAGACTTTGGTTCCACGTTGACTTTTGTATCAAGAACAAGATCATCTTTAAGATGAGCCTGCGCATGATCCAAAAAGGCAAGGTGGACCCAAAAGACGCCCTATGGCTGTAGAGGTGGGTGAAGAAGAAAATGGATAACTAATGGAAGAACGCTATAAACCAGGTGCTAACTTTGTTAAATATGCGGAAGACTGACCATCATACCAGGTCGAGGTCAGTCTTCCGCATATTCTACCCGCTTCTCATCGACAACACTGTCTTCATAGTGCGTATAGTCTTGTTCTTCAAATGTGTCATCACCGCCGTAAACGTCATAAGTATAACCGTAGGCAGGTTGACTAGGCTCGTCTTCAAATTCATACGGGCCCTTCCAGTGTGTATTCAAGTCCAGTTGTACCGTATTGTCACGGTAACGAATGCCAGACTGACCCTCATCGACATTACTAGACTGACCCTCCCCGACATTATATGACCGACCCTCCTCGACATTATATGACCGACCCTCCTCGACATTATATGAATTAAACTCGTAAGAATCACCGAAAATTAAGTCGTAATATGACATGTTATATGTTGTGGATAAAGAATTGAAATCGAATGAGTTTATAATGAAATCGAATGAATTTATAGCCAAAATCTTATGGGATCAAGCGCCTTGCTTAGGCCAAAGCGAGGCGCCTGGGTAAATTTTTTCAGAGAGAATCTCAGGTTTGCGTTTAATCAAACTCTCAGACGTCTCGTTTAGGCCAAAACGAGGCGCTTTGATTAAGGAGTTGATTTAGAAGTTGAGGGGTTTAATTAGAAAGAACCTCACAAAATGTTAAGTGATATGAATAGTTTTCTATTTCGGTGACTCGATAAGTTCTCCACCAATGGGATGATAGTCAACTAAAGGTATGCTTAGTCAATCTATTTTAATAATTACCCAACGTAATACTTTTTTTTAACGGCCAACTAAATATCACCTGAACTGTCAGTGGGTTAGTACTGGGCAACCCAAGTCCATCAAGCCACCAATTCGGGGAAAAATCTGCCGCCCGAAAGCCTACCGCAGTAAAACCCCTTTAGATCGGGATTCAAACTTGAGAATAAATGGCCTTAATCTCTTATCTTTATTTCCCCATACCACTTCACCAATATATACGAGGGATGAAACTTTAATTATCTTTAGTAAAGAAGGCACTCATATATGTTTTTTTTTTTTTTTCATATATGCTTTGCTGGCTCCCTCTTTAATTCTTATGTCTATCAAGTTTTTTTATAACATATATCCATGCTCATTTGGTGCTTCTTTTGGATTCCACCATATTATTCTCTTCTTACTATGAATCCATAAATTGCGAATGGTATACCTTTGAAAGAATAAAACTAAATAACTTATCTTATTAAATAAGTTATCTTAATTATAAGTGATACGCCAATTTCCTGTTCAATATGATTGAAAGTTGTTTAAATTGATAAGATAACTTATTTAATTTGATTCATGTAAACTTGTTCTTGTCTATCCAACGACCCAAAAATATGCAAGTGCAACTCAGTTCACCTTAATCGGTTATCAATCTAATACCATTTATAAATAATGCCATGATGGTAATTTATGGTTAGTAAGCTTCACTATAGACGTACTTGTAATAAAATCATGGATCTATATATTACATTCAAAGGAACATACATACACATGAATCTTTGTATGGATGAAGCAATAAACAATTGGATAGGTTGGAACTCTTTTATGATTGATACGATGTAAGTTTGTTTTGCCGCAGTTATCTCCGTCTGGGAGATAATCCATTTGGTGGTTTAATGAAGTATACCTTTAAAAAAAAAAATATAGTCACATATTTTAAAAACACGTTTTTTAATGACAAAGAATCTCACGTGTAAATTCACCCTTTCGGGGCTATGTCTGAGGTCGACTCCTCGACCGCCGTCAAACAGGACCCCTTGGTGCGCGGGAGCCTGGTGGAATCTGAAAACCCTCGCCCCCCATCAGGTTCGAACCCGGGATTAAAGCTTCGATTCGTCCCTTCACCCAGATGTCTATCGAAAATGACCCAAGCGAGAATCGAACCTTCGTTTCCACTAGGAAGGGCATACCTTTTAACCGCTGAACCAACTTCTTGAAACTTTTAACAACACTTTTATATTACATGTATTTTTTAGACATCATATAGTTATATCTATTAAAAACGTTTCACCTACGTAGTCAAAACTCAAAACAGGAAACTTGATATAATGATGACCTAGAGTTTACCTTTTTAACACCTCAAATTTTCTATTAAATCATAAAAAATTACTAATGTGGTGTTTTCTTTTATAATAAAATGCTGGTTATTTTATACTTTATTGACAATTTTGTTATAGTGCCGTTTGACTCCCTGTGGTATGAGGCGAAAGTAAGCTTAAGTAATTACTTTGTTGAATTTTCACTCTGAGTTCCTAGTGCATGTTCCAAACTGGATTATAGGTGTGTTTAAAGAAACGCTCTCAGTGTTCACACACCCCCTAATCTTATTCCCACACCCCTACGTCTATACGGCCCGTATATGTTCATACATGTCATATATATTTCGGGGAATGTTTTTTTGTCCTATTTTATATGGCCCGTATAAAGATATATCATCATCATCATCATCATACTCAGTTAATCCTATCGATAGCAAAAGCTAAGGTAGGGTCTGAGGAGGGTAAGATGTAGACAACCTTACCTCTACCCCGTGGGGATAGAGAGGTTGCTTCCAGTGAGACCCCCGGCTCGATAGTGGTTTTGTATCAAGCCTTGGACATAAGGCACATAATGCTTAGCAATTGGGACAAACCCGATTTGTGCATGTAAATGAGGAATATAAATGCTAGACAATGTTTTTTGTCATATTTTATACGACCTGTATGAACTTATACAGATGGTCGCATAAACTATATACAACCAACAAATAATTTTGGAGGTGTGTTTTGATTGTAAAATGTGGTTTAGTAAAACTTATATGGGCCACATAATGTTATATGACCTGTATATTTTTTTCTTCTAGTTTTAATGTTTAATAAATTACAAATGGAAACGTATGACGAGTTTTTATCCAAAAACTTTTCAAATATGACTTATAAGAGTTTTCTATACTTCATATGGTTAAATAGTCATATACGTGTATACGGCCCGTATATTTATGCTTTTATTTAAAACTAGCCGATTACCCCGGGAAGGTCTCGGGGTTGAAAAATTTAATATGATTTGATAAAAAATGATAAAAAAAAGAAAACTCAAATCACGAAAAGAGTAAATAACTTAAACATAATCAATCTTAGTTAAAAAACATTTATTTAAAAAGTTAAAAAAATAAAAAGCATAAACCATATTAAACATAATAAAGTATTAAAAGGATAACCTTCAACATAAAATCATCTTCACGTAAATTAAAATATGTTATAATTTGATTAATGAATAACCTGAACACTTTGTGTTTTTTTCTGTATGAATATAACCCCACAAAAAATAGTCGTTTTTTTTTTCGTTTTTATATAGCACTATGGTACTCGTTGGAAAGATAATAAAACGCTCGTTAATTTGATGTAATTTTTTTATTTAAAAAATCTCGAATATAAAAGATATTTATGTTTAAAAATTATGGGAGGAAGATAAGAGAGAAAAATTTAAATTTGTTTTTAAATTCTTTTTTCCTAAAATAACTCAATTTAATTTTAGTAATTGAGATTTAAGGGATAGAGAGATAAATTTAGAAAAATACTCAAAAACACCAAAAACACTCAATTATTAAACCACGTGGCACTCTCAATGGGCATATATGCTTTCTTTTATTATATATACTAGCTATCTACCCCGGGAAGGTCCCGGGGTTGAAAATCCTAATATGACTTAATAAAAAATAATAAAAGAAGAACAAACCTCACCTCCCAATCCAATCCACCACCAAGCTACAATTACCAAACTTAACCACCACAGCAATAACTTTAGCTGCAGCCACCATCATAGTCACCAGCACCATCCCTCCATCCTTAGCAGCGGAATCCTACGCCACATACTACGGTACTGCAGCTAGCGCAGCTAACTACGGTGGCTACGGTGGAAATTCAGACAAGAATGTAAACAATCTTTCAATACATGTATCAATTCTCTTAACAAATTAAACTAAACTTATATAAATTAAACTTAACTCAACCTAACAAAACTCACCTTGAAATAAATAATGGAACTTACATAACCACCAATACCTCTATCAAATCTGTTAAGAGTAAACTTAAGTGATATAAATTAAGCTTAACTGAATGTAAGTAAACTCAACTTAAAGTAACTAATGAAACATGTAACTCAACTCAGCTTTAAGTACCTAATGAAACATAACTCTATTATACTATACAACTCAACTGACATTGAACAGACCTATGAGTAATAGATGTAAACAATCTTTCAATACATGTATCAGTTCTCTTAACAAATTAAACTAAACTGATATAAATTAAACTTAACTCAACCTAACAAAACTCACCTTGAAATAAATAATGAAACTTACATAACCACTACAAAATTGGAAGATGTAGCCTATCAATTCTGTTAACAAATTACACTACAATCACATAAATTCAACTGAACTCAAGGTACCTAAACTCACCTTTAAGTAAAGAATTATACCTAAATATATTATATCTTCCTATAAACAAACTACATAGCTTCCATTACATTCATATCCTTATTCCACATTATACACATAAAAAACACATCTATTGTGTTTCTGTAACCGTTAATCAATACACAGCCCCTAATATAGCAAAAAACACACCTAACAAATAATATAAAAACTCATTATTAATAAATAATAATAATAACGAAAAAGGATAACTGCACTTACTAAGACAGATCAACGAATCCAATCAAACGTATCTACAATCTGCAAGAAAAGAAAAAGCAATTCCAAGAATTAAAAACACAAATTGACCTGATCGAATAAAATAGGAAGTTGAGAGGGACGAACGATTTTACCCTAGAAACGCGATATTTGATGATAACGAAAAAGAAAAAAAAATTCAAGAAATGTCCCCAACATTTAGAGAAAAATGTGAAGGAGTGGAGCATATCATCGAGATTTGCACATCTTCAAATAAAATATGCGTCCACTTGCAACAACAATAATAATAATTATTTATTATTAATTTTTTGTGTGCTTTCCTGATTTTGAGGAAACCATGTGACAGGTACAGAATTATCGACATGCTTGACGGAATAACCAAGAGAGGCTCTCAGATCTGTCCACCGTTTGATTATAACATTATTCAGAGCTTGAACAAATGTGCCTGGGCTCGTAGATCCAGAAAACGTGTGTGAAGCTCGAGCGGAGAAGACATCCTTCGAAGCTTGAAGAACACGAGTCTGGGTTCGTGGACCTAGGATGGCTGCGTGTGAAGCCTGAGTGAAGAGGATCTGACGATCGGAGGAGAGAAAACCGAGAGGAGGAAAAGAAAAAGGTTTTTAGGGTTTGGGAGAGTGAATGAGGAGGTTAGGATTTAATAACCTTAGGGTTTTATCTTTTTCTTTTTTATTTAATTAAAAAAACGAAATAATTAAAAAACACCAAAAACATTCATTAAGGATGCCACGTGGCACTATAGAGGGGAGGTTGGAGTCACCATTGGACGACACGTCAGCAAAAGGGCTTTGTTTTATATATATATATAGATATAGATATATATAGATATGTTTTATGTGTTTAACAAATTTCAAACGAAAACGTATGAACTTATGACAAGTGTGTTGTATCGAAAAACTTTTCAAAAGATAATGTATACGTCAATTTGTACTTAGTAGAATTAGATAAGTTACACGTTAGGTAATAGAGATACAAGTTTTAGTAATTTATTTTATTTTAATATTAATATATTATAAGCCAAATTTATTACAATACACGTTGAACAATCAAGATACGAATAGCTACAAGTGAACATTCAAAACCAAATAACATAAAACATTTCCATTAATAACTACAATGTTTTACAACAAAATACTAGACGAAAAGAGGAAAAATACAATACAAGCCTCTATTGCATGGCGGCGAACGTGGCGGAGCACCCGGTCGCGGAGCAATGGGCATACCGGTAGAAGTCTTCTACGCGGCCACGACGTCCATCAACCAGCGCAACCGAGACGATATCGAGGCTACATGTGTCGATAACTGACCCATCGTAGTAGATCACCGACCCACTTTAGTAGATAACTTATACATCGTAGCCTCTACTCGTGCCAACCTCTTCTCAAACCCTGGCGGTGGCTCTAGACGTGGTCTAACACTACACCGATCATATGGACAATTAAACGACCATGTTCCCTCACACTCCCGGTCTCATCCTTGCCCTCACCCCCGCCATGTGCCCCCTCATCCTCCTGACCCCCAGATACCCACAACAGCTGTCCATCATACTCAATGGAGATCCCCATCTATATGATCATTCTCGGGCCTACGAGATCTAGGCCATGGGTCAGCAACATGTCTGTAGGGCTGCCTGGCCTCCATGCCCTAAAGTACCTCGCCACTAACGAAACCCTTGCAGAGAGTGTGCGGTGAAAATCTAGGGGTCAAGAACTCGGTAAAATAGGCGGCAAATTTGTATGCTAAATTCGCACTGCCATGTTTAAGCAACTCGTGAGGATATAAACAAGTCTTGCTTAGTGACCCCTATACACCAATGTAGACATCGATGTAGTGGTCTCGTAGCACGCTGGCGTGCTGTTTTGGAGACTTTTGGCCTGGACGGTTAAACTTCCCTTTCCCGATAGTGCACCAAAATGGCCGCAACACATTAGCGCTCCTCCAAATAGGGGCATCCTTAATGGCCGAGCCAGACGCCTCATCCCAAGAGTGAATATCCAAAGCAACCACAAACTGAGGCAACGTCAATGATCGTCTGTGCCTGAGCAACTGGAACTTGACCGCAACCATGGACTAGAAGTGATCTAGCCTCTTGCCCCATGTATCGATGAAGCAGAACGTCAACAGAAACTCTAATGTGATCTCCTGATGAGCACGCTGACGCCCCACATCAAGACAACGATACCACCGCGATGTAGATGATCGAATATTCTGAACACGCTCTACGTCGCTAATTGCCCGTAGAAAATCCCGATCGATTGTACGCGGGCATCGAAATGCTTCAAACGAACACCCCCATATGTTTGTGGGCAATCGTGCCCCAGAAAAGTCAGAAATGTATACCCTTGTCTCTACATAATCCGGAATAATCTCCCCATCCACCTCATCACTGTCCTGTCACCTTGCCCACCCCCCCCCCCCCACGTCCACCCTTAGCTCGACGTGCACTCTGTGCTGCAGACTTGGTCATGTTGTCTGCAAAAGAAAACAGTGACATGTGTATACGATAATGAAAAAACAAAATTTAATTAAAAAAATCATAATGTTACATGGCCCGTATATAGTGGAAAAAATTATAACTCTACCATGCTTATTAACTCAGCTCTAACGCTTATTAACTCTACCACGATTGAGTCATACATCTACTACTAGTGGAAAAAATTATACATTATGCTCCGGGATCTTTGTCGTGTGATGTGATAGTATACGGGTCGTATAATGTTACATGGCCAGTATATCGGGTGTCAAATTAAGATCGGGAGTATACCTTTATTAGCACCCTATAAAATGTTGTCTTAAATTTTTTTAAGTGTCTACATTAACTGTATAAGTTCTTCGTATTATCGTGTTAATTAGACTCTTGATCTATTCTTTAGGTCGAGTGTAGTGGAGCGTTTTGGGGCGTTTTAAGCCCCCATAGCGCCCCTACACACCGCCCCGCGGGGCGCTATGGGGCGTTTTGTGCGGGTGGCGTTTTGTACATAACGGGCGTTTTGGATTGAGTTTGCATTGGGGATTGTGAAGTGACCGTTGTCAAACGGTTGTTTCTTTAATTTTTTTTAAACAAAATCTCTCTATATATATACACATACAACAACACAAACAACACACACTAACAACACAAACATATACACTTTTTCTACCAAACAAAACCAAATACAAACCCAAAACCAAACCAATGGCAGCGTGGACTAACCAAGATCAACTCGAGTTGGTGAGGGCGTGGATCAACACCAAGGAGAATCCGCAAAACGATAGGGAGCATTTTTGGCGCAATGTATTGGAGGAGTTCAACCGAATTACTGAAACAGACAACCGTACTGTCGATCAAATTCACAATAAGTGGTCTGCCATACAAAATAACTGTAGGAGATGGCACACGGTCTATGAAACGATGATGCAGGCGCACCCTGGCGTTAGCGAACAGATGGCAATTCAACTGACACACGACGCTTATCGTCAACGCTACGACAGCGACTTCAACATCACCAATCTTTTGTCCTGGTCTATCATGCGTTTTTATTTTGTTTAATGTTTAAGGTTTTAGTGGTTTAATATTATGCTTTATGTTAGTGTTTTATTTGTAATGTTTTAATGTTTAAGGTTTGAATGTTAAAACTAGTTTTTGTGTTTCATGTTAGTTTATGTAAACATATTACCTAATATTTAAAATTTAAACCATTATATTACATTAAAAAAAAGTTACAACTAATATTAAAACACACTTCCTAAATTACTTATTTAAACACTACATAATTCCTAAATTACTTATTTAATCCTAATTTTCTCCACTTACGGCCAGTAGTTGTCCCAGTCCTCGAGTGTGTAGTACTCGGGGGACACGAAACGTGAGCTATCGCGACCATCGGATCTCGCATCCGATGGGATCCAGCAGTACTCACGAGGAGGGGTAGGTTGGCTCCAGAGGCGTTCCTGCTCCTCAATTTCCCTGAGGGCTTCCAAGTCCTCCTCAGTTGGCTCCCCTCGTTCACGAGGGGTGGGGGTAGTCTGGTGGTGGGGGGTGGGGATAGCAGCAGCAGTCCGGGGGGTGGGGGCCGACAACATTAGTCGATCCATTTCTCTAACAGCCATGGCATAATCCATGGCCCAGACCCATTCTTCATCCGTGAAGTCATCATCGGCTTCAGGAGGAGGAAAGGTTGGTTGTGCAGCAGCAGTAGGAGGAGTGAAGGTTGGTGGTGCCGCAGCAGGAGGAGGGGGATAGAACCAATGTTGTGGAGGAGGAGGAGGAGGTTGTGCAGCAGCAGGAGGAGGAGAGGAGGTGAATGGTAGTCTCCGGGGCCGGCCCCGTCCCCGGACCCAATGAGAGTACTGCCGGACATTAGACGGTCCGGCAACTCCTGGTTGAAAACCGCCCATATTATTCATTGTTTTGAGGATGAGGTAAAGGTGTGACTGAGAATTGGGAGGAAGTGTTATATTTATAGGGTGTGACTGACCGTTTGGGGGGGGGGGGGGAGTTTGAAATTCAAACTTTGAAATTTAATCGTTTGGGGGGGGGGGGGGGGGGGTTGAAATTCAAACTTTGAAATATGAGGGAAACCGTTTGAAATTCAAATTTTTATTTATGTTTTTTATTAAATATTATTTTTTAATATTAAATATTTTTTGTTATTAATTTATTAATTTAATAAGCTTTCAGTTTAAATTTTTATTTTTATTAATGAAATATTATTTAAACTATTTAATATTATTATTTGAATAAAAAAAAAAATTAACCAATGATAATCTAATCATTTATAACCCCCCATAACCCCCCTTCCCATTACACCCTCTTTTTCCATAACCCTCCATAACCCTCCTTCTATTACTTTTTAATATTTTAATACCTATAACCCCCCATAACCCCCCACCACTACACACACTTAGAGTGGAGGGAGTGGGGCGGTGGGAGGGGCGGGATGGCTGAGGTGGAGGCGGGAACACCGCTCCCTTGGGGCGGGAGAGGAGCGGCCAGGAGGTGAGGCGGGGAGGGGAAGCTTGGCGTGGGGGGAGAGGTGGAGGTGAGGTGGAAGAGGGTGATTGGTTGCTTTGTTTTGACCGCTTGAATAAAAAAAACAAAAAATTTTAAATTATTACCGTTGAAACTAACGGTAAAAAAAAATATTAAACTTTATATATTAACCCCATTTTATTAAAAAACACCCACTACACTTCACCACAACCTCCCATCTTCTCAAATTTTATACCCTTTTTCACCAAATTTTATACATTTCTTCATATATTTTTTAAAAACATGAACCCATACAACAGAGGCTTTGACCCGAACAACCCATTCAACTACGTCCCGAACCCGAATACGCCACCGGTTCGTCCCGTACCAACCCGTCCACCCTATCCATCACATTGTCCCGACTACGCGGGTTATCTTAGTGGACAGATTTTTCCAAATTTTCCCTTTAACGATTCCCCCATTCCTAATTTTTCTTCACAACAACTCGTACCTTTAACGCCACCGGATAGCATACCCGAAACGCAAGAAGAAAATGTTGGGGGTTCATCGTCCGGTAAAAAACAACCCGGTAAAAGAACTCACAAAAAGAAGACGCCGGAGGAGAAGGCGTTGGCCGCCGCCAACCGCCAACCTCTAAAGTGGACAACCGCCGAAGAGGTTGCCATTACGCGAGCGTGGATAAGTGAGTCGGAAAACGTGATTCAAGGTATTTGTAATATTTTTTTTAGACATTATATTTTTTTAAAAAAATTACATATGACTAACGGTGTATTTATTTTCTTTTTGTGTAGGAAATAATCGCCACAAACCCGACTTTTGGGATGACATAAACAACGCGTTCCATAACTTGATGGGTCGAGAGATGTATCGATTTAACGATAGTCTCTCGTCTAAGTGGACGGAGATAAACAGGGCGATGAACGCCTTCAAGGGTTTTTATTATCACGCTAGAAATTATCCAAGAAGCGGTGAAACGGACGGCGACTACCTAGCTAATGCCCTAAAAGCTTATCGTGATGACAAGGGCTTGGATTTCAAGTTTTTGCATTGTTGGGAGATTGCGAAGAACCATTCAAAATGGGCGGACGTTCCCTCTGCTTCCGATTCGTCCAAAAGGACAAAAACAAATTCATCTCATAACCGTCCGGGTGCACGTGATGTCGACGATGCAGTTAACTTGGATGATGATGATGAATTCGAGGAGGAGTTGAGTCGTCCACCCGGTCGAGACAAGTCTAAAAAGAGGGCGCATAGGTCCTCTGCTTCGGGTTCGGCATCGGGATCGGGATCGGGCAAAGGTACTTACAGCAATGACTTGTCCGACATACATGACACACTCGTCCAATTCAACACGATTCAACTACAGAAGCTCGAGGAGAAAAGAACCATTCGCGAAGCCTTTGAAAAAAAGTTGACTATGAAAGAACAGCGCGAAAAGCGCGAAGATTTGAAATTTCTCGCGATGAACACCGATAATCTGGACGGTCCAGAGTTAGAGGCAACGCTACAAATGAAGCGCGAGATCATGGAAAAATATAATATTAAGTGATTTGTTATTTTTTAGGTTTTTATTTTTTTTTCGTTTTTTATGTTTATTTTTTACGTTTTTTAAATTTTCTAGGTTTTAATATTAATTATTATGAATTTAAATTTAGTTTTTAATTATAAAAGTTATTTTTATTACTTAAAAAAAAGAAATATAAAATGCCACATGTCACTTCCCCCCCCCATGAACCCCACAAGTGTTACATGACGCTTCACCCCCCTCTCCCCCTACCCTAGTCTTAGCACATGTTGTACAATGTGGTGTTTATTTTATAACTTCAATTTAATATCCATAATTAGTGAAAATGGTGGTAAGAATATGGGCACGTCATGTCTGAGTCATACACTACCTTAATACAGTAGGGACTAAATGAAAGAAAGGTATGCTGGAGAGATGACTAGACATATATAAATTTATAATATGGGTACCATGAGGACTATGCACGTACGAACTTTCTTTTTTCCGAATAGATAAAAGGCCAAGTTGTTGGTTCAAAATGCCTACAAAATATGTCATATGCAAGATCTTCCATACTCTCTCTCATCCACCACACTCACCATCATCACTATCTACTTGTTTAAGGATAATATTATAAACTTTTATTTTGCTCAAAAGGTGAAGTACATGGAGCAACATTGTGATCGCATTCCCAAGTTCTTCAATATACCTATGCAACATACTAAATGTTGCGAGGGCACTGCTGATAAAAATGTATTATTAATTTTTTTAATATACGAGTTTTTAAATGAAACGAAAATGATTTTTTTAATGTTTAGTCGTATCTATTAAATTACAAAAAAAATAAAAAAAATAATTATGAATGTAACTTACGTTAGATCACCAATTTTGGAGATAGAATCCTTAATGTTTAGAATAAAACATTGACATTCAAAAGCCTTGAAAAAGGAGATAAGATGCTTAATGCCATGAAGGACTTCATAAGCAGTCTTGGAATGTCTTTTGTTGATAAGGACCTTAGTCTGAACATAACATGCTGTGTTGACTGCTTCTGCCCAGAAATACACTGGTAGGTCAGAATCAGCCAACATAGTTCTAGCTGCTTCAATCAATGTTCTATTCTTCATTTCTACAACACCATTTTGTTCAGGAGTTCTGGGAATGTTGAACTGATGGACAATCCCTTTAGACAAACAGAACTCATCCAGAGTTTTGTTCCTGAATTATGTCCCATTGTCACTTATGATGACTTTGACAGATAGGGAATATTGCTTCTCAACTTGTAGAATAAAAAGGTTGATAATTTCAGTTGCCTCATCCTTGAAAAATAAGAAGAAGACCCATGTGAATCTTGAGTAGTCATCAATGATGACCAATCAGTACTTCTTCTTAACAAAGCTCATTATCTTGACTGGTCCAAATAAGTCCATATGGAGTAGTTGAAGACATGCAGTTGTTTTTTATTTTTCAATAGACGTATAAGAGGTCTTATGCTGTTTTCCCTTAAGACAGGAAACACAGTGTTCTTTACACTGTATTCCTTCAAGGGTAGACCTCTGACCAAACCCATTTTTGTGACTTTGTTTATGGTTTTAAAGTTCACATGGTCAAGTCTCCTATGCCAAAGGCCTGTTTCAGAAGTTGATGCCTTTGAGAAGAAACAGACAGTGTTGTTCAATACTTTGTCTTTTTCAATGTCTACAGCATAGACATTACCACATCTCTTGGCTTCTAGCAAAGTAAGATCATGAATGATCTTCTCTATCAACTTTTGGCCTTCTGGTGAAATGATCTTGCATGCAGTTTTGGTGAAAAAGGAAGAATATCCTTTATCACACATTTGAGATACACTCAGCAAGTTGTATTCCAGATTCTCAACCAGATCGACCTTGTCAAACTGTACTTTCCCTGATGATACATCACCATAACCAAGCACATATCCCTTGGCATTGTTCCCAAAGGACACATATCATTTTCTTTGACTGATAAAATTGTTGATCAGGTATCTGCATCCTGTCATGTGCATTGAGCCTCCACTATCAACATACAAAATGCTACTTAGACCTCTGGAGACCCTCTACATAAAGAGTAGATAAGTTAGTTTTAGGAACCCAAGCCACTTTGGATTTGGGTTTACTCTTGAGAACAGGAAGAGTATCAGTTAGATTAGGACCATTTTTAGGAGTCCATGTCATTTTTTGTATGGATTTGCTTTTAGGAGCAATGGTGGTAATCTTTTGAGGTTCACCATCAACTTTGGTCATCAGAAGTTTGACCATTTTTATCAAATTTTTAACCTCAGCAGTTTGTGAAACTGTTGAAGTACTAGGTCCAACTTCTAAAGAATTTTGAGAAAAAGACTAATGTTGAGTTTTAGTCTTTTTCTGAGAAAAGGTTTTGATTGGTTGTTGTTTGCTGGGAATAAAGGTATTTTCATAATCATGTTTTATCTGCTTTCCCACAACCATTTGTAAAATTTTCTTGTTGTATTTTTGACATTTCCTGTATCTACAAAATTCTGTTATGTGGTTAAACAGACCACATATTTCACATTCTTTTGCCTTTCCTTTCTTTTTTAAATTTTCAGGAGTTTTGGAAGACATTTCTATGATATTTTCAGTATTTTGAATGATGTCTTCAGTAGTTTTCAGGGACTCAACTCCTGATGTAGATGAAACTACTGAAGGCTGAATATCAGAGGTTTGAACTTCTGAAGAGCTCTGATTTGATATTGTAAGAAAGCTCTGATGAAAAGATGTCATTTGTTTTAATTCAGAAGTTTCAGACTGAATCATTTTACTCCCATCTTTAGTATTTGGGAGAAAAATCAGTTGGTGATTCAGTATGGTTATAGCCAATGCCGAACTTAACATTTGATGCAGTTTGTTTGTTAAGAGTATTTGATAACCTCTACAAGACTCAACCCAATTTTCACAATCAACCTTGGTGTCAGCAAGCTCTTTTTTGACATTTCCTAGGTTTTCTATGATGGTTTTTATTTGTGCTTGGGTTTCAATAGAATTATTAGTCAATTTAGAAATTTCTTTTGATTTTGCAGCAAGTTTTCTTTCTAAATCACATTTCATTTGGCTAAATTTTCTTTCAGAATCATTAGCTTTGCCTTGTAGATGCACATTTGTTTCTCTTATTAAAGCAAAAGCTTCTTTACATGAATGTGAACAAAGCTTTAAAAGAGATTCTTTTGATACCTGAGATAATGCAGAGTTGGAGGAAGATCCCTCAAAATCCATTAAGGCAAAATTCTTTCTACCATTATTAGGTTCTCCCCAATTGATGTCAAAGATCTTATTGTCAGCATCTGGACTGCATTCAGATGTGTCATATGGAAGACTGCTCCAGTCAACATACCCTGATGTGAACAAACTTTGTTGGTTGAGTTGTTGAGGCTGTGGAGGTTAAGAAGCCATGGAAGGCATCTGTTGTTGAACTCGTTGTTGTTGAACAGGCATTTGGACATATTGTACCTGTGGCACATATTGGATTTGTGAAGCCTGTGTCTGTACAACGTGTGCACTTCCCTGTGATCCTTGATTTCTGTTGTAACTTGGACTTGGTTGATTTCCAGATTGTTGTTGTTGGTTAAAGCTAAAGCTTCTACACTTTCTAGCAAAGTGTCCCAACTTTTGACACTTATGACATCTAAGTTTAGATTTGTCAAAACCAACTTTTGTTTGACTGTTTAAACCTGAAAATTTTCTGCCTAACCTTTTATAAAATTTGTTTGTTTTTATACTCAACATGGCCAGTTGGTGCAGAATATCCATTTCTTCTAGATCGTCACTACTGAAAATTTTTAAATCATCAAGAATAGAACACATACACATACTATCAGCAGTTTGACTATCAACACTTTCAAAGGCTGGATATGATCGTTCTGATGAGATCCCGGCTGTGATGTCAATATGATCATAAGAACCAAAGTCATTTGAACAAGATGGTGAGTCTTGTCCTAAAAGAGTTGTGCTACTCTCTGTACCAGACCTTCCACATCTATCTACGTCATTCCAGCCTCCCCGCTCCGTTCAGCTTCACCTACTTCTATGACACTTAAACAACACTTTATAACACAACTCAAAAAACTGATTTATTGTTAAATTCATTTTAGGTTGCAACCTTTATGCTCATTAACGTCCTTATCAGCATCCGCCACGACATCCTGTCCCGACGCACCCATGCCATCTTGTTGCATACGTATCTTCATCTGTAACGCCTGAAGTATAGCATGACTCCTACGCCTTTTGAGCACTGGTAGTAGGGTTGGCTCAATTATGGAAGACTGTTTATCAGCAACATCCTCCAATGTGTTTTCGGTCTTATCTTTACCTTTGCATTCTGCCTCAGTCTCCTTCCCGGCTTCCAAGCCAAAACCATCGCTTTGAAGATTTCTGGGTAACATATCATCTCCCATTGATGTTGCTGATTTAAGTTTATGTGCTTCATGGAGAATTTTTTGATACTGGCTCACAACTTGGCTTGATAACAGCTTTGCATCTCGTTTGCTGAAGCATTCCAAGTTATCCAGCCCCACATGATGTTCACCCCAACATCTTGTATAGCTCCATTTGCAGTCCCTGCCTCTAGATTCATTATTTGAAAAATAAACTTTTCGTCTAAAATATATATTCTAATAACATTATTATTTATATTTATATGCTATGAAATTTAAAAATAGTTTTCAAAAGTCATACTATAATATATATTTACATTTTAAATGTTTCAAAAAGATTATTACAGTGACGATATATATGTTACTTATTACAATTTCATATATTCTAGATTTTTTAAAACATAAGACTATAAAACAATATATATATACACACACATGCAAATACCAACGGGTATACCTGATACCCGCGGGTATACTTTATACCTGACGGGTACGGTATGAGATTTTATAACCGGGTATGGGCATGGTATTAGCAAAACCCGACCCATACCCAACCCGTTGCCATCCTTACACACGTACCTATACTGTTGGTTCATAGTCAACACATTTGACGTTATTACATGATGACAAGCCTTTTAATTCCCCCTACCAAACCCACCATTCTCAATTTCAATCCTCTCTCTCTCTTAGTTTTTGAAAGTTCCAAAAAGATATTGGATAAATCGTATCATCCACTTGTATCCCTTTGCAGGTTACACTATCCACATAAAGTAGCTGTCATGTTTATTTGAAAACAAGGAAACATTATTACACCCTTAACTTACACATGCAAAACACGTAAGCAGTTCATGTTACACATGTTACCTAACATATACCATCGTGAAGTAAAACGTCTTACCATCAACAACGCAAGTGGGCCAGCAAACGCTGTGCTCTGATCTCCGCATCTCCAACCATCATTACAAACTTTTATCTTATCCAACAACAAACTGTCACACCACGACAACGGCGGAAACACATGGTGCGACGGTTCAAAAGCATAAAGTCAAGGTTATTGCTAAACATAAGTAATTTAAGAAAATGGGTCATTTATTAAGGCGTCATTACTTGTTCCAAACATTACACAAAAGTAAATTGTTTTTAAAGTAGCATCAAGGTTTCTCAAATATATCCCAAGCTTGGGAAATAAAGGTGAAACCCTGCAAAATGTATAACGCCGCATTGGGAGATTCTCCGACCCAGCTTGCCTGATCCTTCTTCATCTAGTTACCTGAAAGATATGTTTAAAAGTTTCGTCAATATAAATATATTGGTGAGTTCACAGGTTTTCAGTTTCTAAAACTTGTATACTTGGGAATACCATGTTATGACAATATATAGGAGTTGCAAATTCCTATAAATCTACTTGAGACTATAATCAAACCAAGACGTATATAAATAAAATGCCCCGCTCCAAGTCGTTACTCGGTTTCCCACGACTTAAGTTCAGAATATTTGCACCCCAGGCATAACCTAATGCACAATCGACGCTATCGATTAGGGGTGGGCCTTGTCAGGCACCAATAGTACTATTCGAATATTCCTCCGGTTTCAATCTCCGAATAAATGATTATAGAGGCGAGGACTCAACCCCGAGTGGCGGTCACACCTCAAGTAATAAACCCGTCAAACATTTCCCTAACATATCTTTCCCCCGAAAACGTAAAAATAGTTTAAAATGGGGCCGTGAAACTCACCTGAAACTGCGTCTGGCTCAAAAGGGTGGATAGCAAGTGGGTGGTCTCGCACCTACAAACGTCCTAGACGTATAAGTCACTATTCCTATAGTGCATGTGCCTCGGCAAGTTGTACACCCAACTCCCGACCACAAGTTGTTCCAAATCCCGTTTAATTAAGCGCGTATCCTAGGTTTTGTTGGCGTTACATTACCCTTTGTGTTACAAGTTATATATTACTCTTGTTAATATTTCCTTAACTTGTATTTTATTATCATCGACTCGACGTCACTTAACATATAATTATTTTCCCATTTAAGTAATTATACTTAAGATCGCATCGTTCGATATAATATATATTTCAACACTCGACCCGACTCACTTTGCCGCACATTTGTTTTCCCATTTAAACAAATATACTAAGATCTTGTCGTTCGATTGTATATTCTTAACGTCCCATTTCAACTTACCTTACCGTATATTCATTTTCCCATTCAAATAAATATACTAGGATTTCGTTGGTACGGCATACACATATATATATCTTTGTCTTCTCGTCGCGGCTTTCCTTCCCACATATCTACTTTCCCATTAAGTAGATATACTAGAATTTCGCCGAGACGAGCGTACATATATATAAATGTGTAATTTTTCTTGTTAAGTATATACGTTTGTTTTAACGTCTTATTTGTTTGTGTCATGTGTTCCTCCCACGAATAATTCCTCCAACACTTAGGAAAGTGTTCATTAGTTTTCACCCAATGTATATATATATTTTACTTCTTAAAATATATATATTTTTCTTATCTTGCCGCAATGGCATTTTTCTCATGATTTGTCCGTGTATGGTTCGTTAACGCGTTTTAGTTCGATATCTTAACTTGATTAGTTAATTTTTCCAAGTTTTTCCCAACATGTATTTTATAGAAATATTATCCATATTTCTTCCTATTTTCACATGTTACTTGGATGGTTTAAAATACTTATGTATTTTTAACCCAACTTGTTAACTTAGCTACAAAAATGTTTCCAACACTTTTATATTCCCATTTATATAAAAGTATTCATTTTTGTATAAGTCTTCCAAGTTTGTTTAATATTTTTATAAAATCTCTATTTTATAAAAATCCTTATGTTAAAACCCTTTATATTTTTATAACTTTCAAAAAAATACACTTTTACACAAAATACCCAAGTATTTCTACTAGTATTTACAAAAATCATCCTTAGACTTTATTACTTACATTTTTGACACCAAACTTTCCATACTTGTATTTTTGGACTAATAGTTTCTAAAATATTCATTTTAGTCCTCTAACTTTCAAAGTTACAACTTTAGTCCCTTAACTTCCAAAAGTTGCATTTTTCTACTCTAACTTTCAAAGTTAACATTTTTTCATTCAAACTAGCAAACTTTGAAGATTCAACTTTTTATTGGTAAGTTATTTTTGTATCAAAACACTTATGTTAGTCTTGTATTCCATATGGAAGACTAATTATATGTGTGTTTTATGTATTTGTCCATTTTATCAAAATATCATTCATCTAAGTAAGCTAACTTAGATTTTCCATTTTCTTCATTTATGAACTTCTAACATGTTTTACCACATATTATAACTTAGATGATCATAATGAGATGATTTAAAGTTACTTTTAACATATTCAAGTTCATTCCAAAATTTTAACCAAAACATCATCCTACTTAGTTTTAAATGTAAACTTTACATATTTTCAAGATTAATACATTATCATCAACAAATCCATGGTTTATTTTCATATCTTTAATCATCCATTTTACACATGTAAAACCTATTAAAGATTATGTTCAAACCACCTTTTAAACCCTTCATGTACAACTTGCTTCTAAGAACACATACATGAATAATAATAATCAAAAACAAGGTTAAGAAGCTTACTACTAGCACAAGGCTAGGGAAGACAAAAACCTTGGATTTGAGAGGGGTTTAGTGTGTTCTTCCAAGTGGTTTAGCTCCAAGCTCTTGAAACACACAATAGGGGTTTGGATGATGGATTGTTTTGAGTGATTTGGAGATGTAAAAACTTGAAAGGAATGTGTATATGGGAGGGTGAAACTCACGGCCCAAAGAAGAAAGAAGAAGGAAAGTTTTGCTTTGTTTCTCCAAGTCTCTAACACATGTCTATATAGCCTTATCACATGTAATCTTTCATGGATTTTGTGATTATTACTAGAGATTCAAGAGATTTTGAGAAGTACAATATGATCTTGGATGGATGTGTGTAATATATGTGTGTGGCCGTGTATATATGTATGTATGAGTAGGAGTTTTCTTGCAAATCTTTGCTAAATAATTGTGATCCATCATAATCTTTCACTAGATCTTTTACATGCATGTGTGTACTAGGGTATAATGAGATTGCATTTTTGTCTTGGATCACATGGCCATAGGGCCGAAATTTTCTTACAAGATAGGACAACTTGTGCATGCTTTTGTACTTGGTAGGTCTTACACCCATTCTTGTCCATGCATGCTTGATATCCTAGGTTTTGTAGGTTATTATTAAAACAACATGCAAGAGGATTACATGGCCATTAGGCCGGCCCCTTGGTGGGTTTAGGTGGGGTCCACAACTTCAAATATTTACCCAATATTTGTTATGTTTAATCCCTTGTCGTTCGGGTGTCGTTCGGGTATTTTTCGGGTTTTAATCACGCGTTATCCGGACATTAAAAATACCTTTAATAACCTTTAAATATAGTCTAATTTAAGCGTTGATTGGTTATTTAGGCTTTTGCCGGGTGAGATTATGAGTTATACGCGTATCGGGTGCGGTACGCGCATTTTATTCGTTACCGGGAGATTTGTACAAGACGTTTTCACTTATGGTTTTGGAGTTCCAAAACTCATTATATTTTATGAAACTACCCTTTATTTTATATTCCGGGTGTCCGGGATCCGTTTCGTTTATTTAATTATTACCGGGTAATTGCCAACGTCCCTACCGGATAGCTTATTTGCACATGATCCAATCATGTTTTACCATTAAACGTATGCATTCCTATGCACTATTTGGAAGTTGCTATCTCCTAAGGCCTTGATAATTAAATCACACATAATTGCATTTAATTACGTTAATCATATATTAATTAATTTGTACGGAATTACCTTATTTTTGCCGGTTGTTACACAAACCACACCAATCCATCCCTGCATAATCCAAGTCATCGGTGATGTAGTCCAATATGGAATCCCTAAGGCTTCCTTGTTTATGGCACTAAACCATAACAGCAAAAAAACACATTAGGAAGTCCACGCGAAAATCAAAGCCATCCTCGCCATCCGTTTGGGACTCGATCATGTCCACCATTTGTTTAGTTGAAACAAATCGGCCAGGTGGATACCTGCTTCTCCAACTAGCAACCGCTTCATCCTTCTCAGTTAAACGTGGCAGTGAACTAAACGACAACCCGCCATCAGGAATCCCTAGAAGTCTTTGAATCACTTATGCATCAATACAGATTGTACCACATGGAAGATAGATTTGCAACCTTTCTGAATCTAAGTTCTCAACAACGTAGTGAGCCAACTTCGCTGGTATCCCGTCCATCGTGAAGCTAAGTAGTCTACCAAACCCCATCTCTTTCACAGCACGACGTTGTTCTTCACTCAAATACTTATGCACCTAGGAAATTGGAATGGCGAAGGCCTCATACGTATACCAGGCCATTCATCATTCTTCCTTTGTTTACGTTGTTTTCCAGGTTCAATCTTTCCACGTGCCGCTTTACCCTGCCCCTTTCTCTTCGCCTTACTAGCTTCCGTCCCCTTACCTTTCTTTCGCTTACTAGGTCCAATTGGCTCATCCAGAGGCTTTCCTGTTGACGTACACAGAACAAAGACACTAACTTTAGTTTAGTACGTATTTTTTTAGAAAAACTCAGGCATAACATATGTAAACAATTTTTTAGACCCTACGCGCTTTATTCATACCTTGATTATCTCCACCATTCTTTGGTAAACGCAACGACCCGTCACCCCCTTTACATGGAAAATCACAACTAACACATGCAATTTTCATTTCTTTTCAATGGCAGAACTGTGTTACATATGTTAAAACTACAATAAAAAAATCAGCTTTTTTCCCAACCTTTATCCTTTCGTGACTCTGTGCTTGATGCAGCACTTGTGCTACCCTCATGATCTGAGACAAAATTAAAATAATCTAATTTACAAACATAAGACACACCTAACTATACTTTTTTATAGCGAATAATAAGAAGTAAGACCGTTGTACGTTACCTGCTTTGCGTCTTTTGAATGCAATCAGTGGCGTGTTTGAATAAGGTTTTAGCTTCATCAATCTAGGGGGAGATTGTTGGGTCAAAGAGGATTGATAAGAATTTCAACCTTAGTCTAATATCCACTCTGCAACCTTTTGTTAGTATTTACAAGTGCTGAAGTAGAAAATGCAAAGTACTGATGAAGACGCTGATACAGGACAAAGTGTTGAATAGTAAGTTTTGAAGATGAACCAGACAGAACATCTGAAAAACAACTACTGAAGAGCAACCTCTGAAGTTTTACTCATCAGCAGTTTGATACTTCATCAGTAGTTCTGATAGAAGCTTCCCACCGCCCTAAACTTCAGCAGTTTATAGTTTAATTGTATTTTAATAGATATTTTGTACAAGTTCCAATACTACAGCCTGTTGTAGTATTATATTAATATTTGGTATCTTTGTTTGTAAGCTTTGTACTCTATCAATAGAAGGGTTCACACCTTCTATTCATTACACTTGGAAAATATACAAACTTTGTTATATGAGAATTATAAGTTGAATATACTTCAATTGTTTCATTAACTGCCTAGATTCTTATATACTTATTACACTTTGATTAATCATTTGAGGGGGAGCATTTACTCATATTAAAAGTGAACTGTTAACTTAGAACATTTACTATTTCCGCTGCACATTAACTTTGATAAATATTTGTTCTAAAGAGTCTGTTTAAATAACAAAAGAACCTTAACTTGATCCTACATCCCTCATAGTTGAGATGTGAGCTTACTGGGACGAAAGACCCTAATAATAACTTTAAGGACACAAATCATTTAAAGTCTAACGTGGGAAACTTAGTTTTAAACACACCACTTAAATAAAGATCTACTATTGTCTCATACTAAGTAAAATTAGATCCCGAAGCAATACATTTGTTTTGATATTGTTATCTCTTTTGTTTTAAATATCTCTTTTTAGTTTTCATTGAAGCACTTAGAAATTTTTTAATTTAGAAAGTTGGGTACTAAAAATCGTGTCCTTGGAATCCACATTCGGTACTTGCTCATCTTTATACTACGCTTAATAAGTACACTTGCCTATTGTGTGAGTTTTAGATCATTAAGGGACTATCGTTTTATTTATAAATCTAAAACTCGATAGCGTTTTGATAAAATTTCACTCTTCTTGGGTCTTAAAAACATAAAGTTTTAAAGGTCTTAGAAGTGTCTTTTAAAACTCACACACCAGATATGAATCAAGCATTCTGATTCTGTGTGTGGAGATGGTCAACAGGTACTGAATGTACTGTTCAATTTATAGAGAGAAAGCGGAGAATAGCTTGTGACCTCACTCATGAAAGTGACATCTAACAACTATCAGATATGTAACCACCAGCTGTTTATAAATCACTACTGGATAGTTTGTTACAAACAACTGGACTGTATTATCTATTAAGAACAACTGGTTTTGACAAACAACTGGTGTAAACTAACAGTTTGTCAAGCAGCCTTACAAGACTCAGCTGTTGACTATTGTTGACTAGCATTTGATATTTGCAGCAGTTGTGGTCTTCTTCATTTAGCTTTTGACTAGTTAACTGGTTGACTAGTCAATTCAGCTCTTTTACTCTTCAAGATCTTTAGTATTATAACTCACAGTTGTGTAGACCAATAGTTTACAGAGTGTTGCCAATGAAACCTACTTGGAGGAAATAAGCTTTATAGTTGAAATCTTTTATTCTTCAACTATTTGGACATATGGTGTCCATGAGATTTTGACCTTCATAATCAACAGTTCTTTCATAATCCAACAATCTATCCCTAGAACTGTTAATGCCAAACTCTCTCTTTTGATACTTGCCAATCTTTATCTGGTTTTTCGTTTTCTAAGACTTGGTCATCCATGACTTTTTCCAAACATTCTTCACTTCTCTTAATCCGAATTAGCTTAACTTTCTTAGACACTTTGGGTTAGGGACGGACCGAGGCTATGTTTGGGACCTCTATTGATCACAACCAAGTAATGTGGATTGACTTTAGAACTTGTTAACAAGCCTCAATTTTTACCTTGGATGCTAAACAAGGATTTTGCCTTCAAAGTGATAAAGAAGGGCTTTGATGAGGAAACATGTGAATTGCTGGATTAAGAAGTTTAAACCTTTTTACACTAACGTATAACAATTTTGATATGTGTAAAATGAATTTTGATATGCGTAAGATAAAGTGTTTATGACCAATTAATTAGAGAAAGATAATGAATGTGAAAAGAGTTAAATTATTTTTAATGTTTTACTATTATATCATTTCTTTTTTCTTTTCTCATATTAATTTTTTTTTCAAATAATCCTATGTATACACACAAACAATGTTTTTAGAATCGGACCGGACGTTGAACCGGAGCCCTTGCTTGTCCACCAGTCCGACCGGTCCAACAAAACCGGCCCAAAAGCAAAGCAAATCAAAACCCAAAAAAATACAAAAATAAAAAAAACAAAAGAAACGGCTTGACTCCTCGTTTCCCGGTCCAACCAACTGGTATCTCGTTCCGACCGGCCGGGTCATCGGGTCAAAGCGGTTCAATGGCACTAGCGGTCCAACATAGCGAACCGGACCAACCGGGGGTTCGTTTCCCAGTCAGATCGGCTGGTCCGATCCGGTTTTCAAAACATTGCACACAAACCCCTAACCCCCCATTTGTTTTTAAAATTTTCATGTGGCCATAAATGATGTTTTGTACTTTGGTTTTTACCTAACGATAGTACACACGTTATTTATGTATTTTCAAATGTCGCTGTGATTTTTCACCATCATTCAATGACTTTTTGAAATGGGCTTGTTCAGATAGTTCCTCAATGGCCACAAAGATTGTCTCCACACATTTAACTATCTCAATTAGTATCGAAGCGACTGTGATAATCGGTATTATTTCAAGAACGTCGAATTCTCCTACCATTGAAGCTTTCAACATCGTATTCACTTCATCTACCGCCTTTTTACATGTTTGTAGATGCATGGAACAATTTGAAGGCCATGAAAATGTTTTCACTGATTGCGCTAATTCTTTTAATGCTTTTCCCGCCTCGGAGCTCATTTTTATGCAGTTGAACTCTTTTACTAAACTTCGAGGATGCATGTTACATGTGAAGTATTAGAGAGATTACATTAGCTGGCAAAGAATATATATATATATATATATATTAGATTTATTTGAGAGAAAAGTTCTTCGATGGACTTGTTTATATATAGTAGATAGCTAGATAGATAAATAAATAGATGGATGTATATGATTTCTTTTCCTTTTTCCGAGTATATAGATTTACCTTTTTACTTATTAGTAGTAGGTTTATATAATATTATTGTAGTAAGTGCAATTGTTTTTTCTACCTTTGTAGCTGTAATTAACTTTCACTTCAAGAATTGACGGAATGAACTAATAAATTAAAAGTTTGAATTACCTATCCTTAAATAACTCTAAACATTAAAATGTATATACATTACTATCACTTTCAATGACTTTTTCCAAACTTTCATTTTAATATCATATGACTTTCACAATGATTTACTCAACAAACATGTTACATTTAATGTTTTGAGTGAACATGACTTGTGCTACACCACATTTTTAATGTTACATTTAATTTTTAAGGAGCGGCCGACCACCAGAATTTTTCACATATCAAGTCACCACCTCTCTTCCCCTTCAAATCAAAGCCCTACCCAAATCCGTAACCAAATTAAAATCTATTAAATGTTGATACTATAGGTACATAGGGGGCTGATCAGAGGAAGAACAAAACGGCAGTGTGCACCGTGTGACAATGGCAAGAAGTGTAGGTGCAGACGATGATTGTATCAATGTGAGGAGATTGGCTGTTGTAATGAACACGCTTCGTATATATGTATGATGCATATTTTGTAAATAATATTAATTAAATATTTTTGTTTTACTCGGAAAATCAAGATCATAATGTTGCATGCAATTACATGCAAGTTATAACATCAAATAGTAAAACTTTCATGTTATATCAAAAAGCAAATTTAAAAGTTAATCACATATAATGAAAATTTATATTGATGATTTCATATAATTAACATTATCAGTGCAAATAAGTTAATATTTGCAGGTAGTTGGAATCTGAAAATCAGCATGTATAAAGAAACATTTCATGTGTCCTCAGTTTGTGGTTAGTTTAGTGAACACCACCCCTCAAAAATTTATATATGCATTAACAATTATCATGTGTCTTTTATAAAAAAAATAGCTGAAAATAAAAAATCTCTAGTTCTATTTTTCCGTTAAAGTTATCATCTATTTATAAAAATGAATAACAATTATTTACTAAATTTTCTTTGCCCATCAATTCTTTTTACTATATATATATGTTGTATAATAATAAAATTATAAAAATGTGGAAGAAAATGTTTGATCAACTCATACTTGGAACTTTTCATCAAGATACGCATTAAGAGCTTCAATGTGGTATCCACATTGCCGCATAAGAACTCCAATCTTCAAGTATTGTTACCACGGATGACTAAACCGAAATTTTCCATGTCTTGGTTCCCACCATGCAAAATTTGCCTGCTTCCACACATTAATAATTAGTAACACTTCACCTGTAATCTCAACCGAACACACACGTGCATATATGTATGTGCACGCACACAAAGATATAGAAGTAGTGATTCGTAAACTGACCAGTGATTCCTCAGTTGCCTTAGAATTAAGAACACTTTTGTAAGCAGTAAGAAATGATTTGTCAGGTTCATTAGTGCTAACAACAACATCATCGTCTAATGGATGTTCGAAAATTTGTCCTCCAAATCCTGTAGATTTGATTGAAAATTAAGATGAAACATATATAGAAGACTAATTATACGATTACAGATTGTATATTGTTTATCGTACTTTTATAACTAACTAAATATACCCTCTAAGAAGCAAGCAAGCTTTTTCAAATTGGACACAAGAAGGTTATGAAGATCTTCCCCGGCCCATACAGAGCAAACACATATGGAGATCACAATACAAGTTGCACTACCTATGAGGATCATCGATAATAGTTGGTGTGCCAGCTCTATGATTTTATCAACATGATAACCCGAAACAACGACCAGACTGAATGTGAGGATAAATATCAACACCCCATAGTCATATCTCTTTTTTATGTGAGGTATAAATCTTGAAAAGGTGGCAGCCGCAACTGTGATTATAATGTTAAAAAGTCATATATAACAATGACTCATATATATAGGATAGAATTACTATTATTATTATTATTATTATTATTATTATTATTATTATTATTATTATTATTTTTGTGAAGGACAATTCTCACCAAGAAGAAAGACAAGACATCCAAGAACAATGGGTTCAACTTTTGTGCCAAATAGGCTAGCCAAGTAATTGGCCCCAATGCCTAGTACACCAGCTAGTAAAGTGGCTAAACCTCTATTCATACCCTTGCATAAGGTTGCACCTAACAACAAAGTGAACCAAATATTCAGAAACATTGTGAGATTACATAAATGATATAAATAACAAGTTCCTTATTAGAATTTAGAAGAATGATATCAAGAACTCACCGGCAGAGAACTCAAACACGACTACCACGGTCAAGATTGCCCATACACCATTGTCACCTATGCCTTTATATAATGGTCTAAGATAGTAAACCATGGAGACTAATGTGATAGCTAGTGCCACCATGAATGAGCTCCGAGGCGGGAAAAGCATTAAAATAATTAGCGCAATCAGTGAAAACATTTTCATGGCCTTCAAATTGTCCCATGCATCTACAAACATGTAAAAAGGCGGTAGATGAAGTGAATACGATGTTGAAAGCTTCAATGGTAGGAGAATTCGACGTTCTTGAAATAATACCGATTATCACAGTCGCTTCGATACTAATTGAGATAGTTAAATGTGTGGAGACAATCTTTGTGGCCATTGAGGAACTATCTAAACAAGCCCATTTCAAAAAGTCATTGAATGATGATGAAAAATCACAGCTACATTTGAAAATAAATAAATAACGTGTGTACTATCGTTAGGTAAAAACCAAAGTACAAAACATCATTTATGGCCACATGAAAAGTTTAAAAACAAATGGAAGTATATAGTCATACTCCCCGATAGTATAACTCTACAGTAACAAATTTTGTTTTATTTTATTTTATATACTTCCGGATAGTATGACTATATATTAACTCAAAATGAAATAAATTATGAACATATTTATAACTAAAGTTTCTCTTTGATTTTACTCATTTTCATCATCAAAGTTTAGCTTCTTTTTTTTCCCTTATAAATTGAAAGAAGGATGGGGTGTAAGCATATTTTATTATTTTAACTTTTAATTTTGTTTTTACTTAAGTCATTTTATTTCTTAATAACATAATATTTTAATATTTCAACTACTTTTAAACATATTTTGTTTTTTGCTATCACTTTTAACATATGATATTTTAAAAAAATATGTAACACAAGAGTACATAATCAAAGCTATCTCACGATTTAGTCTTTTCTTATATAAAAAGATATAGTTTACCATTTTGTTTTTTAATAATAAAAAAATCCTGAATACACCGTTGAGAAATGTTTATTTTTATCTACAAGTCGATACAGTTTTATTCCATCGGTCAAATATAGTTGATTGTTTTTCTTTATTATGGCGAACCCAGTCGCCGTATGAGCATCATTAATATTTTTTATATGGTTTACTCGACTAGATGATATAAAATTCGTTGAAAGTGGAGTTCTATTCGAAATAAAAAACAATTGTTTGGTACCGTAAGCTACAATAAGTGTAAGGTCAGTAACAATATCGTGATGCACCAAACCTATACTAGCTAAACATTGGTATCGGTATTTGTTTTGACGGTTTTCGATGGATGTAAAACACGTGTCACTGTCCTCTTTGACATATCTGTAGGATCGTCGGTTTCTCGATTAACAGGAAACTTGATGATACTACGCGCGTATTTGGATTAAAGGCGGAATTAATGATCTTGTTAGTTGTTAGACATGATAGAGATGTTAGAAAGATAGGAAAAATAAACACACACACAAATCAAATCACACATGGGTAGCACTTCGACATTCTATTGATAAAATGAACAAGAGTTACAAATGTTGAACACAAGGGTCCTATAGGACCCTGTGGAGCCTTCCAGGACTATGCCTCCACCGCCTAATGTGTTCCAGGCGTATGACTCCTCATACTTCTGGAACGTTACAAACATTACAAAACGACGTGTAAATCACAAAAATGCTACCCGATAACTACCAAAATCTATACAAGAGAAGCAAACACTATATCTAAGCTAGGGACATGCTGAATTGTGCACTAACAATATCTATTTCGGTTACTATCTCGAGTGTCGATATCATACCGTACTGAATCAAACCGATACCGACTAAAAGCCCGTTGAGAAGCACGAATAATCCCACTGGTAACAATCAATAACAGTTACCAAACAATTCTATTGTCATTTCTGATGAGTTTGATATCCACACACTCTTGCATCACACTTTTGCCTCTTTTACCTCACCATGTTATACGACCAGTGCCGCCAAAGTACACAATGTAATGCTCCTTCCCACCAGAGTCTATAAACCTCTTTCTTTGGATGTCACAACACCTCTGATATGGTTTAAATATAATTTTTTTT
The DNA here is from genome assembly GCA_032199755.1 of Ambrosia artemisiifolia. Taxonomy (NCBI): domain Eukaryota; kingdom Viridiplantae; phylum Streptophyta; class Magnoliopsida; order Asterales; family Asteraceae; genus Ambrosia; species Ambrosia artemisiifolia. Next base: position 22,158,281 of record CM063517.1, read on the forward strand.
ATGTTTATTAAGTTTTTACATTTGTAGGATCGTATTCTTATCTAACAAGAACAAGATTCAAGTGGGTTTCTATCCAAAACAAAGGCGAAATCAATGTTATGGATTATATTAATTTTAGGAAGATGATAGGAAAAGATAGATGAGAAAGATAAACACGCAAATACACTATCAAATATTTCCGTTCATTAATCTCACGCAGAGAAATGCAAAACACCACAAAATACACACTTAAGGAGACTGTCACACCCTCAAATATCCACCTGCGGAGTTCTACCGCGAGGCGTGTGACATACCAGGATCCAAGTCAACGGTCACAATAAACGACGTCTAAATGTAAAAACATACGTAATAAAAACCATGCATAAGATTTCAAATTCAACAATTTAACAGTGCGGAAGCATTAAAAGTTTACAAAAGTCATGCAGAAAGTAAAACATAAGTTCCAAAGTTTAACATTTCCAAAACATGCCATGAGACCCTAGACGCAAGACGACCCAGTGCGACTCCGTGCGCCTATCTGACAGCTGCTACCTTAGCGACCTGAGAAAACATGCTAAAAGAGTCAACATATAATGCTGGTGAGTTAACAGGTTTTGTTTAAACGTTTAGAGTAATCCTTCGAAAACCGTTACCATCACAATTACTACTATGCTTGTAAGAACGCTAGCTAGGCGCAGAATAAGATACTCATACGGGTGAAACCATTGCTGACTAAGCCGTGTAATGACCCTTAGTTTCCTATGGGCTACCGTCATCACCGGTAGACCTTGTTTTGTTAGAGACAATATGCACCCGCCCGGTCCTACCGTCGAGTGGGGTTTGTCAGTTCCCAATAGCGCTATCCATATTTCCCCGCCATATACCCATGTTAGTGGTTTCTAAGGGACTTTTTGATGAACCGTATAGTACGATAAGTAAGCCATAGTATAACGTGATAAAGAGTCATGAGCAATAAGAGTAAAATGAGTCATAATTCATAAAAGCGTTTTAAGCATGTTTCTCCCCCGAAAACATAAACCGTAAAATGTGGGGCCGTGAACTCACCTTAGGTTGCGTATTCCGTTTAAGAGTAAACCGTATGTGTGATATGAGTAAACCGTCTGTAAGATATGATAGCCCCAACTAGTGGCGACCTATCATAAGATATGTGTTAAGTTAGACTAATAACCCACAGGGTTCATTAGTCCCTAAGTCCAGTCCATGACCATGATGTGTTTGAAAAACGTGTTTGACCGACAACCAGACTACGTAAGACAAGACTCGACATCCCATTGGTGACCCGACATTCCATGTGTTCATCTCATACACAAACATACACAAAACATGCAACTCAGCACTTAACATGCGTTAAAGTTCAACGATTCTAACACATAGTTCAATAACGTACGAACAAGTCCGAACACGTGTTACTATGTTTCTAGGCATGTCACGGGGTTCCTATCATGTTCCTAGGTGTCGAATCGGGTTTCGGGATGTTAAAATACACTTATAACAGCATTACACGCGATTAGGGACTTAGCATGCAATTAGGAAAGTCAACACGTGATTAGGGATGGTCAACAGGCAATTAGCAGGGCTAATCGCCACCTATGTTAGGTGATTAGGGCTAATCACATGCATATTAGGCGATTATGGTCATGTGGTATGCAATTCAGGGCTTAACTAGTGATTAGGGTCACAATTGCATGACATGAAGGCAATTAGGATCACAATTGCATGGACTGCTAGCAATTATGATGCTAATCGCCACCCCTAGCACACGAGTAGCCTTTTTCTTAGGCGATTATGCCCCTAATCGCCTACAACATAGGCGATTAGGATTGCTAATCGCCTATAGTGCAGCAAAAGTGGTTTTTCGCGCGTTTAACCCTCCAAATCAGATCCGAAACGTGTAAAAACACCCAATAATCATCCAAACATATTAACAAACATATTTCAAGCAAAACCCCTAAGTTTTCATCATTCTAACAGTCCCGAATGCGAGCGTTTTCCCAAAATAGCAATTTAACATGAAAACATCATATCAACATGCAAGAACTTGCCCTAAATAGCAAATATCCAGATCTAATCACATAATCACGTTGTCCGAAAGCATCCTACTGTTCTAACATCATTCTAGAGCAAACCCTAACATCAAACAATCAACAACACACCCCATATCATCCTAAATCATCCAAAATCCTTCAAACGGGTTAAAACATCAAGTATCCATAATACACGACCAAAACCATCCAAACTCCTAGGACATCATCATACTAACTTGTAACAGCTATAAACATCATAATAACACAAAAACAATCATGATTAGATCCCAAAAACTCTATCTTTAATCATATATAACACATATAACACATGTAAAGGTGTGGGTTTGTTTAGAAACGGTTTTAAATGGATTTTCAAAGACAAAAACCTTTATAAATCAGGTCTGGACATTTAGGGAGTAAAACATAATCATTTAAAGGGTTGGGTTTGAAGAACACACCTTGTATGTAAGAGTAGATGATGGAATAAACTTGGAAATGGTTGTTTGTGTGTAAAAATGGGTTCCAGAGGGTGTTTGTGGGTTGAGATATGTTATGGGACGGCTAGGGTTGTGTAAATAATGTTTTGGAGGTCAAGGGTGGTATTTATAGGTGTTTTTAGTCGTCAAGTACGTTGCAGGCGATTATGCAGCAGTTGCAGGCGATTAGGACTGCTAATCGCCACCCCTTTAGGCGATTAGCCTGCTAATCGCCACCCCTTTAGGCGATTAGCCTGCTAATCGCCACCCCTTTAGGCGATTAGCCTGCTAATCGCCACCCCTTTAGGCGATTAGCCTGCTAATCGCCACCCCTTTAGGCGATTAGCCTGCTAATCACCACCCCTTTAGGCAATTAGCCTTGCTAATCGCCTACAGGGTCTGGTGTGGTGTATTTGGCGCGTTAAACTCCGTTTTAACATATGTTAACACATTTTCACATACCGACAAGTCACATAATGATTATAAACACATAATGCATGAAAGTAAACACGTTCACACTCGTTCACCAATTCCCGGGACTCGGGACTTGTGTACGTTAAAACCCTAATGATGTGCGACTCGACTCGACCGACCTTGTTTTGTGTAACGTATGCGCGACTCGCTAAGGTAGACTTTACTAAGTTTTCAAAAGTTAGTTACCGGAAGTTGCCGGGTGTCACATCATCCCCCTGTTAAAAGGAATCTCGCCCCGAGATTCTTTTGGCCCCAACAGTGATGTGTGTCGACCTCTGTGTGTGCCCAAGTAACGTTTCCAAAAGACAGCGAGTGAAAATGAGACAAGAGACCCCCGATCGAAGGCCTACTGGGGACTACTGTGATCGGTATAACTAACCCACTGGTACCGTCCAAGTAGCATCCCCAAAGGACCCTCATCGACCCCAAAGAAATGAGAAGTAAAGACTAAACCATAAGGGAAACACCCGAAGATACGAACGCACAACAATGCGAAAAGTAAAAACCAAAGCGTAACAAGAGATGAGAAAGAATACGTACGGGTAACAGTGTCTGGGTCCACCTGGTTCTCCCTAGCACCAATCACATAAGCATGAGCACGAGTAACCCGACCACCACCTTCATTGACTCCATCCTTCCCTGCGTTCCCTGTGCCCCCTTGATTCAACTTTGGACAGCTGCGCTTGAAGTGCCCCGCCTTACCACAATGAAAGCAACCCTGGTTCCCCTGTGGAGCAGGGGTAGTAGTAGCAGCAGTCTGAGTCGTCCTAGAAAGGTTGACCCTACAATCCTTGGCAAGATGCCCCGTCCTCTGACAACGCTCACAGCGAAAACTCTCACAAGTACCATAGTGATGAAACCCACAACGCCCGCACTTAGGGCTTTTCCCAGCATAGCCCCCTTGTTTCTGATCCGACGCTGACCCTGAAGCTTCAGTCTTCTTCGCCGCCGGTTGTTTCTGAACCACCGCTGAACTCTTATCCACACTATCCCACTTCCTCTTGTTCTCTGCCGGCGCCTTCACGGACGAACCCCTAGGAGGCAAGACACCCTCAGTAATCTTCAAGTTGGTCATCTTAGTCGCCGACCGCACAGCCTCTGACATAGTAGCGGGATCCCTAGCAGACACCAATCCAGCAATCTCTGGCACCAAACCCGCAAGGTACTGCTCTATCCTCCTGTACTCTGGTGTAGACAAACCTGGACACATCACTGCTAGCTCGTTGTGCCTGATAGTGTACTCCTCAACCTCAGAACCTACCATCTTAAGATTCCCATATTCCTGTTCCAACCTCTTAATCTCCTCACGCGGGCAGTACTCGTCCTTCAACCTACGCACAAAATCCGCCCAAGGCATGGCGTTGGCCTCCCCAAGACCAAGTGTCTGTGTGACACTGTTCCACCACGTCAAGGCGGGTCCTACAAAAGTCCCCGAAGCAAACTTCACTCGATCCACCACTGGAGTCTCACATAAAGCAAACACCGATTCAGTCTTCTCTAACCACCGAAGTAACTCCACAGCCCCCTCCGTACCCTGGAAGCTGAGAGGCTGACAATCCTTAAACCGCTTGTAGGCAACACCTGCCGGAACCGGAGGAGCAGTAGCACCCATGAAAGTCTGCTGGGCAGCCTGAAAAGCAGCTAGCGCAACGCTCAACTGTTGCTGCATCATCTCATTGAGCTCGTCATACGTCAAGGTGATGTTACCACCACCTCTACCCCCACCCGTGCGTCCCCCAGTACGTCCTCCAGTGCGTCCTCCAGTGCGTCCTGACATCTACGGAGAAAGACAAGAAGCAAACACTTAGACCCAACACCAACGCTAACCCAAAAGAATACGAAAAGTCTAAGATCGGGTCCAAATGTGACCATAAATCCCAACACGAGATCCACCAAGTCTTCCATGCATTTCAACTTATGATTTCGTGTGCACCCGAAATGATAAAATGCTCTACATGGTCCTCAAGGCGTGCCCCGAGCTCGAACCTCAAGTCACTCGATACCCACATCTTAAGAAGACATAACCAACTCAAAAGACCAACAAACAAGTTCCTTCGAGCGCAAACCCGAAGAAGAAGATAGAGTGGAGCTATGAATAACCAAGGATAAGGTAGGTAACGTGACACTGTGTGGTAAGGATACCGACACCCCGACAAAGTTAGTATGTTTACCAAAAGACACGACTCAAATGTATGTGACCGTCTAGTGTGTGAGACTCGGCTATAGTCTAGACTCTACATGCAGTCCTAGTTCACTATAACCATTGGCTCTGATACCAATCTGTCACACCCTCAAATATCCACCTGCGGAGTTCTACCGCGAGGCGTGTGACATACCAGGATCCAAGTCAACGGTCACAATAAACGACGTCTAAATGTAAAAACATACGTAATAAAAACCATGCATAAGATTTCAAATTCAACAATTTAACAGTGCGGAAGCATTAAAAGTTTACAAAAGTCATGCAGAAAGTAAAACATAAGTTCCAAAGTTTAACATTTCCAAAACATGCCATGAGACCCTAGACGCAAGACGACCCAGTGCGACTCCGTGCGCCTATCTGACAGCTGCTACCTTAGCGACCTGAGAAAACATGCTAAAAGAGTCAACATATAATGCTGGTGAGTTCACAGGTTTTGTTTAAACGTTTAGAGTAATCCTTCGAAAACCGTTACCATCACAATTACTACTATGCTTGTAAGAACGCTAGCTAGGCGCAGAATAAGATACTCATACGGGTGAAACCATTGCTGACTAAGCCGTGTAATGACCCTTAGTTTCCTATGGGCTACCGTCATCACCGGTAGACCTTGTTTTGTTAGAGACAATATGCACCCGCCCGGTCCTACCGTCGAGTGGGGTTTGTCAGTTCCCAATAGCGTTATCCATATTTCCCCGCCATATACCCATGTTAGTGGTTTCTAAGGGACTTTTTGATGAACCGTATAGTACGATAAGTAAGCCATAGTATAACGTGATAAAGAGTCATGAGCAATAAGAGTAAAATGAGTCATAATTCATAAAAGCGTTTTAAGCATGTTTCTCCCCCGAAAACATAAACCGTAAAATGTGGGGCCGTGAACTCACCTCAGGTTGCGTATTCCGTTTAAGAGTAAACCGTATGTGTGATATGAGTAAACCGTCTGTAAGATATGATAGCCCCAACTAGTGGCGACCTATCATAAGATATGTGTTAAGTTAGACTAATAACCCACAGGGTTCATTAGTCCCTAAGTCCAGTCCATGACCATGATGTGTTTGAAAAACGTGTTTGACCGACAACCAGACTACGTAAGACAAGACTCGACATCCCATTGGTGACCCGACATTCCATGTGTTCATCTCATACACAAACATACACAAAACATGCAACTCAGCACTTAACATGCGTTAAAGTTCAACGATTCTAACACATAGGTCAATAACGTACGAACAAGTCCGAACACGTGTTACTATGTTGCTAGGCATGTCACGGGGTTCCTATCATGTTCCTAGGTGTCGAATCGGGTTTCGGGATGTTAAAATACACTTATAACAGCATTACACGCGATTAGGGACTTAGCATGCAATTAGGAAAGTCAACACGTGATTAGGGATGGTCAACAGGCAATTAGCAGGGCTAATCGCCACCTATGTTAGGTGATTAGGGCTAATCACATGCATATTAGGCGATTATGGTCATGTGGTATGCAATTCAGGGCTTAACTAGTGATTAGGGTCACAATTGCATGACATGAAGGCAATTAGGATCACAATTGCATGGACTGCTAGCAATTATGATGCTAATCGCCACCCCTAGCACACGAGTAGCCTTTTTCTTAGGCGATTATGCCCCTAATCGCCTACAACATAGGCGATTAGGATTGCTAATCGCCTATAGTGCAGCAAAAGTGGTTTTTCGCGCGTTTAACCCTCCAAATCAGATCCGAAACGTGTAAAAACACCCAATAATCATCCAAACATATTAACAAACATATTTCAAGCAAAACCCCTAAGTTTTCATCATTCTAACAGTCCCGAATGCGAGCGTTTTCCCAAAATAGCAATTTAACATGAAAACATCACATCAACATGCAAGAACTTGCCCTAAATAGCAAATATCCAGATCTAATCACATAATCACGTTGTCCGAAAGCATCCTACTGTTCTAACATCATTCTAGAGCAAACCCTAACATCAAACAATCAACAACACACCCCATATCATCCTAAATCATCCAAAATCCTTCAAACGGGTTAAAACATCAAGTATCCATAATACACGACCAAAACCATCCAAACTCCTAGGACATCATCATACTAACTTGTAACAGCTATAAACATCATAATAACACAAAAACAATCATGATTAGATCCCAAAAACTCTATCTTTAATCATATATAACACATATAACACATGTAAAGGTGTGGGTTTGTTTAGAAACGGTTTTAAATGGATTTTCAAAGACAAAAACCTTTATAAATCAGGTCTGGACATTTAGGGAGTAAAACATAATCATTTAAAGGGTTGGGTTTGAAGAACACACCTTGTATGTAAGAGTAGATGATGGAATAAACTTGGAAATGGTTGTTTGTGTGTAAAAATGGGTTCCAGAGGCAATTAGCCTTGCTAATCACCACCCCTTTAGGCAATTAGCCTTGCTAATCACCACCCCTTTAGGCAATTAGCCTTGCTCTGGTGTGGTGTATTTGGCGCGTTAAACTCCGTTTTAACATATGTTAACACATTTTCACATACCGACAAGTCACATAATGATTATAAACACATAATGCATGAAAGTAAACACGTTCACACTCGTTCACCAATTCCCGGGACTCGGGACTTGTGTACGTTAAAACCCTAATGATGTGCGACTCGACTCGACCGACCTTGTTTTGTGTAACGTATGCGCGACTCGCTAAGGTAGACTTTACTAAGTTTTCAAAAGTTAGTTACCGGAAGTTGCCGGGTGTCACAGAGACTCAAAATGACGACTCTTTTTCAAGTGTGAGGAGATATTGAACTTATATATTGTTGCTCAGTCTCCTCAGCCATCGGTCTCTTTATTGGTTTTCTTAGTCTCTCAAACTGTTTAAATACCAGAATGCCCATAGGCTTACAATCAACAAAAATAGACATCATCTAACTTAGCGAACGACCTACACTGACCTACCACTAGCTGGGACATACAAAAATTTACACTAACATATATAAAACACAAATTATTGCAAGCATAAAAAATGAACCATTTATTTTTTTAGAGTAAAGATCTTGTACAAAGTGTTTTTTGGTAAGAACTGTAAGAATCAAAGGAGGGTATTTTTTTTAAAAAAAAAAATTTCAAATTTTTTTCCCCCCATATTGTAAAACATGTATTATATAGGGCTGTTCACGAGCCGAGCCGAACCGAGCGGACCTTTGCTCGTGCTTGGCTCATTTACAAACCGAACCGAGCCGATCGGCTCGTTTACAATCGATCCGAAAACCGAGCGAGCATTGTTCGAGCGTACATTTTTCGAGCGAGCATCGAGCGAGCGACGAGTGGTGAGTGTTTTCGGACAACCATAAATTTGGGATGTTTCCTTTAATATTCTCGCTGCCTAGTGATGACTGAGGTTCGGCCGTTCGAGAATCAGGCTCTAGTTGAGGCCAGTGAGGTGATGAGCATACTACAAAGAATGATTTTCGCGTTGTGGCATAGGTTGATAGCGGGAGATGATTTATGGTGGACAACTAATGGGAATATGCGAAGTCAAGCATGTTTTTTCACGAATTAGGGTTTTACAATTAAACTTACTGTTAAGTTATCATTGGGTTACTTGGTCAAAAACTATAAATATAATTGTATATATTCATATATTGAGTCAAATCCCATAGAATAGCATGAATAAAACTATAAATATAATTGTAATTAATGTGTATGTATATAATTATATATAAATTTAATTAATAAAAATTATATCGAGCCGAACCGAGCCGAGCGGACCTTTGCTCGTGCTTGGCTCATTTACAAACCGAACCGAGCCAATCGGCTCGTTTTCAACCGAGCGGAAAATCGAGCGAGCGATTTCCAAGCAAATTCCGAGCGAGCAGCGAGCGATCGACGAGCGCCGAGCGTTTTGAACGGCCCTAGTATTATAGTATTGAAAACTAAAAAAAAAAAAATTGGTGTAGAGTAATTACGTGTAGAGTAATTATGAATTACTCTAGTGTAAACTAATGTATTTACTTTAATGACGTAATTACACTAAATTTTTTTTTTAATTTTTTTTTTGTATTATTCATCTAGAAAGTATGTTTAAGCACATGTAAAAAAAATTCTAAAAAAAAATAAAAAATTTTTACCCTCTTTTATTCTTACAGTTCTTACCAAAAAAACACTTTGTATTTGATCTTTACTCTATTTTTTTAATCTAAGACAAACTAAAATTTAAAACAACTGTATAAATGTAATATTTATTGCTTCTCAATAAGTTTCCTAAAATTAAAAACACGATGATGAACGCAGTTTGATTATTTTTGGTTTATAAAAGTTACACGTATAGTAATATAACGTACGTATGTAAAAAATATATAAAAACCAAATCGTTTGACGGTTTTATGTACATAACATATATGCTTGTGATAGTAAAAAAAATTAATAAATATATAGAATGATCAAAATTTGTTCTGCGTTTTTTTAAATATTTTTAGAGTTCAAAAATGATATCGTCCGTGTGTGTATATTAATATTAATAAGTACCTTTTATACTAATAAAGTTTTTATTAATAGATAAACTGATCCGAATAAATAATTTATTTTTGCATTGGTGCACCAATCCACTTGTTGTAGTTGTTGCCTATTGAGAACTGTCCAAATTATGAACACCGCCCCTTGTCTTTTACTCTCCGTATATATATCACACCATATTCATTTCACTTGATAACCTATCATTCATCTCACCTCTGTTTTCATTAGCTACATGGAGAGTGCCAACAAATCTTCTTCTTTTAACATGAAAGCTCTTATTCTAAACTTTATCATGAGAATAAAGAAGCTTGGAAAAGACGATCCAAGAAGAATTGTGCACTCATTCAAGGTGGCATTAGCCATCACATTAGTCTCCATGGTTTACTATCTTAGACCATTATATAAAGGCATAGGTGACAATGGTGTATGGGCAATCTTGACCGTGGTAGTCGTGTTTGAGTTCTCTGCCGGTGAGTTCTTGATATCATTCTTCTAAATTCTAATAAGGAACTTGTTATTTATATCATTTATGTAATCTCACAATGTTTCTGAATATTTGGTTCACTTTGTTGTTAGGTGCAACCTTATGCAAGGGTATGAATAGAGGTTTAGCCACTTTACTAGCTGGTGTACTAGGCATTGGGGCCAATTACTTGGCTAGCCTATTTGGCACAAAAGTTGAACCTATTGTTCTTGGATGTCTTGTCTTTCTTCTTGGTGAGAATTGTACTTCACAAATAATAATAATAATAATAATAATAATTCTATCCTATATATATGAGTCACTTTTATATATGACTTTTTAACATTATAATCACAGTTGCGGCTGCCACCTTTTCAAGATTTATACCTCACATAAAAAAGAGATATGACTATGGGGTGTTGATATTTATCCTCACATTCAGTCTGGTCGTTGTTTCGGGTTATCGTGTTGATAAAATCATAGAGCTGGCACACCAACGATTATCGACGATCCTCATAGGTGGTGCAACTTGTATTGTGATCTCCATATGTGTTTGCCCTGTATGGGCCGGGGAAGATCTTCATAACCTTATTGTGTCCAATTTGGAAAAGCTTGCTTGCTTCTTAGAGGGTATATTTAGTTAGTTATAAAAGTACCATAAACAATATACAATTTGTAATCATATAATTAGTCTTCTATATATGTTTCATCTTAATTTTCAATCAAATCTACAGGATTTGGAGGACAAATTTTCGAACATCCATTAGACGAAGATGTTGTTGTTAGCACTAATGAACCTGACAAATCATTTCTTACTGCTTACAAAAGTGTTCTTAATTCTAAGGCAACTGAGGAATCACTGGTCAGTTTACGAATCACTACTTCTATATCTTTGTGTGCGTGCACATACATATATGCACGTATGTGTTCGGATATTGCGATTACAGGTGAAGTGTTACTAATTATTAATGTGTGGAAGCAGGCAAATTTTGCATGGTGGGAACCAGGACATGGAAAATTTCGGTTTAGTCATCCGTGGAAACAATACATGAAGATTGGAGTTCTTATGCGGCAATGTGGATACCACATTGAAGCTCTTAATGCGTATCTTGATGAAAAGTTCCAAGTATGAGTTGATCAAACATTTTCTTCCACATTTTTATAATTTTATTATTATACAATATATATATATATATATATATATATATATATATATATAGTAAAAGAATTGATGGGCAAAGAAAATTTAGTAAATAATTGTTATTCATTTTTTATAAATAGATGATAACTTTAACAGAAAAATAGAACTAGAGATTTTTTATTTTCAGCTATTTTTTTTATTTTATAAAAGACACGTGATAATTGTTAATGCATATATAAATTTTTGAGGGGTGATGTTCACTAAACTAACCACAAACTGAGGACACATGAAATGTCTCTTTATACATGCTGATTTTCAGATTCCAACTGCCTGCAAATATTAACTTATTTGCATCGATAATGTTAATTATATGAAATCATCAATATAAATTTTCATTATATGTGATTAACTTTTAAATTTGTTTTTGATATAACATGAAAGTTTTACTATTTGATGTTATAACTTGCATGTAATTGCATGCAACATTATGATCTTGATTTTCCGAATAAAACAAAAATATTTAATTAATATTATTTACAAAATATGCGTCATACATATATACGAAGCGTGTTCATTACAACAGCCAATCTCCTCACATTGATACAATCATCGTCTGCACCTACACTTGTTGCCATTGTCACACGGTGCACACTGCCGTTTTGTTCTTCCTCTCAGCCCCCTACGTACCTATAGTATCAACATTTAATAGATTTTAATTTGGTTACGGATTTGGGTAGGGCTTTGATTTGAAGGGGAAGAGAGGTGGTGACTTGATATGTGAAAAATTCTGGTGGTCGGCCGCTCCTTAAAAATTAAATGTAACAATAAAAATGTGGTGTAGCACAAGTCATGTTCACTTAAAACATTAAATGTAACATGTTCGTTGAATAAATCATTGTGAAAGTCATATGATATTAAAATGAAAGTTTGGAAAAAGTCATTTTAAGTGATAGTAATGTATATACATTTTAATGTTTAGAGTTATTTAAGGATAGGTGATTCAAACTTTTAATTTATTAGTTCATTCCGTCAATTCTTGAAGTGAAAGTTAATTACAGCTACACAGGTAGAAAAAACAATTGCACTTACTACAATAATATTATATAAACCTACTACTAATAAGTAAAAAGGTAAATCTATATACTCGGAAAAAGGAAAAGAAATCATATATATCCATCTATTTATCTATCTATCTATCTAGCTATCTACTATATGTAAACAAGTCCATTGAAGAACTTTTCTCTCAAATAAATCTAATATATATATATTCTTTGCCAGCTAATGTAATCTCTCTAATACTTCACATGTAACAGGCATCCTCGAAGTTTAGTAAAAGAGTTCAAGAACCCTGCACAAAAATGAGCTCCGAGGCGGGAAAAGCATTAAAAGAATTAGCGCAATCAGTGAAAACATTTTCATGGCCTACAAATTGTTCCATGCATCTACAAACATGTAAAAAGGCGGTAGATGAAGTGAATACGATGTTGAAAGCTTCAATGGTAGGAGAATTCAACGTTCTTGAAATAATACCGATTATCACAGTCACTTCGATACTAATTGAGATAGTTAAATGTGTGGAGACAATCTTTGTGGCCATTGAAGAACTATCTGAACAAGCCCATTTCAAAAAGTCATTGAATGATGGTGAAAAATCACAGCTTCACATTCATGGTGGAGCTGTAGCCTCTATGGATGATCATGAAGAACAAGAAGATAAAGGTTTTGTTACAGTAGTTATAGTATAACTACTGTAACAAAACCTTTATCTTCTTATCCTCAACCTCTATCTTTTTGTCCATAATTTATCTCATCATAACTATCTCATCACCGATATATTGTCCTCAACTTTTCGTGGTTCTGAAGTAATCTTGTGTATAACTGTTATTCAAAAGATTACTTCAGAACCACGAAAAGTTGAGGACAATATATCGGTGATGAGATAGTTAGAAGGAGATAAGTTAGATTTTGTATATTAAAAAATTAACGTAGTATAAGCTGAATTGTTAACATAACATTTTGCATAATTTTAGATTAATAAAGATGTTTTTATTAATTTTTATGCATATGCGTTAATGTGATTCGTTTAATGGAATAAAAACAAGAAATTGTAAAATATCTGTTACATTTTGATTTTTACACCCATCAACTCTCAACTTTTACATTTGCTTTTTTTTTAACCCCTTAACTTTGAAAGTTGCTTTTTGAGCATCAACTTTACACTTTGTTTTTTAACCGCTTTACTTTGAAAGTTTGCCTTTTTAACCATCGGAATTACGCCACCACCCCTTCAGGGTTTTTCCCCGGTCCAATATTACTCCACTTTTTTACGCCACCACCTATCTCAAGTTTTAATCTTTATGTTCTAACCCCTTGCACTATTACCCCCTCATTTAAACAATGTGTTTCTACCACTTGCACTATTACTCCATTTTTACCGCACTACCCTTGCGTTTTTACTCGCGCTAATATTCCATTATTACACCTCCTCAATCTTAAAAGTTTCATATGGTAAATGCATCATCTAGCACGGGTCTAATTACTAGTTGGTATTAAAGAGTTGTATCATAGGATGCTCACAATCCACTTCTAAGCCCAAGACAAGATTTGACAAGTTGGCTTAGCCTATACAATGCATTAACTATTTTTCTACATGCCCAATTTCATAGCAATGCTTTAGTAACCCGTATCTTAGCCTATAGAGTGCATTAACTACTACTACCATCATTCATTACTACTACCACCACCACTGCTACCACTATCACTACCACGATTACCACCACCACCAATACTACCACCACTACTTCTACCAATATTATTTCTTTTTAATATTGATCATTATTTATCTTAATCTAAATTTACACACGTGAAGTTTTCAAAAAGTATTAATACTAAAAATAAGTAGATTTTAATCGATAGTGTGATTGATTTCTCACCGACTGGTGAAGCTATCAACCGTTTGTAACTCATCCGTAAAATATTGCGGGAAACATGGTCTTGGATCTAGCCTTCACCAAAGAGTCTTACCGAAAGATCCCTGATCGCCATGTTAGTAACAGAGCACTGGCAAGATATTCATTAACGGAGCACTAACGAATATTAACGTCCGATGACTAATAATAAAACACTTCACTGAAGGATTAAAGACATGATGTTCATCGATAGCTTGTCAACCTCTTCTTCACCAATAGATCACCCACATAATATCAACAAAAATCAAGGGATAATAGTTGTTACAAAAGTATATAGATAATGATGGTATCTGGAAAAAAAAATGTAATAATATATAAAATATCACATACAATCTATATATATAATAAACCAAAGCTATTTTAATGACATGACACTGAAAGAGACATTCTCCTCCTTGAGTGTGTCATGTGTCATCCCATGTTGCATTGAGATATTTTAGGAAAAAAATAATTTAAAAACAAAATTAGATTTTTATCTCTTATGTTTCCTCCCATAATTTTTAAACGTTAATATCTTTTATATACGAGATTTTTTAAAGAAAAAAATTACACCAAATTAACGAGCGTTTTATTATCTTTCCAACGAGTACCATAGTGCTATATAAAAAACAGAGAAAAAAAACGACTATTTTTTGTTGTGTTATGTTCAAACTGGAAAAAAAAAAACACAAAGTGTTCAGGTAAATCATTAATCATATATATGGAAGTCACTAATTATGTTCAAATCAGTAAATATGAATTCTATTTTCAACATGCGTTAGCATTGAAGTTATACATTGTTTTAGGTTAGATATTAATATTAGAGTTATACATTGTTTAAGGTTAGGCGTTAACATTGGAGATACATTTTTAATTGTTTTAGGTTAGGTGCTATCCGAAGCTTTCCTGCATGTAACTGTAAAGCGCAGATTTTTCAACCAATCTAGCAGTAACATATCTAGCTACAATTTGTAATATTTTTTCCTTTCCATCTTTTCCACCACAAAAGGGAGATATCCAACTTTTTCATCTAACAACCAATTTAGTATAAAAAGTACCCAAAAAAAAAATGCTTAGGTTGCATGATATGATTGACATGTGAAGAATAGGTTTTGAACGGGTTGCTCGGTAAATTACCCACCTCCCTTTTCGAAGATCTTCTGTACCGAAACACAAAGAATAGTGTTTCGGTAGGTACCATATGTTACATTTGCATTTTTTGGGTATCGACTTGGTTTTATGGTTCATACCGTGACCTTATAAGCCATTTATTGTTCCTCGTTTCTTAAGTACAATGAACTATCAACTCTTTGCTCTCAAATTTTGCTACATTTCATGGCCCATTTACGAAAATTAGGTTCACCCTTTTTATTTGTGTGCTATGGGCTGCGGACTATGGGCTTTGGCTTTCCAATTCGGCTATCAAAACCAATAAAATTTTTATTAATTTTAGCATATTAATAAAATCATTTCACAGCACAACAATCTATATCTATATCTATATCTATAATCTATAATCTATAATCTATAATCTATAACTTATAATAAAAGAATTGAACTTTGATGATGTGGCATTCAATGAAGGCCTCAACCCCTTCTTGAATGTGCCACGTGGCATCATGTAGGATTTTTTAGTTTTTGAGTTTTTTTTTAATAAATCTATATATATTATAATTATTTTAGGAAAAGATAAGAATTTAAAAACAAAATTAAATTTTCTCTCTAATGTTTCCTCTCATAACTTTTAAACGTTAATATCTTTTATATACGAGATTTTTTAAAGAAAAAAATTACACCAAATTAACGAGCGTTTTATTATCTTTCCAACGAGTACCATAGTGCTATATAAAAAACGGAGAAAAAAACAACTATTTTTGTGGGGTTTTGTTTTCAAATATATTTTACTCTACTAATAAATCACAAACGATAAACATAACTTCATAGGCAAAGATTCCTTTTTTTTATATTTGAATATGATAACTTATGGCAGAAATTTGTTTAAAATAAATAATAATATTTTGGGAAAAGATAAGAATTTAAAAACAAAATTAAATTTTCTCTCTAATGTTTCCTCCCATAACTTTTAAACGTTAATATCTTTTATATACGAGATTTTTTAAAGAAAAAAATTACACCAAATTAACGAGCATTTTATTATCTTTCCAACGAGTACCATAATGCTATATAAAAAACGGAGAAAAAAACAACTATTTTTGTGGGGTTTTGTTTTCAAATATATTTTACTCTACTAATAAATCACAAACGATAAACATAACTTCATAGGCAGAGATTCATTTTTTTTAATATTTGAATATGATAACTTATTGCAGAAATTTGTTTAAAATAAATAATATTATTATTATTCATTAATCATGTATTGACAAATCATTAATTATGTTATTATGTTATATTAGATATTTCAACCTCGGGACACTCCCGGGATAAAAGCTAGTAACTTATAATAAAAGAATTGAACTTTAATGATGTGGCATTCAATTGAGGCCTTAACCCTTTTTTTAATGTGCCACGTGGCATCATGTATGATTTTTTAATTTTTGAGTTTTTTTAATAAATCTATATATATTATAGTTATTTTAGGAAAAGATAAGAATTTAAAAACAAAATTAAATTTTCTCTCTAATGTTTCCTCCCATAACTTTTAAACGTTAATATATTTTATATACGAGATTCATCAAAAAAAAATTTACACCAAATTAACGAGCGTTTTATTATCTTTCCAACGAGTACCATAGTGCTATATAAAAAACGGAGAAAAAAACAACTATTTTTGTGGGGTTTTGTTTTCAAATATATTTTACTCTACTAATAAATCACAAACGATAAACATAACTTCATAGGCAGAGATTTTTTTTTATATTTGAATATGATAACTTATGGCAGAAATTTGTTTAAAATAAATAATAATAATAATAATATTATTCATTAATCATGTATTGGCAAATCATTAATTATGTTGTCATATTAGATATTTTATTATGTCATATTAGATATTTCAACCTCGGGACACTCCCGGGATTAAAGCTAGTTTATAATAAAAGAATTGAACTTTGATGATGTGGCATTTAATGGAGGCCTCAACCCCTCCTTAAATGTGCCACGTGGCATCATATAGGATTTTTTAATTTTTGAGTTTTTTTAATAAATCTATATATATTATAATTATTTTAGGAAAAGATAAGAATTTAAAAACAAAATTAAATTTTCTCTCTAATGTTTCCTCCCATAACTTTTAAACGTTAATATCTTTTATATACAATATTTTTAACAGAAAAAAATTACACCAAATTAACGAGCGTTTTATTATCTTTCCAACGAGTACCATAGTGCTATATAAAAAACGGAGAAAAAAACGACTATTTTTGTGGGGTTTTGTTTTCAAATATATTTTACTCTACTAATAAATCACAAACGATAAACATAACTTCACATGCAGAGATTCTTTTTTTTTATATTTGAATATGATAACTTATGGGAGAATTTTGTTTAAAATAAATAATAATAATAATAATAATAATATTTTTATTATTATTATTCATTAATTATGTATTGGCAAATCATTAATTATGTTGTCATATTAGATATTTTATTATGTTATATTAGATATTTCAACCCCGGGACATTCCCGGGATAAAAGCTAGTTCTATATATATTGCAAAGAGAAATCCTACATGTCATTTATTTAGGCATTCTCTTTTTTGAGAGATGCCTTGTAGGATCATAGGTGACACCTATTACACCAATTAAAAAAAACAAATAATATATTAAAACCTAATCTACTAAATCTAAATATTAAAACTTTATTATTTTCTCTCTCATGTTTCCTCCCATAACTTTTAAACGTTAATATCTTTTATATACGAGATTTTTTAAAGAAAAAAATTTACACCAAATTAACGAGCATTTTATTATCTTTCCAACGAGTACCATAGTGCTATATAAAAAACGGAGGAAAAAAACGACTATTTTTTTTGTAACCCGACATGTATTGTGTCGAGTTTGGGATTAGTTTAAAAAAATTGTGGGTTTGGGTCAGGTCTAACTATTGTTATATAAAACGATGATTGAAAGACTTTTATAATGAAATGGTTTGAAGCAACGGATACGTCTAGGTGGTCGAAGCAACGAGGATTGAAAGACTTGGATGCTTGTAGATTAGTTTTAATGCAATGTTTTTTTACTTTTAATGTTTTTTTAATGAAATGTTTATCTTTTCCTTATTTATTGTTTGAATCGTTTGTTTTTTTCTTAACGTTTCTTAAATTTCACACTGTTTAAATTTTTAAACCAGTTAATAATATTTAGTTTCATACTATTTAAACCGTCCCACCATAAATTCATTAATTAAATTGTGAATGGGAAACCATTCCAAAGTTTAGTATATAAACACATCAAACCGTGTTCAAACCTCACACTTTACCACAGTTTAAAAAAACAAACACCCACAAAGATGAATCCCTTGACCAAAGAACAAGAGATGGCGTTGGTGGTGTGCAACAAAGACGCCACAAAAAACCCGACTATACAACAACTCCCAAGGACCTCGGGCTCGGCCTACCCCCCAGAGGGGTTCTGGGCCCGCGTGTTGAGCGACTTCAACCAGCATGTTGGCACCAATGATAGAACCCTCGCAAACATCCAGCTAAAGTGGGCCGATCTCAACATTAAGTGTGTGAGGTGGACCACCCTCTACGAGCGCACTATGAGGGATGATCCGGACCTCGATCATGAGTTGGCTATTGAGTTCACTCATGTGGACTATGAGGCTCGATACGGCAGCCTTTTTGACCATGTCGAGGCATGACAATTGTTGCGCCAACCTTAAGTTTATTTTTCTTTGTTTTAATGTATTTTAATTTTATGTTTAAATATTAATTAAGACTTTATGTTTTTATGTTCTTCTGTTTTATGGTTTAATGCATAATCAGAACAAGCTGTTAAAATAACAAGACAATGTTTAACAAACGGTTAAAATAACAAGACAATATTAAACAAACGGTTGAAATAACAAAACAGTATTAAAACAGTTAAAATAATAAGACAAATTAATTCTCACTCTCTCTCCTCATTAATTCCCACTCTCTCTCCTCTCTATATCCCAAAGTCCAAACCCTTCTCCTCACCTTCTTCTTTACGTCACCGTCACCCTGAAAACCCTTCTCTGTACCTTCACCGTTCGGGTTTGGACTTTGATATTTCAAAGTATTTTTTTTAAATTAAACCGTGTGTTTTAAAGATAATAAAAACACCACATAGACATGGCCTTGGGATTTCTGAGTTGAATTAACAACTAAGGACAGTTTTTAATAATAACTGTACAACCTAATTGTCTGCTCAAAAATATCAATTACCCACCAATTACCACCCTGTTAACAATGCAAGAAATTGTCAATACGTTTGGTAAAAGACAGACAATTCAAATATAAATAAACGTTTGAATAACTCAACACAAGTGGTCAAGGTATACCGGTTCAAACATAATAAACTGACTCTAATGTAAAAGAAAACTAAAACTGTTTATCCAGAAAAAAGTCACAAAAAAAATTTAGCTGCGCAGTCACAAAAAACTAAAACCTCTCAAAGTTGCTGCTCCCAAAAATAATAATAACCTCCCAAGATTCTTGCTTTGTGCTATTGTTGTCGTGGCTTCCTCCAAGTGCCAGCCGTCAAAAATAAAATTCCCAAACCTTCTGATAACCGACAAATTTCAGCCCAAGTTGCCAACTCCATTTTCGGTTCTTTTCTAGGCCATAAAACAATTTGATGCTAGCCCAAATAATCCAGCAAAGGTCTGCCACGTTCTAAATTTGACTCAAGCCCTCATCCCTTTTAGTTAGTTTCTTGTGATGGCCCTCATTGTAATTCTTCCAATTCCAATAATTGTATTTAGCCTACTGAAACAAAGTACTAATAGAATCCATTAAATTCCACCTCAATTTAATCCATCTAATTGTCGATTAGTTTATTTTCCATAAGCTCATTTACTATTTATTTACCTATAACATTTAAACTCATTAAATCTAAAAACCTATAAAAGATAAACCTATATTAAATTTTATACTAACATCGATGCCTTTATAATATAATTAATATCAAATAAAGTGTACCAAAAATGCACCGATCAAACCCTAAATTATATACAAAACTTAACTAATATATTAACAAGGTGTGTTTACCAACACATCACCCGAGTGGGGCTTACCAGGCCCAATAGATCAATTCACACTTTCCCCACTATGTATCTACATATTCATGGTTCACAAGTTAGAAGGACTTAAGATGAAAGTAGCCTAGTACCCATATGATACAATGTAATACCGTGGTCTAAAAAGTTTGAGTTTTTCCAGCATGTTTCTCCCCAACGGAAAACAGTAAAAGTGGGGCTGTGAAACTCACCTTAGGTTGCGTCTTCAATAAAGTAAGTAAATTAGGCGTGTTATGGTAGTCCGACCATTGGAAACCCTTAGTTAGGGTTGTGAAACTCGCCTATAGGTGTTTGTCCGATGATACGTTTGTCTAATAACCTTTAGTTGTCCAAGACCTTGATTTTGTATGTTTGTAAAAGTGTTAAACGTTTGACACGATCACACACGACAAGACCCGACATCTCGTTGGTATCCCGACATACCCGTTTAATAGTTAAGTGTAAGTTTGCAAGCAATCACATGTAGACATGCACCTTATACGACGAATAGTTCCCAAAACCTATCGTATAGTTCATGTAATGCACGTATGAGTTATAATGCATGTTACAGGGTTTCTAGACATGCCACGGGGTTTACAATATGTTACTAGATGTCAAAACATGTTACGGGGTTCCAAAACACACTATCGGCTTCAAAACACCTGACTGGTTACTAAAAAAACACAACTAGCATCAAAACAAGCTAGGCTAGTCGCCTGCTCTGCAAGCTATTGGCCTTTTTGGCGTGCGAAACCCTCCAAATCAGATCCGAAACATATTGGAACATTCCCAATCAATCCACAATCATTATACAACCCAACCTTATCAATAGGCCCCAATTATCATCTCGTTATCATGCTAATTGCAAGTTTTCCTAAAACGGATAATATTATGGGTAAGTAACATCAGGTGCATGCAAATGTTACCCTAAATGACAAATAATCTGATTTCATCACATAATCACATTCCAATCATCATCAAGCTGTTGTATAATCATTCTAACACAAACCCTAACAAGTTATAATCGTCAAATCATCCTATTTCATCCTAGATTCCACCAAATTCCTCAAACGGGTCAAAACTCATGAAGGTCACATTACACATCAAACAAGCTTCAAATCCCTAGATAATCATCATAACAACTTCCCTAAATCATTCTAATAATAAACACACAAGAAATCCCAGGTTTTAGATCATCAAAATCATTTAAAGCTTGTATTTTTATCAAAAACTCATAGGAATGTTTATATCTAGTTTAGAAACTGTTTTTTTCAAAGCTTTTCATTGATAAAAACACATCAAAACCAGGTCTGGACCTTTAGGGTTCAAAATAACAACTTAACAAAGGTTTAGGATGAATAACCCACCTTAGATCTTTGCTTGTAAAGGTTGTTTAAGCTTGGAAATTATGATTTTAAGGCAAAAACGGTGTACAGAGGTTTAGGATATAATGAAAGAGCACTTTGTGGTGAGTTAGGATTGCACAAATGTTGTTTAACAAGTCAAGTATGGTATTTATAGCTGCAGTTAGTAAAATGAAAGGGCACTTTGGGGCTAGAGCACGTATGTGTGTAAACCGACTCCCGATGAAAGAGCACGTATGTGTGTAAACCGACTCCCGATGATTCCTTGAATCATCGAACCGACTCAACTAATCCCGTTAAGTACGTTTTATGAATGTTTCGCTAAGGTAGACTCATATGTTTGTAGAAAATGTTAACCTGAGTTTGCCGGGTGTCACATCACCTCCTTTGTTGAAAGAATTTTCGTCCCGAAAATTGCTTGAAGTCAAAAGGAAAGAAAGAAAAACTTTCCGGTTCCTACAAACAATGTCTTACTTCCTAAGGTGTGGAAATGCAAAGGTCAAGGCGAACTCCTCGTTTTTGGTCCAAACGGGAACCCGTGGAGGCATTTTGGTAGTGGAGAGTTGTGGTTTATATAGTTTGTAAACTGAGAAGAAGAATCGGAGAATTTTGTGGTAAAATAATGAGAAATGAATGATTTATGTAGTGTTAAAAAATAGATTTAATTTTTTTAAAGTTACCATTTGAAAATGGTAATATAATATTAAATAGTCCTGCCACACATCCGTTAGTCGTCGTTAATAGGCTAGCGTGCTTCCGGTCCAAGGGAGGTAAGATCCAATGGATGTGATTGGAAAAGAGAATGGTAAGATCCAAGGGAGGAGCCGTCGGGTTAGAAAAGGTGTTAAAGTGTCAAGATTCAAGGTGATGCTTCCGGTCCCGACAATTTGATTGGTTAGCATAGTTTTGCGGGTGATTTTAGGTGTTTCGGTTTTGGTGATGTATTTTTCATGTTTTTCGTATTTTTTGGTGTACCTCTAGCTTCTTGCTAGTTCATTGGTGGAATGAAAGTCTCCTTTTCCGTTAAAAAAAAAAAATAGGCTAGCGTGCCTTTGGCATCGAAGAAACAGGGGGACACTATTGAATTGTCACTACACTGGTCAACCTAATGAATGATGATAACAATTTTGACTTTTGACCTATAAAACATTCGTTACAAAAAATATTTCTTGTTAAGGATTTGATGTAGATACAGGTTTAATGGTAGATGAAGAAGTAAATGGTTGACGGTATAATTAGGATCAAACACGTACGAGATTGTAAAAAAGATTTTAAATAAAGCGAGGGATAAAATAAAATTTTAGAAAAAATCAACACTGAAGACATCGATCTCCACTAAAACCAAGCTAAGTTCACTTAGTTAATTTTCAATTTTTAGGATTCTTAAAATTTATTATTGTTAAGAAATGTTACGTGCAAGTATGTTAAGTTTTTTATGCATAAAATTTATGAATATATTCTTATATACCTTTTGTTGGTGTTTATTAAACTTTAAAACTTGCGTTAGTAGTTCATGTGCTTTAATTTATGAAAATACAAACTTGTACAAGCAATGTGTAATAGATTAACGTCTACATGTTTTGATAGAGTGAAGATTGAAGAAAAAAAACTAATTTTAACTAGGTGTATTAATACGCGTGTTGCGCGTTTTTCACATGACGTGTTAATGCGGATTTTGGTAACCGACAAAGGCATGGAGACTAACCTTGGACAATGAGAAAATACAAAAGTGGCAGCGGCTACGCGGAGAATACCGGAAATCTCCCGCGGTCCGCGACACATGGTGGAGATGGCTCACGGTAGATGTGGTCGGTGGCCGGTTGCGTACGTTAGAGTGAAGCAGCTATTCATTTCGTGGTCGTTAAATATATAGATAATAAACGAACAAAAACCGAACCCGTGCGAAATCGGGTAAAAAAAGGCATTATGTTGGGGGCCAAAATGGAAAAAAAACTTAATAAAAAAGTTGGTGGCCAAAACGGGAAAAAAAAAGTTAAACAAAAAGTAAAAACATTGTGTGGCCAAAATGAGAAAAAAAAACTTCAAAAAAAATTTGGTGGTCAAAATAAGAAAAAAAAAAGTTAACAAAAAAAGCAAAAAAAAAAAAAAATACCAAAATAGAAAAAGTAAAACCTAACTATTTAAATTAACTTGATTATTAATATATTCTAATACAAACATAAATATTGATAATTATCAGCCAGCCAATCTTCTTGTAATTCTCGTGACTTGATTTGAAAATACTTCCTTTTATTTTCTAAACATGTTATTTGAAAAGGTTATACAGCTAAAAGCTCACATTTATTTGAGATTAAAAAGTTATGACACACTGTGACGTCCATATCCAGATAATGATGCATCATACACAACTGATACCAACTTACAGATAAACCCTCTTATTTTATTAATATAACTATAAGTTACAAAGTTGATAACTTAAAAAGTACAAAGCTTGATCAACTATTCTTAGCTGGAAACCATACTTTTCCATCGTACACACGAACTAGCATATCCTATTCCACTGCTCACGTAGCCCCAAGATAAACCGCATGCACAAGAATTATAAATCACTACGTGTGACACATGCTTAAAAATGACGTCAGACAATGCTAGTGAGTTCATGAATATACACAAGTTATAAACCACATTAGTTTAGCATTCATGACTTCTATCTGCCCATGTCACTGTAATCTTTCCGTCACGCCGACACCCACGCATGGGCCCCCGTGATGGTGTCACCCTTGTGACTTCCAACATCATACAGTCAATGCCCACTATACCCTAGATATAGTACCGGCAAATCCTGCCGTAGCAGCACGTATAAGGGACCACAAATATCGTGTGTATGTCTGATTAGATTACATACATGCGTACTAACAATCATGAGTGCAATATTCACAATTACCAGTTTGAACAAGCATGCTCACATTTGAAAACATTCATAAAACTCACATTTGCTTTATAGAGGTTTAGTCTACTCAATCCAAACTTGCTTTCCCTTATCAATACCAAGGTAATCTTAGATACTATTCAAATAAGGAGTGGGTATTAACTAGTCATTACCGTGGTTGGCTTACCCAACACCTACCCTAGTTATGGCCTTAAACTCTAGTCTTAATATTATACCTTCCTCTAAATATTATTTACTTAGCCTATTCTAATATTAATACTAAAGAAGTTAATAAAGTTTAATGAATACTCACCTGTCCCTGTCTCTTGTATGCTCTTGTATGCGAGAAGGTTTTAAGATGTGGGTAAGGCTTCTAACTTCATTTCTACTTCTAAGCATTTTTAAGTCACTTCTTAACCGACTTCGTACGTCGGTTTCTTTCAGACCATAGTCGCACACATTTCAAACACACACGTACACTAGTATTTATCATCTATGTTTACATTATTTTTATTAAACTAGCCTAGGTGATACAACACAACCCACCCGTATCAATCATATAGATACATACATTACTCAAAGACAGATAAACAATAACTATATGTTATTGGTCACATATTGTTTCCTTTTTTTAATAGTGACTTTTAATTATTATTTTAAGATAGCGGATAGTCGTAATATTTTGGCAGTGGTTACTATATACCTCACTTTATTTTATTTTGGTTGTTTGTTACTATTTACCTCATATTGATTTGGCTTTTTTTGAATTTACCTTCAACTTTTTGTTTGATATTCTATATTTTTATATCTCTCTATACTAAAGGAACACTTTATTAACATCTCCTTAGTAACGAGCACAGCTCTTTTAGGCTAACGTACATCAATATTTATAAAACATTTTTTTATCATGTACTAATATTTAAAAACCTACTTTTTAATATAGTTGTAAGAGAACTTTCGGAAATCATAACAGTTCGGTACAGTATCGGATTTTTTGTTGATTTACCTTTGAATACCTGCACTAAACCGGTACCGTACCGATCATTTTTTGGTAGCGTTACTTTTACCCATTATATTGGCATTTTTCTGGACCGGTACTTTTGTTAACGGTATCGGTTCAATATAGTGCTACCACATCCCACGACAACGCACAGATGTAAACCGCGTCCCGCGATAACGCGCGGGTAACTAGCACTCTAGTTTTAGTTATATTAGAACACATCACAACTACACCCATGCCTCATACTTACAGTTTAACATTTGTTTAACGTTTATTATTATTATTATTATATTTAATTCAGCTGCTTCACTCGTTTTTCTCGTATAACTTTTAAAATATAACGTTTTACTAACTTTCAAATATACTATTAAGATGAGCAAATTTTTATCTACGCGTTAACTTGAGTTTTATTAAAAACGGAGTAGGGTTCAAATATAATATATTTTATTGTTATTACTATACGGTCTCCTATCACACTAACGGCTCGATTAGATCCTTATATCTCAAATATTCGTGCTATTCGTTTTTCAACAATATAAATTTCATATTTATTTCTATTTCACTTGATCACAAAACAAAACTGAGTGTTACACACTACTTGTTTGTACAACTATTATTTGATGTATGTCATACATATCCTTCACCAAAAGTTAGTATGTAAATTCCTAAATTAATTATTTTTATGAAAAATGTTGTCGGTAAAATTTTATGAATAATTACATTAAACAATTGTAGTGAAAATTACACATATATTAGTTTTATTTTTAAATTACAATCTAGATATATGTTATGTTAAAATAATTGTGAAGCATGTTAGATAGATTATATTAAGGAAAAATTATAATGTAGACATTTGACCTATCAAAATTAACAAAATCGTTAACAGGCTAAGCAGATAAATTTGTCCGCAAAAAGCACCAACAAACTAGCAAGTAGTCAATGTGTATTTTAGGATAAAAACATTGGTAAAAAAATGTCAACTTTTGTAATTTTCTCTTATATTATGACGTCTTTGATAGTCACTAAGTTATTGAATGTCTAAAGGAACCTAGTACCATGTATAAGCTTATGAGCATTCCGAATTACCAAAATCCTTAAATAGAGTACAACACGGTTTGAGCAACGGCATCCATTATCATCCCTACCAAAGAATTCAGTGATGTAGAAATGTTGATGTGATAGAACAAAGAGGTAATTCATTACTCATTATAATAGATAAAGTGTGCTATGTAACAGTTAAAAGATAGATGATCGGGTTTGCCAAAAACGTGTAGGATACCACATTTTCATGCTTTGATCGAATGGAACATTGCCATGTTACTTGTTTAAATCATTACCCTCAATAACCTTATGTCTCCATCAATGCTTCCAAAAGCCACAAACAATCGGTACTTTTAACATTTTTATATCTTTAGTTTTCTGATATTGTTATTCAACAAAAAAAAATGCTTTTTAATCATATTGTATTTCGTAGTTTAAGTTTTCCAAACCCTAATAGAAGTTCTTGATCACATGATTGCAGTAGCAGAAGAATCATGGGAGCTCAAGACGATTCGCAGACTATCCAATCATCAAAATTTTGTTGGATTTTTGTATGTGAAATATGAATAAAAAACGTCAGTTAGACCTCCAGTTATAATTAGTATTGAAGAGAACTTGCCTTATGATAACCTCTAAGTATAAAGTTTTGGTTTCGTCATCGTATAATTGTTTTCAGGGCCGTCTCCGAAAACTGTAAAAAAATTTTGGGCTTGGGGCCACAACAATTAAACCGGGCCCATATATTTTAAACCCAATCATGAAATATAAAAACTCACTATAAAAAATCCAGGCTTACGGCTGGAAGTCTGTAATGTTTGGTGTTGGTTGTGTAAACGGTAAACTATTTTGCCTTTTAAACCCTCGTTTTGGGTTGGGTTTTCTTTGCGAGGTTTAAAAATTTAGTGATTTTTCGTCTTATTAAGTGGGTAAATGTTAAAGAAATGATTACAATAGTCCACAACCCAAAATCCCATATATATATATATATATATATATATATATATATATATATATAGGGGATGGTTCAATAGAGAACTCATTTTATTGAGAGAACTCAAGAACTCCTAATTAAATACAAAAAAATATAATAAAAAAATCATAACTCAAAATTTAAGTAAAAAAATAGAAAACTAGTTCGGAGCTTCTCTTTCCCACGTCATACCCGTTCGGAAAAAAAATAAAAAAAAATAAAAAAAATAAAAACAATACACCTAAAAAACGCTACTGCACATGTGTAGTATAACCCAAAAGCCTAAACCACCTACCCCCTAACTTACCCCCACCCAAAAACCTAATTCCACCCCACCCACCCCCCACCCTCACTAAAAAACCTAAATCGCTTACCCCAAAAACCTAAACCACCCATCCACCCCCTACCCAAAAACCTAAACCCACCCCACCCACCGCCTACCAAAAACCTAAGCCCCACCCGTCACAACCAAAAACCTAACCCCCACCAAAAAACCTAACCCCCTACCCAAAAACCTAAACCCACCCTACCCACCCCACCCCCAAAAACCTAAACCTTACAAACTAAACTAAAAAAAACTAACCCTAAAAGCTAAACTAAACCCAAAAACTAAACCCTAAAGCTAACCGGACATTTACTACACAGGTGCATTAGAAGTCGCCTATTTTTTATTTTATTTTATTTTTTTTTATTTTTTTTCTAAACCGGGATGACGTGGGAAAGAGAAGCTCCGAATCAGATTTTTGGTTTTTGACTTAAATTTTGAGTTATGATTTTTTTTCTTAATTTAAGTAGGAGTTCTCGAGTTCTCTCCCTAACTATGAGTTCTCAATTGAACCTTCCCCTATATATATATATATATATATATATATATATATATATATATATATATATATATATATATATATATATATATATATATATATATATATATATATATATATATATATATATATATATAAACTTCAAAAAAAAAACTTCGGGCCCCTAGGATTTTCGGGCCTGGGGCCGTCGCCCACGCCGCCCCTAGATTATTAACTTTAGGCTTGTTTGGAAAAGTTCACTTAAATGCTTAAAAGCAAATATATTTATATTTTTATTTCTCCTTTCTTGTTGGCGAAAATCATTACTTTAACAAGTGCCAACTGGAGATGTTGAGTGCATTCACTATTTACTTCGTGATTTTGTATAAAAAATTGACTATTTAATTAGTTTATTCAAAAGAAACACATATTGAGTCATCATGACAGTGAAGGACACTCCAGTCTCTATTGAAAAGAGATTAATTAATTAACTGAATCTATTTAAGAATCTGTAAATTGCCCATACTTTGTGAAACACAAAACCTCTCAAACACAATCAAGCAAAGTAATCAAATATCTAAATACATCAAGAAAGCAACCATGAAAGCAATCTTAGCAACTTAAATGGCATGGGATCTATTAAAATGCATTTGGATTATTTAAAAAGGATATCTTGATGAGCTTCGTCCTACTTTATGGGCAGATATATATATTTTTCTTTTAAGAATTTGCTTTTTGTTTTTGTTTGCCTAATCAACAACGGTAGTGCTACACTCCTACCTTATCGTTTCAATATTCATATATATTATATATAATAATCTTTTGAGGTGATAGTGCATTTCCTTTTGAGATATTGATCGACTTAGATATATATATATATATAGGTAGAGGATCCTGTAGGAAAATTTATTTGTGTGAGAAGTGTGAGAAGGATTAAGAATTGACATGTAGCCATCATGTTTTTGATTTTGGAATGATGTTTTGGGTTGTTTTGGCTTGAAAAACACTTAACACAACAATATACAAAAATTTAAAACACAATCCAATGTATTATAGTCATTAAATTTAAATTATAGATAAAACACCATAGTAATTACTTAAAACACTCTGCTTAAATGTTATTGACATAGTGTTTTAAGTTTTAAGCCTAAAATACATTGTTTTCGGTTTTTAATTGTTATGTTTGTTGTTTTTCTAAGCAAAACAATCCAAAACATCATGAATAAGTCCAAAAAAATGATGCATAAATATCAATTTTTAATCCTTCCTACACTTCTCACACAAACCAATTTTCCTACAGGAACCCTACCCTATATATATATATATATATATATATATATATATATGGGATGGTTAGAATAAAAACCCACCTAAAACGAGAAAACCCGGTAAACCCAATCTAGACCATTGATCTAAAGTGATCAATGGTCTAGATTCATTCTATATTATTTTAATATATTTATGTAGGTAGATGACAAAAAAAGGGCACAACGGTCAAATGGCATTTTTCTGAAAAAGCACATATGACAAGTGGACCCCACACATGTCACATCATCTCTCTCATACTTTTGTGACCATGGTCCTAAATCTGTCAGTACGTCGTGTTACATATGTAACATATGCAGTGTTGCGTACGTTAAAGTTGCACAGACTCTGGTCTCATATGTGATTTTTTGTTGCATACGTTAAAACACATAGATTGTATAATCAATTAAAAACTTTATAGATAAAAAAAAATTCAAATGTACACAAGAATTGTTTCTTACAAAGTGATAAAAACAAACAAAACGGTCATTACAAATCGACAAATGCAAAAAAAAAAAAACTATCGTAAATAAAAAATATTGTCTACACTTCATTCTTGATAATCGTCTTCATCTTTAATGCAAAAAATATGCTCACCTGCAAAAATAAAACAAAAATCATCAATTTACATGTAAAGCCCCCCCCCCCCTGTCTGGATTACAAAAAAAACATACGAAACTGATACAAACAAACATTGTTTTATCCATTTAGTTATCAAGATTATCAAGCATAGGAAACTGATAGCAACTTAGTTCTGCTGTTACATACGAAACAGACTCAAACATAGATTTGATCCCATGATTAGTGACTTTTGTTTTAATCAATATATGGTAAAAAAATCAGAAGCTAATTTATACCAACTTAGTTCTGCTGCTACATACGAAACAGACGCAAACATAGATTTGATCCCATGTGTAACTGATGAAAGTCAAAAAATCAAACCTTTGTATCTGGTAAAAAAAAATCAGAAAGCTAATTTATACCAACTTAGTTCTGCTGTTACATACGAAACAGATGCAAACATAGATTTCATCCCATGTGTAGCTCATCAAAGTCAAAAACTCAAACCTTTGTATCTGTTAAAAAAAATAAGTGACTTTTTTATTGATTAACATATGCAACTGCTGTTGAAAGTAAAACATGTGTACCTCATGAAAAATAAAAAGGTTAATTAGTTCTGTTGTTACATACGAAAACAGACGCAATATAGAAAACAGATGCAAACATACATTCCACACAATATAATACTCATACAAACATGCACATACTGGTAAAAAAACAAATCAGACATATTGTTGCATATGTTAAGGGACATTAAAATTCACCAATTTTGATTAAAAAAACATATTAGTAATAATAACATATAAAAAGGTTAATTAATATGTAAACCTACGTGTTAACGTATGCTACCTACGTGTAAAGATGATTAGTTGTGGTGTTACATACGAAACATATGCAAACATACATTTTCAAAACCATCACAAACAACTTCTTATTACCAAACACTAATTAGCTCAAATTCAAACTCTAACCATTAATTGTTTTCTAACCCCTTTCAAAATCATATTAAAAATCAAAACTTGGTGATCACCATTTACCAAAAACCATTTTCCCAAACACCCACCATCTCAAACCGATATTATTATTATTAATCAATATTACACATAAAAAAGCATACTAACCAATCCACCTCCAAACCACTATTATTTTTATTATTACTAATAAAATAAATAGAATTTAACAATAATAATATTATCATTTATCAAACCTTAAAATGAAACAATAGGGGATGTTAAAATGAAACAATCACAAAGCTTCTTGTTGACTCCTTCCTGTTGACTTTTAACACCACCAAATTATAGTAGATGAAATGAGAGACACAAAGCAAAATGCAACTAAATTATACCAACCTTTTACAAGCTTCCACTGTTATTATAATATTCATTTAAGCTGGAACACAATCGGGGCTGACCGGAGGTTCACCAGAAAAACATAATACCAACCGGAAGTACATCAGGAATCAACCGAAGGCCCAATCGACCTGACATAGTACATAAATCAAAACAGGGGAGTGGCTCAGTTGGTGGTTACGAAGAGCTCATGACAGTCACCACAACTTGGTGACTGTCCGGTTAATAACAGAGGGGTGGAAACAAGGGCGACGGTGGTGGCTGGTGGTCGGAGGTGGTGGAGGAGGAAGAGGCGCGTCGTCTTCACGCGCCGCCTGAGACCTAACTTGATCCTGTGATTCCTGATCTTCATCATCTGAATAAACTCGTTTCCGAAAGCCGGCGTCTCTTCGTTACTAGTAGCTGTGATGGACTCGACGAAACCGCTTTTATTATTAGTGTTATTATTATTATTGGATATAGGTGGTGGTGGTGGTATTGGGAGGTGGTGAAAGAATTCTGATTGATAGAGAGAGAGAGAGAAGAGAGAGTGAGAGAGAGTATGTGTGTGAGAGATGGAGAGATCTTGTTTATATAGGAGGGAGAATAAAAATATTCAAACTTATAAATGGGGGGAAAGATAAAATGTCTAATATACCCCTCAAGACATAAAATAATATATTTTCTAATGGGTGATGTGGTGCAATGTGGTCCACAAGATGGGTTTCCGGGAGTTTTCTCGTTTTAGATGGTTTCCATTATACCTTTAGCCTATATATATATATATATATATATATATATATATATATATATATATATATAGGGGAAAGTTAATTTGAGAACACCTATATTTCGCGCGAACTGCGAGAACGCCATCTAAAACCATTCAAATCAAAATTTTCTTTTTACACTTATCTTTATTACTAAAATATAATCCCAAAAACACAATTTACGCGTAAAAATTTAAACGTATACGAAAATAAATTGTTTTTACACATGTGTAAATTTACTGTTTGTACATGTGTAAACTGTTTAATTTACACATGTGTAAAAAGTTAATTTGAAAGTGTTTTTGCAAGAAAAGATGAATTATTTGGAAAGAAAATTCGTTTTTTAATGTTGTATTTTGATTATAATTAGGTTTGTATTGGAAAAAAATGATTTTGATTGGTTTTCTCATTTGTTCTCACGGTTCTCGCGATATTTAGCGTTCTCAAGATAACCATCCCCTATATATATATATATATATAGGGTGAGGTTCCTGTACAAAGGCTATATTTCGTGAGAAGTGTGAGAAAGATTAAAAATTGATACTTAGGCATCATTTTTTGAACTTATTCATAATGTTTTGGATTGTTTTGCCTAGAAAAACACCAAACATAACAAATAAAAACAAAAAACAATGTATTTTAGGCTTAAAACTTAAAACACCATGCTAAGAACATTAAACAGTGTGTTTTTAGTGTTAAGTAGTGTGTTTTAGTTGTTTTTTAAATCTAATAACTATAATACATTGCATTGTGTTTTAGATTATTTTGTTTGGTGTTTTTCAAGTTAAAACAACCTAAAACATCATTCCTAAATCCAAAACATGATGCCTACATGTCAATTCTTAATCCTTCTCACACTTCTCACGAAATATGTCCTTTGTACAGGAACCTAAACCTATATATATATATAGGATCCGGATATTTTGAGAACTCCTATGAAAACCCTTGTAAAAACCATCTAAAATTTTTTAATTTTTTTTGAAAAAAATAGACAAGGTAACATACATGTATTAAAGCGTTTTGGGCAAAAAAAAATAAAAAAAGCGCCGTTAGAATATTTTTTAAAAAAATAAACAAAGTTTGTGTTGTTACATATGTAACAGCTCTGTTACATATGTAATATCAGTTGTTACATATGTAACAGTGCAAATTTTGTTTATTTTTTTTTTAAATATCCAATCGGCGCTTTTTTTATTTTTTTGGCCCAAAACGCTTTAATACATGTATGTTACCTTGTATATTTTTTTCAAAAAAAAATAAAAAATTTTAGATGGTTTTTACAAGGGTTTTCATAGTTTTCTTAACTCGAGTGGGTTTTCAAATTATCCTCCCCCTATATATATATATATATATATATATATATATATATATATATATATATATATATATATATATATATATCTTTGTGTGAGTATACTTTGTGAATCCATCAATATAAAAAAATTAATAGAATGATTGCGGGTTTCCTCTTTTTGTACAAGTTTAATATTGTGCTAGCTGCGTATAAACCGGTCACCCAAAGTATTTCCTTTTCGTTAGCCGACATGAGTTGAATAAAGTTGACTCCAGAAGACTTTGAATTTTCCTAAAGCTCGATCTTAAACCCTACTTAAAAATATCTTTCCTCAACTACATCCATTCTAAATTTATGTCATCTTCACAATAGCATCAGGTTTGGTATTTTATAAGGTATATTTTGTTTGTGGTGGATATACCGATGTATTAATTTGAAAAATGTATATATAGAGCACCTCCAATGAGTCTTTGTCACACACACACGCAGACTCGTTTGGCTCAATCTTTTCTCACAAACCCAACTCGCTAGCCTTTCTATAGATCCATATCAGATATCACATAACACACCTTCTCTCTTTCACATTAAACCATCTCTTCTCATGTAACATCTCAATTACCGGGCATGTTATAGTCGGGTCTCTTTACAATTTACTTTTTAAAACTAGTTCTTTTATAAATAAGCAACGAAATTTAATTAAAACAGTACAATTTATTTTAAAAAGTCAATTTAGTAATAAATTTCAAAACCATACAAATGCCTTACACCACAATCAAGAGTATCTCATCCGCTAGCCTAGCGCACCCGTAACTCACATCACATACATGCAAAATAATCTAACATACATGCAAAAATTAGTAACGCTGAGTGAGTTCTAACAGTTTAGTTAAAAGTATTTAAGTCATATTATAAATCAGACTCCATTATCATAAAACCAATGGTAAACAATTAAACATTTTGACATTATTACATTACCCGAAACGACCCATAACGATAACTGACTTGCCATCCAACTCAACCATAACTATTACACTATAACTTCTTTCACACTTCCAACTATTTCCCCTTTAATTCAATGTGCTGCTACACTCCACTAGTTCATCTATATGAATGCAAATATAGTGTAATGGGCACTGCCGAAGTAGAATTCAACATGTGGAATTCTATATAATCATCTTTAGCGAGTACATAACACATACCCACCCATGTATCTATGAATGCAAATAAATTACATAAGGTGGGAACCTAACACATAATCAGCCAGATCACCAAGAAGTGACCCCTCTTTCGTTATTATAATGCAACCCTTTTATGGACAAGTCCACTAATGACCCATCTCATCCTCAGCGAAGTTAGCAACTACAAGGATATGTTGACACTGCCCCTTAGATAGACGAACCCCAACTCGAGGACCTGTCACCACCCCAAAGGTAACGACTACATCACAAGTAACCCACATAAGCACCTCAATGATGCTACGTCATAGAAAATGACATAGACACCTACACACACGCTCTGTCTAAGGTCTCACCATACTATAACACGGATTAACCACATATCTCTTATACTCACAATTAAACCTTGCCAATTTAATTTTTAATACTATGACTAATCGTTTTCACATATGGATCCCATAAACATATGGCTTTGACTATATACCTCATGATAAACTACCATAAGGTAAATACTCGATCCTATTATACTTCAAACACGAGACTACATGTCTCAACAGACACACTCTTAACTAAGGTGTCTATAAACCTCTTGACTCGTTCAACCATTATACAACCGACTCATTAGAAACGTTTATAAAGCATTTAAGTCATAAAGCTTGTTAATTTAATAGACACCGTGACACTTATGAAACACGTTAAAAGCATGTATGATAGCCCCAAAAATATACATAAAGAAAATGGGGGGGGGGGGGGGAGGGATTAGAACACACTAGTTGCAAAGCTTCCAGATCCACAAGTTAATCATTATTTGATAATAACGATGATAGGATGATTATTATTGGATAATAATTATGAAGGTGAATTTATTATCGGATAATAAATATGTTGTGTGGATAAATAAGATTTAAGTCGTAAAGCTCGTTATTTAATCGACACCATGACACATATGAAACACGTTAAAAGCATGTATGATAGCCCCAAATATATAAATAAAGAAAATATATAGGGGGATATGAATTAATTATTTAGAATAACTAATTGGATGGTTTAAGGCGTTGAATCGATCGGGATATGAATTAATTATTTAGAATATCATCGTTATCATTAAATAATGATTATCTGATCATTCAACGCCTTAAACCATCCAATTAGTTATTCTAAATAATTAATTCATATCCCGATCGATTGTTTCTCCAAACAATCGTCACTGGTTATTCCAAATAATCTAACCACAAAATATTTCCCAAATATTTATTTCCACAATGAAGTAATTCATGATTAACAATATTTAAGGATTAAATATTATTTCGTTATTCTCATCCAAAGTGTAACTCTTTGGATCTTATTTTGATAGTCTCATTAAATAATTGATATTTGGACACCTATTTCCAGCAATTTGAGGCCCCTTATACATGCCGCTACGGTGGGGTTTTTCAGTACTACAGTTGTGGTGTAATGGGCATTGACTGTATTGTGATGTTAGTCACGGACCCAGTGAGAGTGCCATAAGTGATGTTGGGATATGATGACATGGGTCGGTACAAGTCATGAATGATTGAAATAATTTGATTTACAACTTGTGTATATTCATGAACTCAGCAGCAATAACTGGCGTCTAAATTAAGCATGTTTCACAAGTAATGATGGTTAGTTCTTGTGCATGTTGTTTATTTCGGACCTATGTGAGCGGTAGAACAAGATATGTTAGATCGTATGGTTTGATAGGAAATTTTGTATCTTCAAATTAGAATAGTTGGATCAATCTTTGTACTTAATTTTAAGTTTCCAACTTTTGCACTAAAGAATTAACAACACGAAATTGTATCTATACACCAAAATTGTTTCACAACAATATTGTACTAAAATTGTTTCACAAAATTGTTTCACAAAATTTAAAGAAACTAATCAAAAGCATTAAGTACTAAAAGAGTAGAATTTTGGAAGAATCACATCTTTCTGGTGAGGTTTTTTTTTTCTTCTAAATTATGGTGCAAATCTTCTTATTTTTCTTTATGAGATCAAGTAAAAACTTACAATTTGATAGTAGATATGTGTGAGTTAGTTGTTCAAAAAGGTTAAAGTAGTTTTGTAAGTACTTATGGTTTCATAGGTGATAGGATATACAAGGGCCCCGGTTGTGTATATGGTTGTGTGTGTTAGTTGATAATCTTGGTATCTTGCTACAAATATGCATATCTTTATACTTGTTGACCCAAGACCTTACTTTAATTACCGGAAAAACCTTGGGCAAATTATTCAGTTGTATCTTTGCATATATACTGAAAGTCATATATGATATGTTTTTTTTTCCCGTTTTATTATGGCTCCACAAAAAGAATGATGGGGAATGGGAATAAACAAGTATATTGTTTGAATTAACATACGCTATCTAGCCTTGACAAGCATTAATTTTAATGAAAAAATAAAAGTAAAAGAATTCGGGGGTTGGCATAAAAAAACTGTAACACAAAAAAGTGTTAGTACTGGTCAAATAGATTTGTATACCGGCCGTGACAGAGTACAGAGATAATTAGATAAAGAAACGTAAACTTTTGGTACTTCCATTATTAAATCATAGCCATAGTCATCATCAATAATTTTATATGACCCGTTTGAAATGGGTATAAATACCTGGGACCATGCCATGAATCAAAGATATCATATCATGCTTACCTAACAAACAATTATATAACTCTTTACGGATGTAGAGAGGCCACGTCCATCAACATAATTATATTTATATACACATTTTTTAAAAAACATCCATGCGTGTTGTAATTTTTTTTTTCTTCTGCCATTCTGTTTATTACGAAATCATATTTGTAGTTTTCTTCTGTAATTTGTCCAAAACTATGTTTTTTATGGTTTACCATATGGATTCTTCGTCGCATGGAGTGGACATTATGTAGGTTTTGGTTCGAGTTATCACATTATTGTATGGTTGAAACATTTTCAACCAAAGTAGTCATGTTGAAATTCAAAAACAACGACATCTCATATAAATGCGGAAGATACAAATTTCGTATCTATACAATTCAACAACGTCGACATCTCATCCAGACGTGTTAGATACAAATTCCGTGTGTGTGTATCAGTTGACAAAAACTACAAGGCACACTACCATAATGCATACTTGTAATGTAACTAGTGGGGAACCCGCACGTTACGGCGAAAACATGACACGCATCAGACAATCAGATGGTTTTTTGTACTGCCTAATACACATATCAGGTTGTTGTAATGGCTGTATACTTTTGACTAAGCACTAATTACTATTCTTTTAATCTATAATGTTTTATATGATTAT
This sequence comes from Ambrosia artemisiifolia, assembly GCA_032199755.1. Taxonomy (NCBI): domain Eukaryota; kingdom Viridiplantae; phylum Streptophyta; class Magnoliopsida; order Asterales; family Asteraceae; genus Ambrosia; species Ambrosia artemisiifolia. Next base: position 22,196,526 of record CM063517.1, read on the forward strand.
TTATCTAGTGTTCATTTTATAACTGTGCTTCATAACCATTGGTCTACGACTCCACGTTGTCCATATCCTATGAATGTAGTAAGTAACTTTACATTATTCGGTTTTAGAAGTCAAAATATAAAAATTATATGCATGATATTTGTATTAAATTGATAAAATAAATGTACCTCAAAGTCACCATACGCTGCAATCACTCTAGTATTGTCTCGTCATAGTTAGAAAACCTATATGCCACCATCAGAAACCCAATCGAAAAATATAATGAAAGTAACGAAATTTCAATATAAAGAATATTAATAGTAAATAAAAACTTAAAGTAATATAAATATATTTAATTCAAATAGTTAATAATGTGGTGAATTTAATAATGTATTAATTAGTGAAGTTTATAAAATGAGGCTGGTTAAAAAACAAATGTGTCCCTAAAAAGTAATTAACATATGCATTGTGTTTTATACCTTAAGCAACTTAATTTGTACATCTTATGTTTTTAGAAGTTATTGGGAAATGCTTTATAATATAGTATAGATAGAAATAGATATAAGTGAAACCCACTGACATGATTCGCTTGCGTGTGTATGTGTCCCACATATGGTAAAAAAGGAATAACACATTCATTTAATGTAGATCTCCTATCGTCGGCTATGATACATAGCTTGGTTGTGACATAGGTTCCACTCGAATTATAGTAGCTAGTGTTTTCTTCAAGGAGCTCATAATCACCGTCATCAAGAACTAAATTCTTTTGAGAGCCTCATTAATGATGAAAGTAAAAAAATGAAGTCAAACAAAACAAAACCAACAGAAACATGAATAATGAAATATAGCGAAAGGCACTCAACTCGATTAGTTATGTTCTTTACGAGCTCTTGAAGGGCATCATTGCTTTTGTGTTCTTAAACAACAATAACTTGATTTTTTCCTGCCAGTGCAATTTCCTTATTGTTCTTTAGGACATACAAACGGGCATAGAAACCTTCATTATCGCCCACAAAGACAAGAAATAGTACTAATGAATCATGCAAGGGGCTTAGAACCATGGTTGTAATTGATATGTTTGGTTTTCGCAAAACATAACAATATAAAATCTTTTTACGTGTCTAAGTGACCAGCAAGGATATTGATGGAAAGTATTTCACAAACATCTTTGTTGATCATTTGAACACCCAAAAATCCGTAGCCGAAATTGTTTATCATTGCCCACAAACACTACAAACAGCATACACTTGCAAGTAAAAAGAACCATGTGTACAACAACAAAATAAACAAAGGAAATTTATGAGTGGTCAGAGTTTCTAGAACACATTACTACAAGGCGGGTTACAGATAGAAACCTACCATCCACAATCCTTGCTACCCATAGTCATCAACAAGTGGAAAATATATTGTACTCATCACAACCAAGAGAAGAAAAGACGAAATTTATGGCGTTTAAACAAAAGCGTGTCACATTCCGTAGTTCACAAAAGGCATAAACCTAGAATCCATAGTCATTGCCACACCATACTCTTCAAGAATCGAGAAATATTTGTACTCCTTGCAGCGATGGCAAAAAAGATTAGACCAAAACAACATTTTTAGGTCACACATCTAAGAATAAAACAACAATCTACAGAACATCAAATATGTGACATTCAAACCCCATAGTAAAACGATGCATGTCACATTCCATTGACTACTACATATCAGTTTCATCGTGAGTATACCACTCACTGTCATGGCTGATAATAGCCAAACAAACGACATTTGCAAAGGAGTACACACCATAACAGGATAAGCCTTACTGTTCAAATTTGTGGCAACCCCACTGGCATACGGGTACACACCAAGACCATGGCAACTAAGTTTCAACATCAACATCAACATCAACAAATAGCCAAACAAACGACATATGCAAAGGAGTACACACCATAACAGGATAAGCCTTACTGTTCAAATTCGTGGCAACCCCACTGGCATACGGGTACACACCAAGACCATGGCAACTAAGTTTCAACATCAACAATGGCCAAAAAAGCACCCCCCCCCTGCCAAGGTGGCCTGAAACCGGTCACTAACGATGTAAGTAGCCAAACAAGCGTCACACCACAACACAAACATCAACAACAACTAACAAAACAACCCATAAAGAAGAGCTGACAAGTGGCACACCACCAGCCACCGCTAGGTGCAACGCCAACCGAGGTGGCCTGAGCCACTACCAAACGAGTAATGGCCAAGAAAACAAGTTCTGCTAGCCAATATGGCATGAATTTTCCACCAATGACGAAAAGGCAAGCAAACGTCACACCACCACATAAACATCAATAACGAATAACAAAGCAATCCCCAAAAATTTACCGTACACGAACACCCACTACCACCAAGGTAGCATGAACCGGCCACTGCTACTCCCATAGTGGTACAAATCCATAAACCCACAAAAAATCAGTTTTTATCGGTCATCACACATAAAAAACACAAACCTAACAACCAATTACTTATAAAACCATAAACCCACATCGATTGAATACTAAACAACCAAAATATTGAAAGATTGGATAAAGGATACCTGCAAACGAATCCTGTAACGCCCCAGATACTTAAATAACGCAAATATTTGGTAGTAGGTGAACATTTTGTATAAAATAAAGGTTCATATCTTATTAAAGACAACTTGATCTCCAAGTTTTCGGTCAAACAAGGATGGCTAGTAGTGACATAAGTTATAACCTGAAATAACAAGTAAACAAAAGGGGAGGGGCTTAAGTTGAATAAAACCTAATTCATGGGTTAATAAGGGGAGGACTCAAAACAAAAGAACTCCATGAAGAGGAGTTCACGTTTTTGGAGAGGAGAAGACCACCCCCAACCCCAAACTCACTAATCAGCCCCAAATCCATGCTAAAATCGATTATTGGACCTGCATGTTGGAAGATTCCTAGTCATCTAGTGTTAACAAACATGAGGTAAGTGGTAGAATTTCATGGATGATGAAATACTAGGGTTCATACATAATTATGTGTGAATTCATGTGGAGACTAGTTGCAAATTGTGATTGAAACTTGTATGCATGCTAATTTTGTGGAAATTTTGTAAATTGAAGAGGTTTCATGGAGTTTGGAAGTGGATGTTGATCTTTGGGTGTAACCCATGAACATTCTTGGTTAAGTTGATATGTAAATTGAAAGAATTTGATGTTTTGCTATATTTGGTGTCTATTGAATGAATGGTATGTAATGTAGGGAAGAAATATGATGATTTATGTTATGAGCTATGAAAGTATGCATGAAATGCTTGTACATTGTGTTTTAAATGTTGTATGCACACCAAGTGTTTGATGAAATATCTAGATTAGTCTAACTTGTGAAATTGTAGGCAAGATTGGACAAGTATGAAAGTAGTATGATAATTGATGCAATTGATAGTAGGTTAACAAGAGGATTGCGTCTTAGAGAGTATTCGTGTGGGAATTTATTGAATTATATGAATTGGTAAGAAGTATGCATCAGTAGTGTGTACACTATGCTTAAATAGTATGATGCACACCATGTGATGGTTAATTGGTATGATGAATGATCTTGTATGTTAGTGAGATATGAATATGATGTTTATGGTGAAATTCATATGACCTAGTATGTTAATATAGACATATGTTTGTAAAAAGAAAGTTTGTATTGTTGAAAGTTGACTTTCTGGAAAGTCAACTAACGTGGGAATAATGTGGTATGTTTTCTAGCATGATTGTGAGATTTAGGATTTCGTGGGAGACACGTTAGCTTGGTTATGTGACACATACGTTGTTGAGTTTAATTGCTTGAAATGATGAATCAAAAAGAGTGGGAAGCTATGTTGTATGCATGTTAGAAATTGCCCTATGCAAGTCAATGTGGTATATGAGTTGGATATGATTGGTTTATGAATGAACATGTATGTTAACAATGATGTGAACTTGATGATATGAAAGGATAGGAATGATGGACTCAAGCATGGGAAGCTAATGGGTCAAGAAGAGACAAGTAAACAAGCATGAACTTGGAGGACTTGATGTAAGTGATTCTTATTCCATTTAGGATAATGAATCTTAACGTGTATTTATGTGTGCAAGTGGAATGGGAATCATGAAAGGATGGAACGTTAATAATGATGCCAAGGTAAGGAAGGTAGCAATGGATTAAATGTAGTTTATTTATGCTCGAGAACAAATGAGTTATTGATAGGTATATAACTTAGCAAAATGATTTGTATGAATGTTACAAACCGAATGTGATGATAAAAATATGTCTTTTGAGGCTTCAAAATGGCTAAGGTTAAGTGAATATAGCTTTGGGGTATCATTATCTTTGATTTTGTGCGAAAATCCCAAAGTTAGTAGCAAAACCGACCAGGGGCGCAAGGTCAGAGCAAGTCAGAGCACCTTGCGCTGGTGCCTTGTCAGCTTGCGCTGACCTTCTGATGTGGTTAAACAGGGGGCGCAAGGTGGCCAGCGCACCTTGCGCTGGTGTGCACCAGCATGCGCTCCCCACTGGAGTATTGTCCGTTTTTCATGTATTTTGATGTTTAGCTTATACGTGCAATCCTTATTCGCGTCTAACGCATCGGCAAGCATTGTTGGGCTTTTTGAATGCTAGGTATGGGTGTAGGAAGTAATAGGAATGTTGGATTTGCAAATATGACATAAGTACGGAATGATGCATGTGCATGTAATTTAATTGATACGTTTATATAATGGTAACAAATACGGTAGGTAGATTATTATGCTTTTGTAGATTGAAAATGTGATGTATGTATGGAAACTCATACTCGGGTTTGAGTGAGAGTTTCTTGTAGGTAAAGGATGGTAATTATGTGTAGAATAAATATAGGATTGGGAACGTCATATATGTCCTAGATGATTCATGAAGGAAGAGTAACATGACGGGTCGAGGTAGGTTGTGTGTGGGAATCGTACGCTTGTATGTATTGTAAGGTTATTAACATTTTATTATGAGAATGGAAATGAAGATGTAGGTATGTAAGTATGAATGCATGGGACCCGGAGGTTCGGATCGGGGTATCACACCCGAACTTGCAAGAAGGCGTTTGAACAAGATCGCGGAGTATTGTTGGATGTTATTTCCGCATCGTGAGTAATTTACATGAAGTCACCTATAATTTACATGAAGTCACCTATTGAACTAACGAAACGGTTATGTGGTGATTGCAGGTTGTCTCATCTTCCTAATGAAGTAAGGAAAGGATGCGGATCGAGCGAGGGAGCGGATTGTACGTGGTCACGGTCACATAATCTAATAAAGACGAGTCACGTTGAATGTAATAGGAAATATTAAAAGATGTAACACCAAAAATATCTCTTAGATGTGTTTTCCAAACATATGAGAATGTTCTATAAGCAAGAAATTTTCTAGTCCGTATTTTCCGCTGCATATTTTTTGTAAAACGGATTTAGGGTGTTACAAATCCATTATGTTTAATGGTCCAATCTCATATCCGATGTACTCGAAAGATGAAAAATGCAACTTGATTGGTTCACTAGAACCTCGTCGCATCTCCATAAAAAATGTTCATGTTCCTCCAACCTGAAGAATCATCAACATCTATGAGAAACCTTAATTGTCGAGGCAAAGGCGGCGGGGTGTTGGTGGATTTGTATAGAGATAATATACACCACCACCGACCAACGCCATGCAATGGTGGTTTCTAGAGAGAAAAAAATAGGGAGACCAACGGTTAGAGAGAAAGAGAAAAGGACAAAAAAAACATTTCAAAGTAGCGGTGCTTCCAAATAAGGTTTTTTAAGGTAGTAGATTGGGATAGTGAGGTTCAATGCATTAGTGGAGGGGATCAAGACACTCCCATTGAGTGCCCCTCTCCTAATGAATATATAAATGGTCATTTTTTATTTGAGGTAGGCAAGAACCTCACCTACTATCATTGTTGGAGTTTTCAAATAGCCTTATTTTCAAATGATCGTCCAAATATGGTCCGAAAATTTTTAAACTCATATGCGTAATGGAAAATTTTTAATTAAGGGATCTACTTTTACGACAATCACTACTTGTGGCTTTTAAGTGATAATTTACACATAAAAAGTGTGGTGCAAGTAGTGACCATAATGTGGTCCAAAAGATGTTTGTCAAAGAGAATTAATCAACACACGAGCTTTTTCAACTTCGTGGTTTTTTACAGGTTAAGATGAGACTGGACCAGATTAATTGAGGAAAGATGACATGGTTGGTTTAGTTATCAGGTTGGGCAAGACTGAGCCATGAGGTGATAGGTCGATTTGGGTTTGATCTAATGTAGGCGGTTGGTTCGCTTATCAGGCGAGCTACACTAGCTAAAATTAAATAACCAACAAGCTAGTTTGAGCTTCGTTATTTTGAGTAGATGGGATGCATGATCTTTGGATAAATGGGTTGTACAAGTTTATCTAAGCTTTGCAAACTATTGGGCAAAAACACTTAAATTGTAGAAATAACAGTTGATTTTAAATGGTAATGTTAAAATTCTATTCAATTCTAGTGATTAATGGGTCATAAAATATAAACTTGATATTTTAATTTTTTGCATAAGTCTCTATTTTAGGTTGTGATGGTTATGGGCTTTGTAGCTGTGTAGATTGTAGAAGTCCAGGTTCGTGATTGTAGTTCACACGACCTGTTGCAGCAAAGGCTTGTCAAAAAGCATTTGTAACTAATCGTGTTGGTGATTTTGGTTTATTATTAGGCATTTTAGGTTTTTATTGGATAACGAGGAGTTTTGAATTTCGTGATTTATTCCAAATATTCAATAACTTGATTTCTAATAATGAGGTCAATCTTTTATTTGTTACTTTGTGCGCTGTTCTATTATTTGCCGAGGTCCAGGTCTATGTTGCTGAAATCCATTATCTGAGCCCAAGTTCATTTGTATAGCTGGCCCAATATATTAAGCTCATGTTGGCCTTTGGCCCATGCTGATGTGGAGTACAGCTGATGTGGAGATCCGGGTGAAAGAAACACAAAGTAATCTCGTTCGTTGGATCGTTTATATATCAGCCGTTGGATCACATTGAAGAAGCACATTATCCAGCTATAAATAGATCGTTATTTCCTCTCTTTTACAATTTTTTATCAGTCTTTATTCTTTTGTCTCTCTAGTTCTCTCTTTCATCTAAATAGATTAGGGTTTATGATCTCGTTGTTTTTCTTGTTCAGATATACCTTATATCTGTTCGTTTGGTCATAGCTAAGGTTAGTCTGTTGATGGTATTGAGAGATTTGTGTCTGAGAGAGGTCTTTTGTAAGATTGTTTCTGAGTCTTGGTTGTATTTTTTGATTCTTTGATCTTGAATAAAGAACTTTCAGTTTATGTTTTAATACCATGTTTGTAACATGGTATCAGAGCCATAGGCTTTGATTCGTTCTTTATCGTCTTTCATTGTAATGTAGGGTTTCTGAGGGGTGAGAAGGTTGTGGATATCTTCTACTGTTGGAGATTCTTGTGTTCCTGATTATACCTGTGTAGATCTGGGAATTCAGATCTAGGGTTGTTAGTGTGAATTTGATGGAGGTGTGAAGAATCAGATCTACACTCAAGATCTGTGTGTGGATTGGGCTGCATATTTTCTTATTGCTCTCTGACTCTTAACCCTAAGTGAAGGTTGAGAGTTACGAGTTGTTGGAGACCCCTAACTTGGGCTGATTTGGTGAGATATTTTCATTTTATCTTGTTGTCTAGTGTTTGTCCTAAGGAGTCAACTGTTCAGGGGTTGAGACCCTGTCGAGCTTTAGGGTTGGTCTAGGTCTTAGGTGGCTCCTGTACAAGGATCTGCACTGGCACCTTGAGTGATGAACCAGTGATCGGGATCACCTGTGCAGCTTCGCCGTTGTGTTGTTTGTTTTGTTTTTTGTGTGATTGATCTTGTTTTACTGTTTGTTTCTTGTTTGTTTCTTAGTGTGATCTGCTGTTTGCTGTTTTTGTTTCCTGTTTAATTGGTTAGTCATGGTTAATGAAGGAAGGGGTCAGGGTCAGGGGCATGATCCTATAGTACCTAATGCTGATCCTGCTGTGACTCTGGTTAATAAAATTGATTCTGGTGACGCACTTTATCTTCATCCTAGTGACTCCACAAATCTAACTATTGTGAGTATTAAACTAAAGGGAACTGAAAATTACAATGTATGGTCTAATGCTGTGACTCTTGGTTTACAAATTAAAAACAAACTAGGATTATTAATGGTGAATGTGTTAAACCTGTTGATGATCCTGTACTTGCTAGACAATGGGATAGGTGTAATTCTATTGTGCATACTTGGATTTTTAATTCTATGTCTGAGGAATTGTACCTTGGTCAAGTATTCTCTAAACTTGCTAGTGATGTATGGAAAGAACTTAAAGAAACCTATACTAAGATTGATGGTTCTGTGGTTTTTGATTTGTATCAAAAAACAAATAGTTTTAGTCAAGATGGTACTTCTGTGTCTGAGTACTATCAAAAGTTGAATGTTATGTGGAAGCAATTGGATGAAATACTCCAATTACCTCCATGTACATGTGATGCTGCAAATGATTTTAACAGCTTTAGTCAAATGATCAAACTTATGCAATTCTTGATGGGATTAGATAGTTGTTATCAAATTGTTAGAACAAATATGCTAACCAGAGATTCTTTGCCTACTGTGAAAGAAGCTTATGCTATTGTGTCTAGGGAAGAATCACATAGAACTTCTAGTGGTGCAAATAAGAAAACTCAAACTGTTAGTTTTTTTATCTAAAACAAGTCAAACTAATCAGTTTGTGGAGTTTAATAAAAGGTTTGGTAACAAGTCTAATAATAATCAATCTGGTTTGAAGTGTACTCATTGTAATAAGAGTGGTCATACTGTTGACAAATGTTTTGAGATAATAGGCTATCCTCCTTGGATGAGGTCAAGGGGAAATCAGTCTAAAAGGGTGGGGGGTAATAGCAACAATACTAATGTTGATACTACTAATCCTAACACTGCTTTAACAAATGAACAGTTGACTAAGCTGATAAATCTTTTGAGTGAAAAAACTAAGGAAAGTCCTCCGAACTGCAATGTTTCAGGTGGTTTTCTTTGTGCTAATATATGTGGAAAACATGTATTTGGTTTTGTAAGTTGTGTAGGGAATAAGATTAAGATTGGGTGGATTGTTGATTCAGGGGGTAGTCAACATATGGTTTCAAGTGATGTTGAATTAACTGATTATATTGAAGTTTCTGAATTAAACATTCATGTAAACCATCCTAATGGCACTAAAGCCTTGGTTACTAAAATTGGTAATGTTAATCTTGCAAATGGTGTGGTCTTAAAAGATGTATTAGTGGTCCCTAAATACAAAGTCAATCTTATTTCTGTTCACACACTTGCTAGGGATAATAAACTATATGTTGGGTTTGATGAGGATACTTGTTATATACAGGACCGGTTAACCAAGAAAGTTCTGGTTACTAGTAAACAACTTGAAGGGTTGTACTTATGTGGCAATACTTGTTTAAATACTAAGGTGTGTTTGAATAACAATGATTTATATGATATTTGGAATGCTAGACTAGGGCACCCTTCTGAACAAGCTGTTAAAGTCCTTAAATCAAAACTAAATATAGGAGATCATGATAGAAATCAACCTTGTGAAATCTGCCATAGAGCCAAACAACATAGGGAACCTTTCCCATTAAGTGAACATAAGTCAAGTCATATTGGTGAACTTGTTCATCTGGATGTATGGGGTCCTTATAGAGTTGTCAGTAGAGATGGCTTTAAGTATTTTTTGACCATTGTTGATGATTATTCCCGAACTGTTTGGGTATGTTTGTTAAAAAACAAAACTAATGTTTTTGAAAATGTTAAAGATTTTGTGAACATAGTTGAAACTCAGTTTAACAAACATATTAAATGTTTCAGAAGTGATAATGGACTTGAATTTGTAAATAATCAGATGTCAAATTTTTGTAAAGAAAGGGGAATAATGCATCAGACTACTTGTGCCTATACCCCTTAACAAAATGGTATTGTTGAGAGGAAACATAGGCATCTTTTAAATGTTGCTAAGGCTCTCTTATTTCAAAGTAATCTTCCTATTAGGTTCTCGACTGAATGTGTTTTAACTGCTGCTTATTTGATTAATAGGACACCTACTGGAGTCTTAGGGGGGAAAACACCTTATGAGTTACTTTATGGCTTTGAACCCTTTCTTGATCATTTGAAGTTGTTTGGGTGTCTGTGTTTTTGCACTATACTAAATGAGAATGATAAATTTAATAGTAGAGCCGAAAAATGTGTATTTATAGGATACTCAAATGAGAAAAAAGGTTACAAAGTTTTTAGTCTTGATAGTAAAACAGTTGGCTATTCAAGAGATGTGAAGTTTTTTGAAAACTGTTTTCCCTTTAAAGAACAAAATTTTTTTGAAACCTTTGATTCTAATTCTGAAAAACTTGTTAACAGTTTAAACTTTTTTGATTCATTTGAAAACACAGACTCACAAAACAATTTTGAAGTAAATGATCCCTATGATAATGGAAAGGGGCTAGGTAAGAGTAAGACTAATGTGGGAACACATGACAACTTGCAATCAGAAAATCAGTCTATTGCTAATGACTTGGCTGGAGTCCAGCAGTCTAGCAATGGAAATAGTGATACTGATAAGGCAGACAGTCATGTGAATACTGCAAATGATGTCAATATAAATTCTGAGGGTGATACTTCTGAGTCTGCTGGTACTAGTAGTGTTAGAAGATCATATAGAAGCACTGTTTTTCCTTCAAAATATAGTGAGTATGTTGTGGATGGAAAAGTCAAGTATGGAGTTAAAAAATTTGTCAATATGTCCAATTTGTCTTTTGAGTCCAAATGTTTTGCTTCTACATTGTCCAAAAGTTTTGAACCTAAAACATATAATGAAGCTTCTAATTATCCTGAGTGGGTTCAGGCTATGAATGATGAATTGGAAGCTTTAAATAGGAATGATACTTGGACCATAGTTGATACTCCAAAAAATAAGAATATTGTTGGGTGTAAATAGATTTATAAAGTGAAAAATAAATCTAATGGTGAAATAGAGAGGTATAAGGCTAGGTTAGTAGCCAAAGGCTATAGTCAAAAAGAAGGTATTGATTTTGATGAGACTTTTGCACCTGTTGTCAAAATTGTAACTGTTAGGTATATAATTTCTCTTGTTGTTCACAATGGTTGGGATTTATATCAGTTAGATATAAGTAATGCTTTCTTATATGGTGAACTTAATGAAGAAGTTTACATGAAACTTCCCGAGGGTTTTAGTAATAAAGAAGATAACAAGGTTTGTAAACTTAAAAAATCTCTTTATGGATTAAAACAAGCACCTAGAATGTGGAATGAAAAACTTGTGAATGTTTTACTTGAATTTGGCTTCCAAAGAAGCAAATGTGATCATTCTATGTTTTTTAAATGTTCTAATTCTATTTGTGTTATCTTGCTTGCTTATGTGGATGATATTGTAGTTACTGGGAATTCCATTACTGAAATTGAAAACATCAAAAAGTGTCTTAAGTCCAAATTTTTGATCAAGGACTTAGGAAAATTACAGTATTTTTTGCGAATAGAAGTCATTAAGGAACATGATGGTCTTGTGTTATCTGAAAGAAAATGTTGTACTGGTTTATTATCTGAGTATGGATTATTGGCATGTAAACATGTTAATGTTCCAATTGAACAAAATCATGCCATTACTTCTTTAATGGATAAAGAGTCTATACATGTTGAAAACATAACAGGTTATCAACAGTTGATTGGTAAGCTAATCTATCTATCTCATACTAGGCCTGATATTTCTTATACTGTTCATTTCCTAAGTCAACACATGCATAAGCCTTTAAAAATTGCCTTCAAATTACTTAGGTATTTGAAGCTTTCCCCAAGGAAAGGAATTAAGTTCAAAAGAAGTGATCAATTTGAACTTAGTGCATTTTCAGACTCAGATTGGGCTAAATGCACAAATTCTAGAAAGTCAGTTACTGGATTTTGTGTATGACCCATTTGGATCATAGAATTGTGGGGGGTGTTAAAATTCTATTCAATTCTAGTGATTAATGGGTCATAAAATATAAACTTGATATTTGCATAAGTCTCTATTTCAGGTTGCAATGGTTATGGGCTTTGTAGCTGTGTAGATTGTAGAAGTCCAGGTTCGTGATTGTAGAGGTCCAGGTCTATGTTGCTGAAATCCATTATCTAAGCCCAAGTTCATTTGTAAAGCTGGCCCAATATATTAAGCTCATGTTGGCCTTTGGCCCATGCTGATGTGGAGGACAGCTGATGTGGAGATCCGGGTGAAAGAAACACAAAGTAATCTCGTTCGTTGGATTGTTTATATCTCAGCCGTTGGATCACATTGAAGAAGCACATTATCCAACTATAAATAGATCGTTATTTCCTCTCTTTTACAATTTTTGATCAGTCTTTATTCTTTTGTCTCTCTAGTTCTCTCTTTCGTCTAAATAGATTAGGGTTTGTGATCTCGTTGTTGTTCTTGTTCAGATATACCTTATATTTGTTCGTTTGGTCATAGCTAAGATTAGTCTGTTGATGGTATTGAGAGATTTGTGTTTGAGAGAGGTCTTTTGTAAGATTGTTTCTGAGTCTTGGTTGTATTTTTTGATTCTTTGATCTTGAATAAAGAACTTTCAGTTTATGTTTTAATACCATGTTTGTAACAGGTAATACGAGTTTGGATTATTGTTTTTATAGCATATATTGATTTTTTTCCCTGGAATTTTATAAAAGAGAACCAACTAGCAATTTACTAGCTGATACTAAGCAACTCACTTACAAGAATATTATAAGTGGATATTGAAGCCACTAAGTCCACCTAGTGTTTATCTTACAACTTTCATTAGCAAACCACACAAAAATAAAGAAAAAAAATCTAATAATCGAATCAAAAATAATTTCATTCCTTTTGTTGTTTTCAAAGAAGGTGGAGCCGATAATGTCGGGGATGGTTGGTTGTGGGTGGGGGAGGGATGTTTGGGTGGTGGTGTTACCGGAAAATGTGGTGGCTCCGTTGAAGGTGGGATATTTAGGGGAAATGAAGTGAAGTGAGAGCAGGTTGTATTATATTTGGGGGAAATGAAGTGAGAGCAGGAAACAATATTTGGGGGAAATGAAAAGAACCGGGAAAAGATGAAAGTTAACCCGCCTATTTTTTTGATCAATAGCGACGACCCGTCACCGCTAAAGGGTCGTCGCTATTGCAGGTTGTACTATAATATCCCAGCCGTCCGATCCGTGACTAATCAATGGCCACAAACAAAAGTTCAGTAAGCTTCCGGATTCCGAGCATTAGCGACGACGTCATCGCTAAAGATGTCGTCGCTAAAGCTAACATTTCTTGTAGCTCTAAGTTTTGTCTAATAGAAAGTTGATTTAACATAACTCTCCAACATAAAATGTTTACTTCTCATGATCAACATTTGGAAGATTAAGCCTAGCAATATGGCTTCTCACAGCTTTTACATTAGAAACATCTTTTGCATCTAGACGCCAAAACTAACGATTTGGAGAATCAGATCAAGAAATCAATTGTAAATCGCACAAAAGTTCAAACAAGTTAGAAGACTCGATAGCAACTCTTACTGCCCTACGTGAATGCCAATTCCATCGATTTAAGCACCTACAAGCCCGAATATAAACAATGCTTATGAACATCCAAGTTATATAATAAAAAACAATAAGAAAGTTTAATTCTGCATCCAACAATCGTGCCAAAAAAAATGTATTTTCACCATTTCTCACTTTCTTCTTCAAAGTAGTAAAATGAATCACATCATTATCATTGAGCTTGATAATAGACTTTTTGGTCCGCGGCCCCTACTCCATTACCTTTGACTAGTCAAGAACCAAAAAAAACATGACTGCTTTCTCATGATAGATAGCCTTGATAACTTGGACCCACATAGCATAAGGATTGTTAATGAACATCCACCCCCACTTCTAAAGAAGAGCAAAATTATATTGGAAAATTAAACAAAATATTAGTATATGGGGTGTTGGTTTAAATAAGGTATAATATGTACTATCTCTATGTAAACTAGGTAAAGGTTTAGGGGTAAAAAATGACAAGACTAGAAAATCAATTGAAGGATGTGACTAAAGCATCACGGCAATCACAGAAAGGTGCCAAAAAGGATTAGGGTTACGATCCTTTAAGGGGATGCAAGGTTTCAACTTCAATCAACCAAGGGACACACCAATTCAATTAAGGGTTGCGTCTATTCATCAAGAGTTGTGTCAGGTGTCGTTCCAATTAGTATAAATAGGGTTTATGTATTAATTGTATCATCACATTCTATGCAATTCAACTTAAGTTCATGTCAGTTTCTTCTTCATTTGTTTTATGTTATTGACTTACCAACAGTGATATCAAAGCGGTTATTGCTCTTGGGAAGGAGCATGTGTTTTGAAGTTGTGGTTCTTTAGTTCTTCACAATAATGCATGGTCGATTTGCATGTTGAATACGATTGAATATGCTTTGGTAGATTCTAAGCATGGTATTCCCACTGAAGGGGCAATCGATGCACGAGATGACCTGGTTTAACCCTCTAGTCCAAAAATCTGTAGACAACGATGCTTTAAAAAAAGATAAACATTTTTGGCAATAAAACCATATATTCCCTACAATTATTAGCTTGTGTTTCAATAATTTATGTTGGGTGATATTATTTACACAACCCCAAAAAAACCCTAAACAACCTCTAGACGGGTCGTCGAGGCCTAGATGGGCCGTTAAGCGAAATTAGGGTTTCAAGACTACCCGTCCAGGCCACGACGGGCCGTTTGTTTGAAGAAAAGACAAACACGACGGGCCGTCCAGGCCCAGACGGCCCGTATAAGTACGATGTAACAGCTGTTCAGTCTGAACTCCTGCAAAAGTAGGCAGTTCAGACTGAAAAGTCTGAAAAAGGCACTTTAGGACGGGCCGTCCAGGCCCCGACGGCCCGTAGAGATGTGTTAGGTTAGGGCATTTACTCCCTCGACGACCCATCTAGGCCTCGACGGCCCGTTGAGATTTCCTGATTTAAACATTACACGATCAGCTTCTTCCCCATTTGAACAAAACCTTAAAACATCACCACCACCAAAACCCTCGACCCATTTCGACTTCCCGGTCTCACGATGACATATTTAACAAGCTTTTCAACCGTTGACCTGTCTGAGAACGAGTCTTACGTCTCTGAAAGCGTAGGGTATGAACCCGGGGTTCAAGTTGGTGAAGAGGAGGTTAAATCCGGGGTTCGTGGTAATGACGGGAACATGCTGCCCGATCTCAACGAGGAATATGTAGAGGAACAGGAGTCATTTTTCGTGCCACCAAGCTACCCGCAGTACACGTACGGGAGTTACCATTCGCGCGGGAATCGTGCTAATGACTTAGAGGAAGATTATAACGGCTCTAACCCGAATGATGACAACCAGGAAGACGCTTATGAAGATGTTAACATAAAAGTTGAACCTAACCCGGATGTTTCGTATGAAACCGAGCAGGTGCGTTTATTTATTTACACTAGTATATCTTTACACGTTTTAGGGTTTGCTGGATTGAACTAGTATATATTTACAGTAGTATATAATTTAGAGTAGTATGAATTTAGACTAGACTCTTGTATAAATTTTCAGGTATTCGGGTCTGTTGAAGAGATGAAACAATGGGCTTACGATAGAGCCCTTGCTAGCGGTTACGTCCTAGTGACAGGACGTTCTGTTTCAAAAGGCAGTGGAAATAATGCAAGAAAAATTAGGATAGACCTGAGATGCGACCGTTATGGCGAATACCATACTACAGCCACAGTAAGGTCTACGGGTAGCAAAAAGCTTAACTGTCCGTTTATGTTAATAGGGAGGCTACGCAAAGAAGGTTGGAAGTTGGAGGTTAAACACGCGAATCATAACCACGACCCTTTTATACATGCTGAGGGTCACGCTTTTGCTAGGCGGCTGACACCACAAGAAGAAAAAATGGTGGAAACGCTTTATTTTCAAGGCCTGGAACCGGCGAACATACATTTGGCCATCAGAGCACAAAACGCGGATAATGTATGTATTCTACGAGACATACACAATACAGTGAGCAAGATTAAACGTAGAATTTACGGCGATAAAACCCCAATGCAGGTATTATTATTAATTACTATT
The DNA here is from genome assembly GCA_032199755.1 of Ambrosia artemisiifolia. Classification (NCBI taxonomy): domain Eukaryota; kingdom Viridiplantae; phylum Streptophyta; class Magnoliopsida; order Asterales; family Asteraceae; genus Ambrosia; species Ambrosia artemisiifolia. The sequence goes on from CM063517.1 coordinate 22,212,684, forward strand.
ATTGTCATAGACTATTACTAATTTATGTTGTTGTTAAATATTAAATATTGTTATTATTATTGTTATGCAGATACTCGAGAGTATCCTGGTTGAAAAGAAATTTACCTACTTCACCAACCAGAATCCAGAGACAGATGCTGTTGAGAATGTTTTCTTTTCACACCGGGTCTCCTACAATCTCTGGCGTGCCTTTCCACATGTGATGCTGATCGACGCCACCTACAAAACGAACGAGTACAGAATCCCGTTTGTTCAAATTGTGGGTATGATGTCGACAAACCAGTCGTTTTGTATCGCCCATGCATTTATCGTTAAAGAGAAAACGAGGAACTACATATGGGTGCTTGAGAGGCTCAAAGATTTGCTGGAGAAGAGTATGGAGCCACGTGTAATTGTTACAGATAGAGATCTGGCTCTGATGAGTGCATGTGCTACAGTTTTCCCAGATGCTACGAAATTGCTTTGCAGGTGTCATATTCAACAAAATAATATTATTATTAATATTATTGTTGTTGTTTTGCAGGTATCATATTCAACGAAATATTGCAAAATATCATAAAGCAGGATTTCCAAAAGAAGAATGGGAAATATTTTTGCAGTATTTTGGTCGACTGTGTAAATCTCCTGACGAAGAGGCTTACAAATTGAATCTTGAAGCGCTCTACAGACGACTTTGGGATCAGGATCGAACGGGTATATATTTTATTCTTTATTTTGCTTTACAAGCGTACATATTTTCTGTATTGACATCACTATTCTGTTTTTTACAGAGGTTTATGAGTACATGGAGTCAGTTTGGCTCCGAGATTATAAAGAAATGTTTGTGGAAGCATGGGCAGATAAAAACCTTACGTTCGGTCAGACTACGACCAACAGGGTCGAGAGTCAGCATGCTCTGATTAAGAGGTACATAAAAGGCCCGAACAGCTCGCTCCACGCGCTTGTGATGGAAATAGACAAAGTTATGGAGTCACGGCGCATAGCGATAAAGCACTCCTTTGAAGAAAGCCGATCAACAAGAATGTGGAAACATCAACTACCGTTGTTTCAAGACGTAATCGGTAGGGTTTCCCATCTAGCGCTTGATTTGATGCTCGCAGGGGTCAACAAGATAAATTATTATACAACCAGTAAGAGGTCTTGTGAACACCGACTCAAGAAGACTTATGGACTGCCATGTTCCTGTCAATTGCAATTGTATGATGCGAAAGGTAACATCATTTTTTAGACTTATTATTTTTTTTAGGATATAATAGTCAAATTTATAAATGTTTGAAGCGTTTTGTAGACGACTTGTGTTGTCTGGTTCGTACAAAAACAGAGGAAACTCTGCCGAAATTTTTATAAAAATCCGAAATTTTTGTAGATTATTGATTGTTGTTGTTGTGATTGAATATATATATCAGATACACGAGTGTCACTGGCTGATATCGACATCTTCTGGACACGACTTGACTTTATGCCAGAAGTAGCTGAGAATCCCGAGTTTGACTTTCAGCACGAAATGAATGCATTCGCTGAGCAACTAAGGTCGCAACCGGTGCAAGTGAAAAAAAGCATGTTGCAGAAGATGAAGGAGGTGTTGAATCCGATTATGACTAAACATAAACCTCCTGAGGTACAAACCGATACTCGGGGTCGGCCAACAACAAGTGAAAAGGAAAAAAAGGAAGATAAGGCTGCGGTTAGTATTATTATTATTAATATTATTATTGTTGTTGTTGTTGTTGTTGTTGTTATATAATTTTTTCAACGTAGGGCAAAAAGCCTTCCAGAAGAGGTAAACAATCAAGAGACAAACCGATTGTTTACGATGAAGATTTTTCACTGTTGGAAAGGGATAGGTACAAACTACTGATATATAAATTCACACATGCATACATATTTATACACATATTAAATCTCACTTTTTAATGGTTACAGGTACAAACTGGAGATCAAAAGGTTTAAGAAATGGCTTCCACCTGCATATTATAGATACATTACAGACATCCGGGATGTCCATGGAGACGGTCACTGTGGGTTTCGATCCGTAGCTGTGGGCTTAGGGTGGCACCAGGATATGTGGGGATTCATCCGCAGACAGCTTAAGGAGGAGATCGTCGATTATGAAGACCGGTGGAGGCCAATTTTAAACGAAATAGATTACGATACTTACGACAGAGTCTCCAACTCATTAGATCATATTGGAGTGGGACCAGCAACGCGCGACCAATGGATGGAGATGCCCGCCGCAGGATTACTGATTGCTCAGAAATTTAGGGTGGTTGTTCAATTTCTCTCTCCGTATGATCAAAGTGAGACGTACTTCCCTATGTTCGATGGTCCACACAGCGTCGAAGAACATAAGTTCGTATCGTTTGCTTTTGTTAACAAAGATCATTTCATCAAGATTGAGTTAGCAGAAGGCGCCCCAATGCCAAAACTGAATCCGTCATGGCGTAGGTGGCGATATGAAGAGGCAAGCGAGTGGGAGACGGTATATGAGGACCGTATAGAAAGGGTTGATATTCCACCACCTCAATACTGCGACTTAACTTAGCTTAGCTTATCTTATGTTAACGGACCGGACGAACGAAAAAATTTGTTGTATGTGTTCATTTATACTTATTATAAAAATATACTCCTTTTTTTTATAAAAATTACAAATACCAAGCTTAAAATATATAAAATACACTAAAATTAAAAAAAAAAAAAATAAAAATATAAGGGTCGTCCAGGCCTTGATGGGCCGTCCAAGGCCCAAAAATTGATTCAGACGGGTCGTCCAGGCCTTGATGGGCCGTCCCTGTTGTTCCCCAACGGCCCGTCCAGGCCCAAACGGCCCGTTTGGAGCCCCAAATCTAAGGCTCGTTGAGGCTCAACGACCCGTCCTAGTGGGCCTCAACGGGCCGTCTAGACCTCAACGGCCCGTCCCCTTTTTAAATTAAAAAAAAAACAAAATAAAAACAATAAAAACCAAGGATGTAACAGCTCGTTGAGCCCAAACGACCCGTCCCTGTAGACCTCAACGGCCCGTCTGGGCCTAAACGGGCCGTCTGGGCCACAAAGCTTCCAAGAGAAGCTTCTCTTTTTAAAATAAAAAAAAAAATTTTAATTCACATGGACCGTCTAGGGCAGGACGGCCCGTAGTGAAAATTTTCAAAAATTTTAACTTCCCTACGGCCCGTCCAGGCCTCGACGGCCCGTAGGGAAAGTTTTAAAACCCCCAAAACAGCAGCAGGCCTCCCCACTCGTCCCACATTTACTCTCTCTCTCTCAACCATACTCTCCCTCTCTCTCACCCCTCTCGTCGCCTTCAACCACCACCACCACCACCGTCCTATTCCACCCTTCTACCACCACCACCGAGGCTCCTCCACCCTTCCACCATCACCACCGAAGTTCTCGTCGCCTACCACCACCACCACCGAAGTCCTCCACTCTTCACCACCACAACCACCACCGAGTACTCTTTCCAACACCTCCAGCCACCACCACAACAGGTATTATTATTGTCATTATTATTATTGTTATTATTATTATTAGGGTTTTTTTTTAATTATTAGGGTTTTTTTTTGGGAATTATTGTCGTGGTGGTTGGGTGGTTGGGTGGTGGTTGGGTGGTGAGGGTTGTGGTGGTGGTGGGGCTGTGGTGGTGGGGTGGGTGGTGGGGTGGGGCAGTGGTGGTGGCTGGGTTGGGTGGGGCAGTGGTGGTGGGGTGGGGCAGTGGTGGTGGGGTGGGGCTGTGGTGGTGGGGTGGGTGGTGGGGTGGGGCTGTGGTGGTGGGGTGGGTGGTGGGGTGGGGCTGTGGTGGTGGGGTGGGTGGTGGGGTGGGTGGTGGGGTGGGGCAGTGGTGGTGGCTGGGTTGGGTGGGGCAGTGGTGGTGGGGTGGGTGGTGGGGTGGGGCAGTGGTGGTGGGGATAGGGTGGTGGTGGTGGGCTGTGGTGGGTAGGGATGGTGGTGGCTGTGGTGGTCAGTGGTGGTTGGGTGGTGGTTGGGTGGTTGTGTTTAGTCGCCTAAACATAAAGGCGCGCGTGCGCGCGTTTGTGTTTAGGCGCCTAAACACGCACGCGCGCCTTTATGTTTAGGCGCGCGTTTAGGTTTAGGCGCCTAAACGCGCACACGCGCCTTTATGTTTAGGCGCCTAAACCTAAACGCGTGCCTTTATGTTTAGGCGCGCGTGCGCGCGTTTAGGTTTAGTCGCCTAAACATAAAGGCGCGCGTGCGCGCGTTTAGGTTTAGGCGCCTAAACACAAACGCGCGCCTTTATGTTTAGGCGCGCGTTTAGGTTTAGGCGCCTAAACACGCACGCGCGCATTTGTGTTTAGGCGCCTAAACCTAAACGCGCGCCTAAACATAAAGGCGCGCGTTTGTGTTTAGGCGCCTAAACACAAACGCGCGCCTAAACATAAAGGCGCGCCTAAAGTGTGTTTGTTTAGTTCCTTTTAATATAAACGCGCGCCTAAAGTGTTTTGCTTTTGTTTTGCAGATATGGCAAACAGAGGCAACAGAAGACGCCGTATCCAGCCTGAGGACGGGAATCCTCTTGCACTGGGCGATATGAGAGGTTGGCGGTACAGGCTCGATAACGACGACTACGAGATCGCGCGCTGGGAGAAGATGGAGCTGCATGCGATACACGGATCGCGCAGTGTTGACTGGTCCGCATTACGCGCGATCGGTGGGCTACGACTTGCTGCTGGTACAGAGAGGACGAGCTTGTCCAGGACATGTACACCACGGCCATCACGACCTTACCAGACGACATGCTTATGGCCTGGTGGCCCACGATTGGTGGTCCAGTGTATGGGGAGGAGGGCGAGAGGTATTATTTCCTATTATTATTGTTATTTAGTTCATTTAGTTCGTGTTCATTTAGTTCGTTATTATTATTGTTATTTAGTTCGCTTAGTTACTTAATTATTATTGTTACTTAGTTAGTTTAGGTTGTTTGTTTTTGGATTTTGTAGACGACTTGTGTTGTCTGGTTCGTACAAAAACAGAGGAAACTCTGCCGAAATTTTTTTAATGTTAGTATTATTCTGTGCAGGATGGATAGGGCCAGCAACATTCGGGACCCTCTGATCTGTTACATACACCGTTTGGTTACCTGGTCGATTGCCGGGCGGTGTAACTGTAACGAAAGGGTCCAGCAGAATGACCTTTTCTTCCTTTACTGCATCCTGAGGGGTAGGCCGGTTGCGCTACACAGGTGCTTTGCCGAGTACATCGCGACCTACCCTCACAGGAACCCGGCGGGGGGTATTCCGATTGGTGGGATCATCACCGCCATCGCGCTGCGTATTTGCCCGGGCGAGTTGTGGACGCATGTTGAGGAGGATGCCTTACCACCTCCGATGAGACCCAAGTAAGATTATTATTATATATTATTATTTATTATTATTTATTATTATTATTTAATTTTATATATTATTATTTAATATTATTATTGTTGTTTTGCATTTCAGGCCGTTAAATATTCAGACGATGCAGCAGATGAGGGTGGCAGCACGGGTCCCGCGCAGCAACCCACCCGCTTATTACCAGCGTGCCTTCGGTGAGGCTGGCGACCGTGGCGAGCATTTTGTGCCACAGCCGCTGGTACATCTCGATGGGCCGAATGCCCCTGAGGTCCAGATGCCACACGTTGGCGGCGACCCACCGGTGATATAGAGATGCCAGATGCTCCCATTGATGAGCGACAGCGTCCTGGCCGCGTTTATCATGCTGTCAGGTTGCATGATGACACGACCCAGGTACTTCAGCAGATCCTGGATCAGTTAGGGTCGTTGCGGGCTGACATGCGGTGGATGTTGGAGAGCGAGAATGAGAGACAGCGGGAAGCTGGTTTGGAGCCGCGTCCACTTCCGGGTTGGGCGTCCAGCAGTCAGCATGGTGGGGCGTCCACCAGTCAGCCGGGTGGGTCGGATCAGCCGGGTGGGTCGGATCAGCAGGGTGGGTCGGGTTAGACGGGTTGGTAGTATTTTGGTTGAACATTTGAACTCTTACTTTTATGTAAATTTTTGGAATATTATGCTTATTTATGTTTTATTGTTCATCTTGTTCGTATCTTGGGTTTTGTTTAGTTCGGCAACATAAACGATATTAGTTCATATTCATATACACAATTATATAAAAAAGATCAGATTATACAAATAAAAAAAATAACATTTATAAAAAACCAAACATTTATAAAAAACCAAAAACCAAACATTCAAACCAAAAACCAAACATTCAAACCCATTTTAAACATCCACACTCACTACACTTATAAAAAAATAAAATAATCATCACCTAATCATTGCCAATGATTACCAATGATTGTTTTGGATTTGATGCTTTTTGACGGGTCGTCCTGGCCTTGACTGGCCGTCTGGTTTAGGGTTTAAGCCCTTAAACGGGTCGTCTGGGCCTGGACGACCCGTCGTCATGCCCATTTGGCCCTCTACGGGCCGTCCAGGCCCAGACGACCCGTGGAGGGGTTGTGTGAATAGAAACCCTAGTTGTGTATATAACCGGAGCCTTTATGTTTGTAGGTTTTAGCATCAAACGTAAAGCATGAAGGACAAGCAACAACAATTTCGTAGCAGCTTTTCATAAAACTGATTACGTTTGAAATGTATGTGAATATGACATATTGAATCACGTTGTGGGACAACTTCATACACCACTATTATATTTGCTATATATGAACAAGACATTTCACATTATGTGACAGCTTTGTACACCCCTACCAATATGTTTATGGAAACATATATTTTATAAAGAGATTATAAACTTACAATTTGGAAGTAGTGATAATTTACACTTGTTTATTTTTGAAAATAAATTAATGGTTTTTTATTGATCTGGTAATTATATAAATTTTATATTTTAAAACTTCAAGGGTGTTATAGTTTTTCTACCATAAAATCAAAAACAAAAAATAATCAAATCCCCATAATAGAAAATCCAACACCAGTATTCAAACCCAAATAAGTAATCCTCTAAAATCGTTCACCTACACACACCAACTTATAGATTCGGAAAACACTGTTACATAATTGCACACAACAATAAAACTATTTTTATCAATGATGGTGCCTAGGGGTGCTAGGGGGTAAGGATGATGAATGTTACCAATGGTATGTGGGTGACAATGGGATTGGGGGGGGGGGGGGGGGGGGGTGTTGTTATGGCAAATGAGCAGTTAGGGGAGCCATGATGAAGTGTGGATGTGGCCGGGTGCAAGTGATAATTGAGAAAAAAAAAACATCTTATCAATGATGGTGCATGGGGTTGTTAGCGGTGAGGATGATGGATGTTAGCGATGGTTGGTAGCAGTTAGGGGAGCCTTGATGAACTGTGAATGCGGCTAGGTGCAAGTGATAGTTGTAGCATAAGTGAAAGGTGGAATGTGACGTGAAGTAAAGGGAAAAGGGTGATTGGCTAACGAATGTAGGTGCGTATGTAATATTATAATCTTCATATTTTTCGAAACGAACAAATGATACTTAAAATAAATTAAAAATCAATAAAATAATTTAAAGTGGATAAATGTAATTTGAATGATCTTCATTGAGGTATCATTTATGTGAAAATTTTAAAAAACAAAAATAATATTTGGGAAGTGTTACTTACATTTTTTTCTCCAGTGACTATGAGAAACTATTGAAAATATAGCTTGATGTATTCAAGTAGTACCTTTTTATGGAAGTTAATATTGAAATACGCCTATCTCTATCTCTATGTATGTATGTGCATAGAGAGAGAAAAAAAGAGATGTTCCAATATTAATTTTAAGTGCCTCAACAAGATGACTCTTTTCTATAGTTATTAATACTCTCATAGGCAAACCTAGGCCGGATTATACTCAGGTAGTAACCCACCAACAATTTTATATGTATAATAGTATTATACTCATTTTTCATATTCATATGTTACACATATCATAGACCTAGGTAACACCAAACACTCAAATAACACCAATTTCCAATATTGCATTGTAGATGAGTAATATCCATACGCTAAAAAACCATCATAGTTATAATTAAAAAGAATGATTGATGTAAAAAATCATATAATTCCAAGCTACTGTTTTTTGAGAACCAATTAATATTCTTCATATCCATAAGAATCGCTAGGCACTGACAGATCGACTAGCGGTTAATCAGATTGGGATTTTATGTGTAATTTTCAATTTTATATGTATATACACACCTTGTTATATGCATTTTTTTGTAAGTAGACATGTTTTAACACCTTCTCCGGCCCATATTTTGAAATACATAGGATTAATTTGTCGGAATTTACAAGTTTTGGCCGGAATCTACCGGAAATTTACAGGCTGTGGCTAGAATTTGGCTGCAATCACAAGATTGTCTGCGATTTTTGGCCAATTTTTAACCATTGTTGACCGCTTACTAATAAATTGAGTGATTAGTTGAAAATTACTCGGTCACCTACCGACTAGTGATTAATCAACGACTAATCGAAGGTAGGCAAGATTTTTATAACCAAGTTCATACCTTAAGGTTCATACTTGCCGAATTTTTTCCGGTACCATGTAAGGTTTATTTATGTTATTTTAATCTATTTTGGGGTTCTTTCTTAAAGGGGTGGTTATATTAACCCCCCCCCCCCCCTTCTATTTTCACCCCTCTTAAAGCGTCTCGCTTTGGCCAAAGCGAGGCGCTTTGGTTACTTTTTTAACTACCGAGGTAAGAAAAAGGTGATTTGTGACCCGAAGCGCCTCGCTTTGACCAAAGCGAGGCGCTTCGAATCAAAGTTTTATTTTTGGTTGTTTTTTGGTGTTTTGAGTTGGTTTTGTTATTTTTTTTTAATTTTTTTAATATAATTATTGTAAAAAAAATTAAAAAACAAAATAATAACCACCTACTTGTATCAACTTGATGGAAAATAATTGTGAACAAAATAGCAGGAAAGATGGAAATATTTGTGAATAACACATTCATCAAAAAGACCATCTCTTTGTTAGTCACCCGCAAAGGGAAAGATGAAAAATATTTTTGAATAATACATTCATCAAAAAGACCATCTCTTTGTTAGTGATCCACAAAAGGGAAATCGACTCTCACACTTATGCGTAGATCTAGGAGATTGATGAAGATATTCATCAAGACCTTTGGCAATGTAAAATCCAAGATCCAGGATGAGCTAGATATTCCTCATGATGAGCAGGAATTATTTACCTTCCCATTGATTTCAAGTATGTTGCCTTCATCGTTGACAGATATCACTCCGATAACAACTGAATTTTACTTGCTTGCCTGAACAGTTGTTTTACTAATTTCAGATTCTTGATAGTTTTAACAATCGAATCGGCGCTAACACGCAACCCATACAGAGTTCGATGTACTGGTTGCAGAAAGAAATCAACAGTCAGATCGCCACTAACAAGCAACCCATACAGAGTTCGTTGTACTGGTTGCGGAAAGAAATCAACAGTGTGATCGGCGCTAACAAGCAACCCATACAGAGTTCGTTGTACTGGTTGCGGAAAGAAATCAACAGTCGGATGGATGCTAACAAGCAACCCAAACAGACAGGGCCGGCTCCAAGAATTTTTGTACCCGGGCCGAGACACGAAAAATGTACCCCCTAGCCTTGGGCCTTAACGAAGTAAATAACTTAAACCAGTTTTTTAAACGACGATTAAAGTAACTTAAACCTTTTGAATGATGTTCGTCTATTTGCTCTCCGTTTACTAATTCAAAACAGGAGTAGGAAAAGAAAGCTTCGGGTGAAAGTGGATACCATGGATATAGAGATTAACGGGAAGTATACTAATTTTGAATGATGTTCGTCTATTTGCTCTCTGGTGCAAGTTATGTTGGAGCACTTTTCATCTTCTTCTTCTAATATCTTTCTCTTGATCTTCACACTTGCTTTTGGAGCTCTGATCTTCTTCCTATTATCTTTGTTTATTATATTTGCAACACACACCTTCAACCCATTCCTCGTAAACCAGGGAAAAATGGCTATAGTAAAACACTTCAAGATTATGGTTTTGTTTTGTGGATCAGACGAGGACTTGCCTGTGTTGTTTGAGCATTGGAAAAACCCACTAAAAAGCACAAGGATGAAGTCTTGGAAAAACCCACTAAAAAGCCCTAAAATTTATGACCCTAACACACACGAGACGAATGTTGCAACATGAGTTCGACCAAGATGACATGCGAAGCTTTAGACTCCAAGCGGATCCCTTGATTGCCAACTCACCTCCCGTAGAACATAGGCCTCTACAAAGTTTGACTAATTCGCCTTTTTCACTTATTTAATGAAATTTAACGCGCATATCGCATTCGAAGATCAAGTTCTTCACATTATGGTGATGTAAAACCTGGTCACATCGATCTGACTGTTGATTTCTTTCCACAACCAGTACAACATACTTAAAATCGATTGGAATGTAAACAATAACTAACAAAGATTGTACAACAAAAGAAGAAAGTATTCCTCTCTGTTACTAAGCATGTTAAGAGATGATACAGGATAACGAAGATTAATGTTGCATCTTTCCCGGAAGTAATGAATAAAAAAATAATAATAAAACCACTTTTAGAGTTATTAATGATAGTATAATTAGAGTTATTACTTTGTTTTGTGTTAAAATCTTTGACTATACGTGGTTGATGATGTCAAGTTTAAGTCGTTGATTCATTTGGAAATTGAAAACGCCTATATAGACGTTTGATTAGGGTTATTACTTTGTTTTTTAAATTTTTTAACTTTTTTAAATAATTATATTACAAAAAATAAAAAATAAAAATAAAAAACCAATTCAAAACATCAAAAAACACCCCAAAATAAAATTTTGATCCTTCGCTTTTAAATTTCAGCTTTTTCTACATTCTCGTACTGATTTTTTCGAAATGGGAGCAAAGCGCCTCGCTTTGGGCACACCAAAACATTTTGGGAGGGGTTGAAATAGAAAAAGGAGGTGTGAATAGAACATGCCTTCTTAGAGCACTCACATCCCATCCATCAAATGGATGTGAGTGTGTCTACCAAATTATATGGGGTGAGTGTAAGTGGTTGTGAGTAAAGGAGAGAGAAAATATTTGATGGAAGCACTGTTCTACCCTAAATATGAAAAGCTACTTTTCACCCTTATATATATTTTAATATTTTTGTAAGTAGTTGTGAGTGAGAAGAGAGAAAAAGTAATGATAAAAGTATGATTATTTTAATTAGAAGAGAGAAGATTTAAAGGTGAAATAGTGATTTTTAATGTAATTTGATGGAGGAGATTTGATGGATGAGTTGTGAATGCTCTTCAAGTGTTAAAAAACAGTAAGGCTATAAGGTGTGTAAGTAGGGTAGTTATCCCAGGGGAAGCAGTAGGCGCACACTCGAGTAAACAAACTTTTACTGTCAAAAAAAATTATTACCTTTTATTCTGTTTTTCTTGCAGAGGGAAAGGTCCCAGGGGAAGCAGTAGGCGCACACTCGACACGTGTTCCAGAAAACGACGTTGTGGATAAAACATACAAGTAGATGGATGACATACGGCTTGTCTCTGATTGGTTGGATCCTTGACTCTTTTGAACGCCACGTGGGACCGAGGGACCTACCGTTGTTGTTCGTGGATTAAAATCCTACACGGTTTTTTTTTAAATAAAAGTCAAAAAGTTATTATTTATTACAGGTTAGAGAAAAAGCAGGCCGATTGATTGATCCCAGTGGGTGTGTTTGTGGGTCCTACTTGGGCAGGCGAATCTTGCGAAAAAGCCGTTAGTGGGTCCCTTGCTTTTATAGTTATGCACCCTACAATTCTAAATTTCTTATATCATCATACAAATTTGTGACATCATTATATTATAGTATGCTATTAATAATATAGGGTTAGGATCAAATACACAAAACATTTTTTCTAGGAAAGGTGATAAGGATTTTGATCCATTGATCATATATTTGAAGGGTTGAGATTAGTTTGTTTGAAAAAAATAAATAATAAATTAGAGGAAGGGCATAAAAGAAAAACAACATTTGTTGACTTTCTCTCTCCACATGCAATGCATATGTCAATTCCCCCATCATTTTAAAACGTTTATAACTTTTTCATATGATATTTTTTTTTCAAAAAAATTTCACCATATTAACGAGCGTTTATTTATCTTTAATATGAGTACCACATTGCTACATTAAAATTGAAAAAAAAATCATGCTAAATGGGTTTTCTTCTCCATTGTGTCTTATACTCGTTCATTGTGTTTATACTATGCACATGTGTTTTATAAATATGTTATTTATGTTTTTTTAGTCTACACATGATTTAACTTTGTCCATTGTGTTTTTAGTATGTTTTTCATTGTGTTTTATGCAAATGAGTTTTGTATTTAGGTGTACATTGTGTTTTATTATGTTGTTCGTTGTGTTTAAGTTTATTATTCATTGTCTTTTAGCCTTCTATTCATTGTGTCTTTAATATGTTGTCCATTGTATTTTATTAGACTGTTCATTGTGTTTTATACCCTATTGTTCATTGCATATTTAATTGGTACTCATTGTGTTTTACGTTATCTCCATTGTGTCTTATGCAACTGGGTTTTCAATTTTTTTTCAAAAGTATTCATTGTGTAATCTTCTGTTCATTGTGTCTTTATTATGTCGTCCATTGTCTTTTACACAATTGGGTTTTTGACCTTTTTTTCAAAAGTGTTCACTGTGTTTTAGTTTCTGTTCATTGTGTCTTTAGTATGTCATCCATTGTGTCTTATGCAACTAGGTTTTCAACTTTTTTTTTCAAAAGTATTCATTGTGTTTTATTCTTCTATTCATTGTGTCTTTAGTATGTCGTTCATTGTGTTTTACTAGACTCTTGATTATGTTTTTACCCTATATTTAATTGGTGTTCATTGTGTTTTACACTCCATTGTGCCTTACGCAAGTGGGTTTTTGAAATTTTTTTCAAAAGTATAACAATATGGTACTCATATTAAAGATAAAAAGACGCTCAATTTTATGGTATAATTTTTTTAAAAAAAAGATGACGTATAAAAAAGTTACGGACATTTAAAAATGAAGGTGGAAATGGCATGTAACTTGCATGTGCATATGTTTTTTACAAAATTACCCTTCCCACTTGTTTAATCTTTGGACACATGTCATTTTCTAGTGGCTTCTCACCTTTCTCATTTTTTATAGCCTTTGTAGAATAACCCAACCCTAAGACCAGGGGGTGTGGGGGACGGCATAGGGAGGGCAAGCCTATGTCGGGCCTCGCTACACCGCCCCCTTGGTCCGGCTTGGGTGTGGAGCGGCATAGGCGGCAATATTATGCCGTTTGTGCCGGGCCGAATATAGACGTTGGATGTGACCGTTTGAGGTGGGGCCCACTCCTTTTTGACCGTTTAAAAAAAAACTAATTTAAATCCTATAAAACCCACTAAAATACTCCCCATTTTCTCACAATCCTCCTTTCTTTTTTATAAAATACTTCTATCTCCTTCTTAATTTTTATAATTTGCAATGGATCCCTACCAAAACAACCCAAACCCGAATCAAACACCACAACATAATAAAAACAACCCGACTCCAAACCCGTTCACGACACCGGGTTACACGATGCCAATTGATCCAACTTGGGCTACATTTTCGGGTTTCCAACAAAGTCCCAACCCTTTCTCCCAATATTCCCAAATGCACCAAAGCCCCACTACCTTTAACCAATTTAGTCAAATGCAAATGCACCATAACCCTCAATCTTTTACCCAACTTTTACAAACTCCGCCATTCCACCCATCTCTCCAAACACAAACGTCACAACAACCACAACGACAACGACAACCCATTTTTGAACCCGAAGATGAAGAAGAAGATGAGGTGGAGGAGGTGCCCGAAACACAAGTGGAACGTTCGAAGGGGAAGGGGAAGGGGAAAAAAAAAACAAGGTCAAGATAAAGAAGAAGGGTCGTATAAAAAAACCCCTTGGACGAAAATAGAAGAAGAAGCTTTAGCGAAAGCTTATTTGGCTACTTCGAAAGATCCCATCATTGGTAAAAAAAAATTAACGATATGTGTTACATTTAATTTTTTTATTACTATACAATAGTTGTTACGTTTAATTTTTTTTATTTCTATACAATAGTTGTTACGTTTAATTTTTTTATTTCTATACAATAGTTGTTACGTTTTTTATTCTCTAATATACGTTTTATTTAAAAACGTAGGTACTAATCAAACGGGAGACAGTTTATACCTTGAAGTGGGAAAGAAGTTTCACGACTTGATGGAGCAAGGTGTTTATCGCAAACAAGAGGCGATAAGTTCTAAGTGGAGGAAAATGAATAATACAATCGGGAAGTTCATCAAGTTTTATAACCCGTTGTATGTGAATCCTCCAAGTGGGTTTAACGAGGACATGATATTCAAGGAGGCGATGCGTAGATATGAAGACAAGCATAGAGCTGCTTTTCCTCATGTTCGTGCATGGACGGTTTTGAAGACAAGCGCCAAATGGTCACCGGTTCCAAACGAGGTTGCAAGCGCCAAGCGAACCAAAACTTCAGAGTCGGGCGATTATAGCATGGGAGGCGGGTCGACCGGTCGTTGTCAAATAAATATAAACGACGACCCAAACCCAGAGTTGGAGGATAATACCGTTCGAGTTCAAGAGGAGCCACGACCCACAGGGAGGGACAAAGCTAAAAGGCAAGCGGCGGCGGCAAAAAAACAAGCCGCGTCAGGGAGCGGGTCAATGCTTGAAGGTTTGGTCGCTGAATTGGCATCCTTCAAAAATACCTTTAGCGAAACTCAAGCAGAGAAGAAGAAATTAAAGGAACGCGAAGTCGAAGAAAAACTTCGCTTAAAGCAAAAGAGGGTGGAGGAAAGCGCTCGCCAAAAGAATGAAAATCGCCAAATAGAAGAATGGCGAATAATGACATCAGATATCAACGAGTACCCCGAAGCAGACCGTCCCGTGTTGCTCAAGATGAAGGAGATGATCGCAAAAAAATATAATTCGTAGTTTTTTATTTTAAGTGTTCGCTATGTTTTTTATTTTTATTTAAGTGTTTGTTTTTTTTTAATTTGTAGTGTACGTTTTTTTTTTAAGTGTTGGACGTTTTAAAAATTTTAGGAGTACCTTTTTTTTAATTTAAATGTTTGTTTTTTATTTAAATACATCTTTACTTTTTATTTTATTAATAATATTATTTAATAAAAAATTTAAAAAAAAGGAAAAACAATAAATGATGATGGGCCTCTCTCCACACCCCTAGGACCATCATCTCATGGATGCTCCTACCCCACGCTGACGTGGCAGCTGAGGTGGAGGCAGGGCATGGATGATGGGCCTCCTCCATACCCTATGGTCTAATAATATATTATTAGTTGTCACAAACTTTTTAAGTTAACTTTATTTTTTGTCACTAATTTTTAGGTTAACTTTATTTTATTTTAATTTGATCACCAAATTTAGACTACTAAATTTTTACCTTTTAGGATATAAAACTTTGGCCACTAACTTTTAGCTTAACTTTATTTTCTTATAATTTGACCACCAAACTTACACCACTAATTGTTTTTAATAATATTATTGGTCACTAACTTTTATGTTAACTTTATTTTCTGGCACTAACTTTTAGGTTAACTTTATTTTCTTTCAATTTGATCACCAAACTTAGACCACCAAACTTTTAGCTTTTTTGATTTAAAACCTTGTCCACTAACTTTTAGCTTAACTTTATTTTCTTCCAATTTGACCACCAAACTTTTAGCTTTTAAGATTTAAAACTTTGACCACTAACTTTTAGCTTAACTTTATTTTCTTCAAATTTGACCAACAAACTTTTAGCTTTTAGATTTTAAAACTTTGACCACCAAACTTTTAGCTTTTAGGATTTCAAACTTTGACTACCCAACTTTTTTTGCATTGCACTTTGGCTTTAACTTTTAGCATCACAATACTTTTAGCTTTTAGCCGCGAGTATTTTTTTTTGAAGTCCACGCGAGAATAAAGTCACTTAATATTATCTTTTATGTCCACGAAACCTTCCACGCAACAGGAGCTCCCACAGCGACGCGCGATCTTTGACGTCCACCAAATCCTCAGCGCAACAGGAGCTTCCGCCGCGAAGCGCGGGGTAATATAATCCTAGTTGTTGTATAATATTGAAGTTTTAGATAATATGCGTAAAAAAACGAGCTAACGTCAACCCATACGTTATGACGGTAACTCACACATTATAAGAAACTGAATTTGGAGCAATTCCCTAAGGCTACACATTGTGGTCTAACGCTTTGAAGGGGACATGAAACAATATGTAACATCCATCTTACTTTTGGTATAATTGTCCTCTAAGTTAAAAAATGACGAGGTGGTGGTAGCATGGGCGGTAGCTTAGTGGTATCCACATCACCTTGTTTTTTTTATATAGATAGACATAACAATAAAATATACCATTTTTTAGATTTAAAATTAAACATTACATTTTAAATAAAAAAACATTACATCTGAATAACATAAATTTAAAACACATAAACTAAAACTTAAATAAAATTCGGTCGTAGCATTTGCCACGACGATAGGTACTTGAACTCCATTCGGTACTCAATAGCATAATCCAATTGACTCGACTGTATGGCAACTTCTTCAGAGCCCATTGGGTCTTGAAGCATGTTGGCTATAAACATCGCCTCAAACCTTATGCTCTTTGTTTTGATGTCTCTAAAATTATAACTAAGCTCATCAATATTACGGTTTGTGGGACCGCCCACGAGAATCCCGAATTCCAAAAGGACTTGACCCAAAAAAGGGACTCAAGGAATCATACTCGTGACTCTAGTGTGGGTGACTACGTTTAGCCACCCTAAAGTTAGGGTTAGCTATTCGACTTCAGTCCACACGTTAGGTCTCTCACTGTTCACCATTTTGCTTGATTGTGATTTGGGTATAGAATAAAATTGTAGGGTAAAATGTGTGGAAAGATTAGGTTATATATAGTGTAAAAATAAATGTGATATGGTGTAAATTAGAAAACAACCGTTGGGGGGCCAGTGGTAATAAAATAATTATCGTGGTCGTTGACGAATAATGAAAGATCACCTTATACTCTTTATTTGCCCCACGCTGGCGGAAAAGCCCCTTTGATGTGCCCACGCTCTGCTTCACGCTGGCCACAGTGTGGTGGGTTGGCGTTAGGGGTGTTCATCGGTTCGGTTTACGGTTTATTTGGTTTATTCTATTTGATTTATTCGGTTTTCAAAATTTGTACCTCAAACCAAAAACTAAACCAAACCAAATTAGGAATATGAAAACCAAACCAAATTCAACCAAACAAACCAAATTAAAACGAAGTTTTTTTTTCTCTAACTTATATACCTATATGTTCCAAAATCCGAAAAGAAAGTTTGCAATAAATATAAACCAAAAAATCAAACCACGCAAACAGAAACATCATAAAAATTAAAAATAGTAAAATGAACAATAGTTTACTAGTTTATACTCAGATTATTACCTCTATAAATTGGTGGGCTTTATTTATTTTGGGTTGGGTTTAATATTTTGGGCTTATATAGTATATATGAGTTATTAAATATTATTATTTTTTTTAATAATTAATTATTTTACCGGTTTATTCGGTTATCCAAATAAACCAAATAAACCAAATAAAAAAATGTAGAACCAAAAACCAAAGCAAACACCGAATAAGCAATTCGGATTCGGTTAAAACCAAACCAAACACCAAATTCGTTGTTCGGATTGATTTTTTCGGTTACGGTTACGGTTTGGTTTTCGGTTTTTATTTGGTTTGCGGTTTTTCTGAACACCCCTATCTGGTGTGGAAGGGCTCCACGACCCATTTCCGTACCACCACACCGTGTAACCTAATGATTTTGTAATTATTAAGGTATACCTACAATCAAAATTAACACAATAATAACCAAATCATATTGCAAATTTTAACCATGATTTAGATATTGAAGCAATATACTCTTGATAAAACTATACAACATAAGTCTCATCATTAAAAACAAATAACGATGCTCGAACATTTCAAAACTTTTATAGGTGTATAAAGTGACCGTTCAAGACTTATTAAAGGATTGAAAATAACCAAGTCCAAGGCTTAATGATATTGTTGAAAGTTACGCTCCCATATTCTTATCACAATTAAATTATTAACTAATTCCATGTAATTAAATGTTGATTAAGACCCTACCCTTTATTATGGTGGAGTGGTCATATGAAGATAAGAACTACACCTACCTTGTTGGAGGTTGCAAGTTTGAATCCGAGCTAACACGAGTTTTACCCGGTCGATGGGGTTACCTTGAGGACTTGTTCCTGCTTAGGCTCTAGGTACGTCTGTTGACGTGTTAAGACACGGTTCTCGTGAAATGCCAAACCCCGTACTGAAACCAGCATAGACCCGGTTAAAACAATATGATATGGCCAGATATGGGATGACGGGCCTGCAATTAGCAGGTGTGATCAACTGATTCCCTAAAAAGAGATGAAAAAGGTAATCATTCAAACAAAAGTAAATGTTCATTAACTCTTAACATGTTTTGTATAGTGAAACGGCATTAAGTAATTAGATGTAAATATAAAACCCCTCCTTGAATATGCCACGTGGTATCATGTAGGATTTTTTAATTTTTGAGTTTTTTTTTTAATAAATCTATATATATTATAATATAATTATTTTAGGAAAATATAAGAATTTAAAAAAAAAATTAAATTTTCTCTCTAATGTTTCCTCCCGTAACTTTTATATGTTAATATCTTTTATATACGAGATTCTTTAAAGAAAAAAATTACACCAAATTAAAGAGCGTTTTATTATCTTTCCAACGAGTACCATAGTGCTATATAAAAAACGGAGAAAAAAAAACAACTATTTTTGTGGGGTTTTGTTTTCAAATATATTTTACTCTGCTAATAAATCACAAACGATAAACATAACTTCATAGGCAGAAATTCTTTTTTTTATATTTGAATATGATAACTTATGGCAGAAATTTGTTTAAAATAAATAAATAATAATAATAATAATAATAATAATAATATTATTATTCAATAATCATGTATTGGCAAAACATTAATTCTGTTGTCATATTAGATATTTTATTATGTTATATTAGATATTTCAAACCCGGGACACTCTCGGGATAAAAACTAGTATATAATAAAAGAAAGCCATTTTAATGACATGGCATTTAAGGAAGCATTCTTCTTTTTGAGTGTGCCATGTGTCATGCCATGTGTCAAATTAAAAAAAACAAATAATAATATAAAACCTAATCTACTAAAATTAAATTGAATTATTTTAGGAAAAAAGAATTTAAAAACAAATTTAATTTTTTCTCTCTTATGTTTCCTCCCATAATTTTTAAACGTTAATATCTTTTATATACGAGATTTTTAAAGAAAAAAATTACACCAAATTAACGAGCGTTTTATTATCTTTCCAATGAGTACCATAGTGCTATATAAAAAACGGGAAAAAACGACTTTTTTTGTGGGGTTTGGTTCACACAGGAAAAAAAACACAAAGTGTTCATGTTATTCATTAATCATGTTTTTTCTTTTAAACCAGGTTCTTATCTACGATGTTGAAATAATAAATCAAAGTCATTCTAATGACATGACACTCAAAGAGGCATTCTCCTCCTTGAGTGTGTCATGTGTCATCCCATGTGGCATTGAGATATTTTAGGAAAAAAATAATTTAAAAATAAAATTGGATTTTTCTCTCTTATCTTTCCTCCCATAATATTTAAACGTTAATATCTTTTATATACGAGTTTTTTAAAGAAAAATATAACATCAAATTAACGAGCGTTTTATTATCTTTCCAACGAGTACCATAGTACTATATAAAAACGGAAAAAAAAAACGACTATTTTTTTTGTGTGGTTTCGTTCATACAGAAAAAAAACACAAATTGTTCAGGTAAATCATTAATCATGTATAGGCAAGTCACTAATTATGTTCAAATCAGTAAATATGAATTTTATTTTCAACATGCGTTAGCATTGGAGTTATACATTGTTTTAGGTTAGATATTAATATTATAGTTATACATTGTTTAAGGTTAGACGTTAACATTGGAAATACATTTTTAATTGTTTTAGGTTAGGTGCTACCCGAAGCTTTCCTGCATGTAACTGTAAAGCGCATCATTTTATTTCATATGTAAATTTAATATGTCATATTAGATTTCTCAACCCCGGGACGTTCCCGGGGTATAATCTAGTCCTTTGATAAATCAATCCTTAGTAAAACAATCTCCGTGATAAATCAATCCTTCGCAATCTATATACATGTTACAATCAAAGTGAAATGAGAATAACCATTAGTGGTCATTAGATTGAAACGAAACCATTAGATTCAAGATTTTTGGTAAAAAAGCGAAGAACAAAGACGGTAAGAACATCCCAGTACGATGAAATAAAACATTTAAAACCCATTTAAATCCGTTTTCTCATTAATCATAAAAGCATTACATTTAAATCAAATCTTCCGTTAATCATACACATGCATCCTTCTGTTGAATGAATTCAGAGTATTGTTGGAATCACATATGTTTGGCTCCCCATTTTTTCACCTTCTTATAACAATGTGTTCGGCAAATCAAAAGTCCTTATTATTTTAACTTTTCATTTGCCTTTGATAAGATGTTATGGAAAATTTAGGATTTTTGACTTATCAAAACTCCTTATCACTTATTGGGAAAAACTAAGGATTTGTGACTTATCAAAACTATTTACCTGAATAAGCTAAGCCAAACACTATTTTACAAAATAACTTATTGACTTATTGCTTTCATCACCACATAAGCTAATCCAAACATTTTTTAAACCTTAATTTCAAAAAGTCAAAAGTTACTAATTTAAAGAAAAGTCCTTTTGGACTTAAATAAGTTTATCCAAACATGCGCAATCAGAAAAAAAATGAATCAATCCTTGAGAGAATCGGAGAAATGGTGGCATACTTTGTTTAAAAAAAACAAACGAATCAAGCATTCAATATTTTTTGAAAGAGAACTTTACAAGGAAAGTCAAGTTTCAGTCAGTCAATACACTTTATACAATGAAACTGAAGTCTGTTAGAAAAACTTACTTTGAAATTGAAGACATAATCAGTAACGTGAACTGGGCTTATGCTTGACACAATTCTCTTAAACAGATTCGCGGTCTGTTCACAGGGTACATCGGTTCTTAACAGTGGTAGTGCACTGCTGGACTTGCACACTTACCTAAAAGATAATCAGACTTCGATTGGCTTCTGAGTTTGTTCTCATGCGTATATGCGTGTGTGAGTATTTGTTATAATTTTTCTTTGTTATAAAACGAGGCACAAAGCCTTCCATTATACAAAAACATGGATGTATGAAGAGTCTTCTTAATTAGAGACTTAATTTGAAACGTAAAGACTCTAACTAAGTGACATAAAATCTCTAATTAAAAGATATAGAACCTCTAATCAAAGGCATAAAACCTCTACTTAAGAGTTTAGTCTTTAATTTACCACATTAAGAGTTTTATTAATAATTAAAATTTACTAAATTATAATTTCAGTATAATCCATTCACCATATTTCCAACAATCCCCCACATGAATGGAGATTAATCAAAATACACAAAATTTCCAACAAACCCCCACATGAATGAGAGTCATTCTCAGAAGCAACCTCATTCTGATTAAATTTCAACAGTTAAGTTTTGCATACGATAGGTAGGTGACCCTTTGAACCTTTGCTCATGAAACACACTTAGTCCACTGGTTTTGAGTAGACAACGATGGCCTTGAACTCGTCTGCCGTTTGTGTAGACGACATTACGCTTCACACAAGACTTCCCCCGATGACGTCAAGTCGTCATAGTTGTGTCTGTTATGGTCATGGACACGTTTTTGGTTCTGTGAGAGCTCTTAAGTATCGTGCCCCAACAATACCATTCGAAGCGACCCTACTTATCTCTCAAATAGGTAATTCACTACGAATGGTTATCTCAGTCGAATCACTAAAAGCCCGGCTTAGCCTCAAAACTTGTCACTTTTAGGAATGGACTAGGAAGCTTACCAATTTCCGATGACAAACTCCCATTTTTCAAAGCGAGGGGTTTACAACAACTCCCCCCCCCCCCCCCCATAGTGACATCACATGTTCATACAATTAGGTTGTCCTATTGAACTCAGATCTTGGGATCTCCAGCCAGCTAAGTTAGGTTTCATTCGCATGAACTTAATTTTTCAAGGGCTTTAGTCCCATTCCCATAGACGACCTCTTAACTAACTTTCTGCTTAAGCCATTTTATAGCAAATCCGCGATGTTATCCTTTGACTTCACATAGTCAACAGTGATAACTCTTGTAGAGATTAGTTGTCATACCGTGTTACGCCTACGTATTATATGCATGTTCTTAACGTTATACATTATGCTATGAGCTCTGCCAATAAAACCATTTTCATATAAAAATATCTTCTTTTCCAAATTCCATTGGATTCTAGTGGAGAAATGTTTGCTGATTGGCTATCACAATATATGCATATGGCCAATACCGGCTTTGGCCTCCTTGGTATATCCTCAACAAATTGACGTAGCCATTTTGTCTCTTTACCCGCTTTGTCAAAAGTGATGAATTCTGATTCCATCATGGATCTAGCAATAATTGTTTGCTTATATGATTTCCACGATATCGCTGCACCTCCAAGTGTGAACACATACCCACTCGTTGCCCTGGAATCATTCGGGTCAGATATCTAATTCGCATCACACTAACCTTCAATACTGCTGGATATATATTATATTGTAGCCCATAGTCTTGTATGTATTTCAAGTACTGAAACACCCGTATCACACAACTCCAATGAATTAAACTTGGTGTTGCTCGTGTATCTACTTAGCTTGCTGCTAAGTCTGGTTTGGTACAACTCATCAAATACATCAAGCTACTAATCTGTTTAAGTTTGTTAGAAAAATATACTTTGAAATCGAAGACAAAAACAGTAACGTGAACCGGGCTTGTGTTTGACACAATTCCTTTAAACAGATTCGTTGTATGTTTCTAGGGTACACAAGCTGGTCCTTAACAGTGGTGGTGCACTGCCGGACTTGCACACTTGCCTGAAAGATAATCAGACGTCGATTGGCTTTTGAGTTTGTTCTCATACGTATATGTGTGTGTGAGTATTTATTATATTTTTTTTCTCTCTTATCAAATGAGGTACAAAGCCTTCCGTTATACAAGAACATGGATGTATAAAGAGTTTTCTTAATTAGAGATTTAATTTGAGACATAAAGACTCTAATAAAGTGACATAAAATCTCTAATTAAAAGAAATAAAACCTCTAATCAAAGACATAAAACCTTTCCTCAAGCGTTTAGTCTTTAATTCATCACATTAAGAGGCTTATTAATAATTATAATTTACTAAATTATAATTTCAATATAATCCATTCACCATAATTCCAACAAATAAAAATTAGCAATTGCAGATTGAAATCAAACCATCAGATTAAACATTGTCCAGGAAGAAGTTTGAAAACAGAGGCGGCAAATAAAAACGAAAAACCCTTTAAATTCAATTATCCGTTAATCAGAAACGCATAACTCCGTCGAATGAATTCGGATTATTATTGAAATGACACAGGAAAAATGCAATAAAAAAACCGGTGCCAAATTTGTCAAAATCAAATGACCAAAGTCAAAGGATATGTAAAAATTAGAAATTATTGTAATATATTCAAGACTACAAAGGTATGAAGCGATTAAAATCAAAGAATTGAATAGAATGCGTATTTGAAAGAAGGTTGTGGAAAACAGTTATGTTCTGTAAATGGCGTTGTGAAAAATTAGAGATGATGGACATGAATTGTTAAAGAAATTAAATTAGCTAACTAGTATATTTTCTGTCGTGCAATGCGGCAACGCGTGACAAGTCAAAACGTGCAAGAAAACACGAAGCGTATAACACAATGCGTAAAAGATAATTACAAGAAAATTGTAAGACACAATGATAGACATGAAGTTTTAAACACAGTGCCTAAGACATAATACACTACACAAAATTCGTAAAACACAACAAATAAAAGACAATTACAAACAACGTTTAAAACATATTCTTTGAGCAAAGAGGCTATTCTCGGATTTAGGGGTTAAAAATGCAATTTTCAAAGTTATAGAGTTGTAAAAATGAAGTGATAGTGTTGAAGGGATAGGGAGCCTAATCCAGGCGGAGGCGGTGCCCCTATCCCTCTAAACCAAAATCCTGGCGCCAAAGGCCTCCAATCCTGCAGAGTGGGCGAGGCGGAGAGCAAGCCAGCGCGCAAGGATCCCAAGTGATATTAGCACACAGCAGCAGACAAGCGCGTGCACGTACACGCGGAATATCCCCTTGCCACTTTCGGTACGAGGTACAGAAGATAAACAAAAGGAAGATTCAGCAGGGTCTCTGACAGAGTACGCGCCAACAGGAAGGCGACAAGTGGCAGGGGTGGTACAACCACTACTGACAGGAACGGCGACATGACTGTATCCATGCTTCCACCATACCGTCGTCAACAGTAACCAGCAGACATCCCCTGCTACTGCCAGACGTCACATCAGGCGACAGAAGCATGGTCAACTACTGTAGCCAGGCGAATGCCGCCGTCCGCCAATCAGAGGTTGCCACGTGTCCGCCTCGATCAACGACTGGACAATAACCTGACGTAATCCACAGTGATCCGCCTTTGCCCGTCATTTTCCTGGAAGAACTTTTCTTGGGCTTCTGATTGGGCCTAAGTGGGGTTAACTTCTCGTGGGCCCCTCTTCTAGGCCCACGAGTTCCCCTATAAATAAGAAGAGACATCTTCTTGTCAAGTGATCCAAAAATATTCATTGTAACCTAGTACTAGTTCATTTGTAACTCTTTATACTCGCCCGGTAATAATATTCCGACTATTCAAAGTGGACGTAGGTCACACTCCGACCGAACCACTTACATCTTGTGTCCTTATTTGCTAGTTCACTCACTCACTCACATTCCATTCTTACACGGGTTAAACCAAGAGGTTTGGGTAAAGGATTATTCTTGACGTCTCATAAGTATAAACCACACGGAGATTAGTAATAAGCTGGGTGATACTTATTGTTTCTTCATTGGCGCCATCCAACGGTTAGAACAACTCTTTTCTTCATCTTTTAAACCCACCCATGGCTGAACCCAACCCTAACACTTCTGTTGTTAACCGGGCTGGGGAAGTTGACACTCAACCCCCGGGGAACGAAACCACACCACGCACCGTCGTTAAACAACCCACCTCACGACTCAAAAAGCCAGCTCTCGAGGCCCGTGATGTGGACTCCGACGATGATAGTGGTGCTAGTTCAGAGGAGGACCCAGACCAGTGGCTCCTCCGTCAGAACACCAAGAGTGCCGCAATTTACCAGCAAAAACTCTTGCAACAAGCAAAAAAGAAGGGCAAAGCCCTCACTTATGATACCCCACCGAAAAAGGGGTATAAAAACAAGGACTCAGTCGATCGTGATGACGGTCGTAGCGGGTAGCTCGTTGGAGACGCCAGAGCTCGGGGCTATGCAAAGTCACGTGACGAATCAGATGGCTACGAGTCATCTAGTAGCGGCTCCAACCACAAAGGAAAGAAATATACTCGTCGTTCACGCCACAACGACGAGGACGACGACTTGGTCAAGCCATTCAGACCAAAGTCCTTTGCTGAGAAATCAAAGTTTGTCGCTCGCATAGCGACAGCCAAAATCCCAAGGAAGGCTAAGCTTCCTAGCAGCATCGGTAGATACGATGGCCTGCGTAATCCTGATGATCATGTTCATGATTTTGAATGCGCTGGAATGTCGGTGGACTGGCCTGTCCAGGTCTGGTGACACTTATTCGCCCAAACCTTAACGGGCGTAGCCAGAGTCTGGTTCGACAACCTCCCCGCGGGGAGCGTTAAGGACTTTGACGACCTTACCGATAAGTTCGGTAGCCATTTTTCACACTTGCGCAAGCAAAAAAAAGATAAGGCGCACATTCAGTTGTGCCGCCGTCATGATCATGAGTCAATCGAAGATTTTATCGTCTGGTTCAACAAAGATGCCTTGCAAATAGGCTGTGGGGAGGAGCTCACACGAGCAGCGTTCATACACAACGTGCGCAGCCCAGAGCTCATGAAATGCCTTACAGGCAAAGATGGCATTCCGGAGTCCTGGGACGAACTCGTCCACTCCGCCAAGATATACGCCTCCTCTGAGAAATCCTTCAACCAGATGCATGGCTTCCAACCGCAACACCATAATAATAATAGTAGTAAACACTAAAAAAAATATGTTTGGAGCCGCATCTCGGGCACCGCTTTGACGAGGGAAAATACTCCCACGCTGGCGATGCCCGCCAAATCATTAGTCCAAAAAAATCGCGGGATCAACGTGGACATTCCAAGAAAAACCACGACTGGACCCCGCTAACAATGACCCCATCTCAGGTTCTCAAAATCGAGCAGGTCACGTTGAAGGAGCCCAATCCCCTTGGGAAAAGAAGGAACGTTGACAGAAGCAAGTTCTGTGAGTATCACAATGACTTTGGTCATCTCACAGACAACTGTTACAGCTTGAAGATGGAGATTGAGGCCGCGCTGAAGTCGGGCCAGCTCGGTCATTTGGTCAAAAACGTCCACCGCGCTGGCAAGGGTCACGCGGGTGATGACAATCGAGCGGATGGATCAAGGAAAAAAATCCGAGACCTCAACACTCACGCTGCCACGCTCATCCCTCGTCACCACTGCAACATGACAAGGGGTGGGAAGAACATCCAACATGGGAAGCGAACCCGCGTACAACCAACTGACGATTCATGGAAGGAGGCCGATGTCCTCATGCCCAAAGTCCTGGGCGGTGCTTCCTGTACCGCCCCACTAGTCATAACTGCGGTATTTGGAAATTACCGCACGCAGTACATGTTCCTTGTCGGCAGCAGCAACACTGACATCATGTACGAGCAGTGTTTTCAGCAGCTAGACGAGGAAGACAAGGCAAAGCTCATACCAGTCAACGAGCCGATCTCTGGTTTCATTTATGAAACTATCATGCCGCGGGGCATGCTCTCCATGCCGGTCACATGGTCTGATGGCACCCATGAGCGCACGGAAATATGTGAACTCATGGTCTTGCCAGCCACCTCCAACCATGATACACTTTTGGGACGGGAGGGCATCGCGCGCTTCAACGCAAATGCTTCCACGGCGCACGCGATGGTCGGCTTCCCAACCAGAACAGGCATTGCTTTCATTCGGGGTAACAAAGACTGCCATGCGACGGAAACCGTCAAACCCCCAAAGATATTCAAAACAAATGACCGCACTGAGCCGGAAAAATGGGTACTCAACCCTAAATTTCCGGAGCAAACGGTGGTCATTGGCCATGAAATCTCTGACACCATACGCAATCATCTAAAGCAGCTCCTGATCAATAACATGGACGTCTTCGCGTGGCAACCGGCAGACATGGTCGGTGTCCCTCGCGAGATAGCGGAACATAGACTCAACGTCTACCGCTCCATAGAGCCAGTTGTGTAAAAGAAACGTAGTATGGGTTCGGAGAAAACAAAGGCCATGAACGAACAGGTCACCGAGCTTCTCAACGCGGCATTCTCCGCCCTATTAGATACCAAACTTGGGTGGCAAACCCCGTCATGGTTGCGAAAGCCAATGGAGGGTGGCGCATGTGCGTCGACTACAAGGATCTCAACAAGGCGTGTCCCAAAGATTGTTATCCCTTGGCAGAAATCGATCTAAAGGTGGATTCTCTCGCCCCATATCGCTTCAATTGTTTCTTGGACGCGTATAAAGGGTACCACCAGATCCAGATGGCCAAGGAAGACGAAGACAAGACGGCGTTCGGCACTGACGCGGGCATCTTCTGCTACACCAAGATGCCCTTCGGCTTGAAAAACGTGGTAATCACAAACGTCCGCCCTGGACAAGTTTATTTGCACGCGATTTCGACGTGATTTCAAATAAACAGATGCATTCCTATGCATCCTATGGGGAATTTGCTATCCTTTAAAGGCTAAATTAATATAATTGATTTAGAATTGCACTTAATAAGCGTTAATTACATATACTAATTACGTATGGGGAATTTGCGATCCTCTAAAGGCTAAATTATTATACTAATGAAGCTGTGATAACTAATCATAACACCAAATCATAAGCTACTTAAATAACATGCTCTAGCTATGGCTATACGCTATTTATTTAAGTATTAAATTGCAAAAAGTGAATGCAACTCATCACCTTTGGGCAAAAGTGAGACATTCAAAGTTCTAATGCAATACGCTCAGTTCACCGACATAATCTGTTACACATCACCTTTGGGCAGAAGTGAAACCTTATGGAAATTATGTGAACTGAGCTACAATGCTTAACGAGATCTTATATAACGAACTAATGTGACACGTCACCTTTGGGCAGAAATGACACGTAAAATGTTATTTCAAGTTAAGCAAGGTTTTGGAAATAACGTTTTGAATAAACTTGATACATTAGGTTTTATCAAAACTCCAAATTAGTTAATGACAAACCTCTCGTTAGTGCAGATTAAAACCCACGGAATCTTCTCTGGGGGGTGTGGGGGGCATGGCCCCCTGCTTGGGGTTCGGGTTTGCTGATAATTAGTAGGTTCAAGTTTATAGAGGTTTTCGAAGTAGTAGGTTCAAGTTTGCTGAAATAAGTGGGTTGTTGTTAATGTTATGAGTTCCCGGAACCTATGATAATTCGGAAACATCATCATGGGTTGGAAACCCACTCATGAGTCGGAATCACTTTCATGCTTGGAAACTACCTCCTGATCCGGAAACTTCTTTATGGGTCGGGAACACCCTGTGTATCCGGAAACAGTCCATAAGACCGGAAACTCCTTTATGGGTCGGAAACCCCTTGAGTATCCGAAAACATTTCATGAGGCCGAAAACTCCTTTATGGGTCGGAAACCCTTTTAGTATCCGGAAACAGTTGACGAGTCCAGAAACAACTTATGGGTCAGAAACCCTTTGAGTATCCGGAAACTTTATGAGGTCGGAAATGCTATTATGGGTCCAGAAACTCATGTTCCTTTGGGAACAAGTTTCTAATCAAGCTAAATATGGAACCTAGTATATCTCTAATTTCAATTGGGATTCTGTTAGGTTGTTGCCTTATTTTAGTGAATCAATCTTATCCTAAATTATAGCTAACAACAATAATCCTAAATCTTAAGCAAAACATAATGATATTTTCGGTTTTCATTATGTGTTCGAAGAACACTAAACCGAAACTAAGAACATCATAAATTAATCACCATAACCGGAATCATAATCCTCGAACGTAAGTTAATGGATTTTACAAAAAAATGCCCATTATCGATCTCGAATACATTATGAGACCAAAACACTTAACCGAAACAATTTTTTTAGATCGGCCTAATACGGCTGAGAGGGTTTTCAGCCGGAAGCCATAATGATCTGATTACTCAGGTTTCATAATTCGTTTTCCGATTTGATTCCGAAACTAATGGAAACTATGACACCCGACAAACTCAGGTTAGTAACTTATGTCAAAATAGTAAGTTTACCTTAGCGAGTCATGCATAAATTATACTTAACTGGGTCTGCTGAGTCATTATGATGGTTCAGGGAATCATCGGGAGGCATTACAATGATCCAAGGGATCATTGGGAGTCGGTCCATAACCATGTGTACAAGGATGGGTGATTTGTAGGATCGCCGGATTTAATGCACACACGCAAGTCTCGAGTCCCGGGGATTGGTGAACGAATGTGAACGTTTTAGTTATCAAGTAACATGTATTTATAATCATTATGTAACTTTTCGGTACGTGAATACATACTTATATGTGTTAAAATATTGTTTAATGCGCCAAAAATCCAGAATTGCTGCAAGGGGTGACTAAGGTGCTAGTAGCCACCTGTAGGGGGCGATTAGGCCCCTAGTCGCCTGTTAACAGGGGCGACTAGTGCTGCTAGTGGTCACCTGCAGATCCTAGTCGCGTTTATTGTCTGAAACGACTAGCAACAGCTATAAATACCATACTTGACTTGTAAAACATTATTTGTGAAACCCTAACTCGCCCCAAACCTCCATCACACTATACTCAACCTCTGGAACCCGTTTTTGCTCTAAAACCTACCACATCCAACCTTCTAAACATCATTTCTATCAAAATCTAAGGTGTGTTATCCATTCTAAGCTTTTGTAATAGCGTTATTTTGATCCCCAAAGGTCTAGACCTGATTTTATAAAGTTTGTGTCCTTGAAAACCTTTGAAAAACAGTTTTAAAACAAGTCTAATCCTTTATATGAGTTATATGTGAAGAGTTAATCCAAAAAACAGTTTTTGATGATTAAAACATGGGGATTCTTATGTGTTTAATGTTTTTCTGATATGAATGAGTTGTTAGGATGATCATCTAGGATTATGAAGGTTGTTTAATGTGTTTTGATGATGATATGCATTTTGACCCTTTGAGTGCATTAGGAGGATTTAGGATGTTATAGGGTGATTTGATGATTGTATGATCTTAGGGTTTACACTAGAATGAGGTAGTAACAGTAGGATGATGATTTGTAACGTGATTATGTGACAAAATCTGATTATTTGCCATTTAGGGTAAGTTGTGCATGCAATGATGTGATGTTTTCATTATCTTATTCCATTTTGGGAAATGCCTGCAATTAGGGTGTTAGACTAAAGATAAATTGGGGGTTTTTATTTAGGATAGGTTGCTTGATGATTATGGATTGATGTTGGGTGTTTTTACATGTTTCGGATCTGATTTGGATTGTTAAACGCGCGAAAAGGGGCACCCGGACTACAGGGGGCGACTAGCAAAGATAGTCACCCGTCAGGGGGCGACTAACAATGCTAGTTGCCTGTATTGGGTGCCAGTCGCCCCTTCAGGTAGACACTAGCTTTGCTAGTGGCCTGTTTGATACCTAGTCGTGCGTTTTGATGCCTAGTCGTGTGTTTTGTTGCTGTAAGTGTATTTTGGAACCCCAAAACATGATTTAGCATCTAGGAACCTATTGTAAGCCTCGTGGCATGTCGGGAACCTTAGTAATATGTGTTGTGACCCGCATGTATGGTATGTGAAATGTATGCTGGATTTGATGGACCGTTATACGTGCAAGGTGCGTGTTTACACATGATTGCTTGATTACTTGTATTTAGGTAACACGGGGGATTTCGGGTCACTAAGGGGATGTCGGGTCTTGCCTTGTGTGGTCAGGTTAACGTTCAAACATGTTTTCAAACATACAATGGTTATGGTTTGCACGTTCAGGGACTAGTTAACCTACATGTTATTAGTCCGGATACTTATACGCATCGTATGATAGGTCGAGGGTATTAGGGACTATCATAGCATTCTTGATTAAACTAATTTCAAGAAACACAACCTAATGTGAGTGTCACAGCCCCACTTTTACTGATTTTACTTTCGGGGGAGAAACATGATACATACTTTGGATTTCAAAAAGGTCATGTTATACTATGGTTAGTGTTCTTTACTATACGGGCGTTTCATCTTAAGTCCCAGGGAAAACCATGAATATGTGGGTATACATAATGGGGGAAATGTGGATAGATCTATCTGGCTTAACAAACCCCACCCAGGTCGGTTGGAGGACGGACGGGTGCATATTGTCTCTAACTTTCCAGCCTACTAAGGATGACGGTAGTTCAATATTCTGGGCATACATATTTGGTTACATGTCAGTAATGGTTTCTAACCGTAGTAGTAATGATACCTAACGTCTAGCTAACGTTCATATAACATAGTAGTAACGGGAATGGTCTTCCAAAACTTTTGGAAAAGTTTTTATAAAACCTCTGAATTCACCAGCATTATATATTGACATTTTTGGCATGTTTTCTCAGGTCGCTAAGGTAGCAGTTCATGGACTAGGTGTACGGAGTCTAGGGTTTTAGTTGCACACACACTAGACGGACGCATATATATGAGTCGTAACATGTGGGATACATACTAACTTTGTCGGGGTGTCGGTATCATCACTATATGTTGCATCATCTATTCTATCTTAGATTGTTTCTATACCTTATCTTATCCTCTCCGAGATTCGATGGCGAAAAGGCTAGTTCGTTGATTCTTGCACGGCGGTGTTGTACATTAGAGTGGCTTCGGTGCATTCTTGAGATCTGTCCAGGATTTGGATATCTCCTTTCCATACTCCAATGGACTCACTCGCCTATACACACTATCTTGAACTGGTGCTCGTAATACTACATCGCTAGGTGATAGTAACCGGTGACTTGAGCTTCAAAGTAGGAGTACATTCAGGGGACTATGTAGAACGGTTTATCATTTCGGGTGCACACGAAATCATAAGCTGAAATGCATGAAAATCCTGTTGGACTTTAGGTTTGGACTGATGGTCCTGGATTGGACCTAGATCTAAATTCTTGTGATTACTAGTGGTTTGCACTAGTGACAAATCTGAGTATCTTGATCTTGTTCTTGGCAGAAGATGTCCGGTGTTCGCGGTGGTTGTGGGGGTGGTCGTACTGGTGGTCGTGGCGGGGTTCGTGGTAACGTCAATATGACCTAGGATGAGATGAACAACCTACTTCAGCAACAAGTGAATGTTGCACCGGCTAGTTTTCAGGGCTCAGCAAACTCTTGGTGGTAATTTAATTTCTACCATCCTTATCTGAATCTTGGGTGTTGTATTTCCGTTGCCTAATCGGGTGTCGTTCGTACAGGTAACGCTGTCAATCAGCCTCATCTAGTGCAGCCTGTGTGTACCTTTAAGATGTTTATGGATTGTAAGCCCCACAAATTTAGTGGGACCGAGGGAGCAGTGGGACCACTCAGGTGGCTTGAGAAGATTGAGTCGGTTTTTGCTATGTGTAATTGTCCAGCTGCTAATCATGTGAAGTTTGCTACGGGAACTTTTGAGGGTCCTGCTTTGACCTGGTGGAACTCCACTACTCAGACTCTTGGCTTGAGGGAAGCCAACGCTATGCCTTGGATGGAGTTTGTTCAGCGGTTGCGAGCGGAGTATTTCCCTCAGGATGAAGTGAAGAAGTTGGAGCCTGAGTTCTGGAATCATAAGATGGTAGGTTCTGAGATTGAAGAGTATACTACTAAACATCACGAGTTGGTAGTGATGTGTCCTGAGTTGGCTACGTCAGAGTACATGAGGATTGAGTACTATATTGCTGGGTTAGTGGCGGAGATTGCTGGGTTAGTAGCTGCTGGTGATTCTACTACACTGTTGGGTACTGTTCGGTTGGCTCATAAGCTGACCAACATGAAGGTAGCTGAGGGTGCTTTACCTCCTAGGGGCGCTGCTGTGAAAGCCCCTGAGAGTAACAAGAGGAAGTGGGAGAGTGTGGGAAAGAGTTCTGGATCGTCTCAGCCACAGCAGAAGGTGAAGAAGTCTGATGCAGCTGGATCGTCGTCTGAGCGGAAGCATGGGGGTATTTTGGGAAGCTGCCGAAGTGTAATTGGTGTGGGTTTCATCTTGGGGGTAGTTGTGACAAGAATCGTTGTCATCGGTGACATCAGATCTGGCATCAGATTAAGGATTGTAGTGTTAATCTTCATCCGAACCAGACACAGACTACTGTCCCTGCTCCTAATCCTCAGGGAAAACAGGGTTGTTATAACTGTCTAGAAACAGGGCACTTTAAGCGTGATTGTTCCAAGATGAAGCAGAGCGAGAATGGGAAGAACGGGGCGGGTAATGGAAACAACGGGG
The DNA here is from genome assembly GCA_032199755.1 of Ambrosia artemisiifolia. Classification (NCBI taxonomy): domain Eukaryota; kingdom Viridiplantae; phylum Streptophyta; class Magnoliopsida; order Asterales; family Asteraceae; genus Ambrosia; species Ambrosia artemisiifolia. The sequence continues at coordinate 22,246,395 of CM063517.1, forward strand.
GTGGTGGAAGGAATGCACGCGCCTTCATGATTGGTTCGGGCGAGGCCCGACAGGATCCTGACACGGTTACCGATACGTTTCTTCTTATTGATCGTTATGTTTCGGTTTTATTTGATTCTGGTGCCTATAAGAATTTCATATCTGCTACATTTAGTCAGTTGTTAGACATAGTACCTACACCCTTAGAGGCTAAGTACTTGATAGAATTGGCTACTAGAAATTGAATCGAGGCTACACATGTTCTTAGAGAGTGTCGCCTTGAGTTGTCGGGTTTGTCTTTCCCCATTGATCTCATGCCGGTCGATTTGGGTAGTTTTGATGTTGATGAAGCGCTAAAAGGTCCTGACAAGGGCAGACTCTAAAAGTCCATGAAACCTTAGCTAACCATCCACAGTAGGTAATAAGAGTACTGAACAAACAAGAGCAAAATGAAGACAACTGAAAGTACTGAAGAACAAGTTCTGAAGACAAACCAGACAACTTCTGAAGAACAAGCTCTGAAGTACTGAAGATAAACTGCTGCCAAAGAAACAACTGATGAAGTAAACAAACAGCTGTTAGAGCAAACTACTGATGAAGACAAACCACTGATGGTCAAACAGCTGATAACCAAACCACTGCTGAACCAACCACTGATGAAGAAGTGAAACCACTGCTAGAAGCAAACATCTGTTGAGAAGGTCTGCTGAGGCTTACAGTACTTAGGCCACAGCAGAGGTTACCAACAGATGTTAAGGATTGAAACTACTGATTACCTAAAGTCTGCTGAGAAGGTCTGTTGTAGCCCAACAGCACTTTGGCTACAACAGAGGTTACCAGCAGATGTTATAACTACTGAAGAGTCAATCCAACAGAGGTTTACAAGACAACAGCAGTTCATTGATCATCAGAGTTTACAACTACTGAAGAACAACTGTTGATGATTTACTCATCAGCAGTTGTAAACCTCGTCAGACGTTTAACAAGATTCTCAGATGTTTACTTTATCAGATGTCAGATTAAAGCTGCAGCAGTTATTATTCTATCTCAAGTTGTATTTGCTTTTGTATTGTTTATGTATTTTGTAGATCTAGAGGCAACTTTACAGTAGGGTATGTATTCTATAAATACCCATGTAATGTTTACCTCTAAACCTGCATTTGGCCATTTGTATCAACTTGATGTGTGAAATGTGTAGTAAATAAATCGGTCAAGTTTTAAAATTGGAAAAACCTACAAAACCACACACTAACGGCAAGTGTACCGGTCGCAGTGTAGCAGAGCAAGTAAGTCCGGAATATCGAACCGTGGACACAATATGGCGACTCTCGGTACTAAACCTCTGTCGACTCCTAGCCTATTAATTTGGATTTTTGAGAATTAATTTTAAACTAAATGCAAATAAAATAAAAGTAATTAAAATAAAGAAAACAAGAAGCTAAGAACACTGGATCAAACTCAGATAATATGGAAGGCAACTACCTAGGTCTAGAATCCTACCCGCAGACTCACAACTCTCGGAATCGAATAATGGATTGGCTACCAGGTTTTCTAAAGATACGCCCGACCCAGGAAACCCCTACAACATGCTAGATCACCTCCCGGTCTCACTAACATCTCTCAGAAAATCCTAAGGGACGTGTAAATCACTGGTTACTAGTTCGGATCACCTCCCGGTCTCACCTCACTAGGGAATGCTAAGGTACTCGAAAGACTCGCTCACCTCCCGGTCTCGCTAGTCACAACACACCCAAAAATGTAAAGGAATAATCTAATTGGCTTGGAAATAATTCGGAATTACAAGAATCTAAAGACACACTAGGCAAGGATCACCTCCCGGTCTCACCTCTACCCGATACCTAAAGATCTAGACAACCCGACACCCTATCACCTCCCGGTCTCAAGGAATGGCAGAATACCTAAGTCCTCTAAACTCTCAAATCAAGTTCCTATGGAATTAGACGTCAAAAACCATAAACTAGTCACAAGCACAAAGCAGGCAACCTAACATGCATCTATAACTGAAAGACATTCAACAAGACACATGTGGAACTATCAAAGATCATAAATTAGACTCAAATACGCAAAAGCATTATAACCAAACACAATTAAATCTTTACCAAAACATAAGCCAATTATATAATTAAACGAATCCGAAAGTCATAAAAATGCTAAGTATTCATCAACACGACCTAGGTAGCCTAAAAAGTTTAGCTATTCATAACAACGGAACAAGATAAAACAAAAGTTCAAAATAACAAATAGTCATGGTACCAATATTTTTGAACACGAAGTAAATAAATATAAAGCCAAAAATTATTATAGTCGAACCCGTAGCTTGAATCTTGAACCCGTGCCTTCTACCTTCTTCGATTAATCCTCTAAAAGCTGTGTTCTTCGTTCGTCGACCTATCCTCCTCAAAGGCGGCTGCTCTATTGCTTCGATCGTAAAATAATATCCTCCGCTCGAAGAATAATCTTACGAAAAAATAATAATCCCTTCCTTTATTGCGGCTGACAATATGTCTTCCAAAATAATTAATGTGCCGCCTCTTGTTTTGATAATAATATTCTATTGGTTGCAGACTTGGGCCGAGCCCTTGTCTTGCAATTCAATTTAATTCTTTATTATTATTATTATTATTAGTAATATATGTTCTCGATTCGGGTGTTCTTGGCTCGATCAAAGTGACTCGTTTATTCTCCAACGTCCATGAACACCTGCTCCCAAGTATTGGTGTCTCGATTAAAATTCTTTCATTTTGAGCTCATTTTCTCCAAACACCTATAAAATAATAAAATAAATAAATACATAATAAAAATAACACGAAACGAATAAAAACCTAACTAAATAATATACAAAATACATAAGAAAAGAGATGTGTTTTGCAACACATCAAACATCCCCACACTTAAACCTTTTTCGTCCCTGAAAAAGACTGCAATGGAATCATAATTAGAATTCTTGGTTTCAAAAACATTTAGGTTCATTAATTAAGATCTAATTACGCATCAACCAAAACTGTCGGTATTGTTGTCCACCTAAACCCAACCACTAGCTAATCAGACCCCAATCATGTAAAGCAATTACGTTCATATTATTACAATCAATCTATGGGTCTCACACTCAAGATATCCAGCTTCACCTAATCCCATCTCAAGCTTTCAAAGCAAAGGTTAAACCATATAGATTTACCAACCACTGCAAACTAAACTTCCTAATGTATTAGAAATTAAATTTATGATGGATGATGGATGAAGTTTATGAGCTTAGACACATTTGTTTTTTTTCATACCTAACCCAGAGGTTGTCTCAATCAGAGTCACCATCCCCAAGAGTGACAGCATAAGCTTCGGTATTTTTTTCAACTTCACCTCGAGGGAGTTTCGATCAGAGGCTTCAGTTTTTTTTTTTTTTTTGGTCTAGCTCAATTGATGGACATGTGGATTTTTTTTTTTGGGGCGCCACTTTTCACCGGATTTATTCTCATAAAAAGGATCAAGTGTGCCATTTAATTAATAATACATATGGGTTTTGAATCTACAGTGGTACCTCTAATTACTATCAGCGGTTTCAGTTCTACCGTTTCTCCTAAGATGAGAACCCACAAGATATCATGATTATTATGTATATTAAGAACAATCTTGAGACCTTTCAAAGCTAGCTGGGCCTACCGACACATCTTAAGCAAACACGCTTTCAATCTATTTATATTCTCATATATATAATATTTTGAAAACCAAAAATCCCAATTTTACTATCATTTTCCATATAAAATGCACAAAAAATCAGGGACATTTTTATTAGTATTATTTTTTTTCAAATTTTTTTTTTTATTTTTGTATTTTTTTTGACTCAACCTACAACTAAGCAAAATAAAGACGAAGTCTCCCATCCCCACACTTAGAAAGGCACAATGTCCTCAATGTGCTCCATGAGACAACGCAGACTAAAAATAAAAATGCAGAAAAATAAAGAAGAAACGAAAAATATATATAACAACAAAATAAATGGAACGAACTCCCCTGGAATATGTGGCGTTAGCTTGCAGAAAGTGTCCCGTGCGTCCATCATCTACAGCCGTATAGCATTTCCTTCGCGGCCATAGTCAGCATCCTGCAAAAATAAGCTAAAAAAGAAAATATACAAACAAAGGGTTGCCTTAAATGATTGTTGGGTCGTCCCCACCCGAATGGAGATTAAGTACGGGCAGGGAAATGAAAAGACCATGGCAATCCCGCAAGACTCGACCAAGCGAAAATAAACAGAACGGACTCAAATAAACTAGAATACTAGACTCAATAACACGACACAGAATAAAATAAAAGAAAGCGAGGAAACATACCTGGATTAGCACGGTGGTGGTCAGTGGCGGGTGATAATGATAATGGTGGAGGTTATGTGGCTTTTTTAAGGTTTTTTTTTTAACGAAAACAAAACCAACCTCAAACCTCATACAAATGAAATATTTCCGCGCTAAAGGCAAGCATAATATCCTACAAAAATAAGATGAAACAAAAACGCACAAATGCAAACAAACAGAAAAAACAGAAAAAATAAAATATACAAACTCTACACATTTGGGTTTTCACCCGTGTGATCCTATTTTTATCAAGCACTCTAACCTGGATCAACGAGGATATCTACACCATCCTCATGTAAATCAATCATCCCACTTATGTCATCTCTCCCAAGGCACGATCTTTTCCACCTAAATCTAGAATCACCGGAAAATATTCTTAAATGCGAGTGGTGAATCAGGATCCTATCCCCACACTTAGATTTATTCACTACCTCAAGGCTTAATTTAAATAGTGCCTTATCCTCCTCATCTATTTCGTGCTCACTCTCATACTCGTGGGATAACAAAATATGAACCGAGGGCTCATCCATCACCTCATCGGAACTCTCAACAACCTTAACTACCTCTAACCTATCGGGAGGCTCACCGGCTGCACAACCCGGACCATGCTCCATAGGAACTACAGTCTCTATCTCTACCTCCTGCCTCTCTTCTGTCTGGTGCCGCGGACCTAATAAGTCTACTCCACATATGTAGTCAATGCACCGGTCGATATGTGACATGAAAGTGCCAAGAAAGCACACAGATTCGACCTGACTACTCATACTCTCCTTTGACCTATTAACACTAAAGGAACTATACTAGAATAAGAAAAACAAATGGCAAATAAACAAAAATATTTTTTTTCTTTTTATAAAATTAAAAATAAAAATCTACCAAACTAAGAAAGCAATAAAATGACTAGATCCCCGACTCGGGTCGTCCTCAAAAGCGCACTGTGTCCCCGGCAACGGCGCCAAAAACTTGAAGTGTGAAATGTGTAGTAAATAAATCGGTCAAGTTTTAAAATTGGAAAAACCTACAAAACCACACACTAACGGCAAGTGTACCGGTCGCAGTGTAGCAGAGCAAGTAAGTCCGGAATATCGAACCGTGGACACAATATGGCGACTCTCGGTACTAAACCTCTGTCGACTCCTAGCCTATTAATTTGGATTTTTGAGAATTAATTTTAAACTAAATGCAAATAAAATAAAAGTAATTAAAATAAAGAAAACAAGAAGCTAAGAACACTGGATCAAACTCAGATAATATGGAAGGCAACTACCTAGGTCTAGAATCCTACCCGCAGACTCACAACTCTCGGAATCGAATAATGGATTGGCTACCAGGTTTTCTAAAGATACGCCCGACCCAGGAAACCCCTACAACATGCTAGATCACCTCCCGGTCTCACTAACATCTCTCAGAAAATCCTAAGGGACGTGTAAATCACTGGTTACTAGTTCGGATCACCTCCCGGTCTCACCTCACTAGGGAATGCTAAGGTACTCGAAAGACTCGCTCACCTCCCGGTCTCGCTAGTCACAACACACCCAAAAATGTGAAGGAGTAATCTAATTGGCTTGGAAATAATTCGGAATTACAAGAATCTAAAGACACACTAGGCAAGGATCACCTCCCGGTCTCACCTCTACCCGATACCTAAAGATCTAGACAACCCGACACCCTATCACCTCCCGGTCTCAAGGAATGGCAGAATACCTAAGTCCTCTAAACTCTCAAATCAAGTTCCTATGGAATTAGACGTCAAAAACCATAAACTAGTCACAAGCACAAAGCAGGCAACCTAACATGCATCTATAACTGAAAGACATTCAACAAGACACATGTGGAACTATCAAAGATCATAAATTAGACTCAAATACGCAAAAGCATTATAACCAAACACAATTAAATCTTTACCAAAACATAAGCCAATTATATAATTAAACGAATCCGAAAGTCATAAAAATGCTAAGTATTCATCAACACGACCTAGGTAGCCTAAAAAGTTTAGCTATTCATAACAACGGAACAAGATAAAGCAAAAGTTCAAAATAACAAATAGTCATGGTACCAATATTTTTGAACACGAAGTAAATAAATATAAAGCCAAAAATTATTATAGTCGAACCCGTAGCTTGAATCTTGAACCCGTGCCTTCTACCTTCTTCGATTAATCCTCTAAAAGCTGTGTTCTTCGTTCGTCGACCTATCCTCCTCAAAGGCGGCTGCTCTATTGCTTCGATCGTAAAATAATATCCTCCGCTCGAAGAATAATCTTACGAAAAAATAATAATCCCTTCCTTTATTGCGGCTGACAATATGTCTTCCAAAATAATTAATGTGCCGCCTCTTGTTTTGATAATAATATTCTATTGGTTGCAGACTTGGGCCGAGCCCTTGTCTTGCAATTCAATTTAATTCTTTATTATTATTATTATTATTAGTAATATATGTTCTCGATTCGGGTGTTCTTGGCTCGATCAAAGTGACTCGTTTATTCTCCAACGTCCATGAACACCTGCTCCCAAGTATTGGTGTCTCGATTAAAATTCTTTCATTTTGAGCTCATTTTCTCCAAACACCTATAAAATAATAAAATAAATAAATACATAATAAAAATAACACGAAACGAATAAAAACCTAACTAAATAATATACAAAATACATAAGAAAAGAGATGTGTTTTGCAACACATCACAAATACATTTGAACCTTTGCCAATAATAAAACAAATGTTTTAAGTATCTTTTACACATTTCACTTACATTTGCTTTGTTATTTACATTGTTGTGAGAGTATATTCCGAGGGGGAGTTTAAGTCCATAAACTCAGTCACCAAGTCTTAATTACTCATGTTTTCCGCTGCATATCTATCCAGTAATTAGGACATGAGCTCAGCCTGATCCTATCAATTGGTATCAGAGCTTGGTCAGTCAGATTTGATCTAACAATCAATCTGGCATAATAGATCAGCTCATAATCATTGATACTCTGTTGTATGTGATTTATCTGGATTTAAACTAATATACTATATCTTGTCATAGATCAGTTGCTAATTAATCAACTGCATCAAAATAACAAGATAAGATTCTCACAACATACCAGGCTGCACAACCCTGTTAAGACCTGTCCTATATGACTTGTACTAAGAGGTTTGGACCTGAAGACCACATAGACATCATAACTGAGTGTATCTTCATTATAGGTATTCACAGAATGTAATATGTGGTAAATCTCACTGTTGATAAGATGTCTTTCATCCTAAGAAAGTTTTTGACATTATATAAAATGTTTTTCATCCCTAGGATAGTTTTTGACATTATAAAAATGTTTCCCAGCTTAGTGATGCTCCTGACATCATAACAACAGTGAAGATATCAAAAGATGAACTTTCTTCTTAGCTGGCTCTTATATGTAATAAAACACTTAGAAAGCAAGAAGAATTTTTCCCTGTACTTAAAATAAATCATAAAGATGATAACAAGTGTCTTTAGTTGGGGCACCATGCCAGAGAATGTAGAAGTTCTGGCATGAATCATCTGTAAAGGGAAGTTCATCTAAAATCAGTTAAGACATCATGCACACATAAAAGGCTCCACCTCCTCATATAAGATATAAACTGATACATACCTGAGTTAGGTCAAAATATTACCAGGATAGTCATAAAATGTTACCCAAAAGGTGAAATGACATGATTATCCTCAGATTCTCAGGTATCAAAAATCCCTTAGCAAATTAATCTCTATTTCAAAAGTAGAAACTCTTTTGCTAAAATAAGGGATATAAATATGTGATTAAAAGACCTAGTTAAAATCTTGATCCCAACACAGAAAATTGACCAGGAAGCTGCAAAAGAAACCAAATAAAGAAAAATTTGGATTTCTAAAGCTTCCAAGGTCAACTGTGAAAAATGGGAGTGTCAAGATTACCATGTATTACTCTGAATTCATAAATAGATGTAATCATGGAACTAGGACTTTTCACATATTTCCTCCAACTAATTTACTCCTCAAAAGGTTTCACTGAAAGGGGAGTAAAACTCATTGGGCAATACATCAGAAGTTTGTGATATACACTAATAATAGGAATATCATAACTTCTGATAAAAATTGACCCAAATCTATTGACAGTATTTCCTCAGCAGTTGCTTCTACATCAGGGATTGAGAGCCTGACAACTGCTGAAGACATATCTCCATAAATCTGTCAACAAGTTGCTTTTACCAAAAGATTTATCTAAAAATGAATCAAAAGATAAAAGCAGTTCCACAAAGAGATATGACCAACAATTGGTATCATATCTGAATTCTGTAAATATAGGAAGGGTATTATTAGACAAAAACACAAATTGATAACTAATGGGGTTTAAAAGTTCCAATCTAAAATTAGTAAGTTAACTTGTGTTTAACAAAACCTTTCTATAATACCTTGACTGTAACTTCTCAAAAGCAGTCTAAAAGGTATAAACAGAATTCACACAAGTATAACAAAATACTTGTGAATCAGAAGTTGGACCATCCTCATCAGAAGGAATAATAACTTCTGATGGTTGAAAATCAGCAACTGCTGATAAGTATGGTACAAATTCTGATATCCATAACTACATTTTGCAGGTACCTACCACAGGATGTTACAAACATCTTGTACAAAGGAAGTGTCCAAGAAAAGATGTAGTTATCTATGTCATCCTGGTGGACATTTAAGAACTGAATCTCCTTGGGTATGTGACAAAGCATGTTCAAGAGATTATTTCACCAGAAGGCCAGTGGTTGATAGAAGTAGCAAAAGTCATACTTTGCAAAGCATCAAAAGATGTAACAAAGTACCTTAAAGACTTGAAACTACTCTCTAAAAAGGCATCAACCCAAAAGTTGATAAAGGGTATTAAAACCTGATCAAGCTCATAAAATCATATCAATAAGTGATCCCTGGACAAGATCCAAAAATTGATATTGAAAAATTCATTAAAGAGCTTGAGATCAACTTCCACCTAACTACTGATGAAAAGGAACTCAACTTCTGTATGAGGTCATAAACATCAGTGGTTTTCAATTCATGGTATGATTCAAGAAGAGGGCCATTTAAAGAGAATGTTAATTGCAAGGATCACCCTATTGCAAATCTTTGGTGATAAGGGGACTCAGATGTTGTTACAAGAAGAAAAGGCTTTAAACTTCTGTTCCTGTTCTGCACTCATATTTCAGAGGAACCAAGGGAGTAACAAAGTAAGGTATGTCAAATCTTGAATAGAAGTTATTGTATATATTTTTGCTTTGATTCAAAGTTTTGACAAAATACTAAATTCTTAAAAGGTTAAACACAACATTCGTTGGAGAGTTGCCAAACCACTGTTGGATTATTCATCAGTGGTTTGCACATCTGTCAAACTGCTGTTGGTTTATCCATCAGTGGTTTGCAAAAAAAAAAAAAAGGGAAATAATAGAATTACAGTCAGTAGTTATGAAACTACTGATGAGTTGAATAAGATAACTTCCGATGAACAACTTTTGTTCATCAGTAGTTATCTACAGGGGTACATCAGTACTTTTACATCAGAAGTTATAATTATTATAACTTCTGAAACCCTATTCGATTCATTTACTGCAATTCAAATCAAAAATTCCCTCTCTCAAACCCCGAAAGCGATTAGCTAAAATTTCTCAACCCTAAATTCATAAAATGGACCTCCAATTGAAACCCACTCACAATCTAATTGCATATCTTAACAAAGATGATCAGTGGGATCAATACCATGAAATAATTGATACTATAGTAAATTCTAAGTATCACACTGCCTTCACCATCGATCCACCAATCCATGTGGATGCCCTAAGGCAGTTCTGGGCTAATGCGGAGACAAAAGATGTCAATGGTAAAACAATAGCCCTTACATCCACCGTAAATGGAAAAGTTGTGGCAATCACTCCTGAGGTCTTATCTACAGTACTAAAACTAAATGATATTGAGGATACAAAATCCATCCCCACCAGTGAAGTCCATGCCACACTGACTGCATGCAGGTATACAGGTAACCTCTCTCATGCAACCATTTACAAGAAGTATTTTGATCCCCAGTTTAAACTTTTATTTCATTACCTGGTAATGTGTTTAAGTCCTAAAACTGCTGGTTGGGATCAAATGCCATCCGGCTTGCAACAAATCTTTCATTCTATTGTTGCAAGTAAACCGTTTGGGGCATCAACTTACTTTTTCAATGAATTTTTAATAAATCATTCTAAAGGAAAATTTAAGTTTTTACTCTACCCCAGGTTTGTTATGCAGTGCCTCATTAAAATCATTGGTAATGATGCACTACTTGGGGTAGCATCTAAGTCTAAAGCTATAGATGCTCAAACCTTTTCAAGACATAACACCCCAGCCTTACAGGCTGTTGATGACCAAGGGGCTACACCATCAAACCCCAAGGAACCCACATCATCCACCCACCAGGCTTCTGTGTCTAAAAAGACCAAGAAGGCCTCCACCGAGAAGGCTTCTGTGTCTATAGACAAGAAGGCCAAAAAGGCCAAGAAGACCTCCACCAAAAAGCCTAAACCCTCTCCACAACCCAATAGGACACCAGAGGAAGATGAGATGCCTGTGGATGTCAATGTACACTCTGTACTTGATCAAACAACAGCTGGCACATCCTCACAGTTGCATGTTTCATCTCAATCCCAACCCATAATGCCTGTGCCCTCTCAACAGGACACAGTGATTCTTCAAAGGGATCCATTAGTAGCTATGTCTCAAACTGAAACATGGACTATCACTCCACTGCCCAGGAGTGAAACTCTAGACTACACTACTAATGATAATATGACCACCTTCTCCACACTCATCAATGCCAATGCTCTCAAAGAGTTGAGCACCAAAGTCCAAACCAATATTAGCTCACCTCTACATAATTTTGAGGTATCTCCCACTGAAGCTATGGATTTGGATGTGACTCACTCAACCCAAAGAGATGAGGATGAACCTAGGTCTCTCAGTCCAATTGTGGAAGATCAGGTAATAGGTGAAGCTGCTACTACTCTTTTACCACCCAGTGGTGGACTAGAGGACAGTAGTAACATCAATAAGACTTCACCTATGGCAACTGCAAATATAGGTACAAAACCTATAGCAGGAAGTCCCCAGTACCAAGAAAAAGGGGCACATGACAAAACAGTATTGGACACTGGTCATGATGAAACTGTTCTACAAAAGAACAGGGATTCAGATGATACCATTAGCTTGGTTGATGGATCAAAAATTACTGAATTGACGGATAAAGTTGAAGGTCTTGAGTCTGAGGTCTTCCAACTCAAGAAGTTGATCACCAATAAGGCTCAAGGTGAAGTCCACTTAACCCAATCCATTCCAAAAGTGGCATCCTCTCATATTGAGGATCTCCTAAACACACAACCTTCAAATGAAAATCCTGCCAATTCAGGCTCTGAGAGCATAAGCTTAGACCACTTGTGCAACCCTCAGGGCCCTCTCTACCAAATGATCCAGTCTCTCCTAGACAAACATCTCAAGACCATTACTGAACAGATGGAGCTGAAACATGCCAATCAGTTAGAGATGATTAAGACTACCATGGAACTCAAGGTCTCTGAGCTGACAAGACAAGTTCTAGATCTTAAACTGCAACTTCAACACTTAACAGGTGTTTCCTCCCCTGAACTTGATGAAGCCAAAAAGGGGGAGAAGGTACCTGATAAGAGGGAGAAGACAAACAAGAAGATTGATCTAGAAACAACTTCATCAAGGGCAAGTGAAGCTGAAGTCAAGGAAGCACAAGACCAGCAGATTCATGGGCAGATCTTAAAAGGACATTTGGAAAAGGACTCCTCACCCAAACCCAGAGAAGCAAATATCCCCTCAACATTTTCTACAGAAGATCCAAAGAGGGAGATTAAACTTCAGTACAAGAAGAGAAAGACAAAGGGGACTACACATGTCACTGAAGAAACAGCTGCTGAAACTTCAGTGGCTGCAAAGATTCAGAAGACAACCCCTACCTTCTCAAAACCATCCATCCCTGATCCCTCTGAACAAGACAAGATCCAAACTCAAAAGAATAGGGATGAACAGGCTACACCTGAAGAAAGGGAGAAAAAGCTCTTGTTGGAGAAAAGAGCTCTTCAGGAAGATTTAGCCTGGGATATGGTGAATGAACTGGGTGTGAAGGATGACCAAGAGAGGTTAAAAGTCTTTAGGGAGAAACTTCAGGAGTTGACACAAGCTGAAGAAGAGGAGATAAGATTAGAAAAGGAAAAGGCCATATCCTACATTCTTAAGCATTCAAGAACAAAGATGGCCAGTCTCAAAAACCTCTCCCTCAAAGAACTTCAACAGAGAGTCAATAAGCTGAACATCATGCTCAAGAACAAGAAGGATGCTGAAAAGAAAAGACAGCTTATTGACTCACTTGTGGCTGCAAAATGTGGTACCAAGACGCAGCTGGTGAAATGGAGTGAAGCTGAGTTGATGAATGCTTACAAGAAGCTACAAGAACAACATTCAAGTAGGTTCTCAACTCAGTCTTCTACTAAAAAGTCCCACCATACAACTCCATCACCATCACAAGGGTCTGAAAAGGTTGCTTCGAAGGTGTGTTTGGAAGAACCTCAAAATGTGGAAACTAGGGACCCAGAATCACATACTCATCAGCTGAAAAAGCAGAAATTTGTAACTTCTGAAGAAGCAGCAGGGTCTACTGTGAAGGATCAAGAAATTCCACAGCCTAGTTCTCCAAAGGGTTCACAAAGCAATCAACTTGTGCTTTATGAAAACCCAGCACCTACAGTCCATGTAACATCATCTGTGTCAACCTCTCATGGAAAGATAACTAGGTGGTATCACCTAGGTTTCAAAAATGTTACTATGGTAATTGAGAGAGATGATGGTGCAAGACAGGTGTTCAAGAAGGCAACGGATATGCTCAATATGTCAGAAAGAGATCTTCATGATCTCTACATACTTGGCTTAAAAGCATCTAACTTGCCAAACGAGATCAAAGCCCAAGACATGTGATCAAGAACAGGCTGAATCTCTAATAAGTGGATAATAAAGCTTTTAACAAAGCTGTTAGCTAAGGTTTTGGCTTCATCAATTCAGGGGGAGATTGTTGGGTCAAAGAGAATTGATGAAGCGCTAAAAGGTCCTGACAAGGGCAGACTCTAAAAGTCCATGAAACCTTAGCTAACCATCCACAGTAGGTAATAAGAGTACTGAATAAACAAGAGCAAAATGAAGACAACTGAAAGTACTGAAGAACAAGTTCTGAAGACAAACCAGACAACTTCTGAAGAACAAGCTCTGAAGTACTGAAGATAAACTGCTGCCAAAGAAACAACTGATGAAGTAAACAAACAGCTGTTAGAGCAAACTACTGATGAAGACAAACCACTGATGGTCAAACAGCTGATAACCAAACCACTGCTGAACCAACCACTAATGAAGAAGTGAAACCACTGCTAGAAGCAAACATCTGTTGAGAAGGTCTGCTGAGGCTTACAGTACTTAGGCCACAGCAGAGGTTACCAACAGATGTTAAGGATTGAAACTACTGATTACCTAAAGTCTGCTGAGAAGGTCTGTTGTAGCCCAACAGCACTTTGGCTACAACAGAGGTTACCAGCAGATGTTATAACTACTGAAGAGTCAATCCAACAGAGGTTTACAAGACAACAGCAGTTCATTGATCATCAGAGTTTACAACTACTGAAGAACAACTGTTGATGATTTACTCATCAGCAGTTGTAAACCTCATCAGACGTTTAACAAGATTCTCAGATGTTTACTTTATCAGATGTCAGATTAAAGCTGCAGCAGTTATTATTCTATCTCAAGTTGTATTTGCTTTTGTATTGTTTATGTATTTTGTAGATCTAGAGGCAACTTTACAGTAGGGTATGTATTCTATAAATACCCATGTAATGTTTACCTCTAAACCTGCACTTGTCCATTTGTATCAAATACATTTGAACCTTTGCCAATAATAAAACAAATGTTTTAAGTATCTTTTACACATTTCACTTACATTTGCTTTGTTATTTACATTGTTGTGAGAGTATTTTCCGAGGGGGAGTTTAAGTCCATAAACTCAGTCACCAAGTCTTAATTACTCATGTTTTCCACTGCATATCTCTCCAGTAATTAGGACATGAGCTCAGCCTGATCCTATCAAAAGCGTTGTTTCCTTGAGTATCATTTCGTGTAAAAAAAGCCCACAAGTATCTTTGAAAGGGTTCTTCGGCCATTCTGGCTATTGTTTCTATGTCATCTGAGGAAGAAAAGAGGATTGAAGATATTCCTGTTGTTCGCGATTTCCCTGATGTCTTTCCTGAAGAATTGCCTGGCCTTCCTCCTCAGCGTCAGGTTGAGTTCGGTATCGATCTTGCACCCGGTGCAGCCCATATTGCTCGAGCCCCATATCGTCTTACCCCGCCCGAGATGCAGGAATTATCCAACCAGTTGCAGGAGTTATTAGAGAAGGGTTTTTATCCTGCTTAGTTCATCCCCGTGGGGAGTCCCTATCTTATTTGTTAAGAAGTAAGACGGAAGCCTTCACAAGTGTATTGATTACCGTGAGCTGAACAAGGTGACCATCAAGAATCGCTATCCTCTTCCTCGCATTGATGATCTGTTCGACCGGCTTCAGGGTTCTAGTTTTTATTCGAAGATTGATTTTGAGGTTGGGGTACCATCAGCTGGGAGTCCAGGAAGCCGATACCATCAGCTGGGAGTCCAGGAATTCATTATGGCCATTTTGAATTCTTGGTCATGCCTTTTGGTCTCACCAATGCACCGGCGGTATTCATGGATTTGATGAATCGTGTTTTCAAACCCTATCTTGATAAGTTCGTTATTGTGTTTATTGATGATAATCTAGTCTATTCCAAGAGCAAGGTGGACCACGAGGAACACTTGCGTCTAGTCTTGGAACTCTTGCGACGAGAGCAGCTTTATGCAAAGTTCTCGAAGTGTGATTTTTGGTTGTGCGAAGTTCAGTTCCTAGGTCATGTGGTTAATGAGAAAGGGATTCATGTCGATCCAGCTATGATAGACGCTATCAAGGACTGGGAAGCACCGAAGACGCCAACTGAGGTGCGGCAATTCTTATGTCTCGCGGGCTACTATCATCATTTCATTGAGGGATTTTCGAAGATTTCTCAACCCCTCACCTCTCATACCCAGAAAGACAAGAAGTTTGACCAGGGCGATCCGCAAGAGTCAGCGTTTCAAACGTTGAAGCTTAAGCTCTCTTTTTCTCCTATCCTATCCTTATCTGTGGGCACGGATGATTTCGTTGTTTATTGTGATGCTTCTATCCAGGGTCTCGGTTGTGTGTTGATGCAACGCGAGAAGGTTATCGCTTATGCTTCTCATCAACTTAAGGTTCATGAGAAGAATTATACCACCCATGATCTGGAATTAGGTGCAGTTGCTTTCGCCCTGAATATCTGAAGACATTACTTGTACGGTGCCAAGTGCACCATTTATACCGATTACAAGAGTCTTCAGCATATCTTCGATCAAGGCGAACGTTGTGGCAGATGCCTTAAGCAGGAAGGAATCCGCAAAGCCTCGTCGTGTTCGAGGTCTGCAGCTCACCAACCATTCTAGTTTGCCTGACCGAATCCGTTCTGTGCAGCAGGAAGCTTTGAAGGAGGAAAACCTCAAAGGTGAAACCATGCATTACGCCGACAAGCACCTTGAGCTTAGATCGGATAGCGTTCATTATTTTGCAGAACGTGTTTGGGTTCTTTTATTTGGGAATCTGCGAGAGCTTGTTTTGGATGAAGCTCATAAATCTCGGTATTCTGTTCACCCCGGCTCCGACAAGATGTATCAGGATCTGAAGATACTCTATTGGTGGTCGAACATGAAGGATGATATAGCTTCTTATGTGAGCAAGTGTTTGACCTATGCTAAGGTCAAGGTCGAGTATCAGAAGCCGTCTGGCCTTCTTCAGCAGCCTGAAATCCCTGAATGGAAGTGGGAATGGATTACGATGGATTTTTTAACCAAGCTTCCGATATCACCAAGTGGTTGTGATACTATTTGGGTGATTGTTGACCGATTGACAAAATCTGCACACTTCCTTGCTATTAAAGAGACAGACGGTTTGGAGCGGTTAGCCTGTATTTATCTTAAGGAAGTGGTTTCTCGACACGGAGTGCCTGTTTCTATCATCTCTGATAGTGATTCTCGTTTTGCTTTGCGTTTTTGGAAGGCCCTTCATAAGGCATTGGGTACTCAGTTGGATATGAGTACGGCTTATCATCCACAAACTGATAGTCAGAGTGAACGAACGATTCAAACGCTAGAAGACATGCTTCGGGCATGTGTGCTTTAGGCAAAAGTTGGGAGAGTCATCCACCGTTGGTGCAATTCTCTTACAACAACAGCTACCATTCTAGCATCAAGGCAGCACCGTTCGAGGTTCTTTACGGACGAAAAGGTCGATCTCTTCTTTGTTGGGCCGAGGTGGGTGAGAGCCAACTCACTGGTCTGGAGCTTGTGTATGAGACTTCTGAGAAGATTATGCAGATTCGTAATCGTATGGCAGCAGCTCGGGATCGTCAAAAGTGCTATGCCGATCATCGTCGCAAACCATTGGAGTTCCAGGTAGGCGACAGGGTTCTCTTGAAAGTCTCTCAATGGAAGGGCGTTATACGTTTAGGGAAGCGTGATAAATTGAATCCTCATTATGTCGGATCGTTCGCAATTCTGGAACGAATTGGACCTGTGGCGCATAAGCTTAACTTACCAGCTGAACTTAGTAACGTTCATAATGTCTTCCATGTTTCGAATCTTAAGAAGTGTTTGGATGATGAATCTCTCATTGTTCCTCTGGAAAAGATCAGGGTTGATGATCGTCTTCGCATCGCTGAGGAACCGGTGGAAATCTTGGACTATTAGATTCGCAGCCTTCTTCGGAGTAAAATCCGCATCGTTAAAGTTCAATTGAATTCAAACCGTGGACCGGAGTTCACGTGGGAGCGGAAGTGTTTTGGTCAAAAATTATCTACTAGAAATAATATTGTATTCCAAATTAGAAATTGTGAGGTAGTGTGCTAGGAATGTGAATTTGCTATTAAAACAAGTTATATTCTGAAAATGTTTGATCAGGATGGAATAAAGAGTAAATTAGTGACAACTATGCTCAGGATGGCTTAGGTTTGCTTCGGGATGGATAGTTAAATCCTCGGGATGGAACTGTTTGTAATGAACGAATAAGTAAGTAAAACACAAAGAACAACACTCGATATACGAGGAAAGCCCTTGATCAATAGTAGACCGCCGGCATAAAACCTCGGGAGGAGACTAGGCCCCTGCCTTGTTTGTTAATATTAATTTGGTAAAAAAGTACAAGTTTGGATGAGTATGTGGACGAGTGTACTAAGATTACAATGATTGTGTATGTGTCTAAGTGTTAGTGTGCAGCTATAGTGTAAGCAATGTGCATGTAAGTGTCCTATACTCGTCCCATACTCCCATATATATAACACATGAGAGTAACTAATGAATCCCGTGAGATCCGCTATCTAGTTAAAGTCTTTAATGTCTCTCAATGACCGTTGTGGCAGTTTCAAGTCTCTTTGATGTAGTTCCAGCTGTTTCCATATCTTTCGCCTATATTTAAAGAGCATCGGTTAAAACTTTGACCTCATCTTCATCTTTGAACCATGTCTTCGTATGAGTTACACTTTGGCTTCTTTTCTTGAGTGTTATAATATAGACGTTGCCAAGCATTAATCCATATTGTAGCTTGATTGTACCTGCATTTACGAATAAGAAAGATATTTTGTTAGTCCATCTTCAGGATGTGCACATGCTGAATTATAATTGCATCCCGAAGTCAGCAGAGACCTTTAGCATCCTGAGGATGCAATATCAGGGATATGTGGTAAAATCATGTTGAGGATTTTCACCCACAACAATTGTCCCCAAAAATATGTTACCGTTATCTCATAATGTTAAAAATATTTTTCCAAATTATGTATCATTCTTTCCAAGTTTCAAGACCCTAACGGCTATTTTTTAGGCTAATTGCTCGTGATGACCGTTATGCCCTATCGTATCCTGCCGCCTATATCTAGGCTTTTTCTTCCATCTTTATAATCAATTGAGATTATCAAAAAAAGGTAACTAATTCGCCTCTTTTCTCGTCTTTTTCCTTTCATCCCTGCAAAAGTTTTTCAAAGCAATTTTTTAGTATGAGCAAGAAATTAACAAGAGCTTTCGGTAGTGTTGGAATCCCTAAGGATTTCACACCCCAAAACTTGATCAAAGATCCTGATCAAGAAATCTGTACTTTTAACGATAAAGACATTCAAGCCCTTAAGAAATCAGGGGCTTTTCCTGATTCTGCCATGATTCGGCCTTTTGATGTGAATGCAAAGTCTGACTTTGCTTCTTCTGTCTGGGTGTGTTTTTTTCCTTTAACCATTTCAGCTTGGTCTTAAATACCCATTCCTTGATTTCATCAAAGAGTTCTTTGATGCAACAGGAATGGCTTATGCCCAAGCTATGCCTGAGATCCGAAGGATCTTGATACTCTGTAACAAGATCATCAAACTCATGGTATCGAGCTTCAGATTGGCGACCTGGTATACGTATATATAAGTTAAGGACACATGGGTCTTGCCGTTATGTTCTTCAACTTATTGATGCAGAACATCCTTTTCTGCACGGCGTTGTGAAATCTGATAGGCCCTGGAAATCAAAGTTCTTTTTTGCGAGAAGGGATTCCATTCCTTATGGGGATGAGATCCCTATTTCCTGGTTAAAGAGTGGTAAATGTATTAGATATAATCAAGATAGTCACATCCTGAGGATGTTAATAGTTTTCTAAAATTTTATTATTCTTGTAGGTGCTTGTTTTGCCAAGCTTGTTCCTCCTCTGATAGACTCTTTTATCAGATACAAGGCAGTACTAGAACTTCCAGCTTCGGCAAAGACTTTTGGAGTAGAAGAAAGCTTTTCTATAAGTCGTGCTACTGAGATGTCTGGTAGGTTTTGTCTTATTTTGAGGATACGCCTATCTTGACTCTTGTGTTAACCTGTACATGATTTCTTTGTTTCAACAAAGAAGCCTGACTATCTTGATCTTGATGAGATCGATAGCCAAAACATTGATCCTCCCAAGATAACTTCTCCATCCAGCTCCAGGATGGCGAGTCCTCCTACAGCCCCAAAGGCAAAAGCTGCAGCTTCTTCTAGAAAGAGGAAGGCTGCCAGTATTTCTGCTCAAGAGACTTCTCCTTTTGATGGCCTCAACTGTGATGCCATCTTGGGCAAAATCTCTCAGTTTGTTCTTCAGGTACGTTGTTTATCCTAAGGATGGTTATGGTTATTATTAACATATAATAGGGTTTGAGTACTTACCTGACTCCTTTTCTTCTATAGGGACACGAATACTTGATGAAGTCCTTGGATGACATGAACAAAGACTTTGCTGACACTAAGGCCAAGCTTGAAGATGTGAAGAAATCTGCTCTTGACAAGACCAAACAGCTTGAGAAAAAACTAGGCAAGGTAGAGACTCAGCTGAAGGTTGTGAAGTCTGCTCAAGCCAAAAGCATGATGGATCATGAGAAAGAGATGGAAGAGTATAAAAAGGGCTTGATGAAGTCTGCCACCATCTCTGTCTTTCAAGCTAGGGTGAGAATGGCTCTACAGGCTAGGGATCCCAACTTCAAGATGGAAGACTGGGACGTGGAGGCTTGGCAGGAGAAGATTCTTAGTCAGGGTGGAAAGGAGGTGGCATCTGAGTCCGTCCCTATTGCTGATCCTCAGGATGCTGGCAAAGAGGCTGAGGTGACAGAGGCTGAGGTGATCAAGGAGTTTCAGGTTGAGGTTCCGGTGGGCAATGAAGGATGTGAAAATTAGGCCAGAGCCCACTTTTCTAGAATTTTGGAATGGTAGTTTATGAACAATTTAATATTTTTATTTGTTTAAACAATGAAAGTTTCAGGGTGGAGGGATCTTGGTTTCCAAGACGAGCCCCTAATCTTTCTCAATTCTGACTTTGAAATGCTGACCCCAGGTGGATGGGTCCTGGTTTAGGATGAAGCCAGGGGTTGGCATTATTTTTGGTTTTTGATGAATAATATGACTTTTAACGTTATTCTCTTTGTGCTTTTTGTTTCCTTTGATATTCTTCAAACATTAGCAAACACTTAGGTTGTAAAGAAATAATCTGAAATAATACCTTTTTGTGTTGAACAATTCTACTGATAGTCCTTCTCATCATCAGGATGGTCTTCATTATCCTGAGGATGTCCCCAGTTTCATCTTTGGGATAGTGTTGCATCTTGAGGATGCATCTGGTTTCTTTTCCATCCTTGGGATGGTCTTGCATTCTGAGGATATCCCCAGTGTGATATCTTCAGAATAGGCCTTATAATCTTTCATAAGAAAGACTTATGTTTTGATAATATCCTGCAAAGGAAGATTTTATTATACTGGCGACTTAGGCCTGGGGTTAGAAACCCTTTGTTATATTTTGGTGATAAAATCACTATGTGTTATCTTGAGAATAACTGGCGACAAGGCCTTTAAGAATAACTGGCGACAAGGCCTTTAGGAATAACTGGCGACAAGGCCCGAAGAGACGTCGAAAAACGTCTAACCATTAGAGGCATTGAAAAATGTCTAAACCTTAAGAGCTCCATCGTATATCTCAAAGATAATGAAATTTTCAGCCACTTTTACATGGACTGGTCCCACCATCCCGAGAATATATACGGGCATCGTGCGCTCCAGGCGAGGGTTGCTAACCCAATGTGAAAGGTGAAAACCTTTAAACCTTAGGAAGGTGTCGGACACCTTAACGGAGGAGAGGGTGGCCAGCCCCTAGTCTTCTAAGCATTCCATCTTTAGGATGGTACTGCAAAATTCTCAGGATGGACTATTTCTAGACCATGTTTAGTGAAAATATAATCGATCGAAATATATCAAGGATAAGTACTTACATATGGAGATGATTCATCTCTATCAGCCTTCACCTTCATCCCACCTGTGATTCGGATCATGGTTTCTCACATGCATCCCTAGGCATAGTAGTATTTCAAGTGTATAGCATTCCAAGCTCTTGGTAGAATTTCTCCTTCCATTGTTGATAGCCAATATGCTCATTTCCCTGCTTTAGAATCGATTAAGTATGGACCTTCCCACTTGGGAGCTAGCTTACCATCGCTTGGTTTTGTTGTATTTTGGAAGGCTTTTCTTAATACCAAGTCTCCCACTTGAAATCTTCTTATCTTGATGTTCTTGTTGTAAGCTTTAGCAATCCTTTGTTGATATGTTGTCATCCTTAATTTAGCAGCATCCCTGAGTTCATCCACAGTTTCCAAGTCTTGTAGTAATGCTTCAGAATTAGTAGTTGCATCCTGAAGATGTTTCCTTCCTGTAGGCATGACCATCTCTGTTGGAAGCATTGCTTCTGTTCCAAAGACCAAAGAGAAAGGCGTCTAACCAGTAGCATTCTTCGAAGTAGTTCTATCAGCCCAAAGTGCAAATAGAAGTTCTTCTACCCATTTTCCTTTCTTTTCCCCAAGCTTCTTTTTCAAATTGTTGACGTTGATTTTGTTTGAGGATTCTGCTTGTCCATTAGCTTGAGGATGGACTGGTGTTGAAGTTACCATCTTGATCCTCCAACTCTCACAAAAGTCAGTTGTTCTTTTGCTAATGAATTGAGAACCATTGTCACAAATGTTTTCAGATGGTACTCCAAATCATGTCAGGATGTTTCTTTTGATGAATGAGACCACCTCTTTATCTCTGACTTGCACAAATGCTTCAGCTTCAATCCATTTCAAGAAGTAATCTGTCATCACTAGCATGAATACCTTTCCTCCAGGAGCTTTGGGTAGCTTTCCTACTATGTCCATTCCCCATTTCATGAAGGGCCATGGTGAAACAATAGGATGTAGTGGTTCAGCAGGCTGGTGAAGTATGTTGCAATGTCTTTGGCATGCATCACACTTTTGGGAATACTGCATGGCATCCTTCTTCATAGTAGGCCAATAGTATCCCATCCTCAAAGTCTTCGAGTAGAGAGATCTTCCTCCGGTATGATTTCCACAATCTCCTTCGTGGATGTCTTTGAGTACTTCGTTTGCTTCATCTTTGTTGAGACATCTCAAATATGGACCTGCAAGAGACTTTCTATACAAAATATTGTCTATAATTGTAAATTTAGATACCTTTATCTTGAAAGCCTTTGGATTTTCCTCATCAGGAATGACATCTTCTTGTAAATATTTGATTATGGGAGTCATCCATGATGAATCGTCTTGTTTCTGAGTGGCTAAAACAATGATATCCTCAGGATGGTCTGTTTTATCCTCAGGATGTGCCTGTCCATCCTCAGGATGCCACTCTTCAATCGCCGGTTTCAAGATGTGAATGATCGGAATCTTGGATCCTTCTGGTAAATTAAAGGAGGATCCCAGGTTTGCTAAGGCATCAGCTTCAGCATTTTCTTCCCTAGGTACCTGTGTTAGTGAAAATTCTACAAAAGAAGTAGCTAAATTTGTAACAATTTCAAGATAAATGGCTAATTTTTGTCCTTTTACTACATATGATCCATTGAAATGGTTAGTAATCAACAAAGAATCAACAAAGACTTCAATTTTATCAATATGTAAATCTCTAGCAAGTTGTAAACCAGCAATGAGAGCTTCATACTCAGTTTCATTATTGGTTGTTTGAAATGCAGATCTAATGGCATGGGGTATCTTGTCCCCTTGTGGTGATTTAGTAGTATTCCCAGGCCTGTGCCTCTTGCATTTGAAGCACCATCAGTGTATAGAGTCCATTTTTCTAAATTTTCATTTAGTTGTTGAACTTCAGACTCTACTTCACTCAGGATGTCACTACTAAAATCAGCCACAAAGTCTACTAGAGCCTGTGACTTGATTGCATTTATAGGCTCATATTCTAAGTCAAAGGCACTTAATTTAACCGACCATTTTGCCATTCTTCCAGACATTTCAGGTTTTCTTAATACATTTTTAATGGGATAGTTAGTTTGAACATATATTTTTTGTGTTTCAAAATAATGCCTTAACTTAGTAGAAGCCATTATTAAAGCTAAAATAAGTTTTTCGAGATGTGAATACCTGGTTTCAGCATCTTGGAGGGTTTTACTTACATAATAGACAGGATGTTGTTGCCCTTCGAAGTCCTTTACCAATACAGCACTTATTGCATTCCCAAAAACTGCAAGATATAGCTTGAGAGGTTCTCCATCCTCAGGTTTCATCAACAATGGAGTTGTTGCAAGATAACCTTTGAGCTTCTTTAATGCTTCTTTATGCCTCTGTCCCCAGTCGAATTTGTTATTCTTCTTCAGGATGTCATAGAACTCTTTACATTTCTCTGAGGATTTCGAGATGAGTCTATTCAGGGCTGCTATCCTGCCGGTCAGCCTTTGCACATTCTTAATATTTCTTGGGAATTTGAGATCAAGGATGGCCTTTATTTGTTCACGGCTGGCTTCTATCCCTTTTTTTGTTACCAAATATCCAAGAAACTTCCCAGCTCCAACTCCAAAATGGCATTTTGTTGGATTTAACTTCATGTTGTAAGCATCCAAGATGTCAAAAGCTTCTTTGAGATCCTGAAGATGATCTTCTGCTTTCTTGGATTTTACTACCATATCATCAATGTAGACCTCCATCGTGTCCCCAATCTTTTCTTTGAACATCATGTTCACTAGCCTCTGATAAGTGACACCTGCATTTTTTAATCCGAATGGCATGGCTATATAACAATATATACCTGATGGTGTCATGAATGCTGTGTCCTCTTGATCATCTGGTTCCATCTGTATTTGTTGGAATCCTGAGGATGCATCCATGAATGTCAGCATCTCATCGCCTGCTGTAGCATCTACCATTGAATCTATGTGTGGTAGTGGGAATGGATCTTTAGGACAGGCCTTGTTAAGGTCTGTATAGTCCACACACACTCTCCATTTCCCATTTTTCTTTTGAACCACCACAACATTCGCTAGCCATCTTGGGAATTTTACTTCCCTTATCATTTTGTACTTCAGTAACCTGTCTACTTCTTCTTGTATGATGATATTTCTTTCTGGAGCAAACTTCCTTCTTTTTTGCTGAATGGGCTTGAAACTCTTATCAATCCCAAGTTTATGAGTAATGACATGCTTTGAGATGCCAGTCATATCTTCATGCTGCCAAGCAAAAGTAGACATCCTACATTTAAGAAAAGATATTAGTGATTGTTCAATATCATGAGGAATATTCTTACCGATTTGCACAGTGATATCCTTGTTGTTGTTGTCAAGGCAGGTGGCTTTTACATCCTAGTCAGGATGTACTTTAACATCCTAAGGATGGCACTGTGCATCTTGTTGTAATTGCTATGCTTGACGGGATGAGGCTTTCATTGATGTCGTATAACAATCCTTAGCTTCCTGTTGATCGCTGTTAACCTTCACAACTCCCCAAGGTGTGGGTAGTTTCACACACTGATGATATGTTGAAGGTACTGCCTTCATGTCATATATCCAAGGTCTTCCCAGGATGACATTGTAGCAGGATAGGGAATCTATCACACAAAATCTCTGGATAGAGTTCACTCCTTCTACATATACTGGTAGCTTGATGTCACCCACTGTGCTCTTAGTTTCTCCACTGAAGCCCACCCAAAACTGATGACCTGGAAACTATTTCCGATTCTGGGATGTTCATCCTCTTGAGGGCCTCGAGCTGGATGATGTTTACTGAACTTCCTCCATCTATAAGAATCCTGCGAACAAAGTGGTTAGCAATATATAAAGTAATAACCAAACCGTCATGATGAGGATCTAGGATGTTTTCTCTGTCTTCTTCCTCAAAGCTGATCACTTTTGAGGTTGTCAGGATGGTCGTCTTCGTTGGTCTTTCTCCTTTTTCAGACTTTGTTTCCCTTGCATGTCTTTTAGCAGCTGAGTATGAGGTTCCACAAATGTCTGACCCTCCTGAAATGAAGTTGATAATGCTAGCATCCTTAGGTGTGGACGCTGCTCTTTCCGGGATGTTGGTGCCATCCTGAGCTCTAGATTTCTTTTTGCCCAGGAGATCCTTGAGGTGTCCCTTGCTTAAGAGATATGCTATCTCCTTCCTTAATGCAATGCAATCTTCAGTGATATGGCCGAAGTCTTCGTGAAAGGCACACCATTTGGATTTGTCTTTCCATCCTGCCTTGTTGTCCTTCCTTGGCCATCTTGCTTTGTCCCCTATATCCTTCATGGCATACATCAAACCTGTTACATCCACATAAAAACAATAGTCTGATAATTTAGGGCAGACATCCGCATCGTCATCCTCTATCACATGGACCTTCTTATTATCAGGCCTAGCATATGGTTTATGCTTGTATGGTTCGTATATGGGAGTGGATTTTCGATTGGGATGGTTATATTTTGAGGATGATTCTATCCTCTCTTGTATCTTCTTATCATCCTCAAGTTGGATGAATCTTAAGGCTCTGTTCCTGACTTCGTCTAGGTTCCTGCATGGATTCATCACCAATTCTTGGTAAAATGGTGAATCCTTCTGCAGTCCCATCTTGAAAGCCTGAACCGCTGTTGTGACATCCAGGTTCGGGATGTCGAGTAATTCCTTTCCAAACCTAGTAATGAATTCTCTTAATGATTCCCCCCGTGGTTGAGTCACCTTGTATAGATCACTTGTCAAACGTTCGAACGTTCGACTACAAGAAAACTGATTATTAAACATATTAATTAAATGTGCAAAAGAAGTAAGAGAATAGGGAGGAACACTTAGGAGCCATTTTAGGGCTGGACCAGTGAGGGTTGAACCAAATCCCTTGCATAAACATGCTTCTTTCAGATTGGTAGGGATTGGATTTATCTCCATCCTTTACCTATATTGTGCCACATGCTCCTCAGGATCTGTTGATCCATCGTAGAGCTTCATGCTTGGAGTTTTAAACCGCTTTGGGATCTCTGCATCACATATTGGAGGTGAGAAATCTTGACACCCTATGTCATGCTGAGGATACCTCAGGGATAGGTTGCACTATCCCAGGCACACTCGATACCATATCTTTGATCTTCTGAAGCTCCCTTGCTAATTGAGGGCTTATTCCTATATCCTGCAAAGAAACAACATCATTAGTAGCAAAAGTACTAGAATTCAAATTGTTACCGTTGTAGTTATATCCTTGGGATGGCACAGGTGCATATCCTGCATCCCTGGTAGTTGCCATCCTGGGTGTAGTAGTTGCTCAGGAGCAGAGAACCCAGTGTTCATGGGGATGAAATCTCCTTGATGAACTCCTCCAGAGATGCCAGAATTGAAATCTAACACCCTTGGTTGTAATGGTGTTCCCATTTCTTCACTTAGTCTCTTTGAAGATGTCTTGAGAGATTGTATCTCTCTCATTAGCATTCTGTTAGTCTCCTGCTGCTGCTGCATTTGATCCTTTACCATTGAAAACATAGATAGGATCTCATCATTTGAAACTAGAACCAGAGGAGAACCAGATGCCCCCAATGCTGCCCTAGGTGGTATTTGAGAGGTAGAACTCTTTGAGAATGCAGGTGGAGGTGGTAAAGTAGTATTTCTGGTAGACGTGGATGAAGGCCTGGATGAGGAAACATTTTTCTGGGAAGACGTCATAGTTGTCAAGTTTTGTAAAAAAGAAGTAAATGAAAAAAAATTTAACAAAGTTTTTTGTTAAAATAGCACCACTTGCCCCACGGTGGGCGCCAAATTGTTTTGGTCAAAAATTATCTACTAGAAATAATATTGTATTCCAAATTAGAAATTGTGAGGTAGTGTGCTAGAAATGTGAATTTTCTATTAAAACAAGTTATATTCTGAAAATGTTTGATCAGGATGCAATAAAGAGTAAATTCGTGACAACTATGCTCAGGATGGCTTAGGTTTGCTTCAGGATGGACAGTTATATCCTCGGGATGGAACTGTTTGTAATGAACGAATGAGTAAGTAAAACACAAAGAACAACACTCGATATACGAGGAAAGCCATTGATCAATAGTAGATCGTCGGCAAAAAACCTCGGGAGGAGACTAGGCCCCTGCCTTGTTTGTTAATATTAATTTGGTAAAAATGTACAAGTTTGGATGAGTATGTGGACGAGTGTACTAAGATTACAATGATTGTGTACGTGTCTAAGTGTTAGTGTGCAGCTATAGTGTAAGCAAGGTGCATGTAAGTGTCCTATACTCGTCCCATACTCCCATATATATAACACATGAGAGTAACTAATGAATCCCATGAGATCCGCTATCTAGTTAAAGTCTTTAATGTCTCTCAATGATCGTTGTGGCAGTTTCAAGTCTATTTGATGTAGTTCCAGCTGTTTCCATATCTTTCGCCTATATTTAATGAGCATCGGTTACAACTTTGACCTCATCTTCGTCTTTGAACCATGTCTTCGAATGAGTTACACTTTGACTTCTTTTCTTGAGTGTTATAATATAGACGTTGCCAAGCATTAATCCATATTATAGCTTGATTGTACCTGCATTTACGAATAAGAAAGATATTTTGTTAGTCCATCTTCAGGATGTCCACATGCTGAATTCTAATTGCATCCCGAAGTCAGCAGAGTCCTTTAGCATCCTGAGGATGCAATTTCAGGGATATGTGGTAAAATCATGTTGAGGATTTTCACCCACAACAGGAAGGATCAGATGAAGTCTAAGTATCCTCATTTACTTCCTAAGCACGCGCCTAAGCCAACATCTGATACTGTTGAAGTTGAGTGAATTTCGGGGGCAAAATTCCTTTCGACAGGGGGATGATGTAGCAACTAGAAAATTTTTCTTTCCTTTCGTCTCTTCCTTTTTCGGAATTGAGCAATTTTCGGGACGAAAATTCTTTTAACTTGGGGATGATGCGACACCCGGCAAATTCAGGTTTGTAACTTTTGTTAAAATAGTAAGTTTACCTTAGCGAGTCATGCATACATTATATTTATCTAGGTCAGCTGAGTCGTTATGGTTCAGGGAATCATCGGGAGTCGTTACAATGATCCAAGGGATCATTGGGAGTCGGTCCATAACCATGTGTACAAGGATGGGTGATTTGTAGGATCGCCGGATTTAATGTACACATGCAAGTCTCGAGTCCCGGGGATTGGTGAACGAATGTGAACGTGTTAGTTAGCAAGTAATATGTATTTATAATCATTATATTACTTGTCATTATGTGAATACGGACTTATATGTGTTAAAACAGTGTTTAACGTGCGAAAAATCCAGAATTGCTGCAGGGGGTGACTAGGCCCCTAGTCGCCTGGTAAGAGGGGCGACTAGAACTGCTAGTGGCCACCTGCAGATCCTAGTCGCATGTATTGTCTGAAACGACTAGCAACAGCTATAAATACCATACTTGACATGTATAACATCATTTGTGAAACCCTAACTCGCCCCAAACCTCTCTCACACTGTACTCAACCTCTGGAACCCGTTTTTGCTCTAAAACCTACCATATCCAAGCTCTAAACATCATTTCTAGCAAAATCTAAGGTGTGTTATCCGTTCTAAGCTTTTGTAATAACGTTATTTTGATCCATAAAGATCCAGACCTGATTTTATAAAGTTTGTGTCTTTGAAAACCTTTGAAAAACAGTTTTAAAACAAGTTTAATCCTTTATCTGAGTTCTATGTGAAGAGTTCATGCAAAAGAACGGTTTTTTATGATTAAAACATGGGGATTCTTATGTGTTTGATGTTTTTCTGATATCAATGAGTTGTTAGGATGATCATCTAGGATTATGAAGGTTGTTTAATGTGTTTTTATGATGATATGCGTTTTGACCCGTTTGAGTGCATTAGGAGGATTTAGGATGTTATAGGGTGATTTGATGATTGTATGATGTTAGGGTTTACGCTAGAATGAGGTAGTAACAGTAGGATGATGATTTGTAATGTGATTATGTGACGAAATCTGATTATTTGCCATTTAGGGTAAGTTGTGTATGCAATGATGTGATGTTTTCATAATATTATTTCATTTTGGGAAATGCTTGCAATTAGGGTGTTAGACTGAAGATAATTTGGGGGTTTTTTTAATTAGGATAAGTTGCTTTATGATTATGGATTGATGTTGGGTGTTTTTACATGTTTCGAATCTGATTTGGAGGGTTAAACGCGCGAAAAGGGGCACCCGGACTGTAGGGGGCAACTAGCAACTTTGTCAATCTAGGGGGCGACTAGCATGCAATGGGTACCCGTCGCCCCTTCAGGTTGCCACTAGCTTTGCTAGTGGCCTGTTTGATACCTAGTCGTGCATTTTGATGCCTAGTCGTGTGTTTTGCTGCTATAAGTGAATTTCGAAACCCCGAAACATGATTTAGCATCTAGGAACCTATTATAAGCCCAGTGGCATGTCAAGAACTCTAGTAATACGTGTTGTGACCCGCATGTACGGTATGTGAACTGTATGTTAGATTTGATGGACTGTTATACGTGCAAGGTGCGTGTTTACACATGATTGCTTGATTAGTTGTATTTGGCTAACACAGGGGATATCGGGTCACCAATGGGATGTCGGGTCTTGTCTTGCGTGGTCAAGTTAACGTTTAAACATGTTGTCAAACATACAATGGTTATGGTCTGGACGTTCAGGGACAAGTGTCACACCCTCAAATTTCCACGTGCGGAGTTCTACCGCGAGGCGTGTGACACACCAGGATCCAAGTCAACGGTCACAATAAACAACACTATATGATAAAATACGTAAAATAAAAACACGAATTTAAACCATTTGAAATAACAGCGGAAGCATTGTTTTACAAAACTAAATCCAAAAGTTTCCACACTTGTTTGACAACAAAACCATGAACCTAAACTAGACGCCGTGCAGACGCGTGCGCCTAAGCCCTGAGATGCTGCTACCTTAGCGACCTGAGAAATCATGCCAAAAACGGGTCAACATATAATGCTGGTGAGTTCACAGGTTTTAAGTTTACAATTAGTTTTCGTGTGTTGAACGTTGATCACAAAAATACCATGTTATGAGATGCGTTTAAACAAACAAATAAACGAACAAACAAGCGTTTCCTACTACTACCACGACTGTGATGCTGAAACCATTACTGACAGCGTTGCTTGAGTTGCTGCCCGTGTTTGAGTTGCTTGTGATGCTAAACTAGAGACAATATGCACCCGCCCGGTCCTACCGTCGGGTGGGGCTTGTCAGGCCTAATAGATCTATCCACATTTCCCCGTTGTGCCCGGCACATTCATGGTTTCCCCTAGGGACTTCCTTGTTTCGTCGTGTAGTCATTAAAAGTGTTGCAAATCAAAGAGTTGTGTTTCAAAAGCGTTGCATTCCAAAAGTGTTGCTTTCCGAAGTGTTGCATTTCAAATACGTTTCAAAAGCGTAGCGTGTTTACAACAAGTTACTTTCCAAAAACAGTTGCGTGTTCAAAATGAGTAAAGCGTTTCCAAAAAGAGTTACATGTTTATACGAAAGCATTGAGTTTATTAAATTGCGTGGCATGTTTCTCCCCCGAAAGAAAACATATAAAAGAGGGGCCGTGAACTCACCTTGGGTTGCGTTACTTCGAAAATGATTTAAACCAACAAGCTATGCTAGCCCCGTAAAGCGACGACCTAACATATGACAGTTACAAGTACTTAGACTAATAACGCGTAGGTTAGTTAGTCCCTAGATGCTCAGACCATAACCAGGTTCGTTTGAAAATGCGTTGACTGTTAAACTGACCAAATGTACAAGACTCGACATCCCATTGGTGACCCGAGACTCCACGTGTTCATCTCATACTCAAACATACACAAATCATGCAACTTAGTACTTAACATGCGTTAAAGTTCAACGATTCTAACACATAGGTCAAATAACGTACAAACAAGTCCAAACACGTGTTACTAGATTACTAGGCATGTCACGGGGTTCCTAGCATGTTCCTAGGTGTCAAATCGGGTTTCGGGATGTCAAACTACACTTATAACTGCATTACACGCGATTAGGAACTTAGTATGCAATTAGGAAAGTCAACATGTGATTAGGGATGGTCAACAGGCAATACAAGGGCTAATCGCCCCTTATTATATGCGATTAGGGCTATCCACATGCATTTTAGGCGATTATGGTCATAAGATAAGCAATTCAGGGCTTAACTAGTGATTAGGATCACAATTGCATGAAATGAAGGCAATTAGGATCACAATTGCATGAAATGAAGGCAATAATGATCCCAATCGCCTATAGCATACACGATTAGGCCCTCCATTCAGGCGATTAGGCTCCTAATCGCCTATAGCATAGGCGATTAGGATCCCCAATCGCCTATAGCCCAGCTGATATGGTTTTTCGCGCGTTTAACCCTCCAAATCAGATCCGAAACGTGTGAAAACACCCAATAACAATCCTAACACATTAACAAACATATTTCAAGCAAAACCCCTAAGTTTTCATCGTTCTAACAGTCCCGAATGCGAGCGTTTTCCCAAAATAGCAACTTAACATGTAAACATCACATCAACATGCAAAAACTTGCCCTAAATAGCAAATATCCAGATTTAATCACATAACCACGTTGTCTGATAGCATCCTACTGTTCTAACATCATCCTAGAACAAACCCTAACATCAAACAATCAACAACACATCTCATATCATCCTTAATCATTCAAAATCCTTCAAACGGGTCAAAACATCAAGTATCAACAATACACAACCAAAACCATTCAAACTCCTATAGGACATCATCATACTAACTTGTAACAGCCATAAACATCATAATAACACAAAAACAATCATGTTTCAATCCTAAAAATCCTACCTTTAATCACAAATAACACATATAACACACATAAAGGTGAGGGTTTGTTTAAAAACGGTTTTAAATGGATTTTCAAAGACAAAAACATTTATAAGTCAGGTCTGGACGTTTAGGGAGTAAAATATAATCATTTAAAGGTTTGGGTTTGAAGAACACACCTTGGATTTAAGAGAAATTGATGGAATAAGCTTGGAAATGGTTGTTTTGATGTAAAAACGAGTTCCAGAGAGTGTTTGTGTGTTGGTATGGGTTATGGGACGGCTAGGGTTGCATAAATGGTGTTTAGGAGGTCAAGGGTGGTATTTATAGGCGTTTCTAGTCGTCAGGTACCCTATAGGCGATTATGCAGCTTTATCAGGCGATTAGGGCTGCTAAACGCCTTCACTATAGGCGATTAGCCCCCCAATCGCCTATAGACTTGCCCAATCGCCCTCCACAAGAAGCTAATCGCCCTCATGAAGGCGATTAGGGATTCCTAATCGCCCTCAGGGCCTGGTCCGAGGTGTTTTGCGCGTTAAACTCCGTTTTAACATATGTTAACACGTTTTCACATACCGACAAGTCACATAATGATTATAAACACATAATACATGAAAATAAACACGTTCACACTCGTTCACCAATTCCTGGGACTCGACACTTGCGTGTGTTAAAACCCCAATGGTGTGCGACTCGACTCGACTGACCCTGTTATGTGTAACGTATGCGCGACTCGCTAAGGTAGACTTACTAAGTTTTCGAAAAGTTAATTACCGGAGTTTGCCGGGTGTCACATCATCCCCCTGTTGAAAGAATTTTCGTCCCGAAAATTTCCCGAAGTCGAAGAGAGAAATCAAATAAGAAGAAAAATTTTCCGGGTCGTCACATCATCCCCATGTTGAAAGGAATCTCGCCCCGAGATTCTTTCGGCCCCAACAGTGATGAGTGTCGACCCCCGTGTGTGCCCAAGTAACGTTTCCCCAAAAGAAAACGAGTGAAGGTCATGAATCAAAATGCGACAACAACAACCGGGAACCCGCCTCCCCAAATGTGAATATGAGACAAAAGACTCCCCCGACCGAAGGCCTACTGGAGACTACTATGATCGGTATAACTAACCCACCGGTACCGTCCAAGTAGCATCCCCAAAGGACCCTCGTCGACCCAAAGAATGAGAAGTAAAGACCAAACCGCAAAGAAAACACCCGAAAACACGAACACACAATAATGCGGATAAAAGTAGAACCAAAGCGTAACAAGAGATAAGAAAGAATACGCACGGGTAACAGTGTCCGGGTCCTCCTGGTTCTCCCTAGCCCCAATAACATAAGCACGAGCAGCTACACCACCGCCCTGGTTGTTTCCTCCCTCCCTCGCTGTACTTGCCTCCCCCTGGTTCAGCTTTGGGCAATTTCGCTTGAAATGCCCTGTTTCACCACAATTGAAGCACCCTTGGTTTCCCCGAGGAGTAGGAGTGGGGGCGACTGCTTGAACCTGTCCTGCCTGAATGCTGGCCCTACAATCCTTGGCCAGGTGACCATAGCGATGACAATGATTGCAACGAAACGTATCGCAGCCCCCAACATGATGGTACCCGCACTGGTTGCACTTAGGGTTCCTTCCACTGTATCCACCCTGATTCTGAGCCGACGCTGCCCCTGATTCTTCAACCTTCTTTGCCGCTGGTTGTCGCTGAATCACCGCTGAACTCTTCTCCACACTTTCCCACTTGCGCTTGCCGCTCTCTGGAGCCTTGACAGTCGAACCACGAGCAGGTAAAATACCTTCATTCACCTTCAGATTAGTCATCCGATGAGCCGATCGAACCACCTCTGCATAAGTAGGAAGATTTCCTGCAACCACCAATCCCGCTATCTCTGGTAGTAGCCCTGAAACATAATGCTCGATCCTCCTATACTCTGGCGCATGCAAATCAGGACACAGCACTGCCAACTCATTACGCCTCACAGTGTACTCCTCTATCTCCGAACCAACCATCTTGAGGTTCCAAACCTCATGTTCCAACTTCTGGATCTCCTCCCTAGGACAGTACTCCCTCTTCAAGAGCTGAACGAAGTTCTCCCATGGCATGGTGTAAGCTTCCCCCAAAACCATGTTCCGAGTAGTAGAGTTCCACCAGGTCAAAGCAACATCCTGGAAAAGCGCGGCAGCATACTTGACTCGATCCTCGGGAAGACAGTTACACATCAAGAACACTGACTCCACCTTCTCCAGCCACTTGAGCAAGCTCACAGCCCCCTCAGTGCCAGAGAAATCGTGGGGCTTACAGTCCCGAAACATCTTGTACGTGCACATGACTAGGGGTGGATTAACAACACCACCTGAAACGAAACACGTAAGAAAACCACAAGAGAAGGATACCATGCTCACAGCAAGGCAAAGCTGATAGGATCAACTTACCGCCATGGGCATTGTGTCCCGCCTGAAAGGCAGCCTGCAGTAGGTTGTTCAGATCCTCATGGGTTAGGTTCACCCCTCCATGACCACCGCCACCATTGCGTCCACCAGTACGACCACCGCCTCTACGTCCACCGCGAATTCCAGACATCTTCTGAGAAAGGCAAGAAACAAACACTCAGACCCATCACCAACGCCAAACCAAGAGAATACGAAAAGCCCAGGATTGGGTCCAATGTGACCATTAATCCCGACCCGAGATCCACCAAGTCTTCCATGCATTTCAACTTATCATTTCGTGTGCACCCGAAATGATAAATTGCTCTACATGGTCCACAAGGCGTGCCCCGAGCTCGAACCTCAAGTCACCCGACACCCACATCTTAGGAAGATATAACCAACTCAAAAGATCAACAAACAAGTTCCCACGACTGTAAACCCGAAGGAGAAGATAAAGTGAAGCTAGGAATAACCAAGAATGAGATAAGCAATGTGACACCGTGTGGTAAGGATACCGACACCCCGACAAGGTTAGTATGTTTACCAAAAGACGCGACTCAAATGTACGTGACCGTCTAGTGTGTGAGACTCGGCTATAGTCTAGACTCTACATGCAGTCCTAGTTCACTATAACCATTGGCTCTGATACCAATCTGTCACACCCTCAAATTTCCACCTGCGGAGTTCTACCGCGAGGCGTGTGACACACCAGGATCCAAGTCAACGGTCACAATAAACAACACTATATGATAAAATACGTAAAATAAAAACACGAATTTAAACCATTTGAAATAACAGCGGAAGCATTGTTTTACAAAACTAAATCCAAAAGTTTCCAAACTTGTTTGACAACAAAACCATGAACCTAAACTAGACGTCGTGCAGACGCGTGCGCCTAAGCCCTGAGATGCTGCTACCTTAGCGACCTGAGAAATCATGCCAAAAACGGGTCAACATATAATGCTGGTGAGTTCATAGGTTTTAAGTTTACAATTAGTTTCCGTGTGTTGAACGTTGATCACAAAAATACCATGTCATGAGATGCGTTTAAACAAACAAATAAACGAACAAACAAGCGTTTCCTACTACTACCCCTCAGGGCCTGGTCCGAGGTGTTTTGCGCGTTAAACTCCGTTTTAACATATGTTAACACGTTTTCACATACCGACAAGTCACATAATGATTATAAACACATAATACATGAAAATAAACACGTTCACACTCGTTCACCAATTCCCGGGACTCGAGACTTGCGTGTGTTAAAACCCCAATGGTGTGCGACTCGACTCGACTGACCCTGTTATGTGTAACGTATGCGCGACTCGCTAAGGTAGACTTACTAAGTTTTCGAAAAGTTAGTTTCCGGAGTTTGTCGGGTGTCACAACAAGTTAACCTACAGGTTATTAGTCCGGATACTTATACGCATCTTATGATAGGTAGGCGGTATTAGAGACTATCATAGCATTGTTGATTAAACTAATTTCAAGAAACACAACCTAAGGTGAGTGTCACAACCCCACTTTTACTGATTTTACTTTCAGGGGAGAAACATACTACGTACTTTGGATTTCATAAAGGTTATGTTATACTATGGTTTTTGTTGTTTACTATACGGGCATTTCATCTTAAGTCCTAGGGGAAATCATGAATATGTGGGTATACATAATGGAGGAAATGTGGATAGACCTATTGGGCCTGACAAACCCCACCCGGGTCGGTTGGAGACCGGACAGGTGCATATTGTCTCTAGCTTTCGGGCCTACTGAGGATGACGGTAGCTCAACATTCTGAGCATACATATTTGGTTACATGTCAGTAACGATACCTAACGTCTAGCTAACGTTCATATAACATAGTAGTAACGGGAATGATCTTTCAAAACTTATGGAAACGTTTTTATAAAACATGTGAACTCACCAGCATTATATGTTGACATTTTTGGCATGGTTTCTCAAGTCGCTAAGGTAGCAGTTCATGGACTAGGCGCACGGAGTCTTGCATGACGTCTAGGGTTTTAGTTGCACGCTTTTAAATAAAGTTCAGAGTACGTTACTTTGTTTTGAGTTGTAAACATATTTCAGTTTCCGCAAACGGTTTATGTTATTAAATTGCATGGTTTGATTTACATATCTTTTTACATATAGTTGTCGTTTATTGTTACCGTTGACTTGGATCCTGGTATGTCACGCGCGTCGCGGTAAAACCCCGCAAGTGGAATTTGAGGGTGTGACAGAAACTAACAAAATCGATCATGTGCAACATCGCTCTGATACCTCATGTACCTGAGAGATTCGTGAGACCTGCTACTGATGCTGAGAGCGTTGAGGTCGACATGATTGTCAGTGTGTTCGAGTTGCCTTTAGGGTATGGAGTTATGATGGTTATAGGAGAGAGTAGAGAGGAGGCCAAATCTCAATGGTGTTATGTTGATAATATTGTGTAACCCTTAATCCCTAGTAATCTCTCCCTGTTTATACATACCCAGGAGACATTCTAGTTAGACCCAACTAATGATAAGTCCGTCTATCAAAGACAAATAAGTTATGGACTTAGAGTATTTAGCAATTGCTCAATTATAATATAAATGATTATAATGGCTACCGATAAATATACAAGACGTTACGTATATTTATTCTAACATGCATATGATATTTTTATTAGATGCATAATAAAAATCAAGTTAAATCTGGATAATGAGTAAGCGAGTAACAAGTTGTGCCGCTATTCCTTTTAAATGGTCACACGATGTCGTGTGTTTGTGTCATGTTAAAAGAAATTAGAAACCATGAAAACTAATTGAAGCCTTTAATTCACAACTTTAAAGACAAACATTTAACTTATAATACGTGTATTTCAATATATAGGAAGAAATTTTAGGGTGAGAAAAAAGTGCAAATTGTTATTATCTTTCATTTTCTAATATAAATTTCAATATTTCTTCTGCTTTTATATAGAGAGAATTGTTTCTCACAAAAAAATAAAAATAAAAATCCTTCATACTAGATACTAATGAACGCACGTTTATGTTTTATAGCTGTTTTGTGATAATGGATGCGAAAAACAATTGTGAGCCTGAAGGGTGTAGAAAAGGTCAAAAAAGTTGTGGACCGATTGCACTCAACGTGGTGCACTATTTCTAATCTTGCAAAACGTTTTACACATTTGTAAATCCCAAAAGATAAATGCATGGCCACATTCAACTTATCCGACAATATATGATTTACATGAAGATTGCCTGTTTTTTAACAAAGTATTATCTTTTTATCAACTCTTCACATTACTACGGTTTTTTACAAATAGAGTTCACAATCAAGTTGGTTTGATGGATTTCGAGTTGATGGTGTAAATAAGGGATGAGCTCAATACTGTACCGGTAACGCAAGCATTGATCTTGAAATTTGAAAAACGGGTATCGGTCCTGAACATGCTCGGTACGGTACCATATTCGAAGTTAAAAAATTGGTAAAATACCATAATGTACTGAACCGAAAAAACCATTCCCAAAAAATGATAAAAATGTGTACTGAATTTCGATTGGTACGGTACCGGTACCTAAAACCTCATCCTTGGTGTAAACAATTGAATAGAACCTGACCACAATAGTTATTCGTATCACATATATTATTTATAAGTTGGACACACAAAGAAATTATTTTACCCGGACACGAATCATCTAACTCATTCATCTAAATAAATCAAACAAATCGACATGATCTAATCATGTTATAATAAACGAGTTAAAAAGGTCGTAAATTTATTTTTTATACATGAATTGTGATTCCACGAACAAACACATTAAATGAGGATGGCGGGTAAACGGGCAACAAGCTGTGCCGCTACCCCATTCTGAATGACAAACCCTATTCGGCTAAAGACAAACACTTGGTTCTTGGAGCTCTACAAATTACTGTGAACCACCTTCTACATTCAAAAGGAAACGTACTACCTCAGGGGCAAGGGTTCCAAACATATCGAATGCAAATAGCAAAATCACTTATTGATTCTATAAATATGCCGTTTTGTGCTATGCAACCTTCTTGGCCTCCGCCCTCAAAACCGTTTTCCCCTACACAAACCCTTTGTTTCGTAGTCCCAGTAGCAAAAGGGTATGTACAACAAGAAGGTATAGACTACAATGAAGTATTTGCACCCATTGCAATAATGGAAACAATCAGGCTACTACTAGCATTGGCAGCACATAAAGGATGGCAAGTACATCAATTAGATGTAAAATCAGCATTCTTACATTGTGAATTAAAGGAAGATGTCTACGTATCACAACCAGATGGATTCGTAAAGAAAGGAAAAGAGAACCTAGTCTACAAGCTAAAGAAAGCTCTTTATGGTTTGAAGCAAGCACCAAAAGCATGGAATTTAAGGCTAAATAACATCCTAAAGGAGATTGGATTTATAAAATGTCCTCAAGACCAAGCAGTGTATAAGAGAACTTCAAGACAGTCAACAATAATTATAGGAGTTTATGTAGATGACATAATAGTAACAGGAAGTTCAATCAAGGACATATCAAGCTTCAAGAAAGAAATGCAAGGCAAATTTAAGATGAGTGATTTAGGATCACTCACATACTATCTAGGGATAGAAGTACGCCAAGCATAGGGAAGGATACAATTGAAGCAATCAGCCTACACAAAGAAAGTTATTAAGGAAGCTGGACTAGAAGACTGCAATCCAACAAAGTGTGCAATGGAACCAGGTCTAAAGCTCACCAGAGAAGATGAGAGTGAACCAGTCAATGAGATAGAATATAGAAAGCTAATTGGAAGCTTAAGGTACCTTACACATACCAAACCAGATATCACTTATGCAGTTGGATGCGTAAGCAGATTTATGGAGAAGCCAAGAACAACTCACATGAAGGCAGTTAAACATTTGATAAGATATATCAAAGGCACATTGAATTATGGAATTCAATACAGCAGAGGAAAAGAAGCAGAAATCATTGGATACAACGATAGCAGTTATGGAGACCAAGAATATGGAAAAGGAACCACATGATCAATATTCTACTACAAAGATTCACCTATCACATGGACAAGTCAGAAGCAAAGCACAGTAGCTTTATCATCATGTGAATCAGAATTTATGGCAGCTACATCAGCAGCATGTCAAGCAATATGGCTACAAGGAGTACTAAGTGAGCTCACAGGTGAAAGAGCAAAGAAGACAATTCTACGAGTAGATAACAAGTTAGCAATACAACTCATGAAGAATCTTGTGCTTCATGGAAGATCAAAGCGTATCAACACAAGGTATCACTTTATTTGAGAATGCATAGAGAACGAGCAGATACAAGTTGATCATATCAGTGGAGAGATGCAGAAAGCCGACATCCTCACCAAGGCATTACCAAGGATAAAGTTCATAGAGATGCGAAATCTCATAGGAGTTGAAGACCTTGGGGAAATCAAGAATTAGGGGGGAGAATGTTAGACATAGTTATTGAGTTCCACATATTATCCTAAGTATTATTATTCATTATTAGATATCATAAGTTTGTTATATATATGGCGGTTATATACCAACTGGTGTGTCGGTTTGCCTCCAAGGGTCACACCCTTTCACTTGTATAAATACCGTACACATAGTTTCATGTATAATATGTATTGATTCTTTGCATCTTAAGAATTCTCTCTCAAATATCTTACCCTCAAACCGATCCTGTGATCTCACACTTATACCAGATATCCCTTCGTACCTTCGCGTGGCGTACCGATGTGTACATGGAGCAAGAGACGGCTAAGGCTCTATACACTGATGCAATCAGTGTGGCCTTTAGAGCGACACTCGTTAGTTTTTAGATGGTGATTAATGATGCTCCATTTCCTAAAACCAAATTAGGGATCGTTTGCATTACAAAGCCCTTATACCTATACATGCATAGTCTTATTTACATGTCTATTGCGGGTCACAAGAGATGAGTCATGAGTGATGCATTAGTACTGATCTGTTTTATTTGTATTTTCTGTTTTATATGAGGTTGTGATCTTTTGCGACGTGTTTGGTTCAATGATTTTACGTCTACACACACAGACAACAATGAGGGGCATTATACATCGGGCCGTACATCACCATCATTGCTCGTGGACTGAGCTTCACCCCAGATCACGACTCGCACTTGTCCATGTCGATCCAGCCATCGAGGTATGATCGACGCTTCATTAGAGGTATACATTGTACACACAAGTTCGTTGGAGTCGGCCTCCGATTTCACATGAGGGGCCACTAAATTTTTCTCCCCGAGCTGTTACCGGATTTGATCCCGGATTACTAGGAGACAAAGCAGCCACGCGAGGAGACGACCGGTCGAGTCGATCAAGATGCGCCAACGGGCCCGCCGTAGTCACCGCTACTGCAACCGCCTCGGTACCCACAAGACATTTATCGAGACATTCCTTCGGCAATCGCAACGGTGCTTCTAATGATTGATCGCCCTTAGGTTTGTTTGGAGGATTTTATGATATGGGTTATTGAGTCGGAGGCCTACAACAGACGTGTTGATGGCTTAGAGTTCTGACCACTACCACCGCCATGACATTATAAGGAGAATGATCTGGTAGATCAGGATCTGTATAAAGATCAGGAACCGTATGTTTAGGCTAGTCGTTGTCTAATTTTTTGTCTACTTTGAACCATTCAGCTCTGAATGGTTTAGCATTCAAACTGTTTGTTTCAACCTAAAAATACTCTGAATGCAATGATTAAGAGCTGAATCATTCAGACCTGGTGCATAGTTGAACCATTCAGTACTTAATCATTCAAAGCCTCTTAACCATTCAGACATCTAAATGATTCGCACTTAATCAACCAAACAGCCCCTTACTATTTACTTATATTCAGTTTTAGTTATTTATAACTACGATATCTAGTTATAGTGTTTAGTAATGTTTGAGTGGTTATTCAAATACAATACTTTACGTTTGATTATAAATAAATGTCTCGAACGTTTTAAAACAACAAATAATGTAAACGTTTAACATGTATTTGTTCAAAATCTTTGGTATGTATGAAAGTTAAGAATGTTATAAACATTATAAAAATTTTGTAATCTATATATATATATATATATATATAAGGATCAAATTAGAAGAAACTTAATGTCAGAACAAAATGAAGAAATGAAACACTAAATACTTTAACTCTTATTCCATTTATTATTATCTGTTTAATTAATTAGTCCTTTATACTTTATCCTACACGTTATCAAATTTTGTCCTATATATATAAAAATTTATCGTACATATATCA
Source organism: Ambrosia artemisiifolia (assembly GCA_032199755.1). NCBI lineage: Eukaryota > Viridiplantae > Streptophyta > Magnoliopsida > Asterales > Asteraceae > Ambrosia > Ambrosia artemisiifolia. The sequence goes on from CM063517.1 coordinate 22,288,209, forward strand.
AAATAATCACAAATTTATCCTACACATATCGAGATTATCATACGTTAATCCTACACATATAGAGATTCAACCTACGTTTGTCCTACACATATCGAAATCATCCTTCACTGTTAATTAGGATTGGTATGAAAGAATATCTTTTGATATTGAATTATGAGTTTCATAAATTTAACTAGTTTAGGGGGTTACAAAAAACTTATCAATTATTTAACATTAAGTACAATTATTATATAGAGGATTCATATTGGTTTAAATTTTTTCTTTTTCTTCTTATAATACTGTCTTCTCATTTGAACTTTTCACTATATATATATATATATATATATATATGGTTAGGATCCGTTGAGAACTCAATGACTTGTGAAAACACGCGAGAACTCGACGTAAAATGCGATTTTTTTTGCACACTGGTGTAAAAACACGAAACCCCGCTGTAAATTTTTTTTTAAAAAAATACATTAATTTACGCCAAATTACACCAGTGTAAGGGATTTTTACCCCCGTGTAAGTATATTAATATTTTATTCATTATTTTATTGTTGTTTTATTCTGGACCACAAATTCATTTTGATTAAAATAAGTGTGTGGTTATAAAGTGAGTTTCGGAGTTCTCACAACTTAGAAGAGTTCTCAAATGATCCAGATCCTATATATTTCAAAGCACTAAATCCTACATGGCACTCAAAGAGGTCATCCTCCCCTCTTGAGTGTGCCACATAGCACCAGCTAATTACAAAAAACATAACACAAAACCCTACCTACCTCTCTTTCTTCTTCTTCATATCATCTATTTCCTCTCCTCCTGCCACCCCCACCGCCACTCTCCTCCTATTCTCTATCTCCTCCACCCGCCTCCTCCACCAGTTGCCTCCTCTTTTCCCTCTTCTCCCTCTCCTCCACCTGCTGCTCAGCTGAAGTTATTGTTTAAAAACCGAGAAAATATTTGTAGAAGGGGGTTTTACGGCTAATTCAATTAATCACTTCTTCTTCACTGAAAACCCGAAACCCTAGATTCAGTTAGCCCCCTTTCTGTTTAATGCTAAAGAAATCAGGTGAATTTATAATTCAAACAATTTGGTTACGTTAATAAAGATGAGCAGCATGAAGGAGGAAGAAAGGGATGGAAAAATTATTAGGGGTTTAATGAAGCTTCCCCCCAATCGTAGATGCATCAATTGCAACAGGTTGGTATACATGCTTATATTTTTTTTTAAGTTTATTCAAGTTTGTTTTAGTTAATTGTGTTTATATTTTGTAAATGAAAGTGGCCATCAGGTGAACAAGAACAAATATCATGGAATAAGACAAAGAAAGAAAAGAAAAGAAAAAGAAAAAAACTTATTGTTTTTCCTTATGCTATCCATAAAGGTTAACACCACTTAATGGCTTTTATATCAATACTTTCCTTTAGAGTTGTACATTTTTAGGTTTTGTTGTATTAGAGTCATACATTGTTTTAGCTTAGGTATCAATATTACTAAGTTAGAGTTGTACCACTTTTTAACCTTTAGCATATATGTTAATTTTAGAGTTATACATTTTTTTATGTTAGGTTTTAACATTGGAGTTATACATTGTTTTAGGTTAGGTGTTAGCATTGGAGTTGTACATTGTTATGGGTTAGGTACTAATATTAGAGTTATACATTGTTTTATGTAAGATGTTAACATTAGAGTTATACATGGTTTAAGGTTAAGTGTTAACAACGGAGTTATACACTATTTTAGGTTAAGTGTTAATATTGGAGTTACACGTTGTTAATTGTTTTAGGTTAGGTAGCCGAATCTTGCTCATACTAAATGTGGTAAACTGGTAATACGTATCTAGTCTCCATGTAAATGTGAAACGCATCAGTCTATTTCATATGTAAAGTTGATGTATCATATTAGATTTGACAACCCCTGAACGCTCCCGAAGTATAATCTAGTATTTTTTATAAATAAAATGCAACATAATACCCAACTTTTTCACCAAAAAAATCCACTAAATCACAACATAATATGCCTAAATTTTTCACCAAAAAATCGATTTGCCTCGTATAGGCATCTGCTAGGCGTATTTGACCAGCCGCCAGATAGGTCTGGCAATGTCAGATTTGTGTCTTTAGGGTCAATCTTATACGCCTTGTATAGACCAATACTAGGCGCATAAGTATCGAAATACATTATGGGATGTAAAAATAGTTTAGTGGATGTCGAAATAGATTGTGTGGTGTCAAAATAGATAGGGCCTAAGTTATCAAGAAAACACCAATATTGACATATTATATGTATTAAACGAAGATACATTAACATCTCGTATCACTCTTTGTATTATCTCACATAGCTTTGTGAGTCGGAAGTATTTTTATTGATACAAGTATTTTATAATTACACACATAACACACTTTATAAAACATCTGGTCACGAAGATCAGAACGAATATATTTCCATTGTTGTAAGGACCGGACCGTATGATGCAAAATCATTTAAGCAAAACGCCTTTCATTTTTCTTTCTTTTAGTGATCATGATATGCCAAGTTAAGATTTGGGTGTAAGGTTACGGTAAAAATTATAAAGTCAAGTCATGGTTCATGATATATAGCCAAATATTAGACTAATATATTTAAATGTGTAACATTTCATCAAATAAATCGCACTAATGTAAGTTTATGATACCTCTAGGTACATAAAAAGTTACAATAATAAAGAGAAAAGACACATGTATAAACACGAAAAATGTTTTTACATTCATATAATTGCAAGAAAATTTATGCAAGTCAAAAGAATAGTAACAAACATCTATATCTATATTTTAATAAACTTGTAGAGGTTGATATCATTAAAGTAAAGGGGTGTTATGGTGGTTGGCCCAGTGTTCCTTCAGAATTTAATTGCTTTATCATCAAACTATACCATCCAACCACACAAAACTTGACAAATGAGAGAAAAAAAATCTAAAAAGAATAGTTTTAAAATAATTCAAAAAATATATATATATATCAAATGGAAGAAAACAAAAGGGGACCCCCCTCCCACAACCTAACCTTGTGTCATTCATCATCATCACAACATCATCTTCTTCCTTTACATCTCCATTATTATAACCACATAAATTTAAATTAGTTATATTTATTTATATATTATTATGGTGGTGAGATAGATTAATGAGATAATAAAAAATCTAATTAGAAAAAGTAAGTAGTTTGGGTTGTAGAAGGTGACGTTTCCTCGTTTTTCAGATGTGAGTATCTTCTGACACATATGATATAAGAAGCAAGCAACCCATTTGTTGTTTGTTTAATCACACATCCACATCTCTCTCTCTCTCTCTCCCTCTAAAAAGTTATCTTTGTTTAGTGAGAGAGTAGCAACTTATCATCATCATCAAAGCTGCTGCATCAAATCATTTGAAAAGGAAGGTCAAATCAACCACACACCACCAACACACACCTTCCCTCTTTGATCCATTCGCAGGTACATATTTCTCTTAAACACAAACCCTTCATTACATACCTTTCCTTCTATATCTCACATATATATACACATACACATCTAGAGAGAGAAACTCTCAAACACATACACATATGTATTAAAAGAGATCAAATAATATTCAAATGAATACCAAGATTTCCTTGAGTTATATACTGTTTTAGACAAATAAAAATGATATGTGTGTTTTGTTCTCTCTATAACTTCTTTTGTTCAAAAGGGTTAGAGAAAGAAACATAATATTCTTGTATGATGTTGTGACGTCAGCGTCATGTTGTGATTTTTCAGATATTAATGACGATGATTACAGTGGTGATGATGGTTATATAGATACAATAATAAACAAATATTGATGGCAACTTATTATAATGGAAGTACTGAAATACAAGGTGGTGGTGATGGGTTGCAGACACTTGTTTTAATGAATCCTAGTGGTGGTTATGTTAGTTATTCTGACGGCCAACAACCGCCGTCACAGCCAGGGAATTTTATGTTTTTAAATAATAATAATAATAATAATAATAATATTAATCACCATGCGTCTTTATCCCACGCGCCACCACAAACCACCCAACAATTCGTCGGCATACCTTTGTCTACACAACAAACGGTGTCTATTCACTCCCAACATGAACTCTCTGGACACCACCCGTTCATGCCACGTGTCCACTATAATATTTACAACCCGGTGGAGTTGACGGCGGCGGCGGCGACACCACATGACGTGGCCAGGTTCCAGCAAGGGCTGTCGTTGTCGCTCTCGTCTCAGCAATCCGGGTTCGGGTCACAGGCCGCGGGTGTACCCGCGGTTTCTCCGAGGGATGAAAGCCGAGCTCATGGTGGCGGTGTTGGTGGATCGACACCTTCGGCGTCCGGGATTAATACTAACGGTGTTAGTAGTATGCAAAGTGTGTTGTTGAACTCTAAGTACTTGAATGCAACACATGAGTTGCTTGAAGAAGTGGTGAATGTGAGTAAAAGTGTGTTAAAAAGTTCTGAGCAATCTACCGAGCATCTGAAGATGCTCGGTAGTGGTGATGGCGATGGATCGCCGCACACCACCGCTAGGAGCGGGGAAGAAACCAGTGGCAAACGCGGTGATGGCCCGGAGCTTACCACCACAGAGAGACAAGAAATTCAGATGAAGAAAGCAAAACTCATAAACATGCTTGACGAGGTAATTGATGACTCTGTTACCTATATTTGTTGGCCGTTAAAAAAAAAAAAAGTTAAGATTTATTGTAATTATATGTATGGAAGATACTACACAAGAAACAAGTCAAATTATATCTTGTAATTTTAACATACATAATTATGGTAAACACTAACTAATATATCTTGTTACTTTTTTTCAAACAATTAACAAATTTAAACATTTTGTGTACTAAATTTTGGGGATTTTGAAGGTGAATTATTACTATGGTTTCTAAACCAATCAAATTATATCTCGTAATTATTATAATATATACTCACTATAAACCAATCAAGTAATCAGTAAAACATGTTATTACTGTTACTCTGTTACTTTCGTTTTCCAATAGTTAACATGTTTAAACATTTATTAAGTAATAAGTAACATATGTTAATATTGTTTATGTTTTTTTTTTCAACAAATAACATGTTTAAACATTTTGTGTTCAAAACTTTGGGGATTTTGAAGGTGGAACAGAGGTACAGACAGTACCACAACCAGATGCAAATTGTGATCTCATGGTTCGAACAAGCAGCCGGAATCGGGTCAGCGAAAACCTACACATCGCTAGCACTTCAGACCATTTCGAAGCAATTTCGGTGCCTAAAAGACGCGATAATGGGGCAGATCAAGGCTGCGAGCCGAAGCTTAGGAGAGGATGACAATTTTGGTAGTGGCGGAAAGACCTCTGGCAGTGGTTCTCGGCTGAAATTTGTCGATAACCAGATTCGGCAACAGCGGGCGTTACAGCAATTAGGAATGATCCAACACAATGCTTGGAGACCACAAAGAGGATTGCCGGAGCGTTCTGTTTCGGTTCTTCGTGCTTGGTTGTTTGAACACTTTTTACATCCGTAAGAATCGAAATTATGTAAAGATTGTCAATTTTGGTAATGTTATTGCATTGATTTTTAATGGCTTTTTTAAATTATTTGCAGATATCCTAAAGATTCAGACAAGCATATGCTTGCTAAGCAAACTGGACTTACTAGAAGTCAGGTATGTTACAAGTTGCTCTCATTTGTATTAAGGTTTCTCATTTTGAAGATTATTTTTTATTTTGGGGATATAAAGTTTTCATTAACAGACTTCATATTAAGATTTGGTTCAACATAATATTTTTCTTTAAACAATTCTGTTTATATGCTAAAACGGTAAAATCCAAGTACGGTAAATTTCAAATTGTTCTAACTGTTTAACTTTTATTAACTTGAAGATCAGTTTTAGGATGTTGATAAAACCGACCGAACTGTCCAAACCAAAGAATGAAAGAAAGTTGTGTAGTTGGACCAGTTTCTATTATCTATTGTTTGTTTACACGGTTTGATTTAATATTTGAAACTTGTAACTTGTAACCAACCGTGTAAACTGAACCGACTGTTAAATTTATTTCAAATTTATGTTTGTATTATTCTTTGTTTTGTTTAAAACAATAAAACCTGCAAAATCATGAAAATCAACCGGTTCAAACCTCTAAACATTAGTTACTGGTCTGGTCCAAAAATGTTCATCAATACTGACAGAACCGGACCCTTACCAGTACCACCTATGACTTAATAATATGGTTCATGCAGGTGTCAAACTGGTTCATAAATGCTAGAGTTCGGCTATGGAAACCAATGGTAGAAGAGATGTACTTGGAAGAATGCAAGGAACAAGAACAGAACAACAGATCAGAAGATAACAAACTAAGCAAAAGCGAACAAAGCGAGGATAATCCTTCATCATCAAAACAAGCGAAAAGTCTGTCACCTGAGAGTTCAAAACGTGGATTCAATGAGCCTCCACCGCCACAAATGACAATGTCCAACACCATCTCAACCTCGCCTACTGCCAATAGAATCAACTTCCAAAATGCATCCGATTTCACCCTCGTTAACTCGTCACAAATGGATGGAATCGCACAATTCAGCCCTAAAAAACCACGAAACAACACACAACAGCAACAACAACAGCAACAGCAGCAGCAACAACAGCAGACGTCAGAGGTAGGTTTTACTATATTGGGAAACCCAACAGATTTTATGGGTGGGTTAGGTGGTTACCCAATAGGAGAAATAGGGCGGTTTACGACCGAACAGTTTCAACCACCATATTCTGGCAACACTGTCTCTTTGACACTTGGTCTTCCACACTGCGATAACATATCAATGTCGGGCGCCCACCAGAGTTTCCTCCCAAATCAAAACATTCAACAATCTAACGAATTCGAAGCTATGAATCAACCGTCTTCTTCACACTCAACAGCCATTTATGAGACCATGAACATTCAGAACCAGAAAAGGTTTGCAGCTCAGCCATTGCCAGACTTTGTTGCTTAATTAGCATGTTTAGTTGGATCAATGAGAGTGATTAAGAAAGAAGAAAGGTTATTAGAAGATGCATGCAGGTCTATATACTTTGAAGAACAAGACCATTGAAGTTCTTTATAGATATAGAATAGGGTTTATAGATCATAATGATGAGATCGATGTATATTATTTTTGTACCAGGAGATGGATAGAATGGATTGGTATATTGTATGTATCATGTATGTATTTAAAACTAGGTATATCTTTGGATGGGGTATACAAGATCAATATTTATAATTAACTACTGATCTTATATTTATGTGAAACTATTAGGGTGCCGACGCGAAGGAGTGGGGAACACGGACACTTCTAAGGGTGTGTATGGTTCGGTTCGGTAACTGAAACTAAATCCAAAGTCATCAATTAATCGATCTTATTAAACAATCGGTTACTTGGTTCAGTTTATATGGTTAGATTATCGGTTTTTAATCCGGTTTAGTTAATTTTGGGTAATAACAAAAACCAACCTTTGGCTAAATTTCTTTGCCTAAAAATACATAAAATAGAGGTATAAATACATGAAACAAATGTATAAAACCTAAAAATACATGAATATATGAATAGTTCTGTTTCGGTTTGGTTGATATTGGTGCACTAAGTGTACAAAAAACAATAATCGATTTTAAGTTAATTCGGTTTTTGGTTAATTCAGTTTTCAATTGCTTAGGTGAACGCAGCCACACTATTGTCCATCACGTACAGAACGTTTCCCTTTTATGTTTGTCCACAATGAACCTGTTCACTTTTGGTTAATACTTTTCGTAAGGTCTGGAAAAGATTGGTTAAAATGAAAATAGGCTAAAGGGGTCAAGTAAGAAAAACCCGAAGTGCATAAAATCTCCAAAGTCGTTTTAGTTCCAAAGTAACATATTATTATAATATTAGTCTTTTTATCATATTTACAACAATAATTATTTGTTAAATTTTAATACAAATTGTTGTGTCAAGTTACAACCTACCATACTCACCCATGAGAAAATTGTTAAATCATTCAAAAGTTGAATTTACATACTTGTTGTTAAAAATATAGTCATCGAGAATGATCGTTATTTCATGTTGCTATTCAGTTTTCATAACAAAAATCCAGTGATGTTACAATCCTAGATTCCAAAATCATCATAATCACCATTGGTTTAGCAAGTTTCAAACTTAAAATTGAAGGTATACTTACTTTAATAACTTGTTGCATAGAGAGAATTTCAATTAAAATACCAAATAATTCCTAGCTTTTAAACCAAGACGACTCAGGCGTAACTTTCACTTGAGTTTGAAAAGGTTCAACTGGGGCGCGCTACAGCACAAGGCACACAAAGACGCAACACCCATTGCCATAGCCCAACGCAAAGCACAAGAAGCGCACCTAAGGCGTACTTTGGCAAAAAAAAAACGCATGAGGAATTTTTCATAATGTTTATCACATTTTTTAGAGACCTTTTTGTTAAATCATCAATCTTACTGGTATACGAAAGTAATAATAATCATATGAAGATGGAAATTAGTTTTATCCGTGTGTTATAGAAAGTGAAGATCGCCACTACCTTTTAATTTTATCCGAGTGTGAAAGAAAAGGAAAATCCCCACAACTTTTTAATTTTATCCAGGTGTTAAAGAAAGGGAAATCGCCACCACTTTTTACTTATGTTTTTCTTGCACAAACTTTCACTGATTTCATCTTTGAGTTGTTTGGAAATTGACCATTTGTCATTTTTTGAAAAAACAATAATAAGTATATAATTAACATAAGTGTATTTGAACTGATAATTGAAATCAAGATTTTTGTATGAAAAGTGCATTTGAACGGATGATTCCAAACACCCCGTCTAATCAATGTGATTCCAAACAGCTCGTCCAATTATCCGGGTGTGAAACAAGGGAAAATCGCCACAACTTTTTAATTGTATCTAGGTGAAAGAAAGGAAATTAGAACCACTTTTTATTTATGTTTTTCTTGCACAAACTTTCACTTACTTCATCTTTGAGTTGTTGAGAAATCGACCATTTGTCATTTTTCTTAAATAAAGAATAATAAATATATAAATAACATAAGTGTATTTGAACTGATGATTGAAATCAAGATATTGGTATGAAAAGCGCATTTGAACATATGATTCCAAACACCCCATCTAATTAATGTGTATATGCATTATTATAATTATACCTTGATGATGTTGTCTCAACAATTGTTTCAACATACTTCATGACCAGCTTACATCAACATACATATGAATTCCATCAACATGTTAATCAAACCAAATTGGATCCTTTTAGAAGCCTTCAAATTTGAACAAAGATATTAGAACAAGAACCAACGATAAAGATGTATAAACACATTTGAAATGTAAAAAAAAATCAACTTTTGTAAATCTAATCTCACATGTTTAAAAAGATTCATATAATGGAAAATCACAAATTTCTCAACCAGTTATAATATTAAACATAGGAGAATCAAAAGTATAAAGATTTTATTAGCACAAAAAATAAATGAGAAGACTTACTTAAGAACGTGTTGTTCTCTTACGGGTTGTATATTTTCGGAGATGAAAACAAGCATACGTCGGCAGGTCCTAACGGCTGACAATTGTCAGTTGGAATTTTGTGGTTGCACTGCTGGAAAAGGAAAAATGAGCTTATTGATGATGTATTAAAATCACAATTCAATGGAATACGATCTAAAAACCTATAAAGACAAAAATGACATATAAGCTAGAAATTAACCATATAAAACTTGTTCAAATGAGATCTAAACACTTAAGAATCACCTGTTTAAGATTACTATTCAATAGAATCCATGAAATATATCGCGAGGCATAGAGTTCACATGAGGCCAGAGTCAAAGAAGATGGTTTGGAATACATAGAAAGAAAAGGCGGAATAAGTGGCGAGAATAAATGATTCAAATTTCAAAACCCCCTCTATTTCTTCCGCCACTACATTTCAAAAATCTGTCTAGTCAGCTTCAAACCATAATATGAGAGTCTAATCTGCTATATATTTTATAAAAAAATGATTTTTCACATGATTAACAATATCTAGGGGTGAACAATAATTGAGACCTCAACTGAAATCGAACAAAAAAACATACAAAATCGAACTGAAAATTAACCAAAAACCGACTTAACCTAATATCCGTTGTTTTGCACCGTAAGTTAACCAAAATTAACAAACCAAAGTTGAACCATTCATATATTTATGTCTGTTATACATCCATTTCATGTATTTATACCTCCATTTTATGTACTTCTAAGCAAAAATTTTAACCAAAGTTAGGCTTTGGTTATTAACCAACATTAACTAAACCGAATTAAAAGCAACAACTAACCAAATAGACTAAACCATTTAACCACTTGGTTAATAAGATCGATGTGTTCCCTACTATATTGTGCCGGTACGTTATGAATATATGAATGGTTCCACTTCAGTTTGACGGATTTCGGTTAACTAATGGTACAAAAAGAAAACAATAATCGATTTTAAGTTAAAACGAATGTTGATTAATTCAGTTTTTAATTAATTTTGGTTCAGTTTTGTATGCTTTCTGGTTTGATTTCAGTGAACGTTTTAGTTATTGCTCACTCTCATATATATTGTTAATCACATAGCACATAACAATTTTTAAATTAAAAAAAATAGCAATTCTACACTCAAATTAAAGATAATAAAATGCTTATTATTATGATGTAATTTTTTTTCTATAAAAGTATCAAAGTTTAAAAAATGTGACTATTTAAAAATCATGGGGGATAGTTTGTTTAAAATAAGGAAAAGAAGTTTAACTAACATAATTAACTAAGCAAAAGTTGAATAAAGTTCAAGGGATTATAGTGTAACTAAGATAAGGTATCAAAGTGTAAAAATCTTTGAATGACTACTTTACCACCATTTTAAGGGTGTTAATGAAAATAAAGTTCTTAACTTTTTGGTATCTTAAACTAAACCTACCTCATGCATTATAATATAGTATAGATATGTTAAATAAAAAATCGTAAGCATGGGGTAAAAAAGTGTTTACGTGTCTATCATGGTTTATCGCATACTAAGGCTTAGGGGTGTGGACTCGGTGAGGTGTTCGGTGGGGTGAGGCAGCGCCACCGATCGGGAACACCGCTCCCGCCGAGTTTGATTCGGTGCTAACGCTTAAATATCACCGCTTGTTTTGGTCAAATTTTTTTTATCTTTTTCTTCTTAAAAAAATAAAAAAAAATAAAGGAAAGCGGAAGAGGGAACCATTTCCCTGATTTAGGGGAGGGAAATGGGGAAATGACGTGGCGCTGCTGTGGAGTTGGGGGAGGGTGTCCCCACATTCCATAGTTCACCTGTCCAAAAATCTAAACCTGCCATATCACTCTAAACCACAACCATTTCAAGCATTGTTATTCGTAGAACAATAAACCATTCCAAACATTCATCTCACACCTCACTTTTACACAAAACTAAAAAAAATAAATAATAATTGATGTGTCTCTGACCCCCACCATTCCAAATCACCTCCTCCAATGGCATGCTCTCGTCCTCTTGATGGTTTGGAAATTCTGACCACAAAACTAACCATTGAGAATGCTCTAAGACCATGTGTTGTAGTTGAAGACCTCGACGTTGAACCATTGCCACATCGCAACATTGACGCGGAACACTGTCCCTGAGGCTATTGGGTAAGGGGACAACCCAAATAGGTTGTCCTCCATGCCACATAAGATGCCACGTAAGCGAAGGAGGTTGTCTTCCTTTTGAGGACAATCCAAGGGTATAGGGACAACCCACCCATTTATTATTATTATAACCAACACGCACACAACAGATCAAGGGAGAGAGAGGGATGACTTGAGAGAGAGTTGAGAGAGAGAGAGAGAGAGAGAAAGGGAGAGAGACGGAGCAACGCCGCCTGCACTACCACCGTCACCGTCAACAACCACCATCACCATCACCGTGAGAGTTGAGAGAGAAAGAGAGAGTGGCGGATGTTATGCAGAGAACGACCACCATCTCCGGCGACCTCCCAGTAGTACAAAAAGGAGCAATAGACGCGGTCCAAAAGTGCTTTAGACGCGGATCACAAGAGTCATCGCGTCTTTAGTAGAATTACATTGAAAAAATTAATAGAAATGAAAAGATTTTAATTTTTACTCGAGAATTGAGAGTTAACGCTCTCTTCCAGAGTTTCATTTAAGGGGGGAAAAGAAAGGAATCCCTTCTTTCATCTTTCTCCCCTTTCTTTCTCTCGTGTTCCTTCCAAATTGGAAATATGGATTTATGCCTAAAAACCCACTGTTTTCCCTCCTCTTTCCTTCCTTTCTCTCTATACAAAAACTCTGGCACACACTTTTTTCCTTCCTTCCTTCCAATTCCTATCTCTTACCCTATTAAATGAAACTTTGGAACAAAGTGTAAGACGCGACCGCATCTATATATCCCAATTATTTGTATTTATTTATCTTTGTAACCCACAATACAATTATTTGTATTTTTCTCTCTGTCTATCGAATATTCACACCGACAAAGTTTCTATCTCTCTCTCTCTCTCTCTCTCTCTCTCTCTCTTTCTCTTCACACACAAATACCCACATACTTAATCTTCACACACAAATAACCACAAAAATTAACAGTCAATTTCAATGATGATTGGCTACGGTGGTGTGTTTGCGGAGACGGAGGTTGGTCGGAGGACGGAGGTGAAGGTTGGTCAGAAGACGGAGGCGAAGGTTAGTTGAAGGACGGAGCCGTAGGTTGGTCGGAGGATGGTAGCAGAAGGATAGAGAAGATGAATTTTGAAGATCAAACACCAAACATTGAAGATCTGGTTCTTTCTTCCCCAGGTCTAACACGAAGCATTCCTTCACCACATCCAATGCCTTCTTGCCGAGATCTAGCATCAAACATTAAAGAAGCTTGGAGGTGACATGATGTAGATTTGGATCTATTAGTTTATTGTTAGGTTTTTGATAATTTGTGTTGGATTTTGAACATGATGGTTTAGATATGTAAGTGTTGAACATATGTATGTATATTGTGAAATTTCTTTTGTTTTATTCCTTCGTCCCTGATCTGTAAGCGGATTTGGACATATATATGTATGTATTCTTTGAACAGATATGAGAAGTGGTTGTTATTCAAGAAGCTTCGGTGTCTTGCCGGAGCATTTATTTTTTTCTGGCATGCCTATTGTAAGACACGATTATGTTTACTATAAGACGTGGTGTCACAAAATATGCGATTAAAGTATCTAAAGACGCGTCGGTATAAGATGCGGTTGGAAACCGTGTCTTTAGCTCAGATCACCCCGTCTCTTGATGCCTTTTTGTACTAGTGTCCTCCGGTGGTTGTCTATTTTGATGAAGCCACCATCTCCCTCCTCCTTCTTCTCCGGTGGTCAGCTGTTTCAATGAAGCCACCAACTCCGGCGACCTCCTTCTCCGGCGACAACCACCACCAGAACGAGTACCACCACCAACATACATTGGGGGTAAAAAGGTTTCTTTTTTTTTTCATAATACAACGGTCAAGAAAAATATTAAAATAATAGAGAATGGCTCGTCCTGATCGTCATGCAAAGGACGTTTGAGACGAGGACGGTCCTAGGGGTCGGTGTTCCCCTCAAAGGCGGGCCGAAACGCCCGTAGGACGGCAACGGCATTAGCGGCGACCGTCGCCGCTAATACTCGAAAATTTTATTATTTCCCTCCACCGTTTCCATTTCCCTCTCTTTCTCTCATCTCTCTCACTGCTCATCTCTCTCGGCTCTCATCTCTCTCTCGCTGCTCTATCTCTCTCAGCTCTCAACTCCCTCTCGCTGCTCTCATCTTTCAACCACCACCACACCACCGAAGTTGCACCACCACCACACTACTGAAGCACCATCTCTTTCTCTCTCTGCCACACCACTGAGTTGCACCGCCACCACACCACTGAAGCACCACCACAATCTCTCTCTCTAGAGGTTAGTTTAGTTTTAATTTTTTGTTTTTTTTCGGGTTTTTTTAGTCTAATTTTTTTATATTTTTATAAAATGAGTTGTAGGGAAGCAATCTAGTCAACCACGTGAAGATTCATCAAATACCGGATAGTCGCCGCTAATTGTTTTTTTTTTTTAAATTTTTATGCTTTAGTTAGGTTTGTATATATGTGTGTAAGTAGGTATACATATGTGTATTTAGGTATGTGCAACTGTTTTTTTTTGTTTTTTTTATTTTTTGTGTTTTTTTATTTTTTCTATTTTTTTGTTTTTTATTATTTTTTTTGTTTTTTTATTTTTATGTATGTATGTATGTATGTATCTATGTATGTATGTATCTATGTATGTATGTATGTATGAGTATATGTATGTATGAGTGTATGTATGTATGTATGAGTGTATGTATGTATGTATGAGTGTATGTATGTATGTATGTATGTATGTATGTATGTATGTATGTATGTATGTATGTATGTATGTATGTATGTAAGAGTGTATGTATGCATGTATGTATGTATGTATGAGTGTATGAGTGTATGAGTGTATGTATGTATGTATGTATGTAGGTATGTACGTTTGTATTTATGTATGTATGTATGTATGAGTGTATGTTTATTTATATTTATATGTTAATACATATTGAGACTAGTAAGACATGCCCGAAAATAAATCCTCATTTAAAACATAGCGAGCTTAGAAATACCCGCCCAAAACTGATTTAGTAATTAATTTCGGGTAGTCCCCGTTTTGGGACTACTTTTTGAATACTTTATCTCATTTAGGATGTGAATGTGTACTACATGATTGTTTGTTTTTGAAAGATTCGGTTGGCGTTTCCTCTTTGCTCCTCGGGTATATATTTATATTATATACTTGGGGGCTAAGGGGAAATGCTTCCGAATTTTTCCTAAACAATCATATAATACACATTCATATATGAGATAAGGTAGTCAAAAAGTGGGTTTAGCAGCATACCCTTTAGGTGTCAATAATATGTTTCATTTAAATTATCGTGCCTTAAACCCAAATTATGTTTCAGTCACATTATCATGTCGATCGATAAAAGCTGGATTAAACAACAGAACCGTTTGGACATTGAGTACGAAAAAGGAATTGACAATTTCATTGAGTATGTCAAACCATTCGTCAACTCTTATGGAACGATTAGATGTCCGTGTAGAGAGTGTAATAATTCTAACTTCATAGACTTCACAACAATGACATATCATATTCGTATAAATGGTTTCGATAAGGATTACACGATGTGGATCTCTCACGGTGAAAATCCAATTAGGCCGTCTCCTGTAGTTGTAGATGAAGTTAGGGGAAGAAACGATATGAATGACGTTATCGAAGACCTTATAGGGGAGCGTATGGAAGAGGATACAGACCTTAATGAAGGGGGCTCGGATTTAGAGAGTAGTGATGTTCATGATGAGTTTGAAGCACTGATAGATGAAGTCGAATTAGAGTTATATCCTGGGTCTACTGATTATTCCTCCCCTGACCTTATATCAAAGCTTTTGAATATGAAGGTAAGGCACAAATGGACTAATAATTCGTTTGATGAGCTTCTCGGGTTTTCCAGTCTGTACTTCCAACTGGTAACTAGGCCCCCCCCCCCTTCGCATTACAAAGTCAAAAAGATATTAAAGAATACTGGTTTGGGATATGAGATGATAGACGTGTGTAAATGGGACTGTGCTCTCTTCTGGAAAGAACATCGGTCGTTGCAGAACTGTCCTGTTTGTAATGAGAGTCGATGGGTAAATAATAACACAAGTGGCAAGAAGGTACCTCACAAGGTGTTACGATACTTTCGTTTGACCCCCAGACTACGACGCTTGTATGGTTCAAGGCACACAACAAAAGATATGATATGACACAGTACCGGACGATCAGAAGATGGTATTATGCGTCATCCAGTTGATGGATCTTCATGGAAGGACTTTGATCTAAGGTACCCTAACTTCTCGAGGGAACCTCAAAATGTTTGCCTAGGGTTTGCAGCTGACGGTTTTAATCCTTACGGCATTAAAAGCTCGACTCATAGCATTTGGCCGGTTATACTCACCACATACAATCTGCCTCCATGGCTATGCATGAAAGAGTGCACATTTAAGTTGACCTTGTTGATTCCTGCCCCTAATCCCTTGGGAAGGACATTGAAGTTTTCATTAGGCCGTTGGTGGATGAGCTTATGAATTTGTGGCAGACAGGCGTACGTGATAAAGACGCTGCGACAAACACGCACTTCACAATGAAGGCGGCATTGTTATCGACTATAAGTGACTTTCCAGCTCGTAGCAGTCTATCAGGTTGGAGCGGGCAGGGATACAAAGCATGCCCGACTTGCAACGAAGATATTTCCTCAATACGTGTAATAGGTAAATGCATGTTGTAGGCCATCGGCGGTTCTTATATGCCAACCATCACTGGAGAAAAAGTTTTGAGTTTAACGGGGCACCCGAGACAAGAGCCCCCCCCCCCCCCCCCCCGAGACAGTTCAGTCTCGCTGACATAGATGCTCAACATGCTCTTCTACTCAATCGTCTACCAGGCCAGCATCCACAATTTGGAGGTACTGACCCTAATCGGGAAGACTTCGAGTTGAACTGGTCCAAAAGAATCATATTTTTTTTTAATTAGAGTATTGGTCTTCTTTGCAGTTGAAGCACAACATAGATGTTATGCATATCCAGAAAAATGTGTGCGACAACTTGCTTGGTACTCTTTTGATGAATGAAAAGACGAAAGACAACTCAAATGCACGAAAAGACTTAGAGAAGCTGAAATCCGAAAGACGCATTGGTTGAAAAAAAGGGAACCAAGTGGACTTGCCCACACCCAAAATACTCATTCAGCCGGCGTGACCGAAAGAGTTTCTGTTAGTTTATAAAAAATGTTAAACTACCAGATGGGTTTGGATCTAATATTAGTAAGAGGGTGACAGATAACAATACTAACATTACTGGTTTGAAATCAAATGACTGTCATATTCTCATGCAAAAATTGATACCAATTGGGGTTAGAGCATTTTTGGGCAAAGATGTTTATACACCAATGGTAGACCTTTGTGCGTTCTTTAAACAGCTCTGCTCCAGAACACTGGTAGTGGAAGAATTGAAGAAAGCAAGGGATGTCATTCTTATGATCTTGTGCAAGTTAGAGTTGATCTATCCTCCGACCTTTTTTGAAATAATGGTTCATTCAGTTATGCATTTACCCGATGAAGCGATTCTTGGTGGTCCAATGTATATGAGATGGATGTATCCTTTCGAACGGTATATGAAAAAACTGAAAAACTATGTTAAAAACCCGTCAAGGCAAGAAGGTTGTATAGCTGAAGGTTATGTAGCTGAAGAAGCTCTAACATTCTACTCAATGTACTTGCAAAATTTTAAGACTAAGTTCAATCAGCCTGAGAGAAATGAGGACGCTGTTGTAGAAAAAAGAAAGTTATGGATGTTTGAGTCCCTATGCAACCCGACTAGTGCAACAAATGACAAACTACTTTCAGTTAAGGACAAAATCAAGATAGAATGGTTTGTCCTCGATAATTGCGAAGAAGTCAGGGGCTACATGAAGTAGGTGCTCCTATCTTTTATATATTTACCGGACATCCCAAAGATATAACTAAGACTAATTTTTCTTGCTTTTATATATTTTTCTTCAATGTAGTGAATTCAAATCTACACATCCCAAAGATGATATCAAAACTAAATTTTCGAATTGGTTTCAACATAAGGTAATACATATATAACACTCGTTACTATATATTTGTTAGGTAATGCATATATAACAAACAGTATTATTTTATTTTTATTAGGTCTATAATCTGAAGAAAGAAAGGTCTTCAGAATTCCACCCAGAGTTATATGCTCTTTCATTGGGTGCGCAATTAATGGCCCAGATTTACCCCGGTTGCATAGTCAACGGTGTTAGGTTTATGGTGGCTTCACGTGATGCAAAACGTGCAACGCAATACTCAGGGGTTATGGTGGAGGGAGAGAACGGTGAGAAATATTATTGCTTATTAGAAGAGATTATTGAGATCGGTTATCCTCATGGGTATAAAACTGTCATATTTCGGTGTAAGTGGTACGATACTCGAGTGGGTGTTACATATGAAAACAATATCAGCACAGAAGACGAATGGGACAAAGAAGATCAGCTCGTATTTGCCCGGCAAGCCAAACAAGTGTTCTACAAACAAGAACATCTCGAGGAAACCAAAATAGTAAACATAGGTGGCTCGTCGAAAATTTTAATCACCGGCAAATTTGGGATCGACCACCAAAACTCGAGAATGTTCAAAATGTAGACACTGAGTTAGGCGAAGATCTTGACGTCGTTCACAATAACTTTTCATCTAATATTGGCCTAACTATTGACTTCCGCCAATACTTTCAAAACATATCTCCTCATGCTACTAAGGGTGAGAGTGTAATGGAAGTTGATGCCCCAAGCAATGAAGACAGTGAAGTTGCTGATGCTGGGACATATTATGACGAGGACGATCCCGATTATGACGACATGGAGTCTGATTAAAAAACAGTAATTATTGATGATTTCATTTATTATAATAAATCGATGTTTACTATGATTTCGATTTGGTTTTTGGTTGATAATTTGATGGCCGATGTTATGGGCCTAGGTTACGGCAGAGACGGTGCAGGGGCGCCGCCACCGCCACCAGGTGGTGATGATTGGTGGCACAACCACCAGGCAAATGGTGGTAAGTCTTACAGTTCTTTACTGTTTACTATTTTTACTTCCTTTTCAATTCTAATAATGTGACTAATTATTTTTAACTCTAATTGCAATAGCCCCCCGCAGGAGACACGGGGCAAGGCAAAAAACCTTGCCTTAAGAAAACATCTTAACAACAAAGGTCATGCAACATTTGATGGGGCTGCCACCTGCATACCTGTAGGCCACCTTGGTAGCTTGTTCGCCCGGAAGGCATCTATGTATATATGGTGTGAGGTCCCATTGGATGTGTAAGGTTGGGATAATGTTTTTGAGTATGATAGAAACAGGTTATTTGAGTTTTTGAAGGTCATTGATTTGTAAATATATATTCTATATGTTATTTGTTGATTTTTTTCTATCTGACTAGCTTGTTTTATTTAATTATTAGAACGAGTTCAAAATTGATTTCCATGCTGTTGATGAGGATCTCCTTGCCACTAAAAAACAAGGAGGCATTATGGCGACGGTCAGAAAGCGGTACACCGACCGCAAACACTAATCAAAGGATTATTTTTTGCGTGTGGCGAGAGATGATGAGGATGTGGAGGCAGCAAGGCAAAATCCCCTCTCCCTCCCGGGTATGAAACCTAAAAACTGGCTTCAATCTGTTGATCACTTCTACAGTCAAGAACATAAGAGGAAGTCTGAAATTAACAAAGCCGCACGCCAAAAGTATACACACACATATACATAGACGATAATGTTTATTTAACTTATAATTTAACTTTTATTGTTAAACAGGGCATTGAACGGTATGAAGCATACCGTACTGGACATACAGGAAGGCATGGGACGTTTGATACCCCTCAGAATGAAGAGACTTATATAAGCATTTACTTATAATCTATTATATATATAATTCTATTAAATCACTTTTGTAAAATACAGCACAGGTTAAAGTCACGGGTTGAGTCTGAACGTCAACGGATCGCCGAAGAAGAAGGAGGAGGAGGAAGCAACTCCCAACAGTTGGATCAAGTTGGTATATATTTGTGTATGTGCGTGTTTAGTTTTCATGTTTTTACGATCGTTTGTTGGGTTTAAAGTAGGTTAAAACTAATATTATTTAGGGTGTTTGAAGATTGGTATATTTGAAGAAGTGTTAGGTAGATGTCGCAAACATGTTCGCGGGATTGGGCATATGCCTTGTCCGAGAGAAAGCCTTCCGCATCTTACGCCAACGCAACCGATGTTTACACAGGTATGTCTTTGTAGTTTAAATGTTAGTATTTGACCCGTTTGGTATAAATGTGTTTAGTAAGTAGGATATTTGATCCATTTGATATATAGTTGTAGTTTATTTGTTGGTATTTGACCCATTTGGTATAAATATGTTTATTAAGTAGGATATTTGACCCATTTGATATATATTTGTAGTTTATTTGTTAATAGTTGACCCATTTGGTATAAATATGCTTAGTAAATAGGATATTTGATCCATTTAATATGTATCTGTAGTTTAAATGTTGATAGTTAACCCATTTGATATTCGCCGTTAAAGGGTGACTATTAGCGGCGACAGTTGTCACCGCTAATGTCACCGTTCCTTGTAGGCAGTGGCGGAGCCACCTTAGTTGTAAGGTGGGCCGGTGCCCACCCTAAGGCCAACCTTATTAGCGTTTCTTTCGTTAATTCTGTTAATTTGGCCCATGTGCCCATTGAGAAATCTGAAATGCCCAGTAATAAAATGATGGAGCTGATGGAATTTTGTGGGTCTTGGTTTGACCAGATATCAAGGTGATAGAATTCTTATTTCGTAATTTTTTAATCTCATTATTTTTATATATATTTTAATAAAAATTTCTTTATCTTATAATTTTAATCAGTGGCTATCTCTTGATAAAATGTTTCTAGTACATATTTTATTTTTAATATTGGTTTAAATGCTAATATACATGATTGTTTGGTGAATTGGTGTTCGCAATCGTATTGTGACGATTTCTAACGCTTGTTTAATTTGTGCTGTAGAAGTAGATATACGTCTCATGTTATTAACGAAAATGTAACCAAGTGTTTCCAAAAGATGAAAACACGTAGAGGACAGTTGTTGTTGATGTTTGTCGTTATCATATTTTATAAACTATGTTATTTTATTGTCATTTTTAATCTATTTTTAACCGACAGGTAATGTGCCCACCCTACATGAAAATTCTGTACCCGCCACTGCTTGTAGGGCACCTCCATATGCATTTTTTTATTTCATTATCTCTCCGTGACACTTTTTTTCTTCACATTCACAAAACTCATAACATAAGAAATGGCCCCTTTTAACTAAACATGTTTGGGCTCCTTATTATGTGTTGCAGTTAACGCAACCTAACCTAGCACGTTTTCATTTATACCAAGAGATAACTTTGTTTTTTTTTGTTTTTTTTTTACGTCTTTTATCCGTTAGCTAACGCGACAATCTTGCAATATGGTATAGATGTTGAAAGCATTGCAAAAACATGTTTAAGGCCATGAGGTATACTCTAATATCTAAGGGGTTAAGGGTGACTAGGGGTCTAAACGGGAGCTTGACTAGGCTCGAGCTCGGATCGTCATGTTCGTTTGAGGCTCGAGCTCAAGCTCGCCTCAGTCCGAGCCTACTATTCTGACCTCAAGCTCGGCTCGAAAGTAAAACCTAAGAGCTCGAGCTTGGCTCGGCTCGATCTCGCGTCAATAGCTTGAACGAGCGAAAGCTCGGCTCACCACTATTATTAACTAAAATTGAATATGTTCAAAGAACAAAATCGTATACATAAAAAATAATATAACATTTGATTGGGCTCGTTTAGGCTTGCGAGCCTAAACGAGCTTTGTATGTTAAGGCTCGGCTCGTTTGAGCTTTTTACCAAGCCGATCCCGAGTAGTTCTCGAGCCGCTACGTGTCATTTACATCCTAAGGGTGACATCGCATGTTAAGTTGCATTGCATACGACTCTCTCATTGTGTTAAGGGCATTAAAGGAGTTATTTGTTAACATGTTAACCGAATGTTAAACGTCTGCATTAAATTATTTTCCTTTCCTAAACCAAAAACTACTAAAATATATGGTGAGGTGAAGTTAATGGAATTAAACAATTTTCTTGAGTTGGGGTTGAGTGAAATAGAGTAAAATAGATGATGTGTCATTTAGATGGAGTTAAGGAGAGTTAAAGTATACATCAAGGCTTAACAACGCAAAACCTAAAATGCATTTTTTTGCTTTTATTGAAATATGTTTGCTTACTAAGATTTTCAAAACGTATGACACATATATGATTTTTATCCTAACTTAATTATTGTTTTTAAAAGATTATGAAAATAAATTTAAGCTCACATATTACATTCTTTGTAAGTTCGGCAAAAAAAAAAAACAAATTTATTTCGTATATAAGTATATTTTAATAAATACAGTGTTTTGCAGTCATGACCTATTGGTCAAGTAGTATGGTGTTCCCCCTTACAAATATGATGTTATGAATTCAAATCTTTGTGAGCGTAAGGTAAAAGTGAAGTTAACGTGTTTATGTGGGTTACAATACTTAACCAATGGAGGAACCAGAAATGTTTTCTCAATGGCTTCCTTTTGGTAGCTAATTCTTACTAAATTGTTTTCAAAGCATACAAGATTTTCACTAATTTTTTTTTTTTAAACTGAGTGGGTTCCTGAGAACTCACAAAAAAGGGTAGTATCCGCCCTTGAGTCACACCATAATCATTGAATAAGTAGGCCTGGTGGCTTCATTTTGGTAGCTAATTCTTACTAAAATATTTTCAAAGCATACAAGATTTTCAATAATTTTTCTATTTTTGGCAAATTGAGTGGGACCCACAAAACAGGGCTGGATTCGCCCACACCATAATCATTGAATAAGTAGGCTCAATACTCAACCGCAATACATATTCAATTGAAGTAAAAACCTCTTTGTATAAGCAAACAATGGACTTTCTATTGGACCCTTAACCTTAGTGGGCCAGGTCCAGTTAGGGGTTTTTTTACAACTCCCCGACTCAATAAGTGTAGAACTAGCTACAAAGCAATATAGCCTCACCAATGGATTAGTGCAAGATAATCAACAATATTAAGATTAAAATAAGTAAGTTCACGACAGTCACCCGCTCAAGGCGGTTCGGAGTTCCATTCCACAATTTACCTCTTCAATTACAATTACAATATAAACACAAAATTGTGGACACAGGGTCAAATCCAACGATCCTTTTAGTAAGTAAGCAATTTAACATATTACACAAGTTCACACAAATTCCAAATAACAACACTTAAGACTTCTCGAACTCTAGATATGCTCCATGGGAATTTTGGGTATCTAACACTAAAAAAGATGCCACTAGTGGTAGGTTAGGGAAATCTATCATCTTTCTAGTTGTCGAAAACTATTCTAGAATTGACTTACTTTACGGCCACCAATTCGATCCGTAAGGCATTTTGCCTAGTTTTAAAACATATCAACATGCAAGGTAACAAAATTTCATATGACTTTGCAACATTTTAGTGGGTTACGTCTATCCAGAATGCATATTATAGTCTTTTCATTTAAGAAAACATCAAACCTCAAAGGCTAATTATATCATAGGTGTGATACACATAAAAACTTCAAGATAGGATTTTGAAAATACAATAAATGAACTCATCATAGTCCCCGTTGGTTATCGAATTCATACATACCTTGTCAGTCGTTAATTACAATTGACATTTGAAATGTCATGGGTAATCATTATTTACATGTAAACAAAAGAGTATCACTGACTCATGGTTCATATTACCAACACGAATTATGCTCTGATATGTTGGAATCGCCTAATAATGTGCTCATAGAGTATTAATAGTAACTCATGAGCTTAACACAACGATAAAGTATCAACTGTATCATAATCCTACAATAAAACTAGAATTCGTGCATGTCCTAGATCGACTCTGCATTGTTTCTCTAATCTCTATCATCCACCATAAGCAAGCCTACAATGATTCACCATAGGCAAAACGTCACGTCCCATGTTTTAATCCTCCAACTTATTTTTCATATATTTTGAATCTTCTACAAACCATACCTTATTTCCGACGCATTAATTATCTTTACATTCCCTTAACTATGCCTACGTGTCTAACGTGTGTACCTGTTAGTTTCATGTGAAAGTTCCACTTCTCATTTGATCATGACAAGAAGATTTTGGACCAGATGAAGTTTACCTTGTAAATTATTGTTGATTTGTAAATATAACTTATATATATTTGTTGTTTGTGTTTTTAGTTTGTAAAGATAGAACATATATAATCTGTATTAGATAGGATGTATGTTAGTATATCTCTATTAGTTACATTAGTCTTAGATATTAGCAAGTAGACAAATGGGTCATGTTGGGTCATCTACAAAGACGGCTGCAAATATCTGTCCAGAAGGTTACATATCAACGATTCAAGGCTGCAACAAAGAACTACAATCAATCAGAAGAAAACAGCAATGACTTGATATATAATTAAGAAACTTATGGAACAAATGGACAAAAATACCCCTACGGGTAAAGCAGTTATTTTGGCGCCAAACACTGAAGTCAAACCGGTGGGAAAGAAACATTGCAACGGTTCAGAAAGGGACACACCTATTCGAAACATATATTAACAAGAATCAAGGCACTTTTCTACGGTTATCAAGATTATCACACACAAATCCTTTGTCAATAGAAACTTTCCAGAATTCCTTTATCTTTCATTATCAAGTAGTGTCAAACATTCAATCGTTTGTTATAATATTAATCATTCGATTTGTGTCTATCAATTGTATTTGTCATATTTCGTTTAAACTTTGATTAATTCCGCTGCATAATCTGTTTCTGGGGCCAACAAAATGGTATCAGAGCAAGGTTTTGTGGTTCAATTCTATCTGTTTATCCTTCCTGTGTCATTTCTGCATTTACGATCAGTGTTCATCATTCCAGTGTCAAGTTATCATCAAAAATTTGTCATAAAACGTTTCTGTTCATTGTTATCATATCTGTTTTCTGTCCAATCTTTCTGATTAAGTTGTAACTGTTTATATTCGAAGTCTGTTTCATTGTTTTAATAGAAGTCTGAGTCGAATAGTGTTATTTTTATCATACCGTCTTGTCTAAACAATAAACAATAAGTCTATCATTAAAAGTCTTGCAATATTTTGAGTCATATCGTTTTTCTTTGGTCGAATTCTGGAAAGAAAAGTCTGTTAGTTTCTGTTTTGTTTCACATCAGAGAATTCCTCATCATACGATCACTTGTCTTAGTCCTACAATCAACCGCATACGGTACAAACATGTCTGAATCCACTGGAATTTCATACATAGGATCAAGGCCACAATATATGGCAAGATTCAGGCAAAAGAAAGAAAGAAAGGCTGCACTAAGGCGAAAGGGAATTGAAACAAGAAAGTGCTACTATTGTAAACAACCGGGTCATTTAATTGGTGTTTGTGGCATAAAAGAAAGGGATGAGGGTGCACAATTGATACGAGATGCCATCGACACCGGGATATCATATTATCCAGAAAATTCATATGGAAGTGGTGAAGATTACATTCTTCAAGGATCCGACAATAGTACTTGGAAGAATATGTGGTATGTAAGTCCCAACCTTCAAAATCATATAGCGGGTAATTTAGATTTCTTTATCAAATTAAAGAAATCATTCGGGGTTGAGAGTAGAATCAAAAACAACTTTGTTTTTATAAGGGGAATTGGGATGGTAAGCATATCGGTCGAAGACCAACACTTGATCATACCAAATGTGTTTTATTCAACCGATATGGAGGACAACAATATACTAAGTCTCCCTCAACTTAAACTACAAGGTTTTGTGGTTAAAATTAAGGGAAATTTCTGCATTGTTGAAAACATGTTTAAGAACAAAAGTATACAATTTGAGATCATTGAATCTCAAAGTGAATCAAAGGAAGAGATATCTAGAATGTTGGAAAAGGGTGATGATGAACATAATAGAATGAAGGAGGCGTACATACACGACTATTTTGAAGCCATTTCGGCCGAAGCCGAAGCCAACATTCGGGATGTAGATGATGTCATAAACAAAATAAACATAGATTCACTAGACAAATGTATTGAGTTCTTAGACATAATACATGATATGGAATTCCCTTGGGCACATAGAAACATACTCAAAGGACCATTTGTTCAAATGGTATCTTGGTTCCTAAGAGAATTCCTAGGCATAACAAACCGGCCGATTCCCCCGGTGTTTGAGAATGGAAAGAATGTGGAGTTATATGATCTCTATATTATGGTACAAAAGGAAGGCGGTCATAGGCGAGTATCAATGTATAACATTTGGGTTGTGATCGCAAAGGAGTTAGGATTTGACTATGAGGACAAAGATATGATGCGAATCTTGTATGCTCAATACCTTGATGTGTTAGATTGGCAATATCAAGTCCATAATAATGCCCGCAAAACAGCCGAGAGAATAGAGAAAGAAAGGCATGAACATAGTCAAGTTAGAAAGGTAAACACCACACCAAACATGTCCATGAATGCATCATCATCGAACATAGAAATGAAACCAAACGAAGAGGACTATGCTTTGTACATGGGAGGTGATTGGAGGGCTGCAAAAAGATATATGAAGCGCAGGAATGTAGACTTCACTCAAGCCGAAAAAGCCCTCAAAGAAGCCATTGAAACATTACCTACAAGTCCCATGAGCCCTAGTTATATTTAGGGGCGAGTGTTGATTTGTAAATATAACTTATATATATTTGTTGTTTGTGTTTTTAGTTTGTAAAGATAGAACATATATAATCTGTATTAGATAGGATGTATGTTAGTATATCTCTATTAGTTACATTAGTCTTAGATATTAGCAAGTAGACAAATGGGTCATGTTGGGTCATCTACAAAGACGGCTGCAAATATCTGTCCAGAAGGTTACATATCAACGATTCAAGGCTGCAACAAAGAACTACAATCAATCAGAAGAAAACAGCAATGACTTGATATATAATTAAGAAACTTATGGAACAAATGGACAAAAATACCCCTACGGGTAAAGCAGTTATTTTGGCGCCAAACACTGAAGTCAAACCGGTGGGAAAGAAACATTGCAACGGTTCAGAAAGGGACACACCTATTCGAAACATATATTAACAAGAATCAAGGCACTTTTCTACGGTTATCAAGATTATCACACACAAATCCTTTGTCAATAGAAACTTTCCAGAATTCCTTTATCTTTCATTATCAAGTAGTGTCAAACATTCAATCGTTTGTTATAATATTAATCATTCGATTTGTGTCTATCAATTGTATTTGTCATATTTCGTTTAAACTTTGATTAATTCCGCTGCATAATCTGTTTCTGGGGCCAACAATTATTAATTATGAGAGACAAAGATATTTGAAAGAAAGGACATCACTTTTTATTACAACAGTAATAATTGACAAACCAAATTTCAATTCAAATTATTGATAGGAGTAAATGATGAGGCAGACCCTGCAAAAATTAACTTCAACTTTGGTCCATCAGATGGCCAATATTGGACCACTAGCTGATTCAGAGGACATTCTGAGAGTACAAAAAATTTACATTTGAGGGGATAATAAATAATTTATGTATGATAGTGATTTACTGAGGTACAAAATCATTGTTGAATTAAAATGGTGACTAGGAATTACACTTGAATGGATATTATGGGTATTGGGTGCTGCATATTCTGTATTAGTGTATACAGGTCATTTTTGCAGAAGGTCCCCCCACCCTACAATTATTATAAATCTTGACAAAAGGGTATGGCCTAATATTCCAAGTCCTCAACTAATATTATTGGAGATATAAGTAAAATTATACCATTTTTTTTATCCAGAAATCCCATAAAGTTAGCCAAATGGCCATCGACCAAATCCTAAAAATGTACGAGTTGATTTGTATTGTAGAGGTATATTGGAGATATAAATAATGAGAAAGTATACGGTACAAAGAACCTTAACATACAAAGTGTAGGAAGCCACCACAGATTGACACGTGTAAACCCTACTTAACTCCAACTAACCCAATCCTGATTGATTAAAAGGGTAAACATCTCCTCCTCCTTTGAAGCAAACGTTTATTCTAACTTCATCGATCGAGATCTGACCACCACCACCACCACCACCATCATCATCACCTACCGCCGATACACCACCACCACCACAATTAACAACTTTTTTGAAGTCTAAAATTTGAAAGCACTTTAACAAAAATCACTTTGTGGAATTTTAGACTAGCAGATTGGGGGAAAAGTTTTGGGGGAAGAAATGTGTGATCACAGCAGGAGCATGGGTGAGTAAACTAGTTCAAAAGGTTAGTAAGGGGGCGTGAATTTGCCGATATAGCCAGTAGAAACAACCGTGTTTTACTAGAAAATTAAAGAAGGTAAAGAGGTAGATTTCACCATAGGAGCAGGTTTTCCATCATTTGCAAGCTATGGTGAGCCTTATATTTATGGAACACCTGCGTTTGAAGCAACCATGAATGTGAAAGCTTTATGTGCGCCCAAATTAGACATTGGCAAAAGTAATATGTGCATCCAAATTGTTGAAGGTGATTGGAAACAAGTGCGTTTAAAATTTGTAAAGGTGCGTTTTGATTTTTGTTAAAGTGTTTTCAAATTGTTGAAGGTGCTTTCAATTTGTTAAGGGTGCGTTTCAATTTTCACCAAGTTTTTCAAAGGTGCATTTAAAAACATACAACGTGCGTCTAAAAAAGTTAGAAAAAACTCTGCAAGTGTGAACCAACTGTCTAAAACCTAAACGTACATCCAAAAATATCTGCAAGTGCGTCAAAAAAAAACTAACGTGCGTCGAAAAAATATAATATGCATAAGTGTACAGTGAACTTAAACGCACTTTATACTGTAACACATATATAAAGTGCGTTTAAACAGAAACTGTTTACCAGTTAATTATCTTCATCGTCTGAAACTTTTATGAAAGCCATTTTTTTTCTTTATTTCTTCTTTTATTATCAAAATCGTAAGTTTCTGTGAATAATACATGTGTTGATAGTGATTTTTGAATATGAGTGGACTGATTTTATCAATTGATTTGTAATACTTTGTTTTTCTTGTTTTCTGCAAATACATTTAGATTTGCTTGTAATCGAATGTTTTTGAATGTTTAATCATTTTGAACGTTTAATTGAATTGAAACGATCAAAACTCAGGTTTAACTGTTGAAAATTTTTGTTTCGATTGATTTAGTTGTTATGATTTGAAAAAAAAAATTGACGTTTTTTCCTAATTTACCCTTGGTTAGTTTGACCCAAGTATGATTAGGGTTTTTAATCACCATCCAGCCATTTTGTTAATCTAATGTCTGAGATTACTTCCTACGCTTCTCACGTTAAGGTTCCTTTGTACGTTATCACTACCCAAATAAAATTATACCATTTTTTTATCCAGAAATCCCATAAAGTTAGCCAAATGGCCATTCATCAAATCTTAAAAAGGTATTGATTCGTTGTTGGGCTTAGCAGGACCGAATATTAGATTTAAAAAATTTTAATTATTAGCTATTGGCCGTCATCAGTGTCAACTTTAAAATCATTGATGAGGTCTCGTCTTTTAACTTATTTTTCCTTAGCGGTCTTCTACTAGGGTCAAGTTATTCAACAAAGTGTAATAAAAATGAGAAGGGTGAGAAAGATACAAAAAACACAATAGATCGTGAAATATGACACAATGAGCCACAAAATATAACACAGTGCCAAAAAATATAACACAATGCTGAAGAAAAAAGACACAATGAATTGAAAAAATGACAGAATGATGAAAAAAAAAGACACCATGGTACATAAAAGAGACAATGGTACATAAAAGACACAATGATATGACGCATATTCTAAAAACTACAAGCTAAAACCCCAAAAAATGAAGACCTAAAAACTAACGTCGTAGAGTTCGATAAGACGGTTAAAAATGCCACTTGAATGAGTTCAATCAGAGTCCGATTGATACCCTTCCTACGACTTCCTATTTTTTTTCACTGTGTATTTGATTCTAACCACCTATACTAAGTAAATGTTAACTCAGTTAGTTTTTGCTAACATGGACTGTTTATGTGGCAAAAAAACTCAGACTTCTAATGACATAAACTATTTATGTGGCAAAGTTTTGATGACTTGGACTGCTTATGTGGTAGTCTACCTCAAACAAAAACTAACTGGGATAATTTTTAGTTAGTATGGAGAACCACAAAGACTAAACTGAAAGCAAGCCCTATGACTCACTGAAACGACGGCAGGAGAGCCCTACCGGTAAAGGAAAATTGGTTAAGAATTGGGACCGCTAGAAGTGATTTATGAAATCGGGACCAGTGGCGGTAAATAGCTAATTATTGGGATTATTTATATATAATATTCCTTTGTTTAATAATCGATGAAATACAAGTATGTATATATATATATATATATATATATAAGAGATAATATTCTCAGAGTTAAACTTAAAAAACTGACTCTCTGTCTTGTATTGTTAAGTAAAGCCTAGTCATTAAAGGGGTGAGCAAAAGAAATCCGAAACAGAACACGGGTTACCCAAGATTCCAAATCCAAAATATCCAAAATTTCGGATATCAGAATTTCGAGTATCCTAAATTACGGATTTGGACAGTATTTTTCAAATATATGAATAATCCAGATATCCGAAACATTTTTTTTAAATTATTAAATAATAAATATTAATTTGAAATTTCAGATATTTTAATTTTTTTTAAATTACGGATCTTCAGATAATTCGTATCCAGAATATTTTGTTTTTAAATAATTAAGTATTTAAAAAAAATCAACATTTTTTAGAACTTCGGGTATGTGTTTCACTATCTGACTCAGCATCCAAACTTTTGGATATCCGAATTTTCAACTAATAGGTTCCAATAATGATATCAACTATCCAATATTTCTAGATATTTGACATTCGGCCTAAACTAATTAAAGTCCAAGTAAAATATAACAAGTTAGGGGCTGTTTGGTAGCCTATTAATGAGGCTCTTAACCATTCAGTGCTGAATGATTCAGCATTCAGCGCGTTTGTTTCAGTCTCTGAATGGAATGGCTAAGGCTGAATCATTAAGACTTGGGATGTTGCTGAACCATTAAGCACTGAATCATTAAGCACTGAACTAGGCTGAACCTTAATGAAACTCTCATACCAATGTGGGACAAGAAAACTAACCATTAAGAGGTCCAACATAATGATTCAACACTTAACCATACAGACCTCTTAACCATTCAGACCTCTTAATGATTCAGCACTTAATCAACCAAACAACCCCTTACATAGCCAAAAGCCTAGTTTTTCTCCAACCGGTATTAAGTAAATCACAAAACAAGCCATTCATAAGAGTTTTATTCCTAAACCAACTAACTAAAAAAGGTTAAATGTCTGACGATAAACCAAATCACTTACAGGTCTAGAAGGGTTTAATGGTTTCAGAAACAATCATGAACACCCAAAACTGAACATTTTCATATTAGAAGATTGGTACTTTGGCCGTGCCATGTTCAATTTAAGCTCATCTATGTACTTACGCAAACTTTTTACGGCCTAAACCACATGTCAAGATCTTAGTCCACATTGCGTCTTTTAGTTGGGTTAAACTTTCGTGTAACAGCCCAATGACTACGATTTTACAAAATAGCCGACAAAATCCACAATTTAACCAATATTTTTTGCTATACCAGAGTAAAAACATTGTGCAGGTATAAGTCAGATCATCACTACAACCAATCAACATGATCAATGATATATATTTGAAGTCAAAAGATTTACTTAGAAAAAAGGAAAAAAAAAATCACTGCAAACCAATCTTCAAAAGCAGCATTTGCAGCAATATGATCAGCCAAAGGCACATGGAATCATTAAATCCAAAAGCCTTCAACCAACTTGGACATATAATCCTTAATTTGACACAACTCCATAAAAAAAATATAAAAACAAATAAGAAAACTTTAAAATAAAAGGCAAAAACTAACCCCCTAAAATAAGCAATGGACCCTCAATAGAGATATAACACGTTAAGTTCGGTACTCTTTCAGACATTTTGACAAACCTTTGTGAGCATTAAAGTCCAAACTGGTAAATCATTTTTCTTGATTTTCTCAATCAATTAACCCCACCCACAACTTTAATCGGTTGTTCAAATAAACAGTAGTTAATGTACGACGATTGTTTAAATGAACAGTAGTTGTGTAATCTAGACCACAAATTTTATATTCAAGATTTGTGTTACAAATTAAAGTGTTCAACGGTTTAATTTGAAATTTGCATGAAATGTGAATGCAAACATGTGGCTGCTTTGTGTGGCGGACTGGCGGCTTTGAGATAACCGACAAAGACAAGTCTTAAGAAACTGAACAATTGATCATAAGCGCTTACGTACTTACGTATGTCGTATTCGTTTATATTAAAACAGTATTGAAATAATAATAATAATAAATAATACTTTTATTTAATAATGTTTGTAGGGATTAAATTTACAATAACAAGTATTGGACCCACATTTCGGTGGGGGAGAGAAAATTGTGAAAAAAAAAGTAGCGTTGATACGTTTTATCGAACTCATGTGTTGAAAGGGGACGTTAGCGCTATGCATCGGGACTGTTAAATAGAATAAAACGTAGACGCGAAAACCTTCAACCACGTACGTCCGTTACAGCGTGTTAACTTGCAAAATTTAAACTGACATGTTAAATGAGAAACTAGTAAAAGATGAAAAGTATAGGGACCAAAGTTGAAAAAAAAAATTGTGACATATTTGTAAAAATTGAAATGTGTTAAACAAAAAAAATTGTAAAAGATAAAAAAGTAGAGTGGATTAAAGTAAAAAAAAAAAGTTTTAAGATTCACGTAAAGAAAAAACTTAGTGATAAATTTATAAAAAATGAAAACTACAGGGACTAGATGGAAAAAAGTTAGAAAAACTAAAAGACTTTTTTTTAACAAAACACAATGCACAAGCTCTAAAACAAACTAAAACATCATTCCTAAATCCAAAACATGGTGCCTGCATACTTATTCTTAATCTGTCTCACACTTCTCACGAAATATGTCTTTTGTACAGGAACCTAAACCTATATATATATATTCCAATGTTTAGTATGTTAAGACTTATTTGTGTTTGAACTAAACCTAAAACTAATCTCTATTACCTTATTAAGGACCAAAGATGTCCACAAAGGTAGCCCCTTTATAAATCTCTATTTTTTGGTCATTTTCTTCCCTTTATGCCCTTGATGTACAACATATAATGCCAATCGTATATGTCTCTAATACATAGTTTATACTCCTCTCAAGATGTAACCCTTGTTCATAAATACTATTAATAATGATTAATTGTAACTAATGGGAGCAATTTAATATGAATAAGAAAGGGCATGAATCAATTTCTTCTCCGTCATCTTTTTAAAGCTTGAAGAATGTGAATCTTCTTTTGTTTGGTTTTGTAGAAGCTACACAAAAATGGGGTTGTTTGTCATCATCATCTGTGTGAAGATTACTTAAGTAGTCCTACTAATGGCAATGAATATGTTCTTAGGCTCTGAGCTTATTGAAGAATCTAATTCAGGTACACTTATAACACTTGAATAGTTGATTAGTTTCTTGGTATTTGACAATTTGGAAACCCTAAATCTTGAATCTATAATAACTATTGTATGTGAATTCATTTGTTTTAAAAAATAATTTTGACTTTATTTGGAGTTTTTAGTTGTGAATTTAAAGGAGAAACTATGGGTGCTTGGAAACTTGGGATTGAGATTAGTAATAATCAAATAATATTAAGCGCGTAATGTTCCTTTATGTTTTGTTGTTTCTTTTGTGAAGTCAGATAATCAAATGTGTTGGGTGTTTCTTAATTTCTCGATACCTTAGAAATAAAATGTTAGAAGTTATGTGAATTCTTTTTTTTTCTGAATTGCAGTTGCATACCCATTTGAACCACAAAGGATGGAATATGTAACTAAAATCTGGTATGGATATAGTATTTGATTGATTTGCCATTATAACAACTATAATTGCTCTTTCAACGCAGTGTATAAAGATGTCATCGTTCTTTTAGGACAGGAGATCTACCAATTTAAAATCATTCCACAACTGTATAGAATGAAAATAAACGTAATGGAAGTCATTCTTTACGTTCACACAGACCTAACTTGCACTTTTTCTTAATTAATTAGGCTTAATCTAATGTTGTTCTATTTTTTTTTAATTAATTCAACCATCCGTTTTGTGTTTTGGTTGTTCTGGGGGCAGCACAGAAGCAATAACTTTAGAGGCAACCAAGAAACCCACAAGGTAAAAACTATTTGATGTCTCTTACGCACACCACTTTTGGCTCATGATTATACAATTGATTTCTTGTATTTTGGCACTATAAAACAAGTTTTGTGTATCTATAATGTATATAGATGGTTGTTCAATACAATGGGTAATTTAAGGTACGATGTGTATTGGACAAACACAATTATTATTAGTAATTATCTCTTGTTTGTTAAACTTAACTTACAAATACATGTTTCAAAATTCTTTTATGTGTTAATAGCCAATCAATAAACAACAGAACACTTAAAAAAGATGTAACATTTTGGTTTGTAACATACAAATTGGTCAATCTAGAATTTAAACAATTATAAATATGGTTATGACTTTGTTACCGTCAAGAAATTCGTATAATAAACTTCTGTGTTGTGGAATAAAAATTAATAATTAATGGATGGTAAATTGTTTGTGTTTCGAGTCATTTTCCATCTTTTTTTTTAATTTTGACAGCTCAATTGTGGTTAAGAGGAATACTTGATAGATATGGAAAGCAACACATATTTTAAACAGCATAATACAATGTGGAGAAGAAGAGAATGTTTAAAATGCTTACCCGTTTCGACCGATACTCATTTTATGGTCCAAATTTTGTTTCAGAGGGTTGGTATTTCTTTCAAGGGGGCTGTAGATTGGATGTTAAAAATTTTAGGTTTGTAAGATTCTTTTATTTGATATTATTAATGCCCAATTTGACTTATGGATAGTAAGATTCTTCTTTTAGAAGCTTGGGTACAGCAATGGCTAAGTGTCATAATTTTCTTGACGTATATTTCAACTTTGTTTTACAGGACTGGACAAAAAGTACGCTTTGGTAGGAAAAGGATCTAACAAAATGACATCAATTGTTTAAAAAGCGTTTCATGTGAACATGTTAGTATGTTACAATCAAGTAGGAGTGACTTTACACAAATAAAAAAATGAAACTTATATACACATGTAATTTTTTTGTTGTGTGTATATTACTGTACTGTATAATAAATTACTCCACTTTTACTTCCTCACAAAGTACTGAGTGTCTTTGTAAGTGCTTCTATATTGAAGCTTCGCTAGCGTATGTCAAGCAGTTGTAATGTAGTTTACTGGTTCATTTTTCGGATGGGTATAACAAATAATATATCATAATAAATATTTAAATGATTAAAAATATACCAATGTTGTAGAACAATGACGTAATAACAACATCCAACGTACATAAGACAATAAAGAGAAGTGGTATGAAACATAAAAGGAAGAACTCTTTCTTTATTAGTGATAATACTCATCTAATACATACATCAGATACATATGCAAATACTATTTGAAACTTGTTAGTGCATTTCCGGTTTGTCATACGAACAGACTAGGAATAGTCAGGTGCTAAATAAGTGTTTGCTTTATAATACAAATCTTAGTACTTGGGTAACGAGTATTTAATGTTATTGACTGAGTTCAATCAATAAGAGTCTTAGTAATTGAGCTTCACATATGAATACCCAATCACTAGCTATTCTTATATAATTCTCTTCTCCCAACCCTTTCCATTGTCAACTTTATCTAGTAAGAGAATCTGATTGAGCGAGTGTGTGCATGTTGCAGGGATATCACAGATGTAATAAGGAGATCACATGATATGATATTTCCATGTAAATATCGATGGGTATGCTTTCGATATCAATGAATCTGTATCGGTTCGTTCGTTATTGTTTACTTTCATATCGATTGGGTTTTATCTATTTCACACACATTTTTATTGTTTTTCACCAGATTCGATCATATGATTTGTCCGATGTTGGATTTTCAATTGGTATTGAGTGTGGGCTTCTAATTTGGTTGAATTTTTGTTAAGTTCTTTCTAAATTTTTTGAGTTCGTGCGTTTCAAACTGTGTTTTTTTATATCTAATTTCAGTTCTAAATGTGTTTAAAGGTCAAATTTGATTGTCTAAGGTTGTTAGATTTGGGATTTCTAATCTATAGAGCCAATTATTGTCAAATTTAGATGTGATTTGTGGGTTACCCAATGATTTTTTCATTAACAGTGGTTCTAGTTCGAAACCCTAATTCAGTCGCTAAAATAACTTCTAATTTGTTCATTTGCATGCTTGATTAGTAGCGACTAAAGCTCAGTATTGCATTTGTTTGTAACCGAATCATGTTTTTGGATAACAACTGAGTGTTGTTCCTCTAATCTATCAATTCTGTCTCTAGGTTCCTCTAATTTGTATGCTTGATTAGTAGCGACTAAAGCTCAGTATTGATTTTGTTTGCAACTGAATCATGTTTTTGGATAGCAATTGAGTCTTGTTCCTCATATTTTAACACATGTTAAATAGTGATTTCTCGATTTGCCATTGAACTCACCCATATATATATATATATATATATATATATATATATATATATATATATATATATATATTAGGGAAAAGTTAATTTGAGAACACCTATATTTCGTGCGAACTGTGAGAACGGCATCTAAAACCATTCAAATTCAAAATTTCTTTTTACATTTATCTTTATTACTAAAATACAATCTCAAAAACACAATTTATGCGTAAAAATTCAAACGTATACGGAAATAAATTGTTTTTACACATGTGTAAATTGACTGTTTATATATGTGTAAACTGCTTCATTTACACATGTGTAAAAAGTTAATTTGAAAGTGTTTTTGAAAGAAAAGATGAATTATTTGAAAAGAACATTCATTTATT
Source organism: Ambrosia artemisiifolia (assembly GCA_032199755.1). Classification (NCBI taxonomy): domain Eukaryota; kingdom Viridiplantae; phylum Streptophyta; class Magnoliopsida; order Asterales; family Asteraceae; genus Ambrosia; species Ambrosia artemisiifolia. The sequence goes on from CM063517.1 coordinate 22,324,930, forward strand.
AATATTGTATTTTGATTATAATAAGGTTTGTATTAAAAAAAATTGATCTTGATTAATTTTTTTACTTGTTCTCACGGTTCTCAAAATATTTAGCGTTTTCAAGATAATCTTCCCCTATATATATATATAGGTCAATTATAAATTGAAAACCCGCTTGAGTTGAGAAAACCTTCAAAAACCCATGTAAAAAACAATTTTTTTCTATGAAAAAATAACAAATTTAAAATACATGTTTTTAAGCGTTTTGGGCCAAAAATAAAAAATAAAAAATGCGCCGATGGGATTTTTTTTTAAAAAATAAACAAAGTTGCTAAAAACATAGGTAAATAGCTGAAAACATATGTTTTTTTAGCAACTTTGTTTATTTTTTAAAAAAAAATCCCATCGGCGCTTTTGTTATTTTTTTGCCCAAAATGCTTAAAAACATCTATTTTACATTGATTATTTTTTTTTAAAAAAAAATAATGGTTTTTTACATGGGTTTTCAAAGGTTTTCTCAACTTAAGTGGGTTTCCAGAATATCCTTTCCCTATATATATAGGATCCGGATATTTTGAAAACTCGTGTGAGTTGCGAGAACTCCCCTAACCCAATAATATCATGACACATAAGCTTGTTAGTATTTTTATATTTAGGGGCATTTGTGTCAAAGTACATTTATGTCAAGATCAACTTGTGTCAAAGTACAATTATGTCTAGATATTATGTTTATAATATTATTAAGCAACTACTGTTATATACATAATCCCAAGGAAAAAACATGGGATTGTGTGTAGTGAAAAAAACTCCCGCCCATTTTTTATGATCCCCTTTGCATATTCAGATCAACCAAACCCTTCTCTTTATTTATTACCCCCATGCACAAAGCTTTTCTCATCCTACTCGATCCAACAAATACACCCTAAAAAAGAAACCCTAAAATACTCACCCAAAAAAATGGAGAATCCAGACGATGGTGACAACAATGTCATTGATTTTTTATCCGAAAAAGATATACATGAGGTAGCTACTTTCCTTAGAGAAAACCGACAGTCGTCCATCAAACCAGGGGGGCTGCTCCATCATCACAGGAAAAGGGCAAAGGGTTGGTGGATGAATCTGATATTGGGGTGCTCCAGTCATCCATCCAGGGGGGCTATTCTCGTCTGAAGTGGTGGAGTCACCTCCTGAACCCAATGACGACACCCCTATTAGTCACCGGGTGATAGAGGCTGAAGATGGTAAGGTTTTGTTTTTGTAGTCTAAATATTTGTTTTTATGTTTTTTATTTATTTTTTTAGATGGGTTGTGTAAAGGTTTGATTTTGTTTTTGGTGTGAGAAGGGATGGGGTAAAGGTTTTATACAAAAACATAAAAGAAAAACAGCAAAACAATGTGGGGTTGGGTAAAGTTTTTTATACAAAAGCTAGTTGACTAATATGGGTAAACTTTTTTGTTTTATACAGGTGTAAATGGCATGTAAGCATATTAGGTTTTGTCATTTTGTTTGTTATTTTTTGTTTTCTGTAGTTTACAATGTGGTTTGGGTAATGTTTTTATACCCGACCTACTTTAGTAATATGGGTAAAGTATTTTTGTTTCACACAGGTGGAAATGGCATGTAAGCATATTATAGGCTTGTTCTTTTGTTGGTTATTTTTTGTTTTCTATAGTTACAATGTGGGTTGGGTAAAGTTTTTTGTTTTTTACACAAGTGTAAATGGCCTGTAAGCATATTAGGCTTTGTACTTTTTTGTGTATGGTTGCTGTGTAGGGTCTGTATGGGGGGTGTCCTTTTTTAAAAATCTTTTCTCGTACACAGGTGTAAAATTGTTTTTTTTTGTCTGGGTGCTGTGTAGGGTCTGCTATTTCGTACTGGTTCACGCCTAATGGTAGGCGTTACTGGAAACCCATTGTAGATGATTCTGTGAAACCAAACATGGAGGCGATGTATAGGGAGTGGGAAGATGTTGTTGCTATGTATGAGTCGTATGCTGAGAAGTGTGGGTTTTCGACTAGACTTGGGACTGTAAAAAGGGCGAAGGGTATTATTACCCATAGGTACATCCTGTGTTCAAAGTCAGGTAAACCGCAAACAAAAAGGAAATTCGACTCGTTAGATGGAACCTCATTGAAGATTAGGCAGTCAACTTTCCATGTATGCGACTGCAAAGCTGGGATTAAAGCTAAGTTATGTAATGTTACATCAACGTGGGAGATTTACCACTTTGAAGAGTCGCACAACCACATGCTTGTTCCTTCTTACAACAGAGACTTAACAAAAATAGGTAGGAAGCTGGATTTTGCAACAAAAGAATTCATCCATCGTGTAAGTCTCAATAAAGTTGGTCCGACGGTAGCCCACAGAATGCAAGTTAGCTTAAAAGGCGGTCACCACAATGTGAAGGGAACCCCTAATGATTACAAGAATTTTGCTAAGAGTGTCCGTATGTTTATCGGCAACCGGGACTCGCAGATGATGATCGATAAGTTGGAGGACAGGGTCAAGAACCTACCAAACTTTTCATTCAAATACAGCCTTGTTAATGGTGAGCTCAGATACCTTTTTTGGGCGGACAAGATATCCAAGATAAACTATCAAGCTTTTGGCGAGGTGCTTGTGTTTGATGCCACATATCAAACGAACAAGTAAAAAACTTGCCATAAATGTCTAATTTTTATGCACTGCCTATATATTTTTATTTATTTTTGTGTATGATGGTGACTTTGCTTTTTTTTTTCTGTGGTTTGTTTCGTGCCGCCCTAGGTAAAATATTATCTTTGTCCCTTTCACTGGTGTCGAAAACAATAAACGGTGTGTTACATTTGGCGCTAGCCTGCTGTTTAGCGAGACTATAGAGTCATATTGTTGGTTGCTAAACTCTTTTCTCGGAGCTCATGGGAAACAACCCAAGTTGGTGCTAACAGACTAGGATCCGGTGATGAAGCAAGCAATGGCTGCTGTTTTTACTGAGTCACGCCATCGACTATGCATGTGGCACATTATGAAGAAGCTGCCTACAAAGGTAGCGACATCCTTTTGTTTCTTACACCAGTGTAATTTCTTTTTGCAGGGGGGGTACTAATCTTTGAGCATTTTAACAGATTGTAGGAGGTGTTCATGACAATTCAGAAGTTCGGGCTGCTATTCATAAGTTGGTATGGAATTTGTAGATTAAGCCGTCTACATTTGAAAGGCGATGGGAGAAGCTACTTGACAAATATGGGCTGAACGACAATAAGTGGCTAAGAGACATGTACAGCATCAAGGAACTTTGGGTCCCCGCTTACTTCCATGAAATTTCAATGTCTTGTCTCATGAAGACTACTTCACGTTGTGAAAGCTCTAACGCGCCATTCAAAGTTAATTCAAGCTGGGCAAATACACTTGTGCAGTTCTTGTTGTGTTTTGATACAACGATGGACACGCAAAGGTACAATCAGAGGGTTGCAGAATTTAACACTGACTATCGGGTCCCTGATTTAAAAACTAGCCTGGCGATTGAAAAGCATTTTGCTACGGTGTACTCTCAGACGATATTCAACGAGGTTCGGAAGGACATCCAAAAAGGGTTACTGCTTTGCTTCATCACAAACCAGGCAGAGGTTGACGGTGTTAAGGAGTATACTGTTACACACATTGACAAGAACTCGGATGTGGTGAATGATTTCACGGTACGGGTGCCTTTGATGTTTAACACCCCCCACCCCTCTAGTGTAAAGTTTGGGAACATGCACAGCAGGTTAACCCTTTTTTTTCTATTTTTCGTGTTTTTGCCAGGTTAGGGTGAACTCTGCTGATGCGGACACAACATGTTCATGCAACAGCTGGACCCGGATTGGATATTTGTGTCGACATATTTTTTGTGTGTTCAGGTACACAAAGGTCGAGGCAATACCTGAGAAGTATATCCTAGACCATTGGAGCCGCGAGGTGTTACCTAAATCTGTTTTTAGCATGGACTCTCGGTATGGTGTGGACAACAGCGCTAGTGCCGTGATGTGTAATGACTTGTTTAACATGTTTACTCAATGCGTTGATCGCCTAACTTCCGAGCCTGATCGTTTATCGACGTTCACAGAACAACTCAAGTGTCTGATGGAGGGAGTTATGACAGGGGGGAACAATGACCCGGGTGAACCAGAGGTTGTGAAAGAGGCGATAATCGCGAATCTGCTAGGTGTACCAGAAGACGTTGACCCAGCATGCAGCAACCCGCAAGGAATAAGGAACAAGGGATGTGGCACGAAACATCGACTAATAGGCCCTGGTGAAAAGGCGGTAAACCAGAAGAAGAACCCGCGCCAATGCAAGACTTGCCAAGAATACAAGACGGATCATGATTCCAGGAACTGCCTCAAGAAGAACCAACAACCAGCCCCCTAGTAACATGGTTGAATAGGCTACCCGTAGTACTTTATATATTATATGATGTGGTGTAAAACTTATAAAAAACCCTGACCCCCCCCCCCCCCCCCCCCCGCGTATTTTATGTGATATGGTGTAAATGCATGTTCCAGACCTAACTACTATGTGTGGAACGCGCATTTTTTCTAACCATACTAAATGTTTTAGAACGCTTTTTTTGGCGGAAGGGGCTTTTTTTGGTAAATTATGTACAGGCAAAGGCCATGGGGGTTGTGTTTTTTAGGGGTACTTTAGTATGTGGGTGTGTATGTTTTGTTTTGTAATGCAAACGCAGTGATGGAAGGTTGTTATTTTTAGTATGTGGGTTTATTTATTTATTTTTTTTTTGGGGGGGGGGGGGTTAACCCTAGTGTAAGTGTAGGGACACCACAAGGCACAAAATGCCCCAACTTATAATAGCTAGAAGAACCGAAAAAATAATAGTGATTCGCTGATCAACGCGGCAACAAGGCCGAACAAACTGTGCTATGTCCATTTTTTTGCAATTGTCCAACAGGTGAAAAAACATCCTGTGTTTTTCTTCATGCCTTATTTTTACAGCAGTGTAATGGGGGTTCCTAAAGATACGCACTAGTCATTCGTTGATCAATGCAGCCACAAGTTTATTGGCCTTACGAAAACCCACCCTTTTTTTGCTGACTGAACAAACTGTTCTATGTCCATTGTTTTTTGGGTTTTCATCAAACAAGTGTAAAAGAAACTGTGTTTTGTGTTCATGCCTTTTTTGTTACCCCAGTGTAACGGTGATACATAAAGATACTAATAAGTAACAATGACATAGGTTAGTCGGAAATGGACAGATTAATTACAAACATTAAGTAGCTACGTTCGGCTGAAAGAAACTGTTTTCATTTTTCTTTTGGATACGTACTATTTTTTTTTCGCACGACCCTAGTGTAAAGGGCCCCAAGGTATTTAAAGGACACAACAACAAAACCAAACTGTTTTTAATTTTTTGTCCCATTTTTTGGCTGACAAACCAGTCACAAAGTCAACCAAAGACTGGTTTTTTTGTCCATTTTTTTTGTAATAATCCACCAGTGAAAATGAAACTGTTTATGTGTTCTTGCCATGCCCTTTTTTCACACCAGTGTAAGGGGTGGTAGAATACATACTACGTAGTTATGATGACATAGGATATGCGACGATGGACAGATTAATTATAACCACAAAGTAGGATACGTACTTACCAAACAGTCACATTAAGGTGAAACATCACACCAAAACGCGGCATCACCCCATCGGGTAGCCAAAAACACAAAATATGACTTAAAAGTTACAACCCCAAAAAAAACCTACTAATGTTTTGAGACAACTAAATGGCATTAGTCACCAACAGACCACCCTTTTTATCTACGCAACATATCATCCGAGATCCGATCCTTGTAGATGTTTGTACGTGCCAGCAAGATCTTCGTTGCATACTTCCTCCTCAAGGCATCCACTTGTGCTTACTTTCTCTTACCATTGAAGTTGAACCCACACCAGAAAGGAACTGAAACCCCCATGTATTTCTCCATGGGCCGCATTAGGAACACTCTGCAGTCCGAGGTGTTCTTGTATGTAGCCCATGGGACATCAACCTGCCTGATATTGCATCGCCCCATCACAACTGCCTTTGCGTGCCTCACTAGACGAAGGTATCGAACAAAGAGATCTTTCTGCGACAGGTTAGTAGTTTTCAAGATTACTGAGCAGTCATTCAAAAAAAATTAAATAAATAAAATAAATAAATAAAATAAAAGTTTTTACCACTTTGTATGGCGTGCTTTTATGCAAGTACTCCCGGTTGTCTGTTAGCGACACGCTTGACTTTTTGGGGGTGTTGTTATCTATCACGCATATATCATCATGTTTCAAGTCAAAGAGCAGTGCGTAATAGTGGTCCGACTCCAGGATAGGCACAAAAACCATATTAAATGTCCCTAAATCAAGCTGAGTATCATCGCCAGACAGCGCCCCCGACAAGACATTCCTAAAAGCTTCCACACGACTACCCTCCCTGTCCTCTTTCAAATTTAACATCCACTCGACCTGTTTAAAAATGTACTTGTTTTTCAATTCCCGGGGTATATTTTTTTGTGCGGTTAATTAAAGATAGGGTAGATAAAATCAGGAACATGGTATGTAACTCACAATAGTGGAGCAAGCAAGAAATAAGCGTCGTGGTCTGCCAGGAAGTTGATACTCTGGTTCGGTGTTAAGGACATGCATCCAAGCATCTACCACTGTCCCGTACAATCTCCTACCCACGACTAGAGACTCTAGGTAGGGAGTCTCAGCTCGCAAACCGTAAGTTGTCTAAAACATTACATACCTGTCATAGAAAAAAAAACAGTCAGGAGACACTGGTGTAAAGGGCTTTTCAAAGACATTAGTGGGTGGGGGCCGGACACTTACGGGTAATGTTCGATGGGGTCTATGCCTGAGGAGTCAGAATCTTCATGGCTAACAATGCTCCCCTCACCATGATACGCAAAATTTGATCTCCAACACCAAAGTAAGACATATGGACCCTAACTCGCCGCCTATCACAAAAAATAATAATAATAAAAGCCGCTAAAACTAGTTTTTTTACCCTTTCTTAACATCGGAAATTGCTTGCTCCATCAGCACGATCTTACTGGTCTATTCGAAAAAGAACGTCCAGACGGCTTTTTCCCTCCTTGTGTCTCTCGTGTCTATCTCGACATCACTGTCCAAAGAAACTAGGATCCTAGCCACCATATTCTTTGTCATCCCCCGTCGCGCAGGCACATTTGTTGGGCCGCTGCTTGTCATTACTGAGGTGACAATACCTGACAGCTTTTCACCCGCCACATCATTCGCCACGTTGACGAACAAATCTTTCGCCACCGCTTCCTTGTGTTTTTTGGCTGCAACGAAGGTAAATTAGCCTCAAAACAAACACCAGTGTAAAAACCTCATATAAAGTTAACATGTGCTACATAAACCGTCTACAGGGCTTCTATCTCCGAGCTGGGTTAGGCCCAAACTAAAACTGGGCTGGCTGAAAACAACAACCTCCCCTGGTGATCCTAGAAACCAAAAACAAAAAAACCAAAAAATTGAGCTTTTCTTTTTGTTTACACTGATGTAAAAAAATGCAACATCTAAATAAATTTAAAAACAACAATAAATGCAACACTGATGTAAAAAAATTGCCATGCTTAACCTCCCACACAGCTGGCTGCGGCGTCTCCACAATTAGGCACCATGTCTTGCGTCAGCCCTAGGCTAAAACTTGGCTGGCTTGGTGCGGTCGATTGGCCATCTTTTACACCTGCAAAAGAAACTTATATATTTTCATAAATCTTTGAACACTAAAAGTCTTTTGTTGGCATCCATACCTGCATCGGGCTTCCATAGTGTGGATGCAAGACCCAACATCATCCTATGTGCGCCCATCGCCCCGGCCAATGTGTTTTGCATTTCACCACACCATTGGACAACAGGAACTAATGCTTGTTTTAAACCCAACCCCAATGAAGTAGGTACCGCTGACTTAGTTGATGTAGTCTTCACACCAGTGTTCATTGCCACGTTTTTTGACGCCTTTATGTTGGGCGCAACATCTCCCTATACGGGGTCACTCTGTTTACTAACTCCTGCAGACGTGTTGGATGGAATACCGGTAACTGGAACAGTTTGCTCGTTTTCTGGCTGACCACCGGACCATTTTCCAACTGGCCCGTCCCTGGTTAATAACCATTCATTTTCGCCACCCGAATCTGACGAATCGTCCTCGTCCGCCGAACCATCTCGCTCCAGACGAATCTCATGACTGTCAACATCCGCGGACTCCACATGACCCTCCGCCCCTGGAAGCACAACACGGTTTCTTTAGTTACACTAGTGTCTAAAAAAGCAACTTACGTAATTTAGTCAAACTGTTTTCGTTTTTTTTTCACATACCTTGGGCATCAACCAACACATTCGACACTGCCCTCACCCCATAGCGCTCACCAAACTCTGTCACCACATCCATGATCCTCTTAGTAGGCGTATCCAACGTTTTCGACGTCTCAAGAGCATCTTCATGAGCAAACAATAAAGATTTCTTGTAGTCGGCTGTCAATGCAATCACACGCATGTTATTCGGATGTTTCGACGATAATGAGCTCAAAATTTTCTCCACGCCCAATTTTAGCAGTTTAAATTCTCCAACCTTTTCACGAGCCACACGCAAATCCACCTATGATACCAAAAGCATTTCCAAAAGTTTAAAAAATGTCTATAAACTAAATACACTAAAATGTGTGTGTGTGGGGGGGGGGGTACCTCAATGTTATTTCCTACACCACCAGCCTCTCTAATTGCTCCAACGTTTAATTCTTTTCTCTTCCCTAACCCAAAACCACCATTCGTTATTTCATGTTCCTAGCGCGCAGTCAGCAACTCCTGTGTCCAGTAATGCATAGCACGCACACCCGGCTTAGTGCTCATTCCATTGACTGAAAAGCTGTCAACATATAATAGATGCATACAAAAAAAAACAAAATATAAGGAAATAGCGGGAAATCATGCGCGTGCTGTTTAAATACACCAAAAAATACCGTCAAGAATGTGAGCGGGCCGGCAAATGCACAGGTTGGGTCCATACGTCGCAACTTATGCTTACAACCTTTAAGCGATTGCACCATGTAGTCGCACCAATCGATGTCCTCGAATCTTGTCTCATTAGTAAAGCATTTCGGGATCTCTTCCTTGCAAAGTCCGTTTTTGTAAGAAGTAATCATTGTAGTTACGAAGAGCATAATGAAATCAACTTTGAAAGTAAACATATCCTCATAGTCATCCTCCATGATCTTTTTTGCTATCAACGTCGGTGGAAGGTAACCTGTTGTGGGGTAGCGATCACGCAAAACTTGCAGTGCCGGGTGTAAATGCTTGGACTCAGTAAGAGTTTCAAATTTGATGTTGCCACATGGAATCCCGAAGACCATCTGCACAACAGTAGAATCTATGCGTAATTCGTCTCGCCCGCACTTCATGCTCATCTTAGCCGGTTGGAAAGCATCAACCGCGTAGTGCGCTAGCTTCATTGGGATCCCGTCAACCACAAAACCCAACATATCAACGAAACCCATCTGCCTGACCGCCTCTTGTTGCCTGTTACTAAGCTTCGAAATAGCTAAGAACAGATTCCGGGGCGACGACCTTGTTTTCAGGCTTACCCAGGACTGCGTTGGCCTTAACTTCCGTTTGGGGCCCGCCTCTTCGCTGTCACCGACGTTGTCCCCATCGGAGTCTGAGTTGATCTCAAAGTTCCTCTTCCACTTCTTAATAGCTCTAAACACTGGTGTAGGTTACCCGATGTCGATAGAGGTGGCTGTAAAAAAAAAAAAAAAAAAACAAAACAAGCCAAAAATTAAAAACACTACCCTTTTTTTTTGCAGAAGAGAACACTGGTGTACAACTTTTTTACCAACCTCTAACGTCGTAGGGGAGGCAAACAAGTGCACCTGCTGCTGATAATTCTACATGCTGCCTCTTACGTGGCCTTGATTACCATGCATGCTCTTGTGGGCAAGTGTACATATATACACACTTTTACAAACCACAGACAATGCTCATGCCAAGTTTCATGCATTCAATTATTAACGACAATAAAGGACAAATATCACTTGTCAAAAGTCGGTTTCCATATATTCTAGTCAAGAATATTTGTAATTTAAGTAAGGATCACGTGCTCATGATGTAAATGTCAAATTCCTGTGACATGTGGATTATCTTATTCGCATTTACCTATCCATGTTTAATATTGTGGGGTTGATCTGAACCCATATTGCTTTACAGCATGGGATATCACCCCAATAATATCCTTTAAACTTTTGAAAATATACTTTTATGAAAAGATATTTATCGTTGAGTCACACACAGACGCGTAATTACGGTAACCCCGTGCAAAACGGTAACTCCACGCTACGGGTAACCCCGCTTGTCGGTAACTCCCTACGCAACGGTAACCCCGTGCAAAACGGTAACTCCACAACGGGTAACCCCGCTACTTGTTGTTTTGTTTGATAACATCAGTTACAAAATTAGCATAGGGTTTGATAATGGCTATTATTGGTTTTATCCCAATCAATAAAATATAAAGCGCACATTAAATTGTCATGATATTTTATACTACCACGCGCATGGCTGAGTCTCTACTATACACAAAGGTGTTTGAACTCATTTGCGCATGATTGCACAATATTCATGGCAGGTACCCGCTTAAAACCTTATTATTATTACATGTTCAACTGCTACTAACATTATATGTAGCCACATAGATCTCAGGGACTGGCACGGTATAACGCCATTTTAAATGGTTCTTATATCACAATACGCCAAATGATCCAGCTTCAATTACAAGGTTCTGGTACGATCAATTAAATTTTGCGTTATTTATATCTAATAACTTATTTTAAAGTTTAAGATACACTAACGCAAGGTTGGGCACCTCATAATACACCCATATTATACGACTGATTTTTGCAGGTTCAGTCACGCTTACGGGTAACCCCGCTTGTCGGTAACTCCCTATGCCATGCTAGCGTTAGCGTCAGAGGCGTTCCGCATATCGCGTGGGCGTCAGAGGCGTCCCGCAACGTTCTACACGTTTCCTTTTTAGGAACGTGCTTCAACTTCGCGCGCGTCTCCTTTTCAGGAACGCGCCGCCACGTCATCGCGTCTTCTTCTCAGGAACGCGAGGCCACGTCACACCCCCCCCCCACCGCGGTTGACGTGAAAATTTGAAAAGACATTTTCGTGCGACTCTCCTTATCAGGAACGCGCCGCCACGCCTCCTTATTAGGAAATGTCAAATTCTTAATAGTGGCAATCGATTATTTCACAAAATGGATTTAAGCGAAACCACTAGCAAAGATCGACGGACTGTTATACATGCCTAATCTTTTTGAGATATGCGAAGTTTTCACCATCTATTTACTGTGTTCACTACGTAGTTTCTAAATCTTCAAGGCATGGGCACCCGACATACCCAAGGCCGGATTTCAGAAACAAGCCTAAAGATAAAACATTCCACTATGCAAAAAGGAATTAAAAGTGAGCACAAAATAAAGACGAAAAGTTTCCATTCATCAAAAAGGGGCATTCTAACACCTCATCGGTTACAAACAAAGAAAAAGCCCCTCTAGATTCTTTAAAGTCTACAAGCTCCTTATCAGGAGCGCGCCACCACGTTTCCTTTTCAGGAACGTGTAACAACCTCGCGCGTGTCTCCTTTTCAGGAACGCGCTACAACTGCGCGCGTGTCTCCTTTTTAGGAACACGTCGCCACGTCTCCTTTTCAGGAACGTGCTACAACTTGGCGCGCGTTTCCTCATCAGGAACGCGCTGCCACATCTCCTTTTCAGGAACGTGCTACAACTTGGCGCGCGTTTCCTCATCAGGAACGCGCTGCCACGTCTCCTTTTCAGGAACGTGCTACAACTTGGCGCGCGTTTCCTCATCAGGAACGCGCTGCCACGTCTCCTTTTCAGGAACGTGCTACAACTTGGCGCGCGTTTCGTCATCAGGAACGCGATGCCACGTCTCCTTTTCAGGAACGTGCTACAACTTGGCGCGCGTTTCCTCATCAGGAACGCGCTGCCACGTCTCCTTTTCAGGAATGTGCTTCAACTTCGCGTGCGTCTCCTTTTCAGGAAGGCGCCGCCTCGTCGGCGCACGTCTCCTTTTCAGGAACACGTCGCCTCGTCATCGCGCGTCTCCTTATCAGGAACGCGCTGCCACGTCACTAGCCCGCCATGGGGTGGCGTAAAAATTTTAAAAGATGTTCCACGCACGTCTCCTTTACAGGAACGTGTCGCCACGTCTCCTTTTCAGGAGCGCGCTTCAACTTCGCGCGCGTCTCCTTTTAGGAACGCGCCGCCTCGTCATCGCGTATCCTTATCATGAACGCGCTGCCACGTCACTACCCCGCCATGGGTTGGCGTAAAAATTTTAAAGGATGTTCCGCGCACGCCTCCTTTGCAGGAACGTGCTACAACGTCGCCACGCCTCCTTTTCAGGAACGCGCTTCAACTCTGCGCACGTCTCCTTCTCAGGAGCATGCTGCCATGACATCTCATCTCTTCCTTAGGAATGCGTTGCCACGCCTTCATCTCTCCTTCTCAAGAACCTGGTGACTAGGCGCGCGGATTGCTTTCATCCGTCAACAACAAGCACATCGCGCAGTCCTGGCTCTCATGCGCCACCGCAAAGCACTTCACGAACATTGTGGAGCATTGCTTCGGACTGACATATAGCCTAAAAAGACATCTTTCGCGGAGCATGCTCTTGTCTACTTAAAGCAATCTGCGGAGAATAACTTTGGCGAGTCATACGATGCATTGGCAAAGGATACTCTTATTATAAGTTCAATGCTCCTAAGCATTACACTTAGCAGCAATGGACTAGGGGAATGGCATGGTATAACACCACTTTAGGTGGTTCTCATACCATGATAAGCCGTATGAATTCACCCCCCAAGAAAGGTGTTATTGGTTCACCGCGCGCTATATCATCCGCACACGCGCCATAGCATTGGCCACTCAAGGTTTTGGTACAACCTTTTTATATTTAGTGTTATTTACTATCTAACAACTTATTACAAGTTAAGATATACTAATACAAGGCTGGGCGCCTTACAATTCACCCATATTATATGATTGAGATACTTGCAGGTTTGGCAACGAGCCACAGTAACACCTGCAGCAAATCGTTACTGGACGCTCGCGCGCCGGCGACAGTTAGCCTAGAAGGTGACACTTAGCCGACAACAAGCGTGTTGAGCAACCCTCACACGCGTCGGTGACAGTTAGCCTAGAAGGTAACACGTAGTTGGTAACAAGCGCAACGAGCAACCTACCACACACATCGAAACAGGAAGACGAAACGTTCGATTCATTGGTCCGCCGAGAAGATAAAGCTTTTAATCTTCATCCCTGAGCACTCCTAATTAGTCTAGCGCTCCACCCAACGCTTGCACGTGGGAGCAACGCCAGACTAGGGGGACTTGTAGAGGTATGGTACGTGGACCGACATACCGTCTTTATTACTTATTACTTCTTATATTATTTACTAATATTGGGGTGTGGAGGTACCCCCTTAACTGGGCTTAGTGCCAGTGGGCTATGTGCCCATATAGTTAAGGGGCCTTGATGTCCGGCCCATGGGCCCAATAGCGGCCCATGGAAGCCCTATATAAGGAGTCATCTCCTTCATTAGGGCACAAGCTATGAGGTGTTATCACACTCATATTTACCCCCAAACTACACATGGCTGCCGCCATCATTTTTCTGTCTGTACGTTGGACTCCACTTGTGGTTTCCTAGCAGTCACCTCCACGCCCCACCTTTCCTTTCTCTTTTGCAGGTCTGGATCTCGCCGGAGAAGACGAAGATCGAGCTGTGGTTCTCCTATTCAACACCGTAGAGGCATGACCCGGACAGCCGTTCCGGTTAGTGTTTCTTCAGCATGGTGTTTTAGCTTTTAAGCCTAAAATACATTTTTTTTCGGTTTTAATTGTTATGTTTGGTATTTTTCTATGCAAAACAATCCAAAACAACATGACTAAGTTCAAAAAATGATGCCTACATATCAATTTTTAATCATTCTCACACTTCTCACGACATATTGCCTTTGTACATGAACCTCTATATATATATTAGGGGTGTCAATCGTGTCGGATTAATGGGTTGGCGGGTTTACGAGTTGCGGGTTGGCTGGTTGATGGGTTGAAATGTGCAACCCGAACCCGACCCGTATCATTATTCGTGTAAAATATTTTGACCCTAACCCGACCCACATAAAATCCGGGTCAACCCGAAGACGACCCGTTTAACCATATTTTTTAAATGACTCATACATGTTCTTGAGTTATAAGCGGGTTGTTAGGTTGTAAGCGGGTTATCAATATAATGTTTAATGGTGAGTATATAAGTGTGACAAATAAAGAATATAGTGTGCCAAAAATAACACAACTATAACTAACAATGTAAATAGAAATGAAAAATGAAAAACAAAAATATAATAGATTTTTTTTCTAAATACTTAAACGGGTTAACGGGTCAACCAATTTTATATATGCGTCAACATTTATTAATGTTGTATTTTGATTATGTTGAGGTTTGTATTAAAAAAATTGATTTTGATTGATTTTTTTACTTGTTCTCACGGTTCTCAAAATATTTAGCGTTCTCAAGATAACCCTCCCATATATATATATAGTATAAGTATATACAAGAAACCCTTCTTAGATGGTAAACCTTAGAAACCCAACATGTGAATCCGGTTAGGAACCGAATTCGCGGATCGAATACGCGTAAACAACTCGGTTTCAGACGGGAGATTCGAGACGAGACAGAAATTAACGATAACAAAGTCATCACAGATTCGTATTACTACAGAAACGGTTACAGACACTGTCATCAGTAGGATAAACATCTATCTCGTGGCCGGGGGAGGTCGGGCATGACCTCCCCCTTGAGAGCATTCTAAACACAAACTCAAATCACCAAATGAAAACCAACACATGAGATTGCTATTTATAGTCCAATACCCATTTCCACCTTCGCCCCTTTTGCTGTGGGCGAATGTGGGCTGTTTCCACATTTGCCCCTTTGCTTTGGACGAATGTGGACCAAAGTCCACCTTCGCCCCATTGCACTGGACGAATGTGGAATGTTTCCACATTCGCCCTTTACCTTGGGTCGAACGTAAACTTTGTGTATTGTCCTATATACTTACACATGCATCAGATCCATAAAATGCCCTTATGGATCACCACAATCTCATGTAACACAATATAAAGACTCAACCCTAGTCTATTCGATAGTGACGTCCACAGAAAGTGCATCAACAATCTCCCCCTTGGACGTTGCTGGCGAATCCACAAATCTCTTGCACATCAACAGTCAGAATCACAGGTCTCCCCCTCAATACATGCACTATTGCATTGAGTTAGAAATACAATATCCTTCGTGAACCGACCAAGTAATGCACTACGGACCCTCAACATCAATACGCAGGAAGTCAACTAGACCACATATATCATTTGCGAATTCAGCCGGTCGCTGAATTACAACCAGATCACCTAGTTACGCCAATGTGAAGTCGACAATGTAATGCACTGCAGTCTCGTAGCATCAGTACCCAGGAATGTCATCTTGACCAAGTACTTCACGCGCAATCCAACTAGCCTGATAAGACCCCTACTAGAAGGATTCCATACTGACCGATCAGATATTCAACGTAACATGTAGGTACCACCACTAATTTACGTCTCATATCTGCACTTAACCTTTGCATCACCCTTCACACCAACTGGAGAAGTCTAACTGTCAGTACCCAATTAAACATCTCAAATGTGACTATGTGCAAAACAAACCACTCGAACATTAGTATTTCTATGAAATTCTCCATCTGTGCTGACTGTGATTGCATTAACACATTCTTCTCTTTTCCTAGCATCTTCAGTCAGTTATTGTTGAAGTATCAGACACTTACATCAACAATCTCCCCCTTGACTGATGCTTCACCAAGTTTCTCTGAGATCCCGTATAATCAATCAATCATGTTCTTGAGTAACTTCATCTGTTCGACAGAATACAAGCCGTAGACGAGTGGATCAAGCCATCCAAAGTTTTCAGCACTTGAAACTTTCGTTGAACCTACGTGCCTCATGACTCCTACTAGGGTACCTCATTACTTTCAGAACATTGAAATCTCAAACTTGATTTCCTTCTTCATAACAACTCTGAAGAATTTAGCTAAAACAGGATGTAATGATCATACAAGTCACAAATCCAGGTGCGGAAACCCTAGATATGAACAAAATGATAATAAGCAAATCAAAACACGTAAAACATCATTTTAATCACCTTTTCATAGATTAACTTCAATAAAACTTGTTTACAATTGATTCACACGTTAATCTAATGATCACACACACAATCACAATCTAGACCTGAACCTGACCTCTCAACACACACTTTCTAAACTCTCTTTGAACAAGTTCCTTCAAACACACAGGAACTGGGTTGACTGTTCTCATCATGCGGAATAAAATCTGTTCTGTTTTCTGGCCCATAATAGTCATTTGAATTTGATTATCATACTGTTGATTCTCAAGACTACCCCACAATAAAACGTTTCATCATCATCAAATCTTCAACAATTTGGGTAAACCTCATCACCATTCTTCCAAAAATCTTCAAAAATTGCCATATTCGAAATTTTTTAGGCCTTAAATTCTACATTCGCCCCTGGGAGCTCCACTTTCGCCCAAAATAGGGACCCGAATGTAGAATCTGAATGATAATTTTCACTTTCGCCCATTTATACTCACTTTCGTCCCTTACAGTTCCACGTTTGCCCGCCCGACAAACCGAATGTGGAATCTGTCACCCGAATGTGAAAATTGACATAACAAAATTCCAGGTTCGCCCAAAATCTCTCCACGTTCGTCCTAAAAATGCTACATTCGCCCAGTAGACTTCCACATTCGCCCGGTGGAATTCCACGTTCGCCCTCCCGTCTTTCTGAAAGGGGCGAATGTGCAGACAAGACGTGTTCTTGTTCAATATTTTCTTCGAATCAGTCCATAATCACTCTAATTCTTTGACTTTGATGATGAAACTTGTTCAGAAAGGTGCGGAAATGAAAACCTAACCCTCGAATTCACAAAAAAATGGAGAAATCACATGATTTCGGGTTCAATTAAGAATCTAGGGTTTCTAGGGTTTCAACCTTTCATTCAAAATCTGATTTTAACGTCTGAAAACAGGAAAACGAGCTGTGATTCATTCAAACGACTGTTAGATCGTTCAATCGGTACCACGGCTCTGATACCAGTTGTGAATCCGGTTAGGAACCGAATTCGCGGATCGAATACGCGTAAACAACTCGGTTTCGGACGGGAGATTCGAGACGAGACAGAAATTAACGATAACAAGGTCATCACAGATTCGTATTACTACAGAAACGGTTACAGACACTGTCATCAGTAGGATAAACATCTATCTCGTGGCCGGGGGAGGTCGGGCATGCCCCCCCCCTTGAGAGCATTCTAAACACAAACTCAAATCACCAAATGAAAACCAACACATGAGATTGCTATTTATAGTCCAATACCCATTTCCACCTTCACCCCTTTTGCTGTGGGCGAATGTGGATTGTTTCCACATTCGCCCCTTTGCTTTGGACGAATGTGGACCAAAGTCCACCTTCGCCCCATTGCACTGGACGAATCTGGAATGTTTCCACATTCGCCCTTTACCTTGGGTCGAACGTAAACTTTATGTATTGTCCTATATACTTACACATGCATCAGATCCATAAAATGCCCTTATGGATCACCACAATCTCATGTAACACAATATAAAGACTCAACCCTAGTCTATTCGACAGTGACGTCCACAGAAAGTGCATCAACACAACATGTGGCTACAATCAAGCCACATCATCACAAAAAAGAATGATTTTATATTGTAACCAAGGGTAATATTGTAATCTAACCTTCATGTCAACATCAACCTCAAACCCACTTTTTCTTTCTCTGGAAATAAGTACATCCATCACCAACTCTCCCATTCCCCAAGAAAAATTCAAACCCACAATAATACTTCATATATATATATATATATATATATATATATATATATATATATTCTACTTTTCTCTTTCTTCCTCTCAATTCTTACCCCAAACCATAAACATTTCTTTTACAGAGAGATTCAAAGACTCCATGGATCCTATCTAGTGATCCAAAGCATTTATTTCGTCATCTATGATGATTGTAGTTTCATATTGATTTTTATTGTTGAAATCAACCAACTTTATTCTGGTATGTTTTCAAAAATTTAATCTTCTTTATTCGAACCACCAACCCTAGGTATTTAAATCTTCATCCACTCTGCCTTTTCATTTTTTTCCAAAACCCTAGCCCCCATTTTAGAGAGGGAGAACTGAGAGATCTGATGGAAGTGAAGCCGGTAACGACTATTGCGCGGATTACGACGTCGAAGACAACCGCATGTTGAAATTGAAGGTAAGTTTTTTTTTTGGTTTATGTAGTGTTTTTTTTAAGATTTTTCTTTGTTTTTCTGTTTATGGTCGTTGCTAAAGCTTTTTGGTCGATTAACATAAGATTTTTTTAACTTTTTTTCACTCAAATCATAGATTTTTTTTGTTTGCATACCAAGTGTTTGATCAAATGCTTGAATGAAAAAAAAACTTATTTTAACCTTTTTGATTTTTTTTATTATTTTGTTTATGTTAGATTGTTATTGGATTGGGGACATGAGGTTGTAGATCTGGTTTCTGTTCTACAGTTTGATGTTAAAGATGGTTATTGATGCATGTTATATGTATATATAGTAGGTTTATCATTTATGTGAAGGTCAAGAGTTCGTTTGAGTTTCAGATTCGTATTGTTTAATTAGATTTTGTTAGTTTTGGAGCCCAAGGTTTTGAACTTGGGCCGATTTCAGTTTAGTGAGGATTGAAGGTTAATTGATGTTAGAATGATGTGTTTATTAGCTGAAAGCGATGAGGTAGAAATATTGAATTAATATTAACAGTTGGAATTTGGAAATTTAGATTTTGTGACTTTAAGTAGTTATTTGGGCCCCGACTAACACATGTTACTCCTGTTTAGTATGTTAAATGATGAGTTGGCCACACCGGTTAATATCTCATCTATTGTTTTGTAGTTGATAACGAAGACCCCACTGGTTAACATATGTTAACAAACGAAGTCGAAGGAAGCCGAGAAAAATATGTAGAAAAACTTTTTTATAACGTTTTCTTTTTTGTACTCAATGTATAGAAAAACAGTGTTAATATCTCTACTAAGGTTTTTCTTTTTTTCCAATAAGGCTGGTAAGATATGTTAACACATGTTAACAGTTTTAATATATCAAAATTGGGTATCTATGTCGCCATGTTTTTTGCGTCTAGTGGTTACTTAGTGCATATGATCTTTTTAAAACCTTTGATATGTATAAGTTAAACTATGCGATGCCCATGGTGTCACTTTTAGAATCTAGGCTGTATGTGGTTGCGTAAATTGCTGCTTTGTGTTATCTTGTTAACAGTTGTTAGTCATTGCCAAACTGACAAGAACTTATTCCTCAACTGCCAACTTTGTCAACTTATACCTTAACCAGGGTTTTATATATAACACATGTTATTAATAAGTTAACAGGTTTAATATCATAACAAAGTGTTAACAAAGTTTTTATACGTCAACTTATTAACAAGTGTTAACAAAGTTTTATAGGACAGATTTACTAAAACTGTTAACATGTCATAACAAAGTGTTAACATAGTTTTATGGGACAGATTTACTAAAACTGTTAACATGTGTTAACATGTTAATAGATTGTATTATCAATTACGTTTTGTTTATGTTATTATTACAGAATGATTTTTCTTGTGTTGATATTACATGTTAACAGTTAGGTTCTTTTTGTTATTAACAAGTATTAACAAAGTTTTTATACGTCAACTTATTAACAAGTGTTAACAAAGTTGTATAGGACAGATTCACTACAACTGTTAACATGTATTAACAGGTTTAGTAAATCTAATAAGGTTTTCCTTTTTTTTTTCAATAAGGCTGGTAAGATATGTTAACACATGTTAACACTTTTAATATATCAAACTTTGGTGTTTTGTTTTTAGCAACAACTATCTGATGATTTGAGCCAACAGCATTAGATAACACATGTTAACACTTTTAATATCTCAATTATGATTTCTTGTTTTTAGCACCAACTATCTACAAAGTTTTTATACGTCAACTTATTAACAAGTGTTAACAAAATGTTAACTAAGTGTTATAGGACAGATTTACTAAAACTGTTAACATGTCATAACAAAGTGTTAACAAAGTTTTTATACATCAACTTATTAACAAGTGTTAACAAAGTTTTATGGGACAGATTTTACAAAAACTGTTAACATGTGTTAACATGTTAACACATGTTAACAGTGTTAATAACTCTACTAAGGTTTTTCTTTTTTTCCAATAAGGCTGGTAAGATATGTTAACACATGTTAACAGTTTTGTTATATCAAAATTGGGTATCTATGTCGCCATGTTTTTTGCGTCTAGCGGTTACTTAGTGCATATGATCTTTTTAAAACCTTTGATATGTATAAGTTAAACTATGCGACGCCCATGGTGTCCCTTCTAGAATCTAGGCTGTATGTGGTTGCGTAAATTGCTGCTTTGTGTTATCTTGTTAACAGTTGTTAGTCATTGCCAAAACTGACAAGAACTTATTCCTCGACTGCCAACTTTGTCAACTTATGCCTCAACCAGGGTTTTATATATAACACATGTTATTCATAAGTTAACAGGTTTAATATCACATGTTATTCATAAGTAGGAGAGAGGAGAGAGATAACAATGTGTTAACATGTTAACACATGTTAACAGGTTTAATATCTCTACTATGTGTTAACAAAGGTTGTTTTTAGGCGTTTATTAAGGTTTTGAAAAGGCTGGTAAAATAGGTTAACACATGTTAACAGGTTTAATATCTCTACCAAGGTTTTTTTTTTCAATAAGGCTGGTAAAATATGTTAACACATGTTAACACACGTACTTGCCCTATTATAATAATATTTCTTAAACAAAAAGTAGGAGAGAGAGTGTGACATGACTCATTATAATAATATTTTCTTAAACAAAAAGTAGGAAAGAGGAGAGAGATGATGTGACATGACCTATTATAATAATATTTTCTTAAAGAAAAAGTAGGAGAGAGGAGAGAGAATGGTGATGTTGACTTTGAAAAAGTAGGAGAGAGGGTGTGACATGACCAATTATTATAATATTTTTTTAAAGAAAAAGTATGAGAGAGGGTGACATGACCCTAGTACTTGAGAGAGAGAGATGAATTACTTGTGTCCCCAAAATACCCCTCAAGCTTCTTTTGTCAATTAAAATATTAATATAGCTAGTGGGAAGTACAATGGTTTAATCTCAACCATTGATAGTATGAGATGGATGGCTATGATAGAGTTTTCATAGTTTACCAAATAACTAAGGTTTTCTCTAGAACCATTCCATATATATATATATATATATATATATATATATATATAGTATAAGTATCTAAAGAAAACCCTTCTTATCTTGAAAACCTTGTATGTGGTTAGAATTAAGCCACATCACCAAAAGAAAAAACCATATTATATTACATTGAAGGGTATTATAGTAAAATTCCTCCCCATGTCACCTCATCTCCTTTTCTTCCATAGTACAAAAGTACAATCATCACACACACTCTCCCATAAATATACTACAAATAAAATGTCATACAATGGCATACACAAAGTGCCACAGAAAGCTAAAAAATTGCCACTGAATGTCCATGCATAAATGTGTGGCATACAAAAAAAGCGCCACTACAAACAGTGCCACTAAAACTTTCAGTGGCATTTTTTTTGTGTGGCACACATTTTCTACAAGGGTCTTTAGTGACACTTTTTTATGTGCCATACGGCTTGTGTAAAACTATCTCTACCCGTAAATCATTATATTATAATTAATATACAATATAAAATAAAACTAAAAATGAAAACATGTAAAATTATAATATCATAACTTAATTATAATTTCGATCCAAAATATATCCCAAATGTTCAAACACATAAAGAAATTTCTTCTCTCTCATTCCCCCATTTTCATCAAGATTTCAAAAATTTATCTCTCTCTCTTTCTCTCTCTAAGCATTACCAGTACACTACCACCTCCTCCTCCCACCACCACCACCACCACCACCACCACCAAATCCGGCCACCATCTTCAACTTCTTTATCTCTCTGGCCAATAAAACGGAGCTCCATCTTCATCTCCTTTTTCTCCATGAAAGCCAAATCATGAGAAATTCCAGATCCATGGCTGTAAGTGTCTGATTTAGGTCGTATTTATGCCTTGTTGTTCGTGGATCGTGAGAAATCCCATATCCATACTTCATCTCCTATTCTCTATGAGTTTCTTTATGCCATTGTTTCGTGATTGTTGGTTTTGGGTTTATAAAAATAAAAACAGAGGGTTCGCCGTGGATCGTGAGAAACACGCTGCTTCAACCTTTCCCTTCAAAAGGTTCGCCGTAGACCGTAGGATATGTGCTGCGAACTTCTTCCGTAGCCTCCTCACCTCCTTTAATTTCTTCGAGCCATTTGTACTAAACCCGGGATTGAAACGTTCGCCCTTGCCATGAACTTTTCCATATGGCGCATCAAAAAGACCCCACAATCGTCAACGTTGCTGTGTGTTGCCCGATCAATCTTCTCCCTATGTATCCTTAGCGCATTGATTACCTCAGCCTTTGGATGCTTTACGTCATCCATATATTTCACCAACATATCCTTCTGAAAAAAAACAGTTGTGATTAACACTTGTTAAACATATATTAACACTTGTTATATATTAACTAACACAGGTTAGCAACATTACCAAACTATATGTTTACATACCTTGTCTTGTCCCAGTTGTATCTTTACCAACACCTTCTGAACCAGTACAATGTTCGTTAACACCTGTTATAGTATTTCAGACAAGATTCAGTTTTTTAATGTCAAAATTAACATTTGTTTTCTTTAAATTGCATGGATAAAACAAAAAAAAAAAACGAAACCAACCTATTTGTTGCATTCCCATCGACATCCATTTGTGTCAGATGTTCCAGCCATATCTGCACATTCTAACCTTTTGCCTATAACACATGTTATTGTAGTTAAACAAAGAGCCTATCAAAATGGTTAATCTTAAGAAAATGATAACACATGTTAAAGCTAAGTAGTGGTCAATCAATGATACCTTTCTTGCTAGATGGTCCAGCCATATCTGCACATGACAACCTTTTGCAACCCCTTCTTCTCTGTTAACACCGGTTGCTCCTGGAACCACCGTGCACCACCACCTCCGCTACTATTCATCACCGTCGTTAACTCTCATATTGTCAGAGGTGTATGCTTGTTTGTTTGTTTGCATCCTTAAAGATGGTGGTTGAAGGATTCTTATAAGATTAAAACCAAGAAGATAAAGAAAGAGGAGATAGATGATCTTCTCTAAATCACTTGATACAAATGTAAAACAAGAGAGATTAGAGATCTGGTATGTGTGATTCATCTTCTTTAAATCCCTTAGCCACCGTTCGCCGGAGAAATATGTGGTTGTGTCGACGTCGGTGAAAGATGTGGTTGATATTGGAACCACCTTGCACCACCACCACTACTACTATTCACCACCGCCGTTACCTTTCATGTCGTCGGAAATTATAGCACCACTGTATCATTTTCTTCGGGAAGCGTATACTTGTGTTGTTTGCATTTGTGAAGATGGTGGTTGGATGTTCTTTTGAAGAAAAAACCAAGAAGATGAAGAAAGATGAGAGAAGAGAGAGATGATTGTATTGATTCAATAAAAAGTATGAGAGAGGAGAGAGATGATGGTGATGGGAATTGATTTATGACAAGAAAGAAGAGAGAGGTGGTGGTAATTGTTTTCTTTCCACTAATACCCTTCACGTGTACTTTTATAATAGAAAAACAATTTCTCTCACCATAAAGTCACAAGATTGAATCAAGGCAATTGATGTAATGGAATGGATGGTTGAGATTGGGTTTCAAGGATTTTCAGGATAAGAAGGGTTTTCTATGGATCCTTTCCATATATATATTACATTTGTTTAAGCGTGTTTCTAAAAGAAAAAAATTAAAACATTTTTTACAATTACTCTAGTAGTGTAATTATCATACATTTATCTTTTTTTCCTTTGCCTTTTGTCTTTTGTGTACCTCACAATTGAACTTTTAAAATTGTCTCTCATACCTTTAAACTTTTTAAAAACTTTGTAACATGTCATTTTGGCTCCCGCGAGTATTACGTGCTTATATATATATTCACATGTTGGTATATATTCAAGTTGGTTTACGTTTGGACAAGTTTTATTTTTTGAAAATGAGTTGGGTCAAGTATTATACGTTTTCGTGCTTATTTTTATGTATATTATCAGTTGTTCTTCATTTTGACGTAATTTGTTTTGGAAATAATCAAAATCAAATATAATATGTTTCATTACAGTGTTACATGGTGTAAATTCGAGTTACTTTACATTTTATGTTGTTGCAACAATTAGACATATATACCGATTATTTCTTTTTGTATAATTTTTTATTCTGTATCACTATGACCTGTTTATTTTTATTTATCTTTTGATATATTTTTTTGTGTTTTCTCTTTCGTTTGTTGTATCAAGTGTTCCAAACGTACAGAATTCTTTCTTGCTTTTCTTTTTAAATGAGTAAGGTCAATATAATACGTTTCCTTCCTTACTTTTTATGCATGTTTTCAGTTTGTCGACGTTTTAACGTAAATTTTGTACAAAAACAACTCGGATCAAATATCAAACGTTTTCATTAGATGATTCA
Organism: Ambrosia artemisiifolia; assembly: GCA_032199755.1. Classification (NCBI taxonomy): domain Eukaryota; kingdom Viridiplantae; phylum Streptophyta; class Magnoliopsida; order Asterales; family Asteraceae; genus Ambrosia; species Ambrosia artemisiifolia. The sequence goes on from CM063517.1 coordinate 22,349,780, forward strand.
TGTTAATTTACGCTTTAATGCCACCGCGGTAACACATGAGTTTTATCTCGCTTATTACAACAATTACTCTTCTAGATGCTTAACTAGATGAGAAACAAAATTCAAATAAATAAATAAAATTCGCCTTCAATTCTCACGTTAAAGCTTATTTGTACAATGACCTCGCTCATTAATTATCTATCGTTTAAAAATGATTTGTATTCTTTATATTGGTATAATATGTTAAAGAGTTATTGGATTTCAATAACCTCAGTTATCACATGTTGGCCGTTACCACTCTTAGCTAACCACTAAACTATTGGAACCCTAATCTAGTTACTTTTTATGATGTGGCACTTTTAAGTGGTGTGGTATTTTGTTCGTAATGTGCATACTGACGGGGAAACTGCCACGTCACTTAAAAGTGTGACGTCAGCAAAAAAAAAAAACTGAGTTAGGATTTAGTTAGTTTGTGAGTGACACATGAAAATAAGTTGGAAGTTAGGACCGGTGGTAGTTAAGCGGTTAACTGGGTGTAGAAACGACCAATATGTAGTAATCAGGATTATTAAAATCCAAAAACTAGTGTTAAACAACGAAAATGGTGTGGGAGAAGTGATGGATTAATTTATGTTAGAATCTAGGGCTGCAAACGAATCGAATGAACACGAACAAGGTATTGTTCGTGTTCGTTTGCTAAGAAAATTATATGTTCATGAACACTTACCGAACGAGATTTTTTGTCCGTGTTCGTTCGTTAAGAAAACACTCGTGTTCGTGTTTGTTTGTTAATTTTGTTAATGAACACAAACAGGTGTTCATGAGCACAAATGAACACAAAGAATTTGTTCATAAATGAAAACAAACACAAACGAACATATATTATTTTTTGAATAAGATTGAATTCACATATATTAAGAAATTAAGTAGAACACCCAAAATATAACCTAACTATACAAACATACTTAGTATTTAACATAATATTGTTAAACATAATAAAGTAGTGTCTCAAAAAACTAAGTTCTCATCTTAAACTTGAAGTCTTTATTTATTTAAACTTGAAGTCTCATATACTTACCTCATATAAATTATTTATTTATTTATTTTGGTAAAATAAAAAAAATTATAAAAATTAAAAACTCCATTAAACTATCAAACACAAATGAACACGTTACCGAACGTTCTTGAACATAAACGAACGAACACGGCCTTTGTTCATATCCGTTCGTTTAACTAAACGAACAGAATTTTTTGTTCGTGTTCATTTATTTGTTAAACTAACAAACACGAACAAATTTTCCGCCTAACAATTCATGAATTTTTCACTGAAAGTTTAATTCGTTTGCAGCGTATTAGAATCTTTATGAATGAATACTATAACATGTTAAGACATACTTTTTGAGTGTTCTATATGCTTGGTTATAACCAAATGTCCAATACTCAAGACCGTTGACATTTGTCGGTAGCTAAAGTTTATTGAAAGAAAAAGTAAAGACGAGTATCAATTGGGTAGAGAACATGATTGACTTTTACTATAGAAGAAGCCAACATCATCTATTCCTCATTGTTTATTATTAAATGAAATTTTTATTTGAACAACGAAATTAACAAAAAAGTTTATAAATAGTGGTACCATATTACAAACATAGGTGGTCGTTACCATTGAATAAACGAAACCAATGTACCGATAGAGGAACTTGTATAGAAAATAAAGTTGCATTTATTTTTAATTTTTTTAAAGCAAACTTCATTAAAAACAAATAGCTGACAGCGAAGATAGAAACGTCAAAACCAAGCCAAACGTTAAAAGTTGCATTTATTAAGAGATAACTAGCCGTAATTTATTTATTTGTTTATTTTTATTTAAAATAAATATTAAACACAAAATAATTTATTTGTGGTAGAATATAAAATATTATATTTTTTGTACACAAGCCTTAGCTTGAATTGTTTATCAATTGAGCTACAAACTTAAAAGAGGTTAGGCTACTACAATGTGGTCTTAACTAAAACCTCTTATCAATAATGGTGCAATCGTGAATTCGTGATACAGGTCACACTAGTGTTAAATATAATATCGCAACACGTAAACGAGCAATTCGTTTCTTGACCAGGGTCCAACGGGTCGTCCACAGCAATAGTTCATCTCCAGGGGGCAAGGATTTGTCTTTAGTAGACTAGGGTTCGCAATTCAGAAAGGGGTAGCGGCGCAGCTTGTTGCCCGTCTACCTTCTATTGAGATGTAACTTTCGTATTTTGTTTCAATGAAAGATAATGACACTTAAATTTTGTTTTTCTTTTTTAAGTTTATAGCACTCGAGAAACCAGTTTCAAACATTCACCAAGAGAGTGCATAGAAGGTTGATACGCGTCCGATACGTCATCAAATTGGTTCTTTTCTTGCACCGTTCTTCAAACTTGATCTACTCTTAGGACGGTTGATATGTGGTCTGATTTAGCATCGACTACATGTCTTGTTGTAGTTTGATATTTGTGTGGTATTTGAGATTTTTGCAGTTAATAGTCGACTTGCGGTTTAAACCTCCATTGACAGAGTTACTTTTGTACCATAATTCTTAATTATTCTAATTCATAAACATAATATTTCTTTTACTAAATACGCACAAATGAGAGTATTATAAACACATTCCAAATACTACCTATGAGAGGGAATAGCGTTACTAAAAACAAAGACTCACACAAAAAGAGGGTTGGTCAACAATATAACACAAATTGTTACTAATACAAATCAACACCAAGGACCAAAATTTACACATACAAACACCCATTACAATGCAAAGATTCCCTCTATGATGCCTCTTGGGTCGGTGAAGCACAAAGCCCAAGGCACAAGATCGCGATTGGTAACCAGGACTTCTTCATTCACAAGTGGAACTCCTGGGCCCCAGCGAAGTGTAATTTTCTGTTGTGGCGCGTGCTTCTGAATAGAGTCGCCACCAAATCCAATCTTGCGGTCCGTGGCATAGCGCTTTCGGGGACTCTATGTGACAGATGCGGCTGCTATGACGAAGACAGTGACCACTTGTTTTTTAATTGTTTGTGGGCCAGATGTATTTGGTGGAATGTTTTGGTCTGGATTCGTATTCCGTTCCCGGTTGACTGCCAATCCATCTCGGGTTTAATTAAGGTTGTGTTGGATAGCCCCGGCTCGAAGAAATGGAAGAAGCTGATTTATGTTGTGGTTATTGCGACTATATGGAGGATTTGGAGTGCTAGAAATAAGAAAGTGTTCGATGGGAGCTTTATTCCTATTACGACATCCGTTGACTTGATCAAAGAAGATGCCTTTTGTTGGATCACCAATCGGTCCAAGATGGGTAAGCCGGTATGGGAGAAGTGGTTAGATTTCGATATCATTGACTTGTTGTAATCCTGTTTTTTTGTTTTTGCTGTATGCTGTACTCCCTGTCACCATCTTGGTGGGCCTTTATATATATATATAAAGTCGTTTATCGTTCAAAAAAAAAATCCTCTACAGAAGGAGACTATCACCACTAGTGTGTTATGCCTTGTGTTGACTTAATAAATTGTCGTGTTGTTGAAATTGACCCTAGTATGTTTTGCCTATGCTCCTACTCCAACTAAGTGACATAACCACATCCGGATCGAGAAAAACGTACATTTTGATTTCTAGATCATATAAGAGTGGTAGTTATTTGAGGCTATGGATCTTCTTTATTTAAAGGTATTAGTTATATTTCATTAAAGAACAAATTGTGTCATTGGCATTCTAAAGTCACCTAAAGTGTCATTGATTTGGGTATTTACGCTGTTTCGGTGTTTTGTGTTTTCTTTTTTGAGTTGTAAAAACTTGTTGGATATGGCTCAGGTAGCCTCTGGCTAAAAGAGCCGGGGTGCACTTTGGGCGGTTGTATATCGTTATTGGCGTTTTGTGGTTGGAATAAAATCCCGTTTGATTGTTCAAAAAAAACCTAAAGTGCCATTGGCAAGGTTGTAATGCAACAAGACATAAAATTGTTGCAAAGTTATTGGATAATGTGATGTTTTCTTTTTTTTAGAATAAAGCTCGTTAATTAATGGAGTGGCTTAACTATTTTATTTTATTTTATTTTTTTTTTATTTGAAGCAAACTTTAAAATTGAGGCATGTTTTAAACAATGTCATAACTATAACGAGTGTCTAATTCACCATCAACACAATCACTTTCAAAACAAGTGTCTTGATTGAATTTTGAGTTGGTAACTTGAAAGCAACAACCTATAGCTTTTAGACCCGTTAGCTGGCCCGAACCAATCCAATCGGCTCATGACTTGTTGTTCCTAAAAAAGTTACGAACATTATTTGCACGTATTACAATTGTTCAACCACATTTGCGATATAGTATTAGCTAGGGGTTTGATTATTCCTTTTTACGATTGTTCCATTGTACCCACGATGGAGGGTTAGGAGTCTAATTTCCTTTGTTCTACAAAATTCGCGGTCGAGGGTTTAGGAGGTTGATTACACATGTTTTACTATTGTTTCACTATAATTTTTAACTGAGGTTTAGCAGCTGAAGATAATACTACAATTTAATAACGATACATTCTAAAAACCAAAGTAAACAACTTATGTATCAATAGGATGAAGTTATCATACATAGTATACAAAAAATAAGAAGGATGAAAAAGATATAAAAAACATAATAGATCACTAAATATAACACAATGAATAACAAAATATAACACAATGTCAATAAATATGACACAATGCAAAGAAAAGAGACACAATTAATCATAAAAATGACACAATGACGAAAATAAAAAAAAACTTACAATGCAACATAAAAGACATAATGATAAAGCCAAATTTTAAAAAGCTACAAGCTAAAAAAAATCGAAAACCTAAAAACTAAGATAGTAGCTAAGGTTCAATAAGACGTTTGTAATATTGCCGATTAAATGAGTTTAACCAAACCCCGTTTTATAACATTCGTATGATTTTCTATTTTTTTAATATGTATTTGATCATATAACCCTATATTAATAATCTACGATCACGAACAAGGGAAAATAATTAAATGTAATTAATAACCTTTTACTTTTCTTAAAATATGATAAAGGTTTTTAAATTAACTCTTAAACGTTAATACTTTAAACGTGTCCAACTGTTCATTTTACAACAATAAACAAATATGATCGACAATTGTGCTTATCCATCCACACACTTCCAACACACATTGCCCACACACTTCAGTTCAAAGTTCAACCCTTTAGCCAGTTGTCCCTACCATGGCTTGTCTTTCTAGAGCCTCCAAACCCCTTTGAAAAGTCAAACTTTCTCTCCCCCTTTGACCATCATTTCTCTCACCTTTTAGCTGTGTTGACTTTTTTATAAAAACCTGTGTATAAATACAGAACCTTCAACTTTCATAATCATTATTCAATATTCACAACCACTTCACAAAAGCTCCAATATATTCTCCACAAATTCATTCAAGAATATTCACAACAACAACCTATATTCAGATTCTTTACTACATACAATGAGTGCTTCTACAAAGAGTATAGAGATTCCATCTTTCTTTGTGTGTCCAATCTCTTTAGAGATCATGAAAGACCCTGTAACACTCTCTACAGGCATCACATATGACCGTGAATCCATCGAAAAATGGTTGTGTAACAAAAAGAATGTCACTTGTCCCGTATCCAAACAAGTGTTAACGGATATCGAGCTCACCCCTAACCACACCCTTCGTAGATTGATCCAATCTTGGTGCACGATCAATGCCCCTTTCGGGTTCGAAAGGTTCCCCACTCCACGCCTTCCCGTATCGAAATCGCAAATATTAAAGCTTCTACAAGAGTTAAAGACTCCAAATATGCAAATGAACAGTTTAACAAGACTAAAAAACATTGTGTTGGAGAGTGATATGAATAAACGGTCAGTGGAAGCAGTTGGAGCTGTTGAATACCTAGTTGAGGTCATAACTAACCCTAATAGTAATAATATCACGTCATCATCTTATACAGGAGAAACTTCTGGCTTTGATGTCGTTGATCAAGCTGTAAGTATCCTTTATCACCTTCGGTTATCGCAAACCGGTCTTAAGGCGCTTTTCGGTCGAAATGGAGAGTTTGTTGACGCGTTAACTCGCGCGATGCAACGAACTTACAACGAAGAGTCAAGAGCCTACTCTGTGTCACTGCTCAAGTCCATGATGGAGGTGGGTGAGCCTGTTCAAGTGATGTCTTTAAAGCAACACTTCTTCACTGAGGTTACACGAGTCTTGGTCAATCAAATATCACAAAAAACAACCAAAGCTGCAATGAAACTACTCATTGTAGTCTGTCCATTAGGGAGGAATAGGGTAAAGATGGTGGAAGCAGGAGCGGTTCCAGTATTAATCGACATGCTACTCGATTATACCGAAAAGAGGGTCATAGAGATGGTGTTGATCCTGTTACAGCAGCTTTGTTTATGTGCGGATGGTCGTGCAGCATTACTTAAACATGGTGCGGGTTTAGCTGTTGTTTCGAAGAAGATCTTTCGTGTTTCGGCTGTGGCAAGCGAGAGGGCGGTTCGGATACTTCATTCGATTGCGAAGTTTTCGGGCAATGCGAGTGTGTTACAAGAGATGTTGCAGTTGGGAGTGGTGGGGAAGCTTTGCTTTCTGTTGCAAGTAGATTATTGTGGGAGCAAGACTAGTGAGAAAGCTAGGGAGATTTTGAAGATGCATTCTAGGGTTTGGAAGAGTTCTTCTTGTATACCATATAATTTGGTTTCTACTTATCCATCTTAGGAAATTAACATGCCTTAGTGTGTTCAATTGTACATTTATTTTTTTCTTTATTTGTGGTAAAGAGCCAGTTTTGCATCATATCAATTAAGGTTCAGTGATACTAATGTCTAATATATTGCTAGTTAGGAAGATTGTTGTTGGAATAAATTTTTATTTGCAATTAACCAAACAACAAGGAAATCAATATTGAAGAACAAACCAGTGATACTGTTCAAGAGCAAAATCACATAAAGATGATATAAATTTGAGAAGAAAATCGAAAAACTCAGTATCCATATCACTCTCTTAATTCTTCTTTTTCAAACTCTTCTCCTCTTAACGGTTTATGATAAATGAAAATCATAAAAAAATATGTATGTTGACAGAAAAGTAAACAATATAGTAATTGAATTTTCGCATTTAAAAAGCAGACATATAAACCACCAAGAACCCCAAATAAGTAAAATCGCATAACGAGGCTTGATTTTTTTTTTAACGGCCAACAAATTGGAATCACTCACGGAGCACTGGAGTATCATTGTGCCACCAGTGTTGCCACGCGATCATATTCCACCACCAAGTCACCAATTCAGGAGGAAACTACCCGGCACTATTAAAAAGTATAGTCGGTCCACAAAACAAGCAATCCAAAAATTACAAGAGTATGGTCACTACAACAATTTGGAGCAGTGGCGAAATCAAGTCGTCGCTAATACTAATGCGGATCGCCACTATTAATTCGTCACTATTGCTCCATGCATCGCCGCTATTGGTACCTCTACTATTAATCCCCAGCCATTTGATCACATATCTGGTCAACGGCTGAGATTAATTCTTGTACTCCTTGTCAGATCAACGCCTGTCATTGTTATTGGTATCACCACTATTGTCTATTGCCCAAATTTCTTGTTGTGGGTGCCAACTTTAAAGTAGCTGGTTACTAAAGGAGTCGGTTCTAATTTAGCCGACACAGAAAAGAAAAGGGGCTAAATATACACGCCGGGTAAAGAGGTCAGCTCTCTCTTAGCTGAGGCTAAATGGCCTTTTTTGTTTGTACCAGCTAACAGAGAGCCAGTGCTTTAAGCCATCGGCTAAAATAAATTCAGAATCTTTATTTTATAAACCTATTGAATTTTGTGGTGCCTAGATTTTGATCATTCAATTCAATTCATATTCACAATCACAAATATATTTAATTTCGTGGGATTGAATAGTACATGGCAGTTATGTAATTACTTTGAGTTTGAAAGTCTTTTTCGGATTTTGTATATTTCCATATCACTGTATCTGTCAAATGTCCTTTCTCTCTCATACTTTCTTTATGTCTTCTCTATTAATTCTCTCATGGAGAGGAAGAGAAAACAGAGAGACATCGGTGGAACCAGTTACTGCCGTCACTTGCCGTCGTCATTGTCATTGTCACACGTCGACATCAACGTCACCGTGACCACCATCAACGGGAGTAAAGGGAGAGAGGGGGTGGGGGAAAGAGAAAATGGAGAAGGAAATCGCCACCGTCGAAGCACAACCTCATCACCACCCAAGTGGATAGAGAAGCCAATGACAGCGTAACCGGTAACCACCGTCACACTGTTACCATAGATATAAAGAAAAGAAAGAGCGGGAAGATAGACATGGATGTCTTTAACTATAGAACCCTACCCGTCACTCAAAAAAGCACATGCAGTTGCAAATCATTGGTGAATATCATCACCGTCACAGATTTGCTTGAGTTAGACAAGGGTGTGGTCGTGTGGTAGGTGGTGACAGTGATGGTGGGTGTTAGCGGTGGGTTTGATTGAAGTCGAGAGAGAGAGAGAGAGAGAGAAAGCATATGTCGTGGTGTTGTATGGTAGCGGCGACATTGTGTGGTTTAAGTGGCGGTGGAAGGGTTTTTTGGTGTATTTGTGTGTGTGTGAAGAGGAACTGACGTAGGGTTTTCCGTTTTTGTTTTTGTTTTTTTTTTTGATAGTTCAAGATAGAAAACAACACTTGAATTTTCATAATATATTTACTTTGTAAATTTGGGTGAGGGAAGCTTTGAGAGGGAAAAACAAGAGTAGTAGTGTTTTCAGGAGTGAATTGATAGAGAGTGGAGGTGTGTTAGCTTGAAAATAGGATTGAGAGTGAAGGATTGGTGCTTCAAGGTAATGAATAATGATAAGGGTTCTAGGATTCATACATTATGTGACATCACATTTGGGGGTGTATGACATCACATTATTGGTATGTGGCAGCTTTCTGTTGATGTGTGATGTGGGCTAGGGTGTATGAATCCTAATTATAGGGTGTATGGTTAATGTCATAGAGAGTGAAGGAGTTAAAGACTTGCATTGGGAACATAAGGATATTTAATTTTTAAAAAGTAAAAATATTAAAAGGATGTGTGTATATACGAGATTTACGCTCTGTTCCAGAGTTTCATTTAACAGGAGAAGAAAAAGGAATTGGAAGGAATGAAGGAAAAAGTGTGTTCCAGAGTTTTTGTATAGAGAGAAAGGAAGGGAAGATAAGGGAAAATAGTGGGGGTTTTTAAGCATAAATCTTGTCTTTCCAATTTGGAAGGACCACGAGAAAAAGGAAGAAGAGGAAGATAAGGAGAGATTCTTTTTTCTCTTCCCCCATAAATGAAACTCTTGAACAGAGAGTTAGGATGAAGATGCTAAAGTTAATTTGTTTTTTTTAATTAATCAAGTTTTCCATGTGTGTAAATAGTCATTTTGGCAACCCTTGTAAAATTAAGATCTGTATAACACATAATATTAATAATGGTATAAAATTTAATCTTTGTTTGGTATATATTATTTCTTAGGATTTAATCTTTGTATGGCTAAAATTTTATAAGCATAATTTGAGAACCAAAAATACGTAGATATCATTTTGATCGTATTATGATTTTATCTTTTAGGTTTCTCTGTCGCATGCTATAAGGTGTGACAGTACTACACTTGTAAATACTCATCAAATGTTTTGTCACGTCCCCACATGCAACGCGCGGGTTCAATCCACTAGTTGGTTTTATATATGAGTGTTTATTAAACGGTAAACAATACCTATTTGTTGATTCTTTTTTTTTATTCCATGCTTATTTTCATTTATTAGTTATGCATTACATATTGAACTTACTCAAAACCTACACTCAAAAAGCGCGCTTAAATTAACATTTTGAATTTGACAATGCATTTTTCAATTTTTTAGTTGCATTTTTTCATTTATTTAGTTGCATTTGCTTGAGTATCCAATTTTTCAACATATTTAAGTGTTAAGTAGTGTGTTAGTTGTGTTTTAAGTTCAATGACTATAATACATTGTATTGTGTTTTAAATTCTTGTATTTGGTATTTTCTAGCTAAAACAACCCAAAACATGATGTCTATTACACCCTCAAATTCCACTTGCAGGGTTAAATCGTGAGGCGCGAGACATACCAGGATCTAAGTCAATGGTCACAACAAACGACAACTATATGAGAAAATAACGTAACCCAAACGATGCAGTTTTAAAACGTAGCGGTAGCCAAATTTAAGTCCACAACCAAAAGAAAAGATACTTAGTTCAAAACAGTGAATGTTTAACAAAGACATAAAGATAGTGATGGATGTCGTGTGACTTCGTGCATCCTAGCCATGTGCAGCTACCTTAGCGACATAAGAAAACATGCTAAAATGTGCCAACATGATATGCTGATGAGTTCACAGGTTTTTATAAAAATAGTTCCATAAGTATGAAAGATCATATTCGTTATTACTATGTTATATGAACGTTAGCTAGATGTTAAGTATGTTACTACTGCGATTGAAATCATTGCTCACTGTGTTGTTCCATAAATTTGTACCCTTCGGATTACCGTAATCCCCGGTAGGCCCTGTGTGTTTGAGACAATATGCACTCGTCCAACCTCCAGTTGACTCGGGTTGTGACACCCCAGGAAAATCCCATATCGGGGGTGGCCAGGAAAGGTCCTTGGTTCATATGTAATCCAATGCCTCTTAAATCACCAACGCGTTTGGGGCTTAATGTTAGTGGATGAGAGAAGATCTCAATAATTAAGCGTGCTCAGGTGGGAGCAGTATCAGGATGGGTGACCTCCTATGAAGCCTCCAGTGGGCAACCAAAAACAAATCCATGAGCTCTGGATGGGCAACCCATCAGGGCAAAGTGGACAATATTGGTAATGAGAGGGGCCGGATGTTGCAGATGGTATCAGAGCCACTCTTGTGCCGTTCGGGATGGTGGGTCAAACCTCATCAGGGTCTCAATTGAGGGGCGTTATACGCTTTGGGAAGCGTGGTAAACTAAACCCTCGTTATATCAGACCGTTCGCAATCCTAGAACGGATTGGACCGGTGGCATACAAACTTGACTTACCAGCTGAACTTAGTAGTGTGCATAATGTCTGCCATGCCTCTAATCTTAAGAAATGTCCAGATGATGAATCGCTCATTGTTCCTCTCGAAGAGATCAAGGTTGATGATTGTCTGCGCATCCTGGATGAACCGGTTGAAATTCTAGATTATGAGATTCGTAGCGTTTGTCGGAGTAAAATCTGCATCGTTAAAGTTCGATTGAACTACAACCGTGGACCGGAGTTCAAGTGGGAATACGACTCAAGTATCCTCACTTATTCCGGAAGCGAAAACCTACCACTGTTGAGGCAAACTGCATTTCGGGTCAAAATTCTTTTCAACAGGGGGATGATGTAGCAACCCGAAAATTTTCTTCCTTTCCCTTCGAGTTAGAACAATTTTTGGGACGAAAATTCTTTCAACAGGGGGGATGACATAACACCCGGCAAACTCAGGTTAATAAATTTTACCAAACATATAAGTCTACCTTAGCGAAACATTTAAAAAACGGACTTAACTGGGTTAGATGAGTCGGTTCGGTGATTCGGGGAATCATCGGGAGTTGGTCTTGCCACACACTAGTCAAGGTTTGGTGATTCAGAGGATCACCAGGTAAACACACATGCACGAATCTCATATCTTGTCCATTGGTGAAACAATAATACAATACGGGTAACTTATTGACAATTACGTGTTATATGATCATTGATAGTTTATGAATACATGTTTATGTGAATTAACATGATAAACTTGGAAGATCTCTTATTCTTATAAAACTTGGTAAGAATGAGCCACCGGGTCCCTCATTTGTGCTAACAAAGGTACGAATGAGAGACATAATCCCTCATTCGTGCCAATGAAGGTACGAATGAGAAAATTAGTAAGAATGAGAGAAATAATTTCTCATTCGTACCAATAAGGGTACGAATGAGAGACAAAATTTCCCATTCGTACCAATGAGGGTACGAATGAGAGGAATTCTTTCTCATTCATACCAATGAAGGTACGAATGAGAGCATACTATATAAGCATCTCTTTATCTCATTTTCATTATTTCACAACCCTAACTCGCCCCCAACAGCTCTCTCTCAAACCCTAACCTGTAGAAAGGAGTTTTTGCCCATATTTCTTGGATTCTAAAGCTAAAACAAGTTTTATATGAATATCAAGTGAAGATTTAAGGTGTGTTAATCATCTAAACCATTTTCAATATATTTTTTTACATTTTTGATAAACTCTAAGTGTCCAAATTTGATCTAAATAAGTTTTCTTAAATAAAATCCTTTCTAACATCATTCTAAACTAGATCTAAACCTAAATAATGGGTTTTCTTACAAAAACCCAAGTGTTGATGATGTTGGTAACTATATATTTTGTGTTGTAGAAATGATATATGAATGATGTTTAGATGATTTAAGATAATTTTGGAACATGATTTATTGATGTATGAATGATTATTTATGTTTTGTCGACTTTTACCCATTTTGGGGATTTATGTTGGAAACCTAGGGTTTGTAATGTAAATATGATGATGATAATATGGTTAGGGATTCATTAGGATTAGTGTTTTTGTGTTTAATAATATGAATGTGGTGTTATTTCAATACTTCTCATTTTGGGTGAATTTCTCATGCAATTGATGTGATATCTCCATAATTTGCTATTTTGGGTAAAGTTGTGATTTGGTATGTGAAATGGATGGATTGATGTATGAAATAGGTGTAGTAACATGTGGATAGGGTGAATAAGGTTGACTGCAGTGTTTGGTAGCATTTCGTGAAGTTTTCAATCAGATTTGAAGAGTTTTTGTTTGTCGAAATAGTCCATCAGCTGAATAGGATGAATGAACTCTCATTCTTACCCTCGAAGGTACGAATGAGAGGAAAGATTTCTCATTCGTGCTAATAAGGGTACGAATGAGAGGAAAGATTTCTCATTCGTGCTAATTAAGGTACGAATGAGAGGAAATATTTCCCATTCGTACCAACGTGCAAAATTGTGAAACTTTGATATAAACTAAGTGTTTTATGTGCGTTGCTTGTATGTAAACTATATATGCTTGATCAACTGATGTAATGGGTCACCAATGGGATGTCGAGTCTTGTGTGGTCGTGTGAAACATTCAAACACGTTTTCAAATGTATAAACTTAAGTCTTGGACATTAAGGGTTATTAGACAAACATATCATCGGTCAAACATTAATAGGCTATCTATGGTAGGTTTCCAATAGTTGGAATCACCAAACAAGCGTGGTTTATTATTATCTAGAAGACGCAACCTAAGGTGAGTGTCACAGCCCTACATTTTAGTGCTTTCATATTTGGGGGAGAAACATGTGGTACGAACTTTACGAACTTTTAGAACAACATATTATATTATATCACATGGGTACTAAATGACATTACATCAATTAAAGGCCTAACGTGTGAACCATTAATATGCGGATACATAGAGGAGAAAGTGTGAATATATCTATTGGGCCGGGCAAGCCCCAATCGGGTCGACCGGAGGTCGGACGTGTGCATATTTGTCCTATCTAACTTACAACACCGGTGATGTCCGCTGGCGGGTATTAAGGCATTTCTAACGTTCAGCAGTGGTTCATGACACTTTAGTATCATGTAACAATGTCTAGCTAACATCAGGTATAGATGTAAGGTTTGTTGGGTCTGGTTTTACAAACTTTACTTACTTTTGCAAACTTAAAACTCTGTGACTCACCGGCACTGTATGTGTTGACTAACATTGCATGTTTTTTCATGTCGCTAAGGTAGTTGCACTGGTTTAGGATGCACTAGAGTTCACAGCATCCGTCTATCTCATGCATCATTTAATAAACTTTCTTCAAACGTTTAAACTATTGTGTTTTAGTTTGTAAACTTGATAACTGCTTCTGCTTTTCTATGGTTGTCTAACTTTTAAAATGTTGGGTTTGGTTTTATTACGTTATTTTCATATCATATAGTTGTCGTTTATAGTGACCGTTGACTTGGATCCTGGTATGTCATGCGCCTTGCGGTAAAACCCCGCAAGTGGAAATTGTGGGTATCACACCGGTGGGGTTTGTCAGGCCCAATAGATCTATCCACATTTCCCCGCTATATACCCGTATTAGTGGCTTCCTTGGGATTTAGATGAGTCACATAGTAAAAAAATGATAACACTAGTAAAACATGATCTTTAAGTAACTAAAATGTGTAGCATGTTTCTCCCCCATGAGAAAATATGTAAACGTGGGGCTGTGAAACTCACCTTAGGTTGCGTTTATTCAAAAATAGATTAACCACGTGTGATGATAGTCCCTAATACCAACGACCTATCATAAAATGTTTATAAGTGTCCTGACTAATATCCCGTAGGTTAACTATTCCATGATTGTCCAGACCATGACTGTGTATGTTTGAAAACGTGTTTAAATGTTTGACACGACCACACAAGACAAGACCCGACATCCCATTGGTGACCCGATATACCCGTGTTAGTCAAATACAAGTAAAAAAGTAATAACATATTGATATAAGGTCATGTTGATACGCACCTTATACGAATAACAGTTCACAAATCCTAATATATAGTTCACATAATGCATATATAAAATTCCCAGACTTACTGAAATCCAAATGGGTCAAACATGCCAAGAGAAACACATATCTCTTCATGTTGTCCTACACCCAAACCTTTACTCATAATATCAGCAAGCTGTTTCTCAGTACTGATCTTAACAGTTTTGATACTTCATTTTGAGATTAATTCTCTCAAGAAAAATAAATCAACCTCAAAGTGTTTTGTTTTATCAAAGAAAACTGGATTTCCAGCTATTGAAATAGCAGCACTACTATCACAAAACAAATTCACTGGTAATTCAACCATAATTTGAAATTCTTTAAGAATATTTATTAACCACAAAACTTCACAGGCTGTAGTACACATAGCCCTATATTCAGCTTCAGCTGAAGTTCTAGCCACTGTAGACTACCTTTTGCTTTTCCAGGAAATCAAGTTTTTTCCAAGAAATATACAAAAGCCAGTCACACTTTTTCTAGTGTCAACACATTTTGCCCAATCAGAGTCTGAATAGGCAACAAGATTAAATGAAGAACTCTTTTGAACCAAACTCCTTTTCCAGGAGCCTTTTTCAAATACCTTAACAATCTCAGTGCAATCTTAAAATGACCTTTAGTAGGCTTGTGCATATGCTGGCTCAAATAATGAACATCATATGATATATCTGGCCTAGTGTGGGCCAAATATATAAGTTTACCTACTAACTGTTGATAACTAGTGATATTAGTTATCTCAGTAGCATTTTCAGCACATATGGTTGTTAAAGTATAATTTGGTTCAATAGGGTTATTAACTGGTTTGCAACCAAGCATGCCATACTCAGCTAATAACTCCATACAGTACTTTCTTTGGGAGAGACATATTGTATCCTTGTGAGATACAACTTCTATTCCCAAAAAATACTTAAGTTCTCCTAAATCCTTAATAAGAAATTTATCCCTTAAACAAGATTTTACCTTATCAATTTCATTGACACAATTACCCGTTAAGACTATGTCATCTACATACACAAGTAACATGACAGTAATTTCATTGTCAATCTTTATAAACAAAGAATAGTCACACTTACTCTATATAAAGCCTAAATCACATAGAACTCCAACAAGCTTCTCATTTCACATTCTAGGAGCTTGTTTGAGTCCATACAGAGATTTATTTAACTTACACACTTTAGTTTCATGATCAGAATAATATCCTTCAGGAAAACTCATATAAACATCTTCATACAAATCACCATATAAAAAAAGCATTATTTACATCTAATTGAAACAACTTCCAGTTATTCTGAACAGCAATAGACACAACACATTTGACAGTAACAAATTTTACAACTGGTGAAAAAGTTTCATCAAAGTCTATACCCTGCTTTTGGCTATACCCTTTAGCCACAAGCCTGGCTTTAAACCTATCTATTTCACCACTAGATTTATATTTTATCTTATAAATCCATTTACAGCCAACTAGACTCCTACCCTTAGGTAAATCTACAACTGTCCATGTGTTATTTCTGTTTAAAGCCTCAATTTCTTCATTCATGGCATTGACCCAATTAGGATCATTAGAAGCCTCACTAAAATTTCTAGGCTCAACACTTTTGTTAAGTATACTTGCAAACACCCTGTTTTCACATGATAAGTTTGCATAATTAACCACCTTTTCAACACCAAATTTGACCTTCCCTTCTACAATAAAATCATCTAGCTTCATAGGAAGAACAAAACTCCTAGTGCTTCTCGTTATGGTTTGAGTGCTTTGGTCATTGCCCTCAGAACCACTATTTTTATTTTCACTAGGTGTCACATGCCCAGCCCTGCCATCACCACTGACCTCATCATTTACCTGAGAATCTGATGATTCACTCAGGCTCTGATGATCAGTAGGAAGCTGCTGAGACCCATGTGTCTCTACCTCATTCTTACCTAAACCCCTTCCCTCATCATCGGGCAGTTCTTGTGAGGATGTTTCTGTTTCGTAGTTGTTAAAAAAATTTAATGGATCTAAATCTTGAAAAATATTATCATTAAATTTATCAAAAGCTGATTTATCTTTAAATGGAAAAATAGTTTCATAAAACTTTACATCTCTTGAATAAGAGATATTCTTAGTTTCTAAACTATAAACCTTATAACCCTTTTTCTCATTAGAGTAACCAATAAAAACACATTTTTCAGCTTTTTGATTCAATTTATCTGATTCATTCAAAATAGTTGCAAAACACAAACATCCAAACAACTTTAAATGACCTAGGAAGGGCTTTAAACCATAAATGAGTTCATAGGGTGTTCTTCCATTCAGCACAGATGAGGGAGTCCTATTTATAAGATAAGAGGCAGTCAAAACACATTCATTCCAAAATCTAACAGGAAGACCACTTTGGAAAAAGTAAAGATCTAGTAACATTTAACAAATGCCTATGTTTCCTCTCAACTATCCCATTCTGCTGTGGGGTATATGCACATGTAGTTTGATGAACTATACCTAATGATTTACAAAAATTAGTCATTTGGTTATTCACAAACTCGAACCCATTATCACTTCTAAAGCACTTAACAATTTTAGAAAAATGAGTTTTCAATATGTTAACCAAATCTTGAACATGACAGAAAACTTCACTTTTGTTTTTCATTAAGCAAACTCACACAGCTCTAGAATAGTCATCAACAATTGTGAGGAAATACTTAAACCCCTCCTTACTAGCAACTCTATAAGGCCTCCAAACATCAAGGTGAATCAACTCACCTAGGTTGGTGGTCTTATGGTCACTCAAAGGGAAGGGTTCCCTATGTTGCTTAGCCTTGTGACACACATCACAAGGTAAGTTTTCTTCTTTACTTAGTTTATAACCTATGACATCCTCAAGTTTTTGTAACACAATATCAGAGGGATGACCAAGTCTACCATGCCACAATTCATATTGTTTACTAGTGACACCTACCTTATTACACACAAAAGATCCACCACAGAAGTATAGACCCTCTAGTTGGTTACCGGTCACCAGGACTTTCTTGGTTGACAAGTCCTGAATGTAACAATTATTTTCATCAAAACCAACATACAAGTGATTATCCTTGACTAACTTATGCACAGATATGAGATTTACACAATAGTCAGGTACCACAAATACATCATGTAAAGTAACTTTATCATTTAATTTTAATAATCCAATTTTAGTAACTAATGCATTTGTACCATTAGGATGCTTCACTTGAATATTTAAATCAGACACATCAATGTAATCTGTTAAACTATGTTCACTAGTGACCATATGTTGATTAGCCCCCGAGTCTATAATCCAACCAATTTTTAGTTTATTATTCCCTACATTAAAGCAAAATATGGGTTTTGCACACACATTAGCACAAAAAGGAGAATATAAACTACCTGAAACATTATGACTTTGAGGAGGATCAATTGTCTTCTCTGAAATCAAGCTTAAAAGTTTAGACAACTGATCACTAGTCAAAGTAGAAATATGAATATCAGATTTTTCAGAACAAACATTATTAACAACAACCTTTTTTTCCCTGATTTCCTCTGGGCTTGGCCCAAAGAGGATACCCAATTCACTCAAAACATTTATCAATTGAATGTCCAACCTTGTTACAGTGTGTACATTTTAAACTAGGATTATAGTTCTTAGTTACTCTTTTTGAAAAATCAACAGTTTGATTTGAGTTAGAAACAAAACCTATTGTTTGACTCTTTTTAGACACATTGCTAGAGTTTCTATGGGATTCTTCCCTAGAAACAATGGCAAATGCCTCCTTAACAGTAGGCAATGTTTCTTTGATTAGTAAACTTGTCCTAACATTTTGGTACACACTGTCCAGACCCATCAGAAATTGCATAAGCTTGATCATACTACTAAAATTATTAAATTCCCTAGCAGCATTACAAGTACAAGCAGGTAACTGTAATATTTGATCTAATTGTTTCCACATAATATTCAGTTTATGGTAATATTCAGACACAAACAAACCATTTTGGTTAAAAGAATTATTTTTTTGATAAAGATCAAAAACTACTGACCCATCAACTTTATCATAAGTTTCTTTTAATTCTAACCAAACATCACCAGCCAATTTAGAGAACACATGCCCCATATACAAATCTTCACTAATAGAGTTCAAAATCCAAGTCAAGACTATAGAGTTACACCTATCCCATTGTCTAGCAAGAATAGGATTAGTTTTAGATTTTATACAAGATTTATCTATAAACCCCCATTTGTTTTTTACTTGAAGAGCTAAAGTTAAACTGTTTGCCCAAACATTATAGTTTTCAGACCCTTTTAGTTTTATCAAAGTAATAGTCAGATTGCTAGAATCAGAAGCATGCAAGTAAAGTGGGTTACTAACATCTAGCTTACTAACAGGTTAGGTCCACCAGGATTTGGTCCCCCTGGATTTGGTCCTCCACCTTGTGGTGGTTCCTGATCACCCATAATACTCTAATACAACAATCAATCAAACCCACAAAGCAATCAAGGACACTTACAAAACAACAAAACCAATTACAGAGAACCAAGAAACACACAAACTACACTTTAGCACACCAAATAAACACACACAATGGCGAAGCCTCGCTGGTGATCCAGATAGCCGGTTCCTCAAGGGTACCGACCCAGGTCCTCACGAGGGAGCCCCTAAAACCTCTAAACCAACCTTAAAGCTAAACAGGAAACTCAGTCCTGGCAAACGACTCCCTAGACAACAACTCTATAAAACAGAAATAAAAAGTATGGAACGATCTCACCAAGCAATATCCCAAGTTAGGGTTTCCAACAAACTTGTAGTGTCAACCTTCAAGGGTTGATCACTAGAGAGTAAAGAGTATTTGCACTCCCCAAGAACAAGATCCAAGCTAATCAGCTCCAACAGATCACAGTTCCAATCAACACAGCGGAATACCAAACATCAGATCCTCACAGGTCACAGATCTACCAGGAGATTCAAAGAATAATATCAAGATACCTCAATGGACTAACCTAGGGCTCTGATACCATGTCAAAACACATGATATCAAAACCAAAATACTTTTATTCAAGAACCCAACCCTTAGAAAATGTTTACACCCTGAATCAAAACAATAACAGAAACCCTAATTACAAAGATCGTCTAAAATACTTATCATTTATCTATAACAACTTCTCTAGATTGTAACTGGAAAGAATACATACAGATTCGAGATGAATCTGATGAACACCCTTACAAACCCTAGATAAAGACAGATGAACTGAGAGAATACAATAACGATCAAAAGACTAGCTAAACTCGTAAACAAGCAAGGCAGCTGCCTTTTATAGAGCTGATAGTTGGTTCGGGAAGAAACACACCCGAACCAACCACATCCGTTGGATGAGATATAGAAAACACACTTCTGATCAATCTTGGCCTTTGATTTATAACGACTGGATTGCCACATCAGCTTCGGAACCCCTTTGGACTCTGGGCCTCTCAAAGCAGACCATATCTCTCGATCTGGGCCTGGACATCTTGACTACTTGGACTCTTTCCTTGAATAAGCTTGATCAACTCAACCATAGCCCACTAAGCCTTTAATCCATCTGCCCCACCTGCATAGTCTTATGCAAAATATTCAAGACTTATGACAAAATAATAATTTTCTTTATTTATTTTCTGAATATTAAGATCATAATATGTATACATTTTAACAGTTAGTTACATCATCAATCAGTGTATGCCTTAAGATGTGTTTGAATATTTCCAAAGGAAGACATTCAATAAAGTTCAAAAAAAAAAAAAAGAAGAAGACATTCAATACAAAGAAACTATATGATGCCTAATGTCTTGTAAAATTATAAGGATTCACTCATCACATATGAATGAAGGCTTTGATATGGTGTAAACCCCAGTATAAACAAAGACAAAATCAAGTTGCAAGAGAATCAGGTTCACACATGTATTTCAAAGAGTACGAAATACAAGTTTATTAACTAGTTAGTTATAACCAATGTTTTGAAAACCGGACCGGACCGGCCGGACCGGCCTCCGGGACCCGGACCGGTCCGGTTCGGATGGTTGGACCGGTGGTACATCGAACCGGCTGAGAACCGGTGAACCGCCCGGTCGAACCGGAAAACCGGGAGGTTGGACCGGTTTTTGGTATTTTTTTTTATTTTTTTTTTTGTTTTTGGGCCGGTTCGTTGGACCGGTCGAACCGGTGAACCGGCCGGGGGTCCGGTTCGACGTCCGGTCCGGTTCTGAAAACCTTGGTTATAACTCCAAACTGTTTGGTATTGAATCCACAAAACTGGCCACATTCAATCGAATAATTTATTTGTATTTAGAATTTGATGTCCGCTCTTGATAATTGTAGTAGTACATTACCTAATTAGATTGAGAAAAACTATTTTTATATTATGATATACATGACTTTCCAGTTAAAGGGTACATGGAAGTGCAAGAGGAATAACTAATAAGTAAAATATTAGATTAAATCAATTAAAAAACTAATATAAGGGATAATGTTGTCACGTGCTTCATGCTACTTTATAACTTATAATGAAAACAAATCTAGAGACTAGAAACCAAAATAAAGAATTATGGTCGCAAATTTCCACTTACTAGTCACCTAATTGTTTGCATGCGTCTATTATTCTATTTGTAAATGTAGCCACATGAACCATGCAACTAAATAATCTATATTGATCGCTTTTTTAGTCTTCCACTTGTTATTTTTTTATTTCCCAAAAATTCACATAGATACTGGGTGTTCATCGAATCGAATAACGAATTTTCGAATTATTCGAATCGAATTTCTCGAATTTTTAATATTTTTACCTGAATTCGTATTCGATTCGTATTCGTTTAAACTTCAATTTATTCGATTCGTATTCGATTCGAATAAGAAACTCGAATTCGAATCGAATTCGAAAAATTCGACTTAGTTCAAATTCACCATTAATAATAAATTGTTTTAATTTTAGTTTTAAAACTAATACAAACTCATTATTTTTAACATATAAAATACAAATCTACAAAATTGATAAACAACAATATGTCAAATATGGGAATAGTAAAAATAGTAGAGAGTATAGTTTGTTAGAGTTTTGTGATGTATATGGTAAAAATGTAAAATATGGTTATGGTAAAAGTTGTAGAGACTATGGGTTCTTAAAGTTTGACCAAAATTTAAAAGTTCTATTTTTCAATCTGTATATTTATGTATATAACAATGTGTATGTGTTGTATATATATTTAAAAAAATATACATGTACAGTTTTTATTCGAATTTCGAATCGAATCGAATTTAAAATCATAAATTCGTATTCGATTTACTGGACTCGAATTCGAATTGAATCGAATTCGAATTATTAATAATCGAATCGAATTCTTGGTAATCGAATCGAACTAAATCGAATTTCGAATTTTTCGAATCCGAATCGAATTCTGAACACCCCATACTTACAAGGTTTTCTATAGCAGCCTTACATGCCATGAAAAAAAAAAAAAATACTGAAAGTGAAACCATTAACCAGAACTAGTCATTTTAAAGCAAACAACTAAGACAGAAAGTAACATCACATAAACCAAATTAACAAGCCTTTGATCGATGATGTTGAGTACCCCAATTAGTAAAGCCTTATAACTCTTAGAGAGCAAGTCCTAGGTTCAAACCAAGCTAGGAAATTACTGGGGTACCCCTGTACGTTAGTGGGATTTTAGGATTCTGGTTTTGTGGCAGGACAGGATCGAGAGCAAAAAAGTGGATAAACAAGAAGCAGCTTGTCTAGAGAACCAACATGTGTTCGTGCCCTTCGCTTTTGATACCTTTGGGGCACTGGCCCCCAAGCAATCAAGCTCCTCGACTGCGTGAAGAAAGTTGTGCAAAGTAACTATCCGTCTGTTAAGGGCCAATGTTTTATTTTCATTAGAGTATGCTTTGCAATCTAAAAATCGGTAGCGGCACAGCTTGTGGCCTGTTTACCCTGCAAGTCACTTATCGGATGTTTGTTGAATTATGATATATAAAACGATTGTGTATTTTGTGTATAATATAATAGGGGGTAACATTAGACCATCAAAAACCACGAGCCATTGATCCCAAACAATTACTCTTACACAATGGGTACACACCACGATATTTTCTTACTTTCACACTTGAGGTGGAAAATGAACAAACAAAATCAGTTAACGATGAACCCACAATCAGTAAACGTTGACCCCACAATTTTTGGAATGTTATTGTATATTTTGAATTTTGTAGAGAAACAAAGTTCCAATCATTTGGATGTAATATACGTAGGAGTGGGTTTTTACCTTTTTATACAAAGTGTTATGTGAAGTGTACTAACCGATTAGAATGTGACGCATTTCTTGAAGCATGGGTATATGAGTCAATAAAGTTTCCTGCCACTAATACGTACACACTATTAAACAATTACAAACAAAATAAGACGCAATTTCGTAAGGCACCAAGTATAAGGAACAATATTACGCAACATATCTAAATCATCGTGGAATGCATAAAATTAATTGCGCGACCTATGTAGAAATTACTTGGAGTATAATTACTTACGCATGGTATCGCATAATACATCAGGGGTATAATTTTGTTTTATAAAAACTTATATACCATTATAAAAAAAATACTCAATTTAAAGGTAATTAAAATCTTCACTTATAATTTAATAAAAAGCAATAGAATATGTAAATATTATTTGAATTTAAAAGAAGTCAGAAGTAGATTATTTTTAAATGGCTTACACACGCATCTAGTAGACTTATCCATAAATCCATAGTGATGTTTAATAGTTTAATCTTGTAAATGCAAGTTTGGTAACTAGAAGGACTTAGTTGTCATTCTTGTATTCTAGGTTTTGAGATAGTTTCCTAAATGAAGTCTAATGTTTCCATAATTAGTGTTTTAGAGGTTATTAGCAAGGTTTTCAGAACCGGACCGGACGTCGAACCGGACCCCCGGCCGGTTCACCGGTCCGACCGGTTCGACCGGTCCAACGAACCGGCCCAAAAACAAAAAAAATAAAAAAAAATACCAAAAACCGGTCCAACCTCCCGGTTTTCCGGTTCGACCGGGCGGTTCACCGGTTCTCAGCCGGTTCGATGTACCACCGGTCCAACCATCCGAACCGGACCGGTCCGGGTCCCGGAGGCCGGTCCGGCCGGTCCGACCGGCCGGTCCGGTCCGACCGGCCGGTCCGGTCCGGTTTTCAAAACATTGGTTATTAGTGATCCTAAAGTGACAAGGATCTTAGGCTTATAAAAGAAGCAAGAATTGTAAGTCTAAATTATTAATTAATAATAAAAACGTTTGGCTTCAAACATTGTTCTTTTGATACCGATTTCTAACAAATTGGTATCAGAGCTTTTGGGTTTTAGGGGGGATCGAAGGGTACAACAGAGTTTGAATATCCGGGAGCCTCAAAGACATAAAGCGATGCTGTCTTGAGGAAGCGACGGGTAAAGAAGAATTGTTTCGTTCGAAGTCAAGGAAGGAAGGCAGCAGAGTTCAGAGATCGGTGCAGCAAAGGAAGGAAACTTTGGTCCGTTATCTGTGACAGCAACGAATCAACAATGGGAGACAATCAAACTCGTACAATCGTCCCTGTGAAGGATCACAACACCCCCACGCTACAGGTACCGATCTTGACAGCCACAAACTATACAGTTTGGGCGATGAAGATGAAGATAATCCTGAACGTAAACAGCGTATGGGAGATGGTGGAACCCAGGACTAGTGACGACTCAAGGAAAAACCATATAGCGATAGCACTCTTGTTCCAAGCTATTCCCGAGGAACTCGTACTTCAAATTGGTAATCTTGACACCGCAAAAGAGATGTGGGAAGCAGTGAAGGTCCGTTACCAAGGAGCCGAGAGGGTAAAGGAAGCTCGACTTCAAACGCTTATGTCCGAGTTCGAGGGACTGAAGATGAAGGACAACAGCAATGTCGATGAGTTCTCAAGCAAATTAGCAAGCATAGCTTCAAGATCTGCATCACTTGGTGAAAAGATTGATGAACCGAAGCTTGTCAAGAAATTTCTCAATGGCTTGCCTAAACGATTCATCCACATGGTTGCATCGTTGGAACAAGTCATTGATTTAAAAACAATTGCTTTTGATGATGTTGTAGGTCGCCTTAAGGCTTATGAAGAAAGAATAGGCGTTGAAGAAAACTCATCAAGAAACGACCAACTGTTACTAACGTACGAAGAGTGGGAAGCTAAGAAGAGAAAAGGAGGAACAAGTCGCACTCGTAATAACTCGGCTGACCCAAAGTCCAAAGGAGCGGATAAAGGTCGCGGTAAGACTACTAAGAAAGGAAAGGAAACATCCAAGAAGCCATACAAGGACCGGTCGAAGTTGAAGTGTTTTCGGTGTGATGAATTAGGACACTTCTCGAGTGATTGCCCTACAAGATCAAAGCAAGAAGAAAGCAACTTAACTGTTGACGAAGAACCAGTTCTATATATGACTACATTGGAGAATTTAGTCTTTCTTAATGAGGATCGTGTAGATCTAGCGAATTATGATAGATGTTCCCGTCAAAACAATACTTGGTTTTGTGATAACGGGGCAAGTAATCATATGACCGGGAACGAAGGATGGTTCTCAAGGCTAGATAAACGTATCAAAGGACAAGTTCGGTTTGGAGATGGATCATGTGTCGATATAAAAGGGCAAGGCACTATTATTCTTGAAGGGAAGACAGGTAAAAGGTGAGTCTTGGAAGATGTTTATTTTATCCCGTCACTTACAAACAATATAATAAGTGTGGGACAAATGGATGAGTCCGGACACAAGGTGGTAATCGAAAAAGGCGTGTTGAGGATGTATGAACCCAACGTTTCAATACTCATGAGAGTGCCGAGATCGAGTAACCGAGTTTATAAGATAAACTTAAATATTGTATCACCGATTTGTTTGCAGGTAAATCTTCAAGATGATAATTGGCTTTGGCATGCTCGTCTTGGGCATTTAAACTTCGAGGCTATGAAGTTACTGACAAAGGAAGCTACGGGTCTTCCACGATTAACAAACTCGAAGGAAATTTGTGATGCTTGTGTTGTAGGGAAACAAATAAGGGGAGCCTTCGCAAAACAGGTTACATATCGAGCAGAAAAACCACTCGAATTGTTGTATGCAGACCTATGCGGTCCGATAACGCCACAAACACAAGTTGGCAATAAATATATTCTATTGATAGTAGATGATTTTAGCCGCTTCATGTGGTCGTTTCTGCTTAAAACAAAGGATCAAGTGGCTGAATTGTTTCAAGAGTTCGTTAAAAAGGAGGAGAATAAACTCGGAGCCAAGGTCAAGAGCCTTCGAACGGACATTGGAGGAGCGTTTACGTCACATGCTCTAGGAAGATTCTGCAAAGAAAAGGGAATCACTCGACAGTTTACCGCACCCTATACCCCTCAACAAAATGGGGTTGTGGAACGTCGAAACCGAACAATTATCGATACAACAAGAAGTATTCTGAAAGCAATGAACGTACCTCAAGTCTTATTGGGGGAAGCTGTAATGCACTCAGTGTATCTGTTAAATCGCTCTCCAACAAAAGCTCTAAATGGGTCAACTCCGTTCCGTAAAATCAAAGGAAGAAAACCGGACTTATCAAAGCTAAGAGTGCTCGGTAGTGTTGGTTTCATCAAAATCCTTACACCCGGGCAGAATAAACTTGCTGATAGAGGTACCCTCATGATGTATTTCGGATCTCAACCGGAATCGGGTTTGAACACCCACCGGATGTTTGATCCGATTAAAGGGAAAATCCATGTTGTTAGAGATGGAGATGTAAAGTTCAAGGAAACTGAGGAGTATGACTGGATTGATTCAAAAAGCAGTGTTGGGTCTGCTGACCTGGAGAAGAACATATGATTGAAAAGCCAAAATATTCTATCTTTTGATCCTTGAATAAAAACAGTTGTTATAAAGAAGCTTTCCCCAAAAGACTGTTGACCCTAACAACTGCTGCTTCAAACAACTGATAAAGACAACTGTTGTTGCTGTAAAGTCTGCTGAACAAACGTCTGATGAATAAAGGTCTGATGAGGAAACAACTGCTGAGCAAGTACAGAAGAATAAAGGTCTGTTGAACCAACAGCACTTTGGTTCAACAGATGATAGAGACCATCAGAGTTTTACTTTACAATGTTTTGTATATCAGAGTTTTCAATGTAACAGTAGTTATGTTTAGCAGATGTTAGAAGTTGTTAGTCAGTTAGAGGTCGCTGTCTTAGGTGACGTCAGCACTGATCATCAGAGGTTTAGTGTTAGTCTATAAATAGAACAGTGGATGTACTGTTCTATTTATCACTCGTCATTCTCTAAGACAAACATTCTCTGAGTGATCAGGCTGAGGGGGAGTTTACTTGTACAATTGTAATCTTTCAATTAATGAAAGCATTCGATTAAAAACAATTATTCTCCATGTTTTGATTTATAGTTTATTCCGCTGCACTTTCCATTAAATTTCACTTCATTCATTTCATAATTATCTAAACAATCAAAACAATCAGAACTCAGATCCTAACAGTTGGTATCAGAGCTTGGTTAATTAAATTCGATCTAACCAATCAATTTAATACAAACAGATCAGCTCACAATTATTGATATCGTTTGTTTGTCGGATTTAAAACAGAGTAATAGTTTATTTTTGTTTCAACAGTTAGTAAACAGACTTTGTTTTTGAAAAATCAAGAGAATGACTTCACTCAATCAAGATCCACACAACACTGGCACTAGTAACAAGCCTCCGATGCTTGTCAGGTCAGAATACAACATCTGGCAGCGTCGGGAGGCTCATGTGTTAGCACAACAGAACACAGGGTGCTGGAAATCGGTAGTATTTGGACCACATGTTCCAATGGTACCGAGTGCCGAGGATCTAAAGATCCAAGTACCAAAGAGTGTTGAGAACTACTCAGAGCAAGATTTTCAAAAAGTCGAGCTAGATGCCAAGGCTTTCAACATAGTAGCCATGGCACTGCCGAATGATATCTATGCCGGACTCTTGCACTGCAATAGTGCTAAAGAACTGTGGGATGCTCTTAAAGAGCAGTTCGGGGGAACTGAAGATGTGATTGAAAACAGCCGTGAAATACTTAACCAACAATATGAAACGTTTAGTCACATAAAAGGGGAGTCGTTAACACAACAGTTTGAAAGGTTTAATTGTCTGATTAGTGAACTAAAACTGGTTGGTCTAATTTTTCCTAATTCAACACTGAATCATAGGTTTCTTAGATCACTTCAGGACAAATGGGACACTATAGCTATAGTCATGAGAAACTCTATCGGATTCAAAGACCTGGCCCTGACCCAGCTTCATGGTAAGCTCTTGACTTATGAAAGGGAGCTTAACCAGAGAAAGAAGCTCCAAGACTCTGGAAAAGTGTCAGATGATTATGTATTTGGGAATACTGCACTTTTGGGCCAAGAGGAAGGTTCTGGAAGTAGTAAGGATCAGAGTTATGATCATTACATTGACATAACCATTGGTTTTAACAATGATCCTTACTCATCACCCAACTATGCTTTTGCAGCTAGTGGTGATATCCAGGCTTCTGATAATTCGTCTTTTGTGTACAATGACCTTCAATATATTGACCCTTTGGACTTAGAAGAAATGGACATCTTGCATCAGGTTGCCCTGCTCAGTATTAGAACCAATAACTTCTATAAGAAAACTGGAAGAAGGTACCCAGGTTTACATGGTGGGTCAAAGGTGGGGTTGGATAAATCAAAGATAAAGTGTTACAAGTGTCATAGAATGGGTCACTTTGCTAGGGAATGTAGGAGTCAAAATGGTACACCTATGATCACCTATCCAAACCAAAGGCCTTAGACCAACACTTATCAAACCATCCCTGTACCAAATGTGCAAAACACTGCTCACTTTGCACAAACCCAAACCACTGTTCCTTTGCACTATGTTCAAACCACTGTTCCTCAGTATCACTATGTCCAAACACCTGTTACTCAGGCACAAGTGCCAATGACTGCTGCTCCACCCTCTGCTCCAGCAGAGACCAGTCAACCAGGTCAACAGAGTTTCTTTACTCAAGGCTTTGTTGATTGGAGCAGTCTACCAGATGAGATAACAGATGACAACATTGCTTTAGTTGCCAATTCTGAAAATAACTTTTGTTTTATGGCACTAGAAACAATTGTTGAAGAGACTGATTCTGAGGGTGTGGTGTCTTTGTTTGAAAATGTGACTAATGGTGTTGTTGATGAAGTTGTTTCAGCTGAAGAATCTGAAGTGGAGGTTGTGAATCTCTCAGACCCCTGGGGTAGTGATGATTGTGATTGCCAGTGTAATTGTGCCTTGATGGCTGCTGCTAAGGTATCTCCTCAAATCTTAAATGACTTATGCTCAGACAAATGTATTGTGGCATTTGCTAAGATAAAAGAGGTGAATGAAAACTTTAGAAAGAAAATTTTGGAAGATGAAATTCAGTTTGAAAAACTCACTAAAGAGTTAAAATCAAAAATAACTGAAAAAGAATCTGAAATCAGTAGTTTAAAACATGAAGCAAGCATAACCAGAGTCCAGCTTCAGACTATGATAACAAAATATCATAGTTGTAAAAAGGAGCTTGAGTCCACCCAAGTTGAATGTAGGAAATGGGTGGAATCATCAAAAGGTTTTGAGATGTGTCAACTAACAATCTAAAAGTCATGAGAAATTTGGGTTTGATTTTCAAGAAACCACTGCTCAGAGTTCACAAACCACTGACAAAAAGGAACCACAGTTGGTTGAAGTCATCCCCACAAATTAAAAAGGTCAAGAAATCAAGGTTACTGAACCCAATGACAAGAAAATCATTCTTGAAAAGTTGGAAGGTACACCCTCATTTGATGAAATTGAGAAATATCAATTCAAACCAACCTGGTCAGATGAGTGTGAAGTCCTTGAGAATTTTAAACCAATGACCTTCAAAACCCCTGATGGTAAATTGGCACCACAGGCAAAAGTCATCCCCTTAAGAGATCTTCCAACAGATGATCAAACATCTGTTGAAAAGAAGAAAGAAAAGGGGAAAGCCAAAAACAACTTGTTTTGTGATTTTTGTGAAAAGAAGAACGATGTCACCAAAAACTGTTTTCTTCTAAAAGCATATGATATCAACAAAGCAACAAGTTTAAATGATTCTAAAACAAATGAATGTTCAATTTGTAAGAAAAAGAATAACAAAACAAAAGAGTGCCTGTATCTTAAAAATTTTGATGAAAAGATAAAAGAGTACAAGGCTAAAACTCTTGAAAGTCAAGTGGTGAGTACTTCAAAAGGAAAACCCAAACAGACTTTTGAACCAGTCCAAACAGCTGTTACCAAAGGTCTGAACAAAAACTCTGCTCCCAGAGATGTTCAGGTAATAGATGTTCCACCAGCCAACAGACTACCAAGAGGTTATGGACAACCCACTTGTCATTGTCTGCCACATGTCTATGAAGAGCCCAAAAGGCCTTCAAAACCAAAAGTGAACAGACATCCTCATGGTTTTCAGCATCTGACAGGAAATGATCAAACATCTGTTGGACCAAGTGTTGACATTCAAGCAGCACTGGCAAATGGTCAATTACAGCTGTTGAACCTAGTCCAAAAGCTAGTTCAAACCACTGATCATTCTCCTCAACTTAAGGCTGAGACATCTAAGAACCCATCCAAAGCCAAATTGGCTTTGGACACTCACCAAAACTAAAATCTTTACTGATGTGCAGGGAGCTTCTGCTTGCTTAGATAGTTTATGGTATGTAGATAGTGGAGGCTCCAGGCACATGACAGGATGTAGAGCCCTTCTTTTGGACTTTCTTGCACATGGAGGGGGTGATATATCCTTTGGTAATGATTCTAAAGGTAAAGTGTTGGGTTCTGGAACTGTCAAAGCAGGGAGGCTTAAGTTTGAAAATGTTAATCTAATAGACAATCTAAAATTTAATTTACTTAGTGTGTCTCAAATGAGTGACAAAGGATATAGGTCATTCTTCACTAAGCAAACATGTAAGATTGTTGGCCCAGAGGCTGTTGAAAAGATTAACACCATCATTGCTGAGAGTAAAGCACAACTTGTTACTCATAGAAGTGGCAATGTGTATGTAGTTGATATGTTGAAGGATAATCCTATGGCAAATGTCTGTCTGTTCTCTGCTGCCTCAACCAAAGAGACAGAATTGTGGCATAGGAGGCTTGGTCACACCAACCTTCAAACTATCAACTCTCTCTCCAAACAAAACCTTGTCAGAGGTTTGCCATCAAAAGAATTCAAATGTGATGAGCATTGTGTTTCCTGTCTAAAAGGTAAACAACATAAAAGCTCTTACAAATCAATTGATGAGTCCAAAACTAGTCAGTGTTTACAATTGTTGCACATGGACTTGTTTGGCCCAGTTAAAATCATGAGTCTATGAAGAAAGAGATTTTGTCTTGTCATAGTTGATGATTTTTCTAGGTTTACATGGACTTACTTTTTACACTCTAAGGATGAGACTGCAGGTATTTTGAAGGACTTGGTCACCAAAGTTGAAAAACAATATGACTTGCTAGTAAAAGTCTTTAGAAGTGACAATGGAACAGAGTTTAAGAATAAGGAGTTGGATGATTTCTGTGTGTCAAAAGGGATTGTAAGGCATTACAGTATCACAAGAACACCAGAGCAAAATGGGGTGGTTGAGAGAAACAACAGAACTCTCATTGAAGCTGCAAGAACAATGCTAGCAGATTCTGGTTTGCCACTGTCCTTTTGGGCAGAAGCTGTAAACACTGCTTGCTATGTTCAAAACAGAGTTTTAATCAACCCAAGACATCAAAAGACTGCTTATGAAATTTTGTTCAAAATCAAACCACTGATATCATTTTTCAAAATCTTTGGCTGCCCATGTTTCATTTTAAATCTTAAAGATTCCATTTCAAAATTTGCAGCCAAAGTAGATTGTGGATATTTTCTGGGGTATTCTTCTACTGCTAAGGCCTATAAAGTGTTTAACACAAGGACCAAAACAATAGAAGAAACTCTGAATGTGAAGTTCAATGAACTTTCATCTTTAAAAATCCCAGCAAATCCTGCTGAGTTATTTGATTTGGATAAATTCAAATTTGAAGATATTACTGTCAAAACTAACAGTGCAGGTACTCCACAGTCTCCACAACAAGATTACAGAATTGATGTTGTGATTCCAGATCACTACAAAGTCTATCCTGTATCAGAGGAAGCAGTAGTTCAAAACAACTGTCAAAACTCTGTCACAGCTGAGTCAGCCACTGTTGGCCAGTCTTATCCCCAAACCACTGATTCACCCATCCAATCCATTGCTCAATCATCTGTTGACAAAAGTCAATCATCTGTTTACCATAGTCAAACATCTGTTGATAAAAGTCAGTCCAATTTCACACCACTTGGACCCATTCCTCCACCTCCATTCCAAACATCTGTTGACACTACAAAAGTGAAAAATGTCAACAGAGTCTCCAAACCTCTGTTCCTCACCTGAAAATGCTATCATACCATATCACGGAGATCTAATCTACCTAAGAGCTCATCCACCAGATCAAATCATTGGCAACATCAGAGAAGGTGTGCTCACAAGGAGCCAATCTTCAAATATCTGTCTTTTTGCAGGCTTTCTATCCCTCACACAACCTGTCAAGTACCAAGAGGCACTGAAAGACAACAGTTGGGTGGAAGCCATGCAAGAAGAGCTCCTTCAGTTCAAAAGACAACAAGTATGGGAACTTGTACCACTGCCTAAGGATGTTTGTCCAATTGGCACAAAGTGGGTCTTCAAAAACAAAACTGATGAAAGGGGTATAGTTGTCAAGAACAAGGCCGGGTTAGTGGTTCAAGGCTTCAGACAAGAAGAAGGAATAGACTATGATGAAACCTTTGCCCCTGTAGCAAGGTTAGAAGCTATCAGACTGTTCCTAGCCTTTGCTGTCAGCCACAACATCAAGGTGTATCAGATGGACATCAAATGTGCCTTCCTATATGGCAAAATTCAGGAGGAAGTCTATGTATGTCAATCACCTGGTTTTGAAGACACATTCCATCCTGATCATGTCTACAAGCTTAATAAAGCTTTATATGGACTGAAACAAGCACCAAGAGCCTGGTATGAAACTCTCTCCACTTTTCTCTTATCCATTGGGTTCACAAGAGGTAAAATTGATAAAACCTTATTATTAAAATGGAAAGGAAAAGATCTAATGATTGTTCAAATATATGTGGATGATATCATTTTTGGATCCACATGTAATAAAATGTGTGAGGAGTTTAGGGAACTCATGACAGCAGAGTTTGAAATGAGTGCTATGGGTGAACTTCAGTGCTTTCTTGGTCTCCAAGTGAAGCAGCTGCAAAATGGCACATTCATTCATCAAAACAAATATGTGAAAAACTTGTTAACAAAATTTGAGATGAATGATTGTAAGCCATGTAGTACACCCATGAGCACAGTTAAGCCACTCACTGATGATAACAAGGATGAACTGGTTGATCAAATACACTACAGATGCATGATTGGGTCTTTATTGTACCTAACAACATCCAGGCCAGACATTATGTTTGCAACCTGTGTTTGTGCAAGATCCCAGGCTTCACCTAGAAAGTCAAACCTTATTGCTGTGAAAAGGATATTCAGATACCTAAAAGGAGCTCCCACACTTGGTATCTGGTATCCTGCTAATGGAAACATTGAGCTTTCAGGTTATTCAGACGGTGATTTTGCTGGCTGCCACACAAGAAGGAAGTCCACATCTAGAGGGTGCCAGTTTCTAGGGAATGCCTTAGTCTCCTGGCAAAGCAAAAAGCAAGCAGCTGTTTCAACTTCAACAGCTGAGGCTGAGTACATTGCTGCTGCAAGCTGTACAGCCCAACTCATGTGGCTTCAAAATCAACTACTGGATTTTGGGATAACTGCACTAAGGACTCCACTCATGTTGGATAGCCAAGCTGCTGAAAATATCATCAAGAATCCAGTCTCTCATTCAACCACCAAGCACATAGATATCAAACATCATTTTGTCAGAGATAGCTATGAAAAAGGTTTGATTACTCTGCACCATGTTCCAACAGAGGATCGGTTGGCAGATGTGTTGACAAAAGCTTTAGACACAGCTACCTTCACAAATCTGATTTCTCGAATTGGTATGTTAAACATGGATTAAAACAACAAAAATGTTTTCAATAAAAACATTAAAATGTTTTCAGAAAATCAAACTTGCTTAAAATAACCACTGTTGGTTGAAAAATCTGTTTCAAACATCTGATCAGATAAAACAACTGTTATTCCATCAGTCTTTTGGTTAAACAACAGAGGTTGGCAACAGATGTTTACCAATACAGCTGTATGCCACCAGATGTTTAAACCATCAGATGTTTGCCACGTCTGCTCTCAAAAGCAGAGTTTGCCACATCAGCGGTTTCACCAGAGGCTATAAAACCCTGTTTTTCCCCCAACAGCAGTTTTACTGTCTCATTGTATTCAAAATACTAAAACCGCCTTTGTCTTCCTCAAAACCCTTCATCAAAGTTCAATACTTTCAAACTCGAAATCCATTACAATGGATCTTCAAACAAAAGCCACCCACAATTTCCTTCCATATCTGGTTAAAACAGAGGATAACGTACCATTCCATTCAACCATTGACATCATAACCAATTCTAAATACAAAAACATCCTCACTGCTGATGCTCCCATCCACTTAGAAACACTCCAAGAATTTTGGGCTAATGCTGAAGTCTTGTTCCAAGACAAAAAGCCTACTTCCATAATTTCAAAAATTGGAGCCACCAGCATCGCTATTACACCTGAACTCATATCCACAACCTTCTCACTTAATGATCTGTCAGGTATGGAATCTTTTCCTAAAACAGAGCTTCACACAGAGTTTCAGGAAAGAGGGTATGATGCTCCGATGACTGGATCAACATTATACAAAAAGTTTTTTCCTCCAGTCATGAAATTTTTCTTCCATACTCTCCTTCTCTGTGCCTCGGCTAAGACCACATCCTTTAATGAAATCCCATTAAGGATTCAATACTTCGGGTATGCTATGTTGTCAGATTCTGACTTCAATCTTTCCCAGGGATTGTTTGTGTACTTGGTTTCAAATGTGAAAGCCATAAAATCTGGCTCAAACAATGCTTTTCTACTCTACCCAAGAATCTTAAGTGTAATTCTTCAAAAGATTTTACCAGAAAATGATTTCCAAAAGGGAGAGTCTTTTAAAATGAAAAGTTTAACTGATGAAACTTTCACAAGAATGCTGGGTTCTTCAACCCAAGAAAAAGTGCCAAAAGTTTCAAAAACACAAACAAAGAGGACAAAAGCAACAACTGTTGTTCAAACCTCTGTTGTTGAGCCTACTGCTCCTGGTGATCATGGCACTTCATCCAGTGCTGTGAAACCCACACCAGCCACCAAAAGAAAACGTCCATCCTCAAAAACCACCTCCACACCCAAAAAGGGACTTCTGGAAGATGAGATACCAGAATCTAACCCTGTTACATCACTAAAGCAACCTGAAACCACTGTTGTTACTTCCTCACAACAGTTGGAGATATCTCAACCCAAGCAAACTCCTCAAGAATCCTCACAAAAGGATCTTGTTGTAAGCCAAAGGGAACCCCATACTGAGGCATATGAGTCACTTGACCATATGTTTACAAGTCCATCTCCCAGGGCTAACTCTCTTCTTACTCCACCCACATCACCACCACAAATTCCACAAACCATGCAACCTCTGTTTGAGGCAATTGACAAAACTCAGGATAATCCCAGTTCCTCTCCTTCACCTGTCACAGAGAGTATACCTCCACAAGTGACTGGGCCTGAGAAAAGTCAATCTGTCAACCAACAAACAGAAGAGGAGGTGACACTCCCAGAGTTCAATGTAACTCTTGGTGAGTTTTCAAGAGAAGCAGCCACTACTGATGTAGAGACCATTGTCTCACAACAGGACAGTGGTTACATAGCTAAGACTTCCTTGAAGGCAACAACTGATGAGGCCACCATTGTGTCCCCCAAATCAGTTGGAAGTCCCCAGAACCAAGACCAAGGGACAGTTGGTTCTCATTCCATGGACTCACCTCCTAGGACTGAACCAGTTAAAACTACCACTGGTGGGAATTCAGATGATCCTATTAACTTAGGTGATGGATTAAAACTACAAGAATTGATGGATAGAGTTCAAACCATTGAAACCTCTGTTGCTGACATCAAAACTGATGTCAAGACAATATTGGAAACCTTGGCTAACTTTACAAAGAGTTAACCATCCACTGCTGATGTTGCTAATGAGCTATGGAAATCTGTTTCCCCCATCATCATAGCTCACAGAAAATGTAACAACCCGACCAGGTGGGGCCTGGACGAAACGACAGATTGGTAACAGACTTGCACAACGGAAGCAACGTCGATTAATATTTAATATTTGTACAAGTTTTAGTCGCAAAATAATACAAATACAATCTAAAATATAACTAAATCTAATGCGACGACGAAGCGCGGCGGTCGTCGAAGCAGTGTAGTCCCTTAGTCGATCCAATCTCTATCATGTGTATCTCTAATCCACACAAGCAAGCATATACCTTATCTTCATGATTCTCCAAATGCAGTACCTGAACACATGCTTAAAAGAGTTTGGGTCAGCAATTAAGCTGGTGAGTCCGTGTAAGTTATTAAGTAAAAACAGTTTAACAGTTCGGAAACAAGTTTGCACAGTTCTAAACATGGTGATGTACAAGTATCACACCTCAATCCTAACATGGAATCCATCTACTCCCATTATGGATTCCCTACGGCATAATATATGCCGCAACGGTCCGCAGACCTCAGTGGAGGGTTTTCCGGGCTTCCGGATCCACTGTGCGTGGGGGATTCCCCAAGTAGTACTACCCATACATTAAGTGGCCCAACTCCCTTGGGTTAATGAGTGTGAATCTGGTTTCGGGAGCACCTTGTCACATCAAATAAGTTTACACACACAAGCACATGTTCACCCCAAAACAGTAAAACAGAAAAAGGGGATTGGTACACGGAACTCACCTGGATGCGTAGTCTAAAATAGGGTGCTTGGTATCGCGCTCCGATATTCTCTTAGTTAGGCCCTATGTTGACACACATTATTAGCGTTTAGTTTATTAATTAATGGTTACGCCTGGGGACGAGCTCGACTGTATGGTTTCTATATTGTACCTTTAGTGTTATAAAGATAATGGTGTAAACTTATGTTATCCCTAATCATATAATAATACAGTTAATATTCATGATTGAATCATAATTCAAATGCATGTTCGTGTATCTCTCGAGTCCAATATCTAGCAAGTGTTTATATAATTAAATCATGTCTTTGTATGTTTTAGTGACATCCAATCCTTAGCCTTTTAAGTTGTGGTTGCTTCTGCTCATGCATCACTCATATTCCGTAAACTCACAAAGTGCTCCATTCGTTTTACGTCTTATGTCCGAACACAAGTCTAAGTCGTAAATGTCCAAGTTCATTATAATACTACTTGTATGTTTTGGTCCGTTTGTCAAGCTCGTCGAGTCCACACGCGTTATCCGTAACAATATACTAGTACTATGTTCGGGTTCTTATTCCATACCTCTCGGATCTTTTAGTCGACTAGTCCGTTGCAGGTTGACTCCCGTTGACCATTTGTTGAATGTACCTAGTTTCTTCCTCCATAACCTTGCACCCTATCATCAACCAATATCATTCACCACCAATATTACTCTCTACCCACTGTTGACTATTACTACTCCAGTACTCCTTCATCATCTACAGCACCATTTCGCAACCTAATTATTATCCAAAGAATGTAGAGGATATGGTTTTACCTTGGTTGTTAAACCTGTGGAATTGACTATCAATAGTGTCGGACAGAACTCCTAATCCGTCGCCATTAATTATCAACCTGTCACAACCAAAATCCCACTATAATCAACTTAGCCATACTACTCCAGCCGTCATCGATTCCCTCACAACCCGACTTCACCATCAATCACAAGACCCTAATCGAAATCCTAGATCCACCGCCGCCATACGCCGTGGTCGGAACCCATATCAACGTCGCGTCTCTCTCTTTCTATCTCTCTCTCTGCGGTATGCGTCGGGTAAGGGTGGAGCCACGACGATCCTGCCATGGCTCCGCCGCTGCAGGTGGTGGTTCTCCACCGCCTCCTCTGTTCCTTTTCCGGTTCTCTCTCAATCAAAGGGGTGTGTGTTATGCAGAATATGATGGCGATGGGGGTGGTACCGTCTTCGCTCAGCCTTAGTCCACCGTAGCTTCTCCGTCTCTCCGTCTCTCTCTCTCTATATAGTCTGTATGCATGTGTTTGGTGTGTCTCTTGTGTGTGTACAGGAGCTTTTTAAATAAATCGATAGTGTGAGAGTATGATAAGGTGTCAAGTAAATAACCAAGATATCACATATGGCAATTTTGGGTGGGGACAAGTGTCCCCACCATGGTGACTAATCAAGGGTCACCGGGCAGGTTCGTATTGCGTATTGGTCCGGTCTCATAACGCAGGTTAGATAATAACATTTCAATATACCATAGTTCGGTTTTTGATTTCGTACATAACCGTATTATTTATTATTCGTTTGGTTATTTATTATTATATCAAAATATTAATGCGTGAAAAATTTTGGGTCTCAAACCGGGGTGTTACATTCTCCCCCCGTTATTGGAATTCCGTCCTCGGAATTATTTTCGGGCTACCCGTTGCCGCATATCTAGTATATTCCATACTCGGATTCAATGTTTGGGTCCACGTGCTTATGCATACATAATATTTTTCTAAGTCAAATCGTGTTTATAGTGGTTCTACACTAATCCTCATCTACATTCTCAGGGTTCTTACGTAACATCTTATATAATGTTTGTTGTGATCGTAGACTGACAGTCATGAGGGGAGGACACGTGTCCTCCCTTGGCGACACATCAAGTTTGGCCAGGCTCGGGTTTGGGTTTGGGTTGTGTATTATCTAGTAATAATTCATATACAACGGTTTGGTTTTCAATCTTGTCCGAGTTTTGGTTCAATCTCCCAATACTTCAATTGTTATTCCTGACATGAATCGATTACTACTAATTCCGCTTTCCAAGTCTTAATTTAAACTTTCATATCTCAAGTGTTAATACTCCATGATTCCAAGTTATTAAGCTTACAAGGTTTATATATAACCAAACCAAAAACAAACCGTAATCTCTGAAATTTCTAGTACATTTTTGAGGTTATCAAAGGTGTGGTGGGTTGGCTGCGGTACACCCTATATATAAACACCTACGTTACATCGAAAATGAAACTAGGAATTAAACTAAGAACAAAACCTAAGCTGTCCATAGATAAACCGTTGTTCCAAACCTACACCCTGGACATTGTGTCTGATTCCCAACAATTAGATGTTAAGTCTTGTGAAATTCTCACCATCCATTGGAACCGGAGAGATCCCGACTAATTTTAAACATTGGTACCCAAAACACGACAATGAAAGATATCCGTACAAATTCACTAGTACATATGAATATAAGTGGGAACTAGTTAATAGTAGCAATACTTGAACTTGAATTTAGAACATATAAGAACAACACATACCTCTTTGACAACTAGTGTATGTTCAGAACGTCGACTAGAAAGCTTAGACGCTTGAGATATGATACATAAAGATGAAGTTTTGGAGACATTAGATTCAACACTTTGGAAGTTAAAAACTAAGACACGGACTAGATTAGACCAACCAGGCGTAACAATTCTTAGGATACACATATATATATATATATATATGTATATATATGTATATATATATGTGTATCCTAAGAATTGTTACGCCTGGTTGGTCTAATCTAGTCCGTGTCTTAGTTTTTAACTTCCAAAGTGTTGAATCTAATGTCTCCAAAACTTCATCTTTATGTATCATATCTCAAGCGTCTAAGCTTTCTAGTCGACGTTCTGAACATACACTAGTTGTCAAAGAGGTATGTGTTGTTCTTATATGTTCTAAATTCAAGTTCAAGTATTGCTACTATTAACTAGTTCCCACTTATATTCATATGTACTAGTGAATTTGTACGGATATCTTTCATTGTCGTGTTTTGGGTACCAATGTTTAAAATTAGTCGGGATCTCTCCGGTTCCAATGGATGGTGAGAATTTCACAAGACTTAACATCTAATTGTTGGGAATCAGACACAATGTCCAGGGTGTAGGTTTGGAACAACGGTTTATCTATGGACAGTTTAGGTTTTGTTCTTAGTTTAATTCCTAGTTTCATTTTCGATGTAACGTAGGTGTTTATATATAGGGTGTACCGCAGCCAACCCACCACACCTTTGATAACCTCAAAAATGTACTAGAAATTTCAGAGATTACGGTTTGTTTTTGGTTTGGTTCCCAGTCTTGTTTTCGACACATCATTGGTGTTTATATATAGGGTGTACCGCAGCTAACCCACCACACCAATGACGCCACATAAACGTACTGAAAATCTCCCCAAAAACTTGCTAGAAAACATTCTTGAGAAGTCCTATGTGTGTTCCAAGAGTTATTAGTCCTTAATAATCTTATTTTGAGTGAGTCAAGCACTAAATTAATATGGTGTCGTGATCTTGTGTCATGCACTCTTATCCGCCTTTATGCCTAATACTTTAATTAACTTTATCTATATCGTCAGAACAATGGTTGAATTCTTAATCCTTCAATGTTTTCTATGGTACGTGGTGTAGGATATGGCGACAAGTTGTTGAAAAATACTAAAAGGTTAGACGTCTAAACACAATATGTTATTCTTAATCAAAATAAAGGTGTACACATTCCTTCGGTACCTTAAACCTTAGCTTCTCATATGGTCGAATTTCCATCAGTGAAATATTTTTCTTACTAAATTTCGACTATATTCTCATATTCTTGTCTAATATTCCTCATAACTCTTATCGCGATCGTATACGCTCCCCCCATTAGGGTCTAACTATATAACTTTAACTGGTTTCATACTGATAGTTCGTCTCCGCATTAATATGTTATGGAACTAATCCAAAGGTTTTGGCACTAAGGTAAACAAGATGAACCACCAAGATGAAACTAAAGCAATCAGAAAGTCTACCCGGAAATCTTCAACAATTTGATAATCCAAAAATATTTGACACTAATCTAAAGGCATCACAGAGCATTAAGGTGACGGAACATATGTTAAATCTTAATAATACCTCTTGCAGTGTTCAACTCAGGTTTCTTTAGGTCGAGAAGGATTGGATGATCATGGTGACTAATGCTTTTGTATCTGGATTACTGACTTTTCGGATAATGTTTTGCGAATATTCTCTAGAACCTGCATTGTGATTACAATCCAAGACACTATTCTCGACTTAATTCTAGGAAGGTCGGTACAAATCAAGTTTCAATAAAAGAATCTACTAACCAATGGTTAAACTTGCAAAAAAAATTTTTTTTTTTTTTTTTTTTTTTGGTCTGAATAAATTGAAAGACGCAAGTAAATGATTCTATGATTATAAATGTACAAATTATATAAACGGAGACAACACTACATAAGGTAGGCAGTAATTATTGGTTAAAAGTAAAACCTATCGGATTGAGGATATCCCCTTGCTTGGTTGATCATGATTCACCTTGGTATTTTGAATTTCTTTCCAGATGTTGCACTAAGTTTCGGTTAGATACTTGGTTCTGTCATGGTTAGCTTTAAAACTTGTTCATAAAAAAAATATTCATAATAACAACGTTTATATAGCTTTATGGTACACATATATATGTTAAGAGCAAAAATATCACAACAGTCGGGGGTGTGTTCATATATGTTTTATCAAAACACGCTAAGTCGTAATAAGAATAACGAATTCGAATTCTATCCTGGTCATACAAAAATATTTCAAGGCTTATTACGACCCTAAGGTGGTTCGTTTTATCGCAAAAGTTTCTGATCACCATGGTCAACACTTAAAATTTCGGTGACTCCTCGGATTTATTAGAATTTTCTCGTGCCTGTAAACTCACAATTACATGACGTCAAGTGTAATTGTCAATTTACCTCACAAAATTATTCTAGTAATCTCCGTCGTAGTCCTAAATTTTAGGTGTCAAATACTTCTCGTATACTGGTTAGACTGATTCTTAGTTGATTTAAGCATTCTGGTATGTTCAGGTACTCAAGTTTCGACTTACTTTGCTTCTATTCTGACTAGTTTTATGTATGTCCAAGGTATTTCCTATCTAGGTAATTCTCAAATCTCAACTGCGATCTCTCGGTCGTAGTCTAGGAGTTTTCCGTAAGGAAAATCCTAGTGCGCTACAACCGCTGCTCTGATACCAACTGTAACAACCCGACCAGGTGGGGCCTGGACGAAACGACAGATTGGTAACAGACTTGCACAACGGAAGCAACGTCGATTAATATTTAATATTTGTACAAGTTTTAGTCGCAAAATAATACAAATACAATCTAAAATATAACTAAATCTAATGCGACGACGAAGCGCGGCGGTCGTCGAAGCAGTGTAGTCCCTTAGTCGATCCAATCTCTATCATGTGTATCTCTAATCCACACAAGCAAGCATATACCTTATCTTCATGATTCTCCAAATGCAGTACCTGAACACATGCTTAAAAGAGTTTGGGTCAGCAATTAAGCTGGTGAGTCCGTGTAAGTTATTAAGTAAAAACAGTTTAACAGTTCGGAAACAAGTTTGCACAGTTCTAAACATGGTGATGTACAAGTATCACACCTCAATCCTAACATGGAATCCATCTACTCCCATTATGGATTCCCTACGGCATAATATATGCCGCAACGGTCCGCAGACCTCAGTGGAGGGTTTTCCGGGCTTCCGGATCCACTGTGCGTGGGGGATTCCCCAAGTAGTACTACCCATACATTAAGTGGCCCAACTCCCTTGGGTTAATGAGTGTGAATCTGGTTTCGGGAGCACCTTGTCACATCAAATAAGTTTACACACACAAGCACATGTTCACCCCAAAACAGTAAAACAGAAAAAGGGGATTGGTACACGGAACTCACCTGGATGCGTAGTCTAAAATAGGGTGCTTGGTATCGCGCTCCGATATTCTCTTAGTTAGGCCCTATGTTGACACACATTATTAGCGTTTAGTTTATTAATTAATGGTTACGCCTGGGGACGAGCTCGACTGTATGGTTTCTATATTGTACCTTTAGTGTTATAAAGATAATGGTGTAAACTTATGTTATCCCTAATCATATAATAATACAGTTAATATTCATGATTGAATCATAATTCAAATGCATGTTCGTGTATCTCTCGAGTCCAATATCTAGCAAGTGTTTATATAATTAAATCATGTCTTTGTATGTTTTAGTGACATCCAATCCTTAGCCTTTTAAGTTGTGGTTGCTTCTGCTCATGCATCACTCATATTCCGTAAACTCACAAAGTGCTCCATTCGTTTTACGTCTTATGTCCGAACACAAGTCTAAGTCGTAAATGTCCAAGTTCATTATAATACTACTTGTATGTTTTGGTCCGTTTGTCAAGCTCGTCGAGTCCACACGCGTTATCCGTAACAATATACTAGTACTATGTTCGGGTTCTTATTCCATACCTCTCGGATCTTTTAGTCGACTAGTCCGTTGCAGGTTGACTCCCGTTGACCATTTGTTGAATGTACCTAGTTTCTTCCTCCATAACCTTGCACCCTATCATCAACCAATATCATTCACCACCAATATTACTCTCTACCCACTGTTGACTATTACTACTCCAGTACTCCTTCATCATCTACAGCACCATTTCGCAACCTAATTATTATCCAAAGAATG
This sequence comes from Ambrosia artemisiifolia, assembly GCA_032199755.1. Classification (NCBI taxonomy): domain Eukaryota; kingdom Viridiplantae; phylum Streptophyta; class Magnoliopsida; order Asterales; family Asteraceae; genus Ambrosia; species Ambrosia artemisiifolia. The sequence goes on from CM063517.1 coordinate 22,393,217, forward strand.
TAGAGGATATGGTTTTACCTTGGTTGTTAAACCTGTGGAATTGACTATCAATAGTGTCGGACAGAACTCCTAATCCGTCGCCATTAATTATCAACCTGTCACAACCAAAATCCCACTATAATCAACTTAGCCATACTACTCCAGCCGTCATCGATTCCCTCACAACCCGACTTCACCATCAATCACAAGACCCTAATCGAAATCCTAGATCCACCGCCGCCATACGCCGTGGTCGGAACCCATATCAACGTCGCGTCTCTCTCTTTCTATCTCTCTCTCTGCGGTATGCGTCGGGTAAGGGTGGAGCCACGACGATCCTGCCATGGCTCCGCCGCTGCAGGTGGTGGTTCTCCACCGCCTCCTCTGTTCCTTTTCCGGTTCTCTCTCAATCAAAGGGGTGTGTGTTATGCAGAATATGATGGCGATGGGGGTGGTACCGTCTTCGCTCAGCCTTAGTCCACCGTAGCTTCTCCGTCTCTCCGTCTCTCTCTCTCTATATAGTCTGTATGCATGTGTTTGGTGTGTCTCTTGTGTGTGTACAGGAGCTTTTTAAATAAATCGATAGTGTGAGAGTATGATAAGGTGTCAAGTAAATAACCAAGATATCACATATGGCAATTTTGGGTGGGGACAAGTGTCCCCACCATGGTGACTAATCAAGGGTCACCGGGCAGGTTCGTATTGCGTATTGGTCCGGTCTCATAACGCAGGTTAGATAATAACATTTCAATATACCATAGTTCGGTTTTTGATTTCGTACATAACCGTATTATTTATTATTCGTTTGGTTATTTATTATTATATCAAAATATTAATGCGTGAAAAATTTTGGGTCTCAAACCGGGGTGTTACAGAAAATTAGCAGATCAGACACAAAAGACCTACATGAACTTGATCAGAAATATGGTGGATGCCAGGTTTAATGACACAAAGGCTGACATCAAGGTGATCAAAGACCATCTGCTGAAGACTACTGGCTCTGCCCCTACCACAATTCTCAGGGATGAAGATGATGATGCATTCACTGCTGATGATGCCAAAATGGGGGAGAGTGGCAGAGATAGGCTGCCAAAACTAAATCCATTTGGTGAACCACCCTCTCAAAAGGGTAAGCCAACTGCTGACAAACCAGAGTCTACCAAATCAGCAACACAACAACAACAACCAAGTGCTCAAACCCCTGTTACTGAACCAGCCAAAACCAGCAAGGCAAAGGAAGTTGATACCTCTTCCAATGAAAAAGCTGATAAGGCTGCTGAAGATAAGTTGAAAAGGGCTGACACTTTGGAAGTTAAGGCAGAGAGGTTGATTCAGCTCAAGAAGGAACAACAGCAAGAAGTGGAAGATGTGAGTTCCTCTAAAAGAAAGAAAATGCCAGCAAAACATACAAGGAAACCACCATCTAAACTATCTTCTGAAACCACTGATGCTGAAACCCCTGTTACCACAACCACTGCCACCAAAACCACTGCCACCACAACCACTGCTACCAAAACCACTGAAACCAAAACCACTGCCACCAAAACACCTGTTCCAACCAAATCAATGACCACACCATCAACTACCAGACCTACCACAACACAACCAAAAACCCAAACATCTGCTGGTTCTACAAAAGGACCAATAGAGGTTAACCCAACCACTGTTGCACAATCTCCTTCACCTAAAATCTTGTACAGCAGAAAAAGGAAATCCACCTTTGTTGTACAAGATGAAAACATTCACACCACACCACTTAACACCCCAATCACACAATCCACACCTGTCCCAGCCATTCCAGTACTCTTATCATACTCACCACACACTTCACAATTCAGACCACACAGGCCACCACCAACCATCACACCATTGGCTGAGAAGTATCCTCTTGAACTTGATTTACTCAAGGGGGAACTTCAATCCTTCTATAATACTGATCAGCCATCAGAAAGATCCTTCCCTTCTCTCAAAAATTTTCCTGTTCCTCTTAACATTGATACATATCTGAAATAAAAGAGTGAACAGGCAGATGCCATCATAAAAGAGAAGTGCAAAGGGAAGGATGACAGGACTGCTCAGGGCATCCATTCAGCAGAGCTTAGCAAATTGAGAAGGATTGAGGATTTTGCTAAGACCCTGAGCAACTCCATGTCTTCCATGCCTCTCAGCAAAGATATGGAAAAGGAGGTTAGGGATTCTCTTCTAGAACAGATCTTGGCCACCAAGCCTTACAAAGCAAACAAAAACCAAGTTACAGGCTGGACCACACATGCTCTTAGAGAAGAATTAATCAGGATTGAGAGCATGGCCAAGAATCCTCCATCAAAGGTCTCTGCCCCTGATTTCGGCAAAGGGAGAGATCAAGCTAGAGCTCTCAAATTCAGAAGAATGAGACAAGAGATAGTAGCTGCCAAATATGGAGAGATGAGATCTGTGGCTAGATGGTCTGAAATCAGACTGATTGAAACTTACAAGAAATTGGAAGAAGATAGAAAGAAAGACCCTAGCCTACCAAGAAAACCTATCTATGATGATGAGCCAAAGAGACCTCTACAGGCCTTTACACTTGACAGCCTGCTAGAAACTTCTGATCTCTCTATTGCTGCAAGAAGACAATTCAAGAAGCAGAAGGAGATGACAGAAGAAGAACAAAAACAGTTTGCTGACACATTTATAAAAGAGGGTCTCATAAACCAGATTCGATCTTTCACTGATCCTGTCTCAGACAGACTCAGAGAACTAATAGGAAGACCTCCATCACCAAACTCATCAAGAATAAAGATGCATCCCAGCCATACCTCTGATTCTAAAATTCTAAAATGGAAGTCAAATAAAGACACCCATGAATTGACATTGCTCAGATCAGATGAAAGAATTCAGAAGCTCAGCATGGATGATGCACCTGGCCTACGTGCTGAAGATCTTCAAACTCTTCTGAATTTAGAGCTGGAAAGAGATGCTGAAGACCTCTACTCTTTGAGCTTTGAGGTACAACTCAAAGGCCAAATAAGAGAAAGTCTGATGAGGAATAAAGATCAAGAATAAAGCTGAGTTTTGGCATCATCTGTTCTAGGGGGAGATTGTTGGGTCTGCTGACCTGGAGAAGAACAGATGATTGAAAAGCCAAAATATTCTATCTTTTGATCCTTGAATAAAAACAGTTGTTATAAAGAAGCTTTCCCCAAAAGACTGTTGACCCTAACAACTGCTGCTTCAAACAACTGATAAAGACAACTGCTGTTGCTGTAAAGTCTGCTGAACAAACGTCTGATGAATAAAGGTCTGATGAGGAAACAACTGTTGAGCAAGTACTGAAGAATAAAGGTCTGTTGAACCAACAGCACTTTGGTTCAACAGATGATAGAGACCATCAGAGTTTTACTTTACAATGTTTTGTATATCAGAGTTTTCAATGTAACAGTAGTTATGTTTAGCAGATGTTAGAAGTTGTTAGTCAGTTAGAGGTCGCTGTCTTAGGTGACGTCAGCACTGCTCATCAGAGGTTTAGTGTTAGTCTATAAATAGAACAGTGGATGTGCTGTTCTATTTATCACTCGTCATTCTCTAAGACAAACATTCTCTGAGTGATCAGGCCGAGGGGGAGTTTACTTGTACAATTGTAATCTTTCAATTAATGAAAGCATTCGATTAAAAACAATTATTCTCCATGTTTTGATTTATAGTTTATTCCGCTGCACTTTCCATTTATATTTCACTTCATTCATTTCATAATTATCTAAACAATCAAAACAATCAGAACTCAGATCCTAACAAACAGCGATTCACAGGAAGGGTTTGTTGAATTCGAAATAGAAGGAGAAGAACAGTCTTCGGTTGTTGCTGCTTCTGGTGAAGGGGAAGAAGACAGGTCCAGCGATGTTCAACAGAACATAGGAAGTGGGCCGAATCGGCCCAATAGCCCTTTATTCCCTTGCGCAGGTACATCATGTGGTGGAGCTGGGCTGGACGCTGAAGACAGGCCCAACAGCGATGAAGAAAGGCCCAACAGAGTTGCAAATCCATCAGTGGGTTCGGCTATAAGAAGATCTACTCGGAACCAGTCTATTCCGAAATGGTTTGCTGACTACGAAGTCGAAAGTATACCAAAACTCACGAGTTCAATGACAGAGGATGATGTTTTGCTCTTGTCTTCGGTAGATGACGAACCTATTGTCTTCAAGGAAGCCATCAAAGATGACCGATGGAAGGAAGCAATGGTAGAAGAACTAAAGTCTATCGAGAAGAATAACACGTGGCAGCTGGTCGAACCACCTGTAAAAGCGAAACCGATCGGAGTGAAATGGGTTTTTAAAATCAAGAGAGATGCACAAGGAACGGTATCAAGGTTCAAAGCTCGTCTAGTTGCGAAAGGTTATGTGCAAAAGTACGGGATTGACTACGAAGAAGTGTTCGTTCCGATGGCAAGGGTTGATACAATACGCTTGATAATAGCACTAGCAGCAAGCTATGGCTGGGAAGTTCATCATCTAGATGTTAAGTCGGCATTTTTACACGGAGAATTAAAAGAAGATGTGTATGTAACTCAACCAGAAGGGTTCGTAAAAATGGGAAAAGAGCACCATGCTTACAAGCTTAAAAGGGCATTATATGGCTTGCGTCAAGCACCAAGGGCATGGAACACGAAACTCGACAGTGCACTTAAGGAGCTTGGTTTCGTCCGATGCAAAAGAGAGCAAGCAGTTTATAGAATAAGTACAAACGGCAAGTTATTAATCTTGGTACTTATGTTGATGATTTAATAATTAAGGTGCAAATGGAAGGAAGATTCGAGATGAGTGATCTTGGCAAGTTGCATTACTACCTTGGAATAGAAGTCGTGCAAGGTGAAGATGGAATAGCGATAAAACAATCAGTTATGCTACGAAAATTCTGAAGCAATTCGGAATGTGGGAGTGTAACTTGACCCAATTCCCTTTAGATCCTGGTTTGAAATTGTCAAAGGCTGATAAAGGACAAGAAACCGATCCAACTAATTATAGAAGAGGCATGTCAAGCGTTATGGCTTAGAGGTCTGATTTCAGAAATAACGGGTGACAAGGAAAGTAAAGTGACTCTAAAGGTGGATAACTCATCTGCGATTGAGTTAATGAAGAACCAGGTATTTTTTGGTAAAAGCAGGCACATTCATACTCGATATCATTTTATAAGGGAGTGCATTGGTCGTGATCAAATTCAAGTTGAACACGTAAGTGGGAATCTACAAAAGGCGGACATTCTCACGAAAGCATTGCCAAGAGTAAAGTTTATCGAGATGAGAGGGCTTGTTGGTGTTAAAAGATTAGAGGGGTGAATAATAGTTTAATCTTGTAAATACAAGTTTGGTAACTAGAAGGACTTAGTTGTCATTCTTGTATTCTAGGTTTTGAGATAGTTTCCTAGATGAAGTCTAATGTTTCCATAATTAGTGTTTTAGAGGTTATTAGTGATCCTAAAGTGACAAGGATCTTAGGCTTATAAAAGAAGGAAGAATTGTAAGTCTAAATTATTAATTAATAATAAAAACGTTTGGATTCAAACATTGTTGTTTTGATATCGATTTCTAACAATGTTTACACTACGACTACAAGCATCAAGCCATCAATTACCACTTATTAACGAATGCACACCTCTTCTAATGGACCTAATGTTGGCAATTAACTTCTGAAGGCAAAGGTAGTAAGAGTGTCTAGTCTTGGCCGATATATCGATAAAACAAAGTAATGAAAAAAAGAAAAAGTGAATATGAGGAGTCACCGATTTTTTTTTTTTTTTAAAGAAAAGAAAAGCAAAGATAGTAGTTAATGAATCTTTATGGCTCTAATACTATAAAATGTTTGTACCCCCTCTATAAACAATGTACAACCACAATTAGGGCAGTCTTAATGGAGTAAAACGGTGGGTTTTCCTCACGTCGCAATTACTGGTGGCACGTTCTTTGGTTTCTTGTATATAATCAAGACCATACTCTACGTCCAGAAAGGATTTGAAGAGTGAGAACTGACGTCATTTTCGGCTTGAGTGGTTATGTCACACCTCAAATTTCCACTGTGCGGTTTTAATGCGAGGCGCATGACATATCAGGAAATGGTCGAATGAACGACCTCTATATACTTTCAAAATCATACGTAAGTAAAACCAAATAGTTCAAGTTTTAAAAGTTCATTGGAAGCAGTTGTAAGTACCAAGTTAAACATCTCGCAAGACAGTCCCGAGTTACCAAACCAACATAAAATAAATGTTGAAATGTTTGATAAACCTATAAATAATGTTTGTGACGCAAGTTAGACTACAAGTGCATCCTAGAAGCAATTATCTTAGCAACTTGAGAAAACTTGGTAAAGTGTGTCAAGAATTAAGTCGGTGAGTTCACAGGTTTTAATATAACTAAATTCGTTTGTCTGTTTGTCCGTTAGATCCACATCAATTTACTAGTTATATCTAATGCTAGCTAGATATTATACAAGTTACTAAGCGTACCTAAACCTTTGCTGACTGTTGGTAGTTTGTTGCCTTCTGCCACCGCGCATTACACAGTGATAAGAGTTTAGGACAATATGCACATATTATTGACATGGGCTATGTTTGTCAGACCCAATATATCTATTCTCATCCTCCTAGCTGTGATACACATATTATTGTTTATAATTTAAGGAATTAATAATGGAAGTTATGCTACAGTAAACAAGTGTGGGGAGCGTCTTGAATAGATCCCTAATTCTGAGCTTCAAGTAACTCCTACCAAGAAACATGTCAGGTAAGAGCATCCCGATTGGATTTTATAACAGTACATTAGATCTACAATGTTCGTGAGTTTGTGTCATATGTTCCTCTCCAATAGGAAAACAATAAAAAGAGGCTGTAAAACTCCCCTTAGCTTTATCCCACCTAAACATTAGATCTACAATGTTCGTGTGTTTGTGTCATATGATCCTCTCCAGTAGGAAAACAATAAAAAGAGGCTGTGAAACTCCCCTTAGCTTTATCCCACCTAAAAAATTCAAGATATAATCTCTCATGGGCTTTTAATAAAAACAAAATCGAATGACCTGCTCACTATAAATTCTCTGGCGACCGAAAAGAACCTGGTACGCCTCATTTATTTATTGTCTCGATGACATCTCTGTCAAAGAATACATAATTGAATGATTACGTTTTTTTTTTTGAACGGCCAACAAATTGGAATCACTCATGGAACACTGGAGTATCATCATGCCACCAGTATTGCCACGCAATCATATTCCACTACCAAGTCACCAATTCAGGAGGAAACTCATAATTATGAGAAAACCCCCTTTGTGAGATTCGAACCCAGGACCTTATGGCCCATAAGTCTTATCCCACCACCAAGATACCACTAGGCTATAATGCCTTGGGTTTTTGAACGGCCAACAAATTGGAATCACTCACGGAACACTGGAGTATCATCGTGCCACCAGTATTACCACGCGAACATATTCCACGACCAAGTCACAAATTCAGGAGGAAACTCATAATTATGAGAAAACCCCCTATGTGAGATTCGAACACAGGACCTCATGGCCCCTAAGTCTTATCTCACCACCAAGATACCACTAGGCTATAATGCCTTGGGTTGAATGATTACGCTTTTAAATATTTCTTTCGATTCAAACTAAAATGGTACCTTTTGTATCAATTTCATGTGGGTTGAAAGATAGCGTGGAGAAAACATGCAATAGAGCAAATCAAATGCAATTCAAATAAATTTTTTCATCTATAGCTTCATAATCTACCTCAATGATCGCTTCTTTTTATCAAAAAAATAAAAAATAAAAAGTCTTGATCGAACTCCTAGAAAATCCAATTGCTCTCCACGTTTTTTCTGGGGGTTCTAGGATCCATACACTCTGTAACATCATATTTTGGGAGTGTATGACATCACATTCTAGGTATGTGACAGCTTTCTATTAGTGTGTGATGTGGATCAGGGTATATAAATCCTAATTATAGAGTTTATGGTTCCTAAATAGCCTTTTCTGGTTCCCCAATATCCCAAGACCAATGCTTGTGGGCAACATTAATTCCATGTTTGCAGCCCACTAATTTGGGCTCTTCCTTTTGTTTTGGTCTACTAAAATCTCAAAATAATTAACCCATCCTATTAATCAAAGAACAGTCCACTGATATTAGTAAGCCCACGAAAATCACTTTTCAAAACTTTTAAAGTTCAAATCCAAATTCTCATATTTTCCATATCTATAATCTATAATCTATATTACATTATAAAGAGGGAGCCATGAGTAAAAAGGTCCAAAATGTAAAAGTTAAGATGACAACTTAAAAGTCACAAGTGTAATCCTCTAAACTTTACCACTTTTCTTCCTTTTATGTCCATTGTGTACAACTTTTTATGACAAAAAATACAAAATACTAATGCAATACATCCTAACTTGTGTTTTTGAAACCTCTCCTTCCTTTAAGTTACTAATTACTAATTTACTCTCTCACTTATCATCTCCTTGAATACCCTCCCACCTTTCAGTTTCCAAGAAATCAATGATCAGTTGATGACAATTTATTGTTTCAATTTAGTTCACCGTAGTTATGATTTCTGATGCCTCAAAAGACGAAGCAGAATAAGGTGTTTTCAGGTTTGATTATTCTGTTGATGCTAGAAACTCATCATTTCCCAGTCTTTCTTTTGTTAATCTTAAAGAAAGAGACACACTCCTTATAAATGATCACAAAACTCGATCATATGTCCCGACTTATGAGTTCGTAGCCGAACAGCAAATTTTGTATTTTGAGGTTAGCTAAGTTAACTACTGTTTTGTTAGATTTTTGTGTTTATGCATCTTATTTATGGTAGTGAATATGGTAATTAGCTTCCAGCAGGAACCTCATTTTATGGAACAGGGGAAGTTGGTGTGGGGTTCAAATCCCATGGGTGACAAAAAATTAGCCGTTCAAAAAAAAAAAAAAACTAGAGACTTAGTTATCCGCGCGTTGCCGCGGGACGCAATTTGCATCTATGCACTGCTGCGAAACGCACTTAAAGTTCGTACATATCCAAACAAAAATGCTAACGTTACCGAATAAATGCTTTGCTACTATTATAACTCCCTTTTCAATGGATTTTATACTATCACTTTGAGGAAACGAATACAATATCGTCGTAGTACACACGCTTCGCTGCGGGAAGCGTTTGTTTTGTATAAAGTGTGCGATAGTAAGGAGTTTAGTTGGCCAGTAACATTTCGTTTCATCATGCATACAATATTCGATCATATTATACTTCCTCATTACTAAAATAAAAAGAAAAAGTAATAGAAAGAAACGAAAAAAAAATGTCAATTGAAAATTAGTTAGGTAAAATAAGGATAATTAATAACTGTTTATTTGTATTTATAGCGTAGTGAACATAATTCTCATGGTAAGGTAAGCAACCGTTTGAAAATATTTATAGTTATGGTTGAAGGGGATAAAAAACCGGTTGTAGAAGAGACTTGAGCCCAGGTCAACTGCATATTGAAAAGCCCTGTAACCACCTTACCAATAATTGAAACTAATAGAAATAGATACATAATTTAATAAATACATAACTTCATAGCTGGAAAACAAATAAAAAATGAAACTTAGAGGTGCCATGTGACACCCAATGGTTGGTCAGCTTATATTAGCACACATACACTATTAAACTGTCCTTCTTTTAATATATAGGAGAATAACTGGACTTGTTTTATTTGGTTCGGGTCAGGTATTGATGAATGAAATAAACACAGGTTTTTACTTGGAATATTGATGCATGGGGTATGGAAGTGGAACCACATCCTTGGGTACAACAAAACGTTGCGAGGTGCTTAATTAATATTTCTCACTTGTGTCATTGTTTCACTTTCTGAATATGTTGCTATTATAGTCGTTATAAGTGTATTTATTTAAATATATTTAACAGATCTGCGAAAAGAATCGACAGTAAAGCTGATTGCCCCTTCACCCTATCCCGTGATTACATTTGGTCCATTTGCTTCAGCAATCAATGTTTTGACATCGTTGTCACACGCAATTGGTAATTATCTCAACTATGATTATAATTTTAATGTTTTTATTTGAGGTGACATCCTTAGTATTTTTGTGGTAGGAACTGTTTTCATGCCACCAAAGTGGTCGCTGGGATATCAACAGTGTCCTTGGAGCTATGACTCTATGACTCTGATATGTGTGTCCGTGAGGTATGCTAAATTGTGCTATATAAATAAAAAGATTTCTAATTACCGAATTAAATGCTTGTTATTTTCAATGTATCTTCAATTTGCTTTTATTGTGCAGATTGCCAAGACATTTAGACATAAAGGTATACCTTGTGATGTCATATGGATGGACATTGACTACATGGATGGCTTTTGATGTTTCACAGTTGATAAGGTAAGTGTTCTTGACTATCGACTATGTTCCACTCGTGATTCAACCATAACTAAATTTTTCAGAAATGATGCATCATTTTCTGTGTATTATTGATTGATTTTATTAACTACTCTTTTAGGAGACTTTTCCTAATCCAAAATCTCTAGCCGATGATCTTCATGATGCTGGTTTCAAAGCTATCATACCTACTTTGTCAAATTATTTGTAGTGAATTGTTTAATAACATAATTTTTTTACTATTCCAACAATATATCGAAATAAGCAAACAGGAAACAAGCTGCGCTGGCCCTTTTTGAATAACACTGGTTGGATTTTTGTCTTTTGTAATCGGTGAATTGAAGAGGATGTTATCCGGGCCTACACGATTGCACCATGAGGATCAAAAGATAATATACAAGGATAAAGAGATGGCCTCCAAAACGTTTCTTGATATTGTGGGGGTAAAGGATGGATCCAAAATGGTGTTGTTGGATGATCCGGTTAGCCGAGAGAAGAGGTATGTGGAAGCTCGAAGGAATGCGAAAGTGGCGAAGGCTGCTAAAGCGATTTCGGATATTGGTTTGGAGGTGGATCGGCTTGGTGGTCAGGTACGGTTAGTATTTAAGTGATTTTGGTGTGGAATTAATCAATCATGATGATAACTGATTAACCGGTTTGAATTGTATAGGTGTTAGCGCTTGAATCTGTGATATCGAAAGGTGGGAAGGTCGCCGACGAGATAATGTCGAATTTGATCTAGTTGTTGATGAATTTGCTTCTTAGATTAGATGATGTTAAAGTCGATGGAGATGTGAATCAGCAGAAGAAATTTCAGGTTTGATAATCTTCTTGTTTAAATAAACACCACCCTCAATAGGGGTGGAACAAAAACTTTTTTTTAACAGGTCTATTCTCCACCGGCTACAACTATAGGGTCCAAATCATGTGTTTTCAATAAAATTTTCAAATTTTATATATAATAATCCAATAAATTTATGTGACCGGGGTCAGTGGAACCTCTTGACCCCCTCTGGTTCGGGTAGTGAGTATCCCAATGTTGTACACCATATCTGCAGTCACATGCCCCGACTAAATGATATATGGTGAAAGATATAGTAACACGGGCTGTATGAATTTCGACTTCGTCCATGGCTGCGTCAATTATTTCGTCAAAATAGATTATGTGAGGCGTATGATTTGGTAAACACCTCATATGGGCCCTTACACGACCCATATGACTTTTGTTTCGCTGCCAGGCGACCCATTTGACCATTTTTGGATGTTATTTAGCCCGTATGAGGTCATATTAGCAGTATGAAATGTCAGTTTTTCGTAATGTGTCAGTGTTGTTTCATTAGCTTGTTTGATTTTCTTGATTTCAATCAGCATACCCACTAAATATTCTGATCACTATAGCTGGAAAAGGTGCAGAAGTTGGTCGAAACTCTTGACGTTTTCAAGATTGAAAACAGTGTCGGGAACAAAGGTAATAACAATGAAGAACACGCCCATGGGCAGTCGGTTAGGAAATTTGCACCAGTATCCGCAGCCAGCTAACATCAAGAGGTGTCGAGTAAGAACACATCAAGGGGAGTTGTGGTAACCACACAATGGGAGACTTTTTGATTCATTGCCGACAATTATTCCGGCCCCGCCGTCAAAATCAACATCAATCACCGGTGAAACAATACAACACAACTGCAATTGGGGTTTGCTCTTAAAGTAATTCGAAACGTCAGTTTCAATGTGTGAGACTTTTTGGATCTTTGTTCATAGTTGGTTTGGCATTCTTTTCTATACCATAGTCTTTAGCATCTTTTCTAGCTTCCTCTCTTTTTTATTTATTTTTATTTTTTTGAGTGTGTTTTTGCCATTTCTTAGTGAAATAAAAGATCATTATTTCATCATATTATTGTTTGTATGATCTTAGTTAAGTTAGTTTACTCTCATTTGGTTATTTCTTGTTCATTTATAATCATTGTATGCTTTAAGTGAGATGTCCTTGCAACCGGAAGCATACCTTTTTTTTTCCTAGGCGTAATGGTACCTATGGTGAAGAGTTCTTAAAATGTCACTATTAGTGTGTTCTAATCCATAAGCCGATCGATGTTAGCTGCTTTGACTCACGTCTTTGTCAGAGGCGTCCCTGAGAATTTACGTACCCTGTCCGAGCCGTTGAAGAAGGCCCTTTAGGCTTTAAGGAATTATATAATTTAAACTACATTTTATGTACGATCAATGGTATAGCAATAAACGTAACAATTAACAAACATAATAGTATTAGAATGAGTTAATTCCAAAAAAAAATAGTATTGGATTTTAGCTGCATTCAAAAACAAAAAAAATGCCTTTAAAAAAAATTCAAAAAGAAAAAAAAAGACATAATGAACTAATGGAGGGCAGGTGGGGATCAAAATAATGGAGGGCACAAAGAATATTTGGGTTTGGAGTATTTGTTTGCATGTGTGCAGGTGTCTTTTTTTTTTACTTTTTGGAATGGCGTGCATGAATCTTTTCTACTTTTTATTTTTTTTTTAATTTAGTTAAAATAAATACGTAGTGGGCTTTTAAAATTGTTATGGGTTAGTAGTATTATAGGGCCAAGTTTAGATGTTTAAATTTAAAAGATAGGTTTAATAGGCCTAAGTTTAAATGTTTAAAAATGTATTTAAAAAAACATATACATATATATATATAGGCTAAAGGTAGGGAGGAAACCCAAAATTTTGAAAAAACCCAAGCAAACCCAATAAGTGGACTACATTCTTCCACATCACCCCTAAACTTTATTATTTGTTTATTCAGCCAAGGTTATTTTAGTAATTTACCACCCTTAACCACATATATAAACCAATTCTTTCTCTCTCCCATTTCAAATTTTCGTTTCCCTCCCCCTTACCCTCTCCCCTGATCTCTGTTTTTTTTTTCGAAGCTTCAACCATCAACACCATCCTCTTCATATCTAACCTCCATAATCCTGATCTCCAAACTCGAACAATATCCTCTTTACGTCGTCAGCATCATTTAACAGCAAGCTCCATCATCGTCATCTTCAACACCGTCGCAGAAGGTCACCGGAGAACACCACCGGAGAAGACCACCGGAGAAGATAACCGGAGAGAGTACCAGGTGTTTTTCAGTGGCTGAATCTTATTTCCATGCTTTTATCTCCTTCCATGTTGCTTTTTATGTTTGATTTTTTTATTAATTTGTAATTAAAATCTTTGTTTGTTGAATCTTATTTCAGTGGCTGAATCTTATTTTCCAACAACGATTTCTATATTTTTTTTGTTGAATCACTTCTGTTTTTGATAGAAACACATTTGTGATTTTTTATTTTTTGAAAAAATGCCCCCTGTTTGGTAAAAATTGTTTCTGATAAATTATAAAAATCAAGTCTAGACTTTTTATTAATCTTTTTTTGTAATTGATGATTATTGAAAACCACTAATATAATATAAAGTCATTTAGGTTTAGAATTATTGTAAAATAATAGTAAATTTTCTGAGTGTAATGGAAGACATATCTTTGTATAATTTTTGTGTTTAGCTAGACTGTTACGTGTGTAGCATAACAAACTCTGTTCTCTGTTCACTGCAGATTAGATAAGTGTTGTCTGTGTTTTTCATGTTACACATGTAATACTCGTGTGTTTCTTGCACCATGATTAGTTGGTTTTTTTTGTTTTATCATGTATGAGTTTTTTTATGTTACGTATGTCCGATTTACAGGAAAAAGGCCCCTTGTTTGGAAAATCCCCTCTTAATCTAGATTTTAGCTTAAGTTTTCGTTTCTTTATCGTCTATACTTTCTTATAATCTTTGTGTTTAGTTAGAATTTAGCTTAAGTTTTCGTTTCTTTATCGTCCATACTTTCGTATAATCTTTGTGTTTAGTTAGACTGTTACGTGTGTAGCATAACTTTTTTTCAAAAATATAATATGATTTCTGTGTTTTAGCATATCAAACTGTGTTCTCTGTTCACTGCAGATTAGATAAGTGTTGTTTTTTCAAACTCTGTTCCTGTTACACATGTAGTAATCGTGTTTTTTTTCTCATGTATGAGTTTTTTTTTAACTAATGACATAAAAAGGATAGAAACTTGTTTCCAGAATGAAAAATCCCCTCTTTTTGTTAAATTCGTTTTCAGCTATATTATAATAATCAACTTTAGCCTTTTTATTAATCTTTTTTTGTAATTGAAACCATTGAAAAAGATTTTGTTTTTTTTGGATTATTGATTATGGAAAAACACTAATATAACATAAAGTCATTTAGGTTTATATCTCTTTGGACCCTATCATCTAGATTTTAGCTTAAGTTTTGGTTTCTTTATCGCCTATAGTTTCTTATAATCTTTGTGTTTAGTTAGAATTTAGCTTAAGTTTTCGTTTCTTTATCGTCTATACTTTCTTATAATCTTTGTGTTTAGTTACACTGTTACGTGTGTAGCATAACTTTTTTTCAAAAATATATTATGATTTCTGTGTTTTAGCATATCAAACTGTGTTCTCTGTTCACTGCAGATTAGATAAGTGTTGTTTTTTCAAACTCTGTTCCTGTTACATATGTAGTAATCGTGTTTTTTTTCTCATGTATAAGTTTTTTTTTCACTAAAGACACAAAAAGGATAGAAACTTGTTTCCAGAATGAATTTGCAGAACGTTGTAATTTGTGTTTTCTCTGTGGTTTTTTTTTTCAGTGTGTTCTTTTGTTTTAAGGTCGGGTGTTACGTGTGTAGCGTATTTGTTTTGTAGTCAAAGTTTGCTTTTTTTACCAGCAAAAAATGGATGCTGGGTGCAGACTACAGCAGCTTGTATGTGTTTTCCAGAAAAAAACTGTTACACATGTAACAATCGTGTTTTTCCCACCTTTAGTTATACAGTTTTTTTTTTTTGCTTTTTGCATGTATTAGTTTTTTTTGTTACCTATATTTTGTTAACAGAAAATAGTTTTTTTTCCCTGTTTCATATTTTCTAATGTCAACACTTACTCTTCTATAACATACGTTACAGGTTCTGTTTTTTGTCAAACCATGGATTCCAACCCCAACACTCCGCCTTCGGAGGTTTTTGAGGGCTGTCACCATCTTATCCCAATTGTACACGACCCACCTCAAAATGAACCAGACATTGCTCCTGTTGCAGCTGAACCTGAACCGCCTCCACCGGTAGATTTGGTCATCCCTCCTGTTGCAGCCGAACATGACCCCGCCCCCCCCGTTGCCCCGGAGATTCCGCCATTACAACCGGTTATACCCGTACTCCAGGCGGACGATTGGTTTGAAAGTGACGAGGATTTTGATTGGAATGCGGCCTTTGATTACGCCTTCCCCGAAGAATATCCGCCACCAGAAGAGTACATGACACCGGAGGATGATGTGGATGATGTAAATCACACACCTGAATGGGCGGTTGGTTACGAATCAGACCCAGGGGCTGAATATGAAGAACCATATGAACCTAAACTTAACAAACCCGTGCTGCCGTTCACGTATCCGGGAGGTGAGCGTATTAGGGCTGAATGGGAGGGTATAGGTTATACTGAGGAACAGTGGGCTTTTTATGCAAAGTATGGTTATCGGATGCCGTCAGTTACTGTTGGTTGCAGTGCGGGATGTCGGGGTTATTGCATGCATGGGCAGGGTATGAATATTTAATTGTATGTTTTGTTGTTGATACAGTTTCACTGTAATATATTTCTTGACTATTATCTTTTAGGCGGACGAACAATATGATGTATCGCTTTTTTTATTAGTATGTTTTCTGCAAGTTTTTTGTAATGTAATGCAATGTAGTACTACTTTAACAAAAATGATATCGGCTGTTGAATCTTAACATATGTTACCAACCCAGAACAGTTTCATTGTAATATAATTTCATGTTACAGGCTGAATCTTAAAAGTACTGAATATTAAAAGTACTGAATATCAAAAAATAACCATATGGACCTTTCGTTACGTATGCAACAACTCTGGTGTTGGTACAGTGAAACCAAAACAAAATGTTGTAATCAAAAAATTAACAGGTTAGGATTTTTCTAAATTCATATAAAACTATCGTGACGGATTTTACGTACGTAACAACACTGGTGCTGGAACAATTTCTATGAATATGTGAATCTGATTGATGAATAAAATATTCTTTTAATAAACTAAAATTCTGATTTTTGTCAACAAAAAAGTATGAGAGAGAATGTTGGAAAGAGAAGGTTGGTGTGAGAAAGAGAGAGTGAGAGGTATGATTGATTTGATGGAGAGAGAAGAGGGTGTAAATGACTCTTATACCCTTTTTTGTCATCTTCCAACTATATAATATTAACATTTAATCATGACCCTTGATCAAGTGGAATGGATGGTTTGGATGAAGTTTGCAAGGTTTTTTCAACTTTTTGTGGTTTCCATTTTAACCATCCCCTATATATATATATATATATATATATATATATATATATATATATATATATATATACGATTTTTTTTTAAAAAAAATGTGCCCTCAGTATTTTTGGACCCTGTCCGGTTGGCCTCCTCGGCCCACCCAAGGACCGCCCCTGGTCTTTGTAAACGGACCTTACCCTTTGTTTCTAGGCGTAGCAATACTTGTGTTGAAAACTCTTAAGAATGTCATTGTCTTGGAGTTTCTTCCATCAGCCAATAATGCATAACTGTGTATTATCGTAATATCCATAATCAAAACGACAAGAATGAGATGATGGCATTTGTGTCCAATCATTTGCTATACGAGCGATATGAGATTTGTCTACGATACGATCTGTTGATAAATATCATAAGTCTTCATGCTACGCTCATATAAAAGGACAAGAAGATGTAAGATTTGTCTATCATACCATCTATAAACAAAAACATACCCAGTAAAAGTTTATTCATAGTAGAGTTATTGGTAGAATGGTAGGAGTAGGACCGTAGGAGTATGACAAGAGTAGGATGAAGTGCAAACCTTTTCCCTGTTCTCGAAGACAGAGAGGCTGCTCCTGGTAAGACTCTCGTCTTCAAAAACGTTTTTGACATGTAAAGTATTTATACTAAAATGCGATATCAATTGATAAACATGAGTGTTTTATTCTATGATGTAAAAAGAGACAAAAAGAAGTAGATGGAAAGGAAAGGGGTGGGCTAAATATACCCCCGTCTCTTACTTGTCATACCCCCTCCCTGAAAATCACAATAAAAAGATGTCAAATTCACCCCCTTGGGAACATCAATTTATTTAAAAAGATCTTTTAAAATAAAAAGTTTATCGCAAAAGATAGTTTTAAGATAAAATGTTTCCAAAATTATCTTTGGAACATAATATCAAATTTTAATAAGTTATCATATGTTAGAGAACCTCTTTTTAGATATAACTAGCAAATGAAATTAGTTATTTTTACGTAAATTTTGTTTCATATCTTATATTAGACATGTTATAAAGGCAAAAACAATTCATTAGTAATTTTGTCGAGTATTGATGTATCATACGTAGACTCAAGATCATATGATAGGTTACTAATTTCATGGTAATAAATAATTCAAACATCTATTTATATGAACTTTAGTATCAAAGTCCAAACACTAAACACATAAATTCAAAGTTATATGAAAGCAAATTTGCTCAGAGCAGTAGACAAATGAGAGAAATACAAACAAATTAGTTGAGTATTGAAATGATACTCATGATATAGGGAATGCTATGGAAGTGAAGATAAATTTTTGGATTCTATTTATAAAAAGAAAAAAATAAAGGGACGATGTGCAGATGAGTAGAAATTAACAAAAAAAATTTGTTTCGCTTTTTTAATAAGATCGTAACATAGAGATATTATAATAGAACTAAAACTTCTTAGATAATTTTTATCACATAATGAGATCCAAATACTATATAAGAATACAAATTAGTAAATGAAAATAAAAGGGTTAAATTGGATTTATTTAAAACTTTAGGGATGGGGTATAACAAGTAAAAATAATATAAAATGGGGTATGAATAGCAGCCCCCAAAGGAAAACATATTATAATGAGGTAACTAATCCACCCAAATCATTGAAACATACAACCAATAAAAAGCCATGGATTAGTTTAAATAAAAATTATTGCAAGATAATCTCTGCCCCATGTCTGGTAACTCAAGGAAATTGCAAAATCTTTCATACGTCTTCTTCTACGACCACAAGTTTATGGTCTCTTTCAGGTTTTCTTCCCTCTTACGCGAGCCATCTCTGTTTTCAAGAGGTTACGCGTCGGCATCAATACGGTATAACTTTGCATTGAAAATATTTGCAATCAGACTTTATTCAATCGGGTAAATTCAGGTTACGTTTTATGTGAAACGGGTCAAAAAAATAGATTTACAAGGAAGTAAATCAAATGGTTGACCCATTCAATTAGCTTCTATTTTAATTTTTAAATACTCAAACCCTCTAGAATCATTTTATTCAAGACTTATATTTGAATGTTATAGTTGTTTTAATCATGTTTAACCCACTAAATATGTATATTTGTTTGTTTTTTTGGAATATAAATATTTTGATTAACCCAATCCAAACTTCTTTGACCCTCTACCTATCCATAATCCACCTCTCGTCTAGATGTTTGCCTGTGGCAGCAGTGAGAGCGAGTATATCTCCATGGGACTTGACATTAATAGCAGAACTGACAGCAACAACAAGGTGTTCACGTTCAGCTCCCATAGCTTTTGCTGCCTCAAGTCCTCGTCACATCGAGCAGCAACCAATGTGGCAGCAGAGGCAACAACCATGTCTGCTTTTGCTGTTTGATCATCTTTTCTTGATGTTGAATCTCCTTCGGTGGCGGCTGCAATTGTGGCCATAGCTGCTGCCACACCAGCAACAGAAACAACAGCATGGAGTTAGGCATTGTGGGCTCTATCTCCAAGGTAATGCATGGAGTTAGGCATTGGGGGCAATAATGGCTCAACTGGCTTACGCTAATATCCTTTTAAACCAGTCTCCAGCCACAACTTTTGACATTGGAAGTGGTTTGTTGGGGTTCGTTAAGGAAGTATGGAACAATGTTTGAAATCCACATCTTTTTCTTTGACAATCATGTCTTTGAATGTTTTCTCGTTTTTATTTTTTGGACACCCGAAAGGGTTCGTGATTCGTAACAAACCATGATTGAATTTGATATTAGTAGGGACACCCGCCGCAACGCGCGGGCATTTCCACTAGTATTAATTTAATATATCATCTTGTAAGATGTATATGTTATGTGACCAATGGATATATTATTCCAAGAGGTATACTTATTTTGTTTTGGTGGATGGATGCTACTGTGAACTGTCACACCCTATCAGACGTTTGTTTCATTGGCGAGCTATATATGCACTGTCCAATATATTTGTTTTGTGCTACCCGTGTATTCCGATGTGCATAAGACGGCACATCCACTAGGCCTCTACATTCTTGATGAAATTAGGAAATTGACTAGAGTTCTCTAGCAATGTCCACATATTTCATAAAATAGATTTCGTCATAAGTGTTTTGAGAACAGTAGACATCCATCTCTCACTTTGTTATATATAATAATCTCCGTAACGATTTTAAATAGGACCAAGTTGTGCCTTAGCTTTATTATGAGCATAAGAACCCGATTTAATTTGCTTTCCTGAAAAAGTGTGTCAGATTACTGCCATGTAGCCGGTGGCGGATCCAAGATCTATTTCCTATCGGTTCCTTTTTTTATGTGGTCAATTTTGTCACAACCTAACGTGTAAATTTTCGGGTCGGGTGGGGTCAAACTTTCCACAATCAAACGTGTTAATAAACGGGAAATTTACCTCACATCTTAATGAAGTCGAGTACTCAAGTCTAATTTGCGAAGCTGGATGCCGGGGGTGGGGGGGGGGGGGGGGAGGAGTGTCGCCATGCCAGGCTTGATTCACAAAGAAGCCTATAGAAATCGCCATTAAATCAGTCAATTGTAGCACAGATCAGTCAATAAACACTAGCAATTTGCTAGATAAAGAAACGAGATGCTAAAATAGAAGCTAGCAATGTAGCTGCCAAACCAAAAGATAAAATGGCAATATAATCAACATCTTCTTTCAAGATCATAGTACTCCGTATTTTTTATGATTAATAAATCTATACTATTTCAATATGTCTTCATGCTTGTGCAATTGTTTAAGAAAGTGTTAATGTTTATAACAGAAAGTAACAATTTGTTACAGTTAACAATTGACAACTTCTATCAAACTAATCAATAATCATATAGTCTGTAATGTTCTAGTGTTCAGTCAATAATCAATCGACCAACAATTTGTAGTTAACAATTATTGCCTTGTTGAATTACCAGTTTACCACATTAAATTTTTTAGTTGATAAAGAATCCAAAACTCTTTGAAAAGGTCTCAATTCATGATCAGATCATCACCAAATATTATAAACACAAATCTAAGATTGCACCATCCTTAAAACAACCGACTTATTAAACCAAACCTGTTTTGCTCGACCGCTTATTACAGTTGTTGACGAAGAAGATAAACAGTGGTTTCAGTTCTCTTTAGAAGAAGCCTTTTATCTATGCTTTGTTCTTAAATGTTTAAAGATTGATGCTGATCATAATGTAAAGTACCATCACAATTTCTCCAATAAGCCATTAGCAATAGTAAATCTACTTTACAGTTAAGTAAACTTCAATTCGACCATCATCTTTAATACATCAAGTCATCACTAACGATAATGTAGCCTACAACAAAACAAATCAAAATTAACAAAACATATTGAAAGAATTAAAGCAGATTAAAACAAAACATTACAACTAGATATTAACATCGACACACACACAAATACCTGAGGTGGATGTAACCGGTGGTGGAAAGAGTTGAGGCGGAGGAGTTGGAGTTGGCAGGGGGCTGGAGCCTGTGGAGCTTTGGAGGAGGATGGATGCTGGAGAGGGCGGGGCTCAAGGGGTGAGGCACATATTGTTTTTAAGTCTAAACGCAGCAAGCGGGGGTCGAACGAGGGATCTTAACTATGAAATGGGCGCTCAAAACCAATGCACCACTTCACACATTTGCCTATGGTTCCGGACTAAATTTATTTATGGGTTCCTTTTGTCTTTTTTATATTTATTAACACTAAAATTTTAAAATTGACTGGGTTTTCGGGAACCCATTCCCCAATGCCTAGATCCGCCCTTGCATGTAGCTAGTGCAACTCTAACTAACCCATGCAGCGAGTGTAATGGTAATGGTCAACGAGTGAAAAATGAATAAATAGGTAACTTTTTGTTGACTAATAATGATTCTCTCTCTATCTCTCATTACTAGGCCTACGCCTTCCTCCTTGGTGCGGGGCTACAACGTCTTGGTAGTGGTGTTGACGGGCCTCATGGTGTGAGTTGGCAGGCTATAACGCCCAAGACACATGGTCTATTAATCCTTTTTGTTTTGAATGGCCAACTAAATTACCAGATAAGCATCATGGGATGCCCTCAATCGAGCAAATGCATCTCACTACAAGAATATGAAGCATTAGCGACGACATTTGTCGTCGCTAATAACGTCAAACATCGTCGCTAATAGTAGCAGCGACGACATTTCGTCGCTATTGTGTCGTCGCTATTAGTTAGTCGCTATTGCCCATAATAGTCAGAGTTGGATGCATAACCGAGCCATGAAGCCACCAGTTCCTGGGAAAACTTACCCACCTGAAGACCTACTGCGGTGAAACTTGGTTCGGCTCGCTTTCAAACTGACGAAAATATTCATTACCATAATGTCCTTCAATGTGATGCTAGTGAAATATGAACTCGGGACCTCAGTAGAGAAACCAAAACCATATGAACCACTAACCAACTACATGTAATTAACTACCATACAAATATAAATTTTAAAAACAATTGAACACACAAAATCAAATTTGTAATCCTTTTGTTTTAACCCATACGTACATAAAATTAATTACATTATAAATATAAATTTTAAACACACAAAATCAAGTTTTACAACACCTCATATAAATAAGCATTTCAAGGCCTGAAAATTGCATCAGCATTCGGCGGCAGTCCAAACATCTTCAAAGAACAATCACCTGAGACATGTCCTTCCGGTCCAATCCCTGAGTTGAAACCGGGTTCCGAGCACCCGGTATTCGACTCGGACCACCCCAATTCCTCTCCAGGCAATGGTGGCAACCCGCAATTGCCCATATCATGATTATTGAAAACGGAGTTGTATCCACAAAACTGCATCCCATTCCCTTCACTAAAAATACTCTCCAAACTCGTCCCGTAATCCCCAAACTCCATATTGGGAATGCCCGAAAACCCGATAGACGACACGGGATCAACCTCACCAAGCAACACTTGATCATGCACATGTTCTTGATTACCAATTTGTGGCCTTTGGTTTAAAAAATTAGCGTACACTTGTTGAATATCAATATTTGTAGGCTGCATCAATGTGGATCCACCCGCATTGTCCCCACGGCTTTCTACATTGCGGGCGGATCCACCCGCGCTATGTACAAGCGCGGTTGTGGTGTCGGATACGCGAATAGACTTTGCGCGTCGCGTTTTTCGGCAACCACCACCAACGGGGATGTTTCTAAGAGAGCCACCTTTTGTCCAATATCTTCTACACCCTTTGCAGAAGTA
Organism: Ambrosia artemisiifolia; assembly: GCA_032199755.1. Classification (NCBI taxonomy): domain Eukaryota; kingdom Viridiplantae; phylum Streptophyta; class Magnoliopsida; order Asterales; family Asteraceae; genus Ambrosia; species Ambrosia artemisiifolia. Next base: position 22,416,176 of record CM063517.1, read on the forward strand.
TCTTGGTTGAGTTAAACTGTAGTTGTTGTAATAGCAAAATTTTGTGTTTGATGAACCGCAACGAGGACATGGTGGGCATATTTCGACTGTGGGCTTCCATATTCTTTCCATTTTGTAAAGGGTTCAAGTTCATAAAGTTTTAATGGTGGTTTAATATCCTTCAACATCCAAAATAGACTGAATGTGTTTGGCTGTGTGAAGATGATGGGAGATGATTGGTGAACATGTGGTTAGGGTGAAATTAGGGTTTTTATAGAAGATATGTGTGTGAAAATTGGAGGGGAATGAGTGTGTGTAAAAAGGTGTTTTCTGTCATAAGTTGAGAGAAAAGTGATGGTTATATTGGGGGGAAACTATTGGTCATCATGTGGGTTATAAACCTTGGGTGTATAATTAATGATTTGATTTGGAATATGATTATATTAAAAAATTATATTCATTCCTAAAGCCAATGAAATTTATGGGAGTATACTTTTAATATTTTTGTTAGTTAATAAATAAAAGATTAAATTGAACAAATGGTCATGACTCATGATGATACATTTGAAGTTATGAATTTCATCGGTAACATTCTAAATTAGAAAGATGAATGATAATTGATTTAGAAACTTGTGATTTTTATGATCCCTAAAATTCATGGTGGGTGAAAGGCATACCATCATCAACATAACATCAAATTGCACTTATGGCACCAAGGTGTTAATCATGCTGGCTCTCGTAAAGATAAAAAAAAAAAACGCGTCAGATATCTAGTAAAATCTCACTTATACGAATAGCTATTTGTAAAGTGTAGGGAGATAGGAAGAGGGGTTGCCTAAAGTAAGACCAATAACAATTAAAAAAATCCATTTTATGATCAGAGATTAAAATTAAAATTAAAATTTCCAAATCTAGATGAACAACTAAATTAACAACATCGACGTCAATATCCCATGAGTATAACCGAGTCCAAGACACTATGTGAAAAAAAAATCTTTTTGATTAAATAAATATAAATAACTCTTAAAAGAAACAAATTAACTTTTACCAACGAAATTATTCATCAAAAATTACTCGTTAGGTTTTGTTTTGTGATTCTTTTATCCTGTCAAACTGATGTGTGTTGATTTGTAGTGATTGATTTGATCATGATGCGACCACAAGTGATCATCACTGTTGCATCAGTGAATGTCTTTACTCTTTACTTAAGCCCAATTTTCCCATAAAATGTTACCGAATATTGGTATTTTCAGTAACGAAATTTACGATCTATGAAAAAAAAATACTGTTATTTGTATCCTTAATGCTAATCTAATCTTATATTGTAAACTAGCCGATTACCCCGGGAAGGTCCCGGGGTTGAAAAATTTAATATGATTTAATAAAAAATGATAAAAAAAAGAAAACTCAAATCACGAAAAGAGTAAATAACTTAAACATAATCAATGTTAGTTAAAAAACATTTATTTAAAAAGTTAAAAAAATAAAAAGCATAAACCATATTAAACATAATAAAGTATTAAAAGGATAACTTTCAACATATAATCATATTCACGTAAATTAAAATATGTTATAATTTGATTAATGAATAACCTGAACACTTTGTGTTTTTTTCTGTATGAATATAACCCCACAAAAAATAGTCGTTTTTTTTTCGTTTTTATATAGCACTATGGTACTCGTTGGAAAGATAATAAAACGCTCGTTAATTTGGTGTAATTTTTTTATTTAAAAAATCTCGAATATAAAAGATATTTATGTTTAAAAATTATGGGAGGAAGATAAGAGAGAAAAATTTAAATTTGTTTTTAAATTCTTTTTTCCTAAAATAACTCAATTTAATTTTAGTAATTGAGAATTAAGAGATAGAGAGATAAATTTAAAAAAATACTCAAAAACACCAAAAACACTCAATTATTAAGCCACGTGGCACTCTCAATGGGCATATATGTTTTCTTTTATATATATATATATATATATAGATTCACTATCGAAGATATATCATGTATTTTCTTTTTTACAACACTTCACAATAATTTGACTTGCTACGAAATCTTCTAAACACAAGATTTCCACTTAGAATCTTCATATCATTTCAAAAAGATACGAATCATGAGTTGAGTAAGAAACCATATGTAGCAAATTAAAATCTAAAAATCAACGCTAACTTAAGTGTGTGAAGCGATCACAAGATTTTGTGTCAAAGAGTGTAAAGGGGGCCATGCATGCACGTGTAGGTGCTCGGTTGTGAGTTATTGAAGGCAATGTGTACGGGACCCGCACAGTTATCTGTAGCACTTGTGACATCACCCCATTGGTTGTTGTCGGTGTTTATTTGCTGTGTCATCATCCCATTGGTTGATTATGAAGGGGATTCAGGAAACAAATTCATCGGTTTATTCAAACATATTGTTTTCTTTGTTTACTTAGTTATTACATACAGTGGTAATATTATTAATTGTTGAAGTATAAGTGGGATTTGGTGATCCCGAAGATGAGGAATGTCGCTTGGAGAGTCACGCATGGGGGTTTAGAAAGGTGCCTTGGATCATGGGCTTCTTGGATCACGATTTTTATAATATCAAATATATGTCTCGAATTTGTTGATGGGTTTGGTTTCCTTTGACTAGACATCAACTACATATCACTCCTGATCACAATCTTAATTCACTGGTTATCGACTGTCAAGATAGCTTTGTTAATTGCTTGGGGAAATTATTGTTGGAACCAATAGGATCGATTACGATAAAAAACGAAGAACAATATTAGACACAAAGTCTTTTTCATTAAGAAATCAAAAAACCACAAATAAAACATTAACCCTACCAATCTATTTATACTAAACCTAAACAAGCTTTCCTAAACCAATACTAAAACTCAAATAATTATCTATCTTATAAATTAAATCTATTTAATTAAACTAACATTTATCTCTAATTTAATTCACTAAGAATTATCTTAACGACCCTTCAACTTTTGACTCCTTTCACTTTTCACCCAAACCTAGAATTAAACCAACATTCACCCCCTTAATCCTAGTTTGTGCCCTCTTGTTCCTCACATCAACCGTACCGACTCTTCAACTCGAGCAAATTGAGCCACTTCATCTTTAACTCTTGGACTAACATCTTTTTTCCTTCTTTTCGATCTACCCATCAGTCACAAAGACTATTATCTTCTACCAACATAATTGATATTGATAGCCCTATCTCGCTCATCATCCACTACAACAAAAATGGGTTTTTAGTACGCACAAAAGTGTCCTAAAATGTTATTTTATAGGACCTTTTATTTAATAGGACCAACGGTAAAAGCGTTTCATGTAAGGGGGTCGTAATAAGTCACGAAACTTAAAAAGCGTCCTAATATCTCAAATGAGATTATGAAACCAATTTTATGGTCGCATAATATGTCCCAAAAAAACTCCTAATAAAACATATTAGGACACTTTTACAAGGTTTTAACATGTCCTTACCTAGTTTTAATCTTTTAATACACATACAAGAGTCCTAAAAAATTAAGTTATAGGACCCTTATGATGTAACATTATAGGAGCATTAGTACCAAAAAAAGGGTCCTAATATCTCAAATAAGATTATGAAACCAGTTTTATGGTCGCATAAGATGTCAATGAACAAACAATATAGCGTCCTAAGAAAAGCATATTCGTACACTTTAATAGGACCAAATTTGAAAGTCCTAACAAGTCATAATACAATGGTTTTTTAAACATACACACACACAATTTTATGATATACTGTATATAACATCAACTAACGAAATAAATAAAACCTTATTATATTTCAAATAAACATATTCATAACAAAAACACTAAACATGAATAAGTTATAGCATCATCCAACATAAAGTTTTGTAACATTTAACAAAGAAACTAAAAGCAACGAAAGAGATAAGCAGCATAGAATCCTGAGTCATCATGTGTCCTCAATCCTCACGGACTACCTACAAATAAACCATCCGTGTATAAGCATTAAGTTCCAGATTATTAAAATTATTCGTATCACAAAATTAATAATTACATACCGAGATGAAAGGACAAGGCCATGCAATGGAGGCACCAATACAATCTTGAATTGTGGAAAATAACCCATATGGTCTCACCAACTTTTCATCTATTTTTATTGCTACTTGAACGTTTACCTCACACCATTCTGGTCCAATCTCTGTACCACCAACTAGCTCATTTGGGTCCAAGCTCTTCACCCATCCTCTTGCTACAATCTCGGCAGAGTTTAGAATGCTTTTGAGGACAACTTCATCTCCGACCTAGATTTTAGTTTTCAACAAACATATCAAACTCTAGTCACAATAGTACAAGTAACGTTTCACAAAAAAAATAATAAATAAATAAAGATTTATATAGAAAAATACCCGTAAACGTGGAGGTCCATTGGTTGCAATGGGGAAATGTGGTGATGTAAGAGGTGGAACACTAGGACCATCCGTACTCTCTTTAATCTCCGATACTTGGGCTTGTAACCGAGCCACAATACTAGTAAGTTCTTCACATTTAGACTTCAATTGGATGTTTTCTCTACGACATGTTGAACGACTTGATGTTACACCCCAAACATCAGAAGCACGAACACCCAGACCATACATGACTGCATCACCATTTCGATCTTTCCCCATTACTTTAGAAAAAACATCATCTGGTCCAGGCTTATCGATCGAACCATCGGGAAGATTAGAACTAAGTTGTTGCATCTGTGCCTGTATTGGATATAGTAACAAAAATAAGATATGTATTTTTAACAACATCAAGAACATAAAGAAAAGATATGTATATGAATATATAAGAAATTACTTACAATTGCATTTGCAGCTTCCACATTTTTTGTAGTTCCATGTTTGGAGAAACATGCACGAAACATTTCCAATCGACTTGGGTCTTGTCCCAAAGATGCCTGTTTGAATAAAAAGAAAATAAGTAGTAACAACGGATATCGACATGCTACATTAAGAATTGCACTATTTCATACAATCACCTTTAACTCTTCACGGACTCGAGCATAACTTTTTTTACCCGTAACTTGCACCATCTTCTTTTTTGACCGATTCACCTTGTTTTTTTCACTTACCATCTTCAATAGAAAATAAAATATCATAATGAGAAATAAACTAATTGTAACATCCCAAATTTTGAGGATTTATATTTGAAGTGTAAGGTTATTTCATACCTTAGACTTTGTTTTATTCCAATACTTCACAAGTCTACTCCATTGTTTTTTTTGAACTTGTTTTGGCCTAAAATTTATTTGTTCCTGAAGTGACAAAGACGGATCATAGTAGCTTTCTTTAACTCTTGCCCTCCAGTTCTTGACCTTCTTCCCAAATGATTGCAATACCCAGCCTTCAGCATCTTCTGGAATATCAAATTTTGTCTAAAAATGGAACATGTCACATTAGAAAACAAATACTTTAGTCATTCATTAACAAACATATTTTTAATTATGTACCTTTATGAATTCGAGCAACGTTTGTTTTTTGGTGTCCTTAACTTTATTCCATGATTTATAAATCGGACAGTACTTTCCACTCCTTGAAAGGGTTCCCATGAAATGGGTTAGTTTACTAACTTTGTCACCAATAGGTTGTCCAAGTTCATTAACTAAAATAGGAATTCTATCCCCTTTTTCTTGGGCCCAAACTTCTGGCATACGCGTAGGTCCTCTCACTCTTTTACGTACATTTCGAACTACAAAAAGTGAACATGATTTACAATGTACATGTATACATTAAAAATACTATATAAATTGAAAGGCAATATATTAAGTCTATACGTTTTCTTAGTTTTATTATAGTTTCTTATATATTCATCATGTGACACAATATATGTATTGAGAAACAAAAAAAATGAAGCAATCAAGTAAATTAGATAAACCTGCTTCATTTTCTGGTTCTGGGACTTCAAACTCTTCATCAACCAGTTCATCGATCTCATTTTCTAAACCATCCATGTGTTTATTTCCATCATCTTCGGAGGCATCTTGTTCTTAATTGATATATATATAGTTACTGTCACACCACGCCAATGGCGGAAACACGTGGCGCAACGCTCGAAAGTATATCAAAGTCAAGATTAACACAAACTATATTTAATTAGGAAAGATCAATTTATTAGAATGTCGGAAATGAGTATCTCGTTACAATATTGCACAAGGCATTGCTTAAAACGATGAACATTAAGTTTCAATGTGGGAATTTCCATTTATGCTCCAACCCGAAGGTAACAGTGAATGAAATCCCGACCAGTATCCGACATCCCGAATTCCACCGCACTAGCCCCATATCTATTCAGCACTTAGTTACCTGAAAGATATGTTTAAAAAGACGTCAATATATAAAATATTGGTGAGTTCACAGGTTTTAGTTTCATAACAGCAACATTTTCACAACCATCGACTCGACTCACTTTACCATATAATTACTTTCCCATTTAAGTAATTATACTAGGATTTTGTCGATCGATATTCCGTTTTTACAACATGTGCGAAACCTGCACAACTTGTGGCCTTTGTAAGGAGTAGCTAGCTCCTACAAACTATAATGAAGAGCAATCCCTTGAGCCCCATAATCAAACCAAGACTGATAATAATGCCCCGCTCCAAGTCGTTACTCGGTTTCCCACGACTTAAGTTCAGAATATATGCACCCCAGGCATAACCTAATGCATAATCGACGCTATCGATTAGGGGTGGGCCTTGTCAGGCACCAATAGTACTATCCAAATATTCTTTCGGTTTCATTTCCCTGAATTAATGATTACGGAAGAGAGGACTCAACCCCGAGTGGCGTTCACTGCTCAAGTACTCATCATACCACTTATCACATTTTATCCTTTGAAAACCTTTTCAACATGTGACAATATTTGACAAACATATCTTTCCCCCAGTTAAAACAGTAAAATGGGCCGTGAAACTCACCTGAAACACTGTCTGGCTTACTAGGCAGATAGCAAGGAGGGTCTCGCACCTACAACCGTTCTAGACGTATAAGTCACTATTCCTATAGTGCATGTGCCTTGGCAAGTTGTACACCCAACTCCCGACCACAAGTTATTCCAAATCCCGTTTAATTGAGCGCGTATCCTAGGTTTCGTTGGCGTTACATTACCCTTTGTGTTACAAGTTATATATTACTGTTGTTAATATTTCCTTAACTTGTACCTTATTATCATCGACTCGACGTCACTTAACATATAATTATTTTCCCATTTAAATAATTATACTTAAGATCGTATCGCTCGATATAATATATATTTCGACCCTCGACCCGACTCACTTTGCCGCACATTTGTTTTCCCATTTAAACAAATATACTAAGATCTTGTCGTTCGATTGTATATTCTTAACGCCCGATTCAACTCACCATACCGTGTATTTATTTTCCCATTCAAATAAATATACTAGGATCTCGTTGATTTGGCATACACATATATATATCTTTGTCTTTTCGTCGCGGCTTCCCTTCCCACATATCTACTTTCTCATTAAGTAGATATACTAGAATTTTGCCGAGACGAGCGTACATATATATAAATGTGCAATTTTCCTTGTTAAGCATATACGTTTGTTTAGCGTCTTATTCGTTTATGTCATGTGTTTCTCCCACGAATAATTCCTTAACACTTAGGAAAGTGTTTATTAGTTTTCACCCATAATGTATATATATATTTTACTCCTTAAAATATATATTTTTCTTATCTTGCCGCAATGGCATTTTTCTCATGATTCGTCCGTGTATGGTTTGTTAACGCGTCTTAGTTCGATACCTTAACTCGATTAGTCAATTTTCCAAGTCTTTCCCAACATGTGTTTTATAGAAATATTATCCACATTTCTAACCCATGTCACTTGGAAGGTTTGTACTTTGGCCCAACTTGTTAACTTAGATACAAAAATGCTTCCAATACTTTTATATTCCCATTTATATAAAAGTATTCATTTTTGTATAAGTTTCTCAAGTTTGATTAACATTTTTATAAAATCTCTATTTTATAAAAATCCTTATTTTAAAACCCCTCTTGTATTTTTATAACTTTCAAAAATACACTTTTATACAAAATACCCAAGTATTTCTACTAGTATTTACAAAAATCATCCTTAGACTTTATTACTTACATTTTTGACACCGAACTTTCCATACTTGTATTTTTGGACTAATAGTTTCTAAAATATCCATTTTAGTCCTCTAACTTTCAAAGTTACAACTTTAGTCCCTTAACTTCCAAAAGTTGCATTTTTCCACTCTAGCTTCCAAAGTTAACATTTTTCACTCAAAATAGTAAACTTTGAAGGTTCGACTTTTTATTGGCAAGTTATTTTTGTATCAAAACACCTTTGTTAGTCTTATATTCCATATGGAAGATTAATTATATGTGTGTTTTATGTATTTCTTCATCATAGCCAAATTTCATTCACCTAAGTGAGCTAACTTTAATTTTTCATCTTCTTTATTTATGAACTTCTAACATGTTTTACCACATCTTATAACTTAGATGATCATAATAAGATGATTTAAAGTTACTCTTAACATATTCAAGTTCATTCTACAATTTTAACCAAAACATCATCCTACTTAGTTTTAGATGCAAACTTTACATATTTTCAAGATTAATACATCATCATTATCAAATCCATGGTTTATTTTCATATCTTTAATCTTCCATTTTACACATGTAAGACCTATTAAAGATTATGTTCAAACCTCTTTTTAAACCCTTCATGTACCACTTGCTACTAGGAACACATACATGAATAATAATAATAAAAAACAAGATTAAGAATGCTTACTACTAGCACAAGGCTAGGGAAGACAAACACCTTGGATTTGAGAGGGGTTTAGTGTGTTCTTCCAAGTGGTTTAGCTCCAAGCTCTTGAAACACACAATAGGGGTTTGGATGATGGATTGTTTTAAGTGTTTTGGAGATGTAAAACTTGAAAGAATGATGTATGGGGGAGGGGCAAAGTTCACGGCTCAAGAAGGAGAAGAAGATGAGTTGTTTTTGCTTGTTATCTTATGTCATGAACACATGTTACTTATAAGCTCACCATATCTCTCATGGATTGCATGTGATTATGACTAAGGGTTCAAGAGATTGTGTTGTACAAAAATTGATTCTTGGATGGATATTATTGGGGTGCTTGGCCGTGAGTTTATGGAAGGGAGAAGAAGATTATGATCTTGTAAAGATACCTCACAATCTTAGATATAATCAAGTAGGATATGCATGCTTTCTTATGTACTTGGGGATCTTTGTGTAGGTTGTTTGTTTGTGTATAGTCTTGGCCGAAATTTTATCAAAGAAAAGCATGGTTTGCATGCTTTTTGTACTAGCTTAATCTTACACAATCCCTTCCAAGCATGCTTAAGTACTTGATTGTCTTTTGGATGCTAGTAGGATGTTTAGACAAAACAAAAGAAAAGGAGATGTGTAAGGGGTTAGGCCGGCCCCTTTTAAGGGTCTAGGTGGGGTCCACCACACTAAGCATTTGCCATTATTATGTTAAGCTTGATCCCTCGTCGTCCGGGTGTCGTTCGGGTATTTTTCGGGTTTTAATCACGCGTTATCCGGACATTAAATATACCTATAATAACCCTTAAATATAGTCTATTTTAAGCGTTGATTGGTTATTTAGGCCTTTGCCGGGTGAATTTATGAGTTATACGCGTATCGGGTGCGGTGCGCTCATTTTATTCGTTACCGGGAGATTTGTACAAGACGTTTTCATTTATGGTTTTGGAGTTTCAAAACTCATTATATTTTATGAAAATACCCTTTATTTTATATCCTGGGTGTCCGGGATCCTTTTCGTTTATTTAATTATTATCGGGTAATTGCCAACGTCCATACCGGATAGTTTATTCGCACATGATCCAATCATGTTTTACCATTAAACGTATGCATTCCTATGCACTATTTGGAAATTGCTATCTCCTAAGGCCTTGATAATTAAATCACACATAATTGCGTTTAATTACGTTAATCATACATTAATTACTCTGTACGGAATTACCTTATTTTTGCCGGTTGTTACATTCTCCCCCCGTTAAGAGAATTCCGTCCCGGAATTCAATTCAAGTTACTCATCACAATAGTATCCTTGAACAGGGCGGGGTGTTTGCGCTTCATGAGATCTCCTCTTTCCTAGTGAGCCCAGATTCATGCTCGGCTCACGCTTAGTGCTCTATCAAACACAGTGTCATAGTTCAACTACGACTAAGCTCTTGGTCATCCCACCTTGACACATCTATCGGTTTTCCGAAATCGTAGAGCTTATTGTCAACCGGACTTCCGCCGGTCGAGGAATTGACCAAAACTTCCTCAGGCCAGGCTTGCGGGATTCATTAAGAGTCCCACTAAGCTTTTACGATAGTCCGAGCTTAATCATTACGAGACCAATCTCGATTGATATCTCCGTACCCCGAAGTATTAGGAACTTGGGCTACTACAAACCCTAAGCTTATTGACACCTCCTCGGAGTATGACTCTCAGTGTAAACCTATTATTAGGCCGAAGTTCTTAAGGCTTACGCCTTGTCTGTATGACTTCTTAATAGGTTCGCATCTCATCCAAACAGTCTTTAATCTGCAAGATCTACTGGCCATCTCTCGAATAACCTAACCCAGGTTATGTATCTATCTCCGTCTGTCAATCGACGCATTGGGGATTTACACGTATGCCCTCCAAGGGCTTTGAGTAGTACGCCCCGAACACTGGGATGCTAATTCCTATCACATAGGAAATTTTGATGATGAAGCTCATGGGTTCGATCTGCCACGAACATCAATCGTGTCAACACGGAACAATTCCGTCAAGTATATTCAATTTGTCCGAGAATGACAAACCATACTCGTCTCAAATCGAGTATCCCATGCTTGTGTACAAGGTTTGTCGATCTTGAGGTAGAGTGACTACTACAATCCGATATAACGTAAATCGGCAATTCGGTGCCTAGCCACGACTCTCCGAGAGTATAGGTAACTGTCCGTATGCCTCATCTCGAAGCCACAGATGAGTACGGAATGAGAGGGCTCCAAGCAACAATCAATCATCACTTGGGTCACATCTGACCCCGGGACACCTCGGGTGTCATGGTGATGTCAAACAGGTGATCTTACCGTACCACATAAAAGTCCCCTTGGAAACCTCATCGGGTATCCCATTTTATTTATCCTTCGGCTCGACTCACTTTACCGTATATTTACCTCCCCATTAAGATAAATACACTAGGTTCTTGTCGACCGAACAATCACATTCAAAATGGGACTTTATTTCCGTAGGATCCTCTGGGTATTGAATTGCTGCTTTCCTCCTGAGTAATTGTGGTTAATGGTACTAGGACGCTTATTATGGACTGATGGAGGTCGAAAGTTTTTGCGTCGCTTTCACCCCTCAGTCCCCTTACATTAAGCAGTGTATACATGGCGCCCGGGCCGTACAATTCCACAATCCTCGAGTGGAACGAGTCGACTCATCACCAACGACAAGATGCTTCCAGCACATAGGCCTATACCGAAAAGAGTTATATGAAACATCATAATTTGTTGTCGCAATGAACAACGTATAAGGTTTATTATGACATATCAACACGTTGGCCCCTATTGTGACAAGTATACAGAACACCAGTAGCTACCCAAACCATGGGTATCCAGTAACAGTTCTGTTATATGCGCTTCATGGGCACTCGTGTTCTATCGTCAATAGCAACCTAGTAGATCAATTCCGAATAGTACAGGCCACATGCCCCTTACATTGACCTTCAGATCTTATGCAGAGTTCTGAGTGAAAGGAGTCCTGAAACCAAAACCCTCATTCATCGAAGGTTCCATCCTTTCGGGATCTTTTTATGTAAATGGTGAAATCGGGTCATGGATGCATGCATTTAGCATAGATTTCACATTTGGCTTGACGGCTTCATGCGCTCAAGTCGTTACTTAAACAAGCGAGCGACTGATATCGCACCACAGGTAATAGTCTTGAGCCTTCCCATAAGGCATCCCATTCAATGCCTCAGTAGTCACACATATGGGCGGAATATGTAAGCCTTCAAGCTCGTTCTGATTAGTCCGGTGCCATACGCCCTGCCCTAGCAGTTCACATTACTATGGTGTCTCCAACAGCGTCTGTCAAGGATAAGGGGTTTTGCTCTAGCTTGAGCAATGCTACTTAAAGATGGCTGGGAACACTAGTATCGACCCACGGTCGAAGTGGTTCCGTTGTTCCAAGAGCCCCACGCAAAGATACCAAGATAGACCAGTCGTCAGAGGATTAACGACATAAATCGAAGGGTCGAGACGATCAACTATCTCAGCCCGGTAGTGTAGCACCTTTATAGAGTAGATAATGCTACATGCCCTTCTGGATTTAGGGTTCATAAAGCCTCTTAATCATGTACCAGGGACTTCACCAATGCACGCCCATGGGTGGGTCCACAATGGTATTTCCATGACCATCAGTATGACACGTCGGTATGTATGACTTCAAATGAATCCACTGGAGTGAGCAATAAATGATTTGAACCTTTCAACTCTTGCTAGTCCCAAAGGTATAGATCACAATATCGCTCATAAATACTCGATACCTTCAGGTTCGAGACGTATTCGAAATCCCTTATCACAAAGGCAAGTCTCGCCTTGTCCCGTGCAGATCACAGGGTTTCTTCCTGACATTGATTTGCATAACCGATCGTTGGGCGACCAAATTGCACGTAAAAGGTTAGGGCTGGACATAGCGTCACTGGTGCCTCAGATTCTGAAGATGTACCGCTCACGAAATGCGTGAGCATATACAGGGGTCGGCACATGACTCGGTCACCTACTCAGACGACCACGAGATTCAGACTTTAGGGAAATACACCCGTAATCACTAAGGCTAGAGTGTCTAAGCACGACTGTTAGAAAGTCCGTTGGACACCTGAAATCCTACATAATCACTGTCGGCACTACACAATCAAACAAATAGAACAATGACGGCACGAGGGGTTTAGGTGATGTCTCCATTCAGAGGGAAACAAGAGCAATGTACACGACAAATCATCACGTCGTCGAGGTAATCCAACAGCTGTAGCAATACGCCCTCTGAGCAACACGACAGTAGAAACAACATGGCAATGCCAGCAACATATCCACGAAGCACATCAACTAGGGAACACCACACAGGAGCAACATGACAACAGAGAAGTATGACGACAAGGCAACGCCGCAATAGGAACCGTACGACACAGAGAAATACGATGGCAAGGCTACACTACTGCAGGAGCAGTAAACAACAGGAATGCATCATTGACAATGCAGCGTAACCACCTGGATACGCAACTAGCAAAAATAATGTAACTGCAAGCATGCACAATGGCTGGGGGGGGGGGGGTAACACAGTAGCACGAATGCACGCGACAATATGACGCTCAACATGGAGAATCCCATAGTCCACACCACCATAAAGCTCCGTTATGGTGGGCACGCATCCCCGTGCGTCTCAGATCACTTGTGGAGGTGGGAATTTCATTCGTACCTTCGGCCTTGGGCCTAACCTCCATAGGCTCAATGGTAGAACTTGGTTAGATTGGCTGGCGCATTAGTCGTCATGACGGGTTCCACATAATTTGGCTGACTTCTCAAGCCGATATTGTTCATGGAGAGAACGACCAGAGGCTTGTTATGAGTCACTCAAACAATGGCAACAGAAACATCGACAGTTTCCACTGAGGCCTGAGATCCATTGACAATGTTAGACTTCCTAAGAGCCCAAGGAATGATAACTAGTAGTTCAATGAAAGCCTCAAAGAGAATGGAATTAATAACAACAAACTCCACAAAGACACATAGATGGTCATAGCGGCCTGGAAAGGGTCATAGAGACGTCTTCGTTAATATCATTCACTTCTGCAGGAGCCTCAAAATTAACGTCAACCCGAGCAGAGCCATAGAACAACATCATCAAGCCCAACATGGACTGTACAGACAACGACAACAATGAACTCAACAACAAATATAGAAACGATGACATCAAGTTCGATAAGTGCTATCGAACCACTGATAACAACAAACTCAGCGAGAGCTACACTTAATAGCGTCAACAGGACTCGCTTGAGCCATAGGATAATAATAGGAGCAACAACGTCAGGCTCGACCGGAGCCTTAGACTCGTCGTAGCTATTATATGTGTGGTGACTGGCATCCATAGGACCTGGAAACCAACCTACATCTTTCCCGATAACAAGGATAGTGGTCACAACGAGCATAGCAAGTAGCGGTAGAAGAATCACGATTTATCGATACACCACGATAAAATGAAAACGATACCGACTCTGGCAAACCAGCCGAGTCATTCTTCTCATTAGGGTCTCCTTACATGCTATCTAGCACCGATAGTAATTAGCTGGAATGCCTCTCTGCCACTCAAGCGAGGCCGGTGGACTTTCTTCCTGATAGGCCACGCCGTGAGAGTATCGAAATACGGCAAGAGATTAGACAGGTCACCGTGTCCACAACGAATGGACCTTGCAATCTTAGTTTATAAATCACCGTAACAAGGGGACGCAACGTCTCAATATCTATGGGGATTGATGGAAAACACTTCGCGTCAATTGCCGCCCCTAATAGATTACTAGTCTCGTCGTCATGACTAGGGTGACGAACGTTATTGCCACAAGAGCAATGGGATTTCCGTCCCATGGGTAAGTTTGATTTACCAGATAAACGTGACCACTTACAGTAGTCCGTCATTCGATTTTCGAGGGGGGGATTTCAATGTTTGCAAAAAGCGTCTTGCGACATTTGATAATTACGGAACACTCTTACGATTACGATTCCCAAAGTGTGGTTCTACTTTCTAGGATTTATGACGGATTCAGGCACAGTACCTGTAACGAACCTACTCTGGCGTTCCTCGACTGAAGCGAGACTACCAACAATCCTTGAAAACAAACAGGAGGTAGATAGAGGAGTCTTATGATAACCTTTGCACCTCAGGAAGGTAGTATGACATAAGTACCAACATGCTGAGTCCATCACAATTCATCTTCCGAACACGATCCAGCGCTATTGCAAAGGTTGTTAATCCATACTTGAATACTCAATACACCGAGTAGTGGCTTCCCACGAGTTAATCGTATGCACTTCCGAGTGATTCCATCGCCAAATGCCGACTGGGGCTTGCTGTTCTACTACATGCCATCATCCTAACACTGGCAAACGATGTCGCGGTCATGATTAGTGGCCGAAATTTTGACATCATCAAAGTTTAGCAGAGCCCTATGACTCGCGGATGTGTGAGGCGACATGCCGATTTCGCTATCCGTCCATGACTGCCTGGAAGCAACCAATACTGTTGATTCAGACGAGGGCTATCTAGCTTTCAGGATAACAATGATCAAGCTTCCTAATTCAGCAACTTCGATTCTGTTCTTCCTACAGGAAAAGAAAAATACTCGACCCTTGAAGACAACCTGGGCATGCGTTAGATCGAACACGACTTATTCACCATGATAACATCGCAGCACACGGCCACGTGTCTCATATTTAATCCACGCAGGGTCCCGTTCTCTAAACGCACTAGTCTAGCAGGGACGCACCCTCAGTCTTCATTGGGTTTCAAGCTTAGCATTCCTCGCATCGTACCGGGCATTCATCTCTTCGGTAGGCGGCGCATCCTCGTATGCCCGCTCCTTTTGGGAGAACTTTGTGGTGGAGACATTCAACTCCTACACAAGGAAGCTTTCATCTCCCATTCCTATCTAGAGCGAGGGTTTGCGTCAGATTACTTATATGAATAGACGTTCGAGCCCTTCCGTGCTCGTACCATAAAGGTAATGTCGAAGAAAGCTCATTAGGTTTGCTAGGATCGAAATCAAGGAATATCGGCGAAACCTCCCATTTAACCCATTGGTTAATCAAAACTAAGACTGAATCTAAAGAACAAGAACAACCAAGATAAGGGGTGATCACCAACCCTTGGCCCTTGCGCCCGCCAAGGTTACCGTGCACCCCAAACTATTATTACGTGATAGAGACTAGTCCTTCCGATCATCCCGTCTACAGGTAAGCGAGTGAGCTCATCGTAGACCACAGCATCCTTCCCACTTGCTGGTACCGGTGATCGATGCAAGAGCGCGGACTTATTGTGAAGCGTGACACAACAACCTTACTGGCAAAATATCCGTACTACGTATATGTATTAACTTAATCTTAGAAAATCGGATTCCTACTATAAGCATCGTATCCGCATTTTCTAATACTTCATATATTGACACACATGGCTAGTCGGTCGGAATTTCCCCTTGTACAATCCATGTACAATCTTCTTTCTTTTCTGAAAATATTTCGTTGTGTTTTATTTTTGAAAACTTCGTTTTCGAGCCAAAACCGGTTATAGTCTAGATTTTTCAAAAAATGCTAGTTCGCTACAACCTTGGCTCTGATACCACTTCTGTCACACCACGCCAATGGCGGAAACACGTGGCGCAACGCTCGAAAGTATATCAAAGTCAAGATTAACACAAACTATATTTAATTAGGAAAGATCAATTTATTAGAATGTCGGAAATGAGTATCTCGTTACAATATTGCACAAGGCATTGCTTAAAACGATGAACATTAAGTTTCAATGTGGGAATTTCCATTTATGCTCCAACCCGAAGGTAACAGTGAATGAAATCCC
Source organism: Ambrosia artemisiifolia (assembly GCA_032199755.1). Classification (NCBI taxonomy): domain Eukaryota; kingdom Viridiplantae; phylum Streptophyta; class Magnoliopsida; order Asterales; family Asteraceae; genus Ambrosia; species Ambrosia artemisiifolia. The sequence continues at coordinate 22,432,840 of CM063517.1, forward strand.
GACCAGTATCCGACATCCCGAATTCCACCGCACTAGCCCCATATCTATTCAGCACTTAGTTACCTGAAAGATATGTTTAAAAAGACGTCAATATATAAAATATTGGTGAGTTCACAGGTTTTAGTTTCATAACAGCAACATTTTCACAACCATCGACTCGACTCACTTTACCATATAATTACTTTCCCATTTAAGTAATTATACTAGGATTTTGTCGATCGATATTCCGTTTTTACAACATGTGCGAAACCTGCACAACTTGTGGCCTTTGTAAGGAGTAGCTAGCTCCTACAAACTATAATGAAGAGCAATCCCTTGAGCCCCATAATCAAACCAAGACTGATAATAATGCCCCGCTCCAAGTCGTTACTCGGTTTCCCACGACTTAAGTTCAGAATATATGCACCCCAGGCATAACCTAATGCATAATCGACGCTATCGATTAGGGGTGGGCCTTGTCAGGCACCAATAGTACTATCCAAATATTCTTTCGGTTTCATTTCCCTGAATTAATGATTACGGAAGAGAGGACTCAACCCCGAGTGGCGTTCACTGCTCAAGTACTCATCATACCACTTATCACATTTTATCCTTTGAAAACCTTTTCAACATGTGACAATATTTGACAAACATATCTTTCCCCCAGTTAAAACAGTAAAATGGGGCCGTGAAACTCACCTGAAACACTGTCTGGCTTACTAGGCAGATAGCAAGGAGGGTCTCGCACCTACAACCGTTCTAGACGTATAAGTCACTATTCCTATAGTGCATGTGCCTTGGCAAGTTGTACACCCAACTCCCGACCACAAGTTATTCCAAATCCCGTTTAATTGAGCGCGTATCCTAGGTTTCGTTGGCGTTACATTACCCTTTGTGTTACAAGTTATATATTACTGTTGTTAATATTTCCTTAACTTGTACCTTATTATCATCGACTCGACGTCACTTAACATATAATTATTTTCCCATTTAAATAATTATACTTAAGATCGTATCGCTCGATATAATATATATTTCGACCCTCGACCCGACTCACTTTGCCGCACATTTGTTTTCCCATTTAAACAAATATACTAAGATCTTGTCGTTCGATTGTATATTCTTAACGCCCGATTCAACTCACCATACCGTGTATTTATTTTCCCATTCAAATAAATATACTAGGATCTCGTTGATTTGGCATACACATATATATATCTTTGTCTTTTCGTCGCGGCTTCCCTTCCCACATATCTACTTTCTCATTAAGTAGATATACTAGAATTTTGCCGAGACGAGCGTACATATATATAAATGTGCAATTTTCCTTGTTAAGCATATACGTTTGTTTAGCGTCTTATTCGTTTATGTCATGTGTTTCTCCCACGAATAATTCCTTAACACTTAGGAAAGTGTTTATTAGTTTTCACCCATAATGTATATATATATTTTACTCCTTAAAATATATATTTTTCTTATCTTGCCGCAATGGCATTTTTCTCATGATTCGTCCGTGTATGGTTTGTTAACGCGTCTTAGTTCGATACCTTAACTCGATTAGTCAATTTTCCAAGTCTTTCCCAACATGTGTTTTATAGAAATATTATCCACATTTCTAACCCATGTCACTTGGAAGGTTTGTACTTTGGCCCAACTTGTTAACTTAGATACAAAAATGCTTCCAATACTTTTATATTCCCATTTATATAAAAGTATTCATTTTTGTATAAGTTTCTCAAGTTTGATTAACATTTTTATAAAATCTCTATTTTATAAAAATCCTTATTTTAAAACCCCTCTTGTATTTTTATAACTTTCAAAAATACACTTTTATACAAAATACCCAAGTATTTCTACTAGTATTTACAAAAATCATCCTTAGACTTTATTACTTACATTTTTGACACCGAACTTTCCATACTTGTATTTTTGGACTAATAGTTTCTAAAATATTCATTTTAGTCCTCTAACTTTCAAAGTTACAACTTTAGTCCCTTAACTTCCAAAAGTTGCATTTTTCCACTCTAGCTTCCAAAGTTAACATTTTTCACTCAAAATAGTAAACTTTGAAGGTTCGACTTTTTATTGGCAAGTTATTTTTGTATCAAAACACCTTTGTTAGTCTTATATTCCATATGGAAGATTAATTATATGTGTGTTTTATGTATTTCTTCATCATAGCCAAATTTCATTCACCTAAGTGAGCTAACTTTAATTTTTCATCTTCTTTATTTATGAACTTCTAACATGTTTTACCACATCTTATAACTTAGATGATCATAATAAGATGATTTAAAGTTACTCTTAACATATTCAAGTTCATTCTACAATTTTAACCAAAACATCATCCTACTTAGTTTTAGATGCAAACTTTACATATTTTCAAGATTAATACATCATCATTATCAAATCCATGGTTTATTTTCATATCTTTAATCTTCCATTTTACACATGTAAGACCTATTAAAGATTATGTTCAAACCTCTTTTTAAACCCTTCATGTACCACTTGCTACTAGGAACACATACATGAATAATAATAATAAAAAACAAGATTAAGAATGCTTACTACTAGCACAAGGCTAGGGAAGACAAACACCTTGGATTTGAGAGGGGTTTAGTGTGTTCTTCCAAGTGGTTTAGCTCCAAGCTCTTGAAACACACAATAGGGGTTTGGATGATGGATTGTTTTAAGTGTTTTGGAGATGTAAAACTTGAAAGAATGATGTATGGGGGAGGGGCAAAGTTCACGGCTCAAGAAGGAGAAGAAGATGAGTTGTTTTTGCTTGTTATCTTATGTCATGAACACATGTTACTTATAAGCTCACCATATCTCTCATGGATTGCATGTGATTATGACTAAGGGTTCAAGAGATTGTGTTGTACAAAAATTGATTCTTGGATGGATATTATTGGGGTGCTTGGCCGTGAGTTTATGGAAGGGAGAAGAAGATTATGATCTTGTAAAGATACCTCACAATCTTAGATATAATCAAGTAGGATATGCATGCTTTCTTATGTACTTGGGGATCTTTGTGTAGGTTGTTTGTTTGTGTATAGTCTTGGCCGAAATTTTATCAAAGAAAAGCATGGTTTGCATGCTTTTTGTACTAGCTTAATCTTACACAATCCCTTCCAAGCATGCTTAAGTACTTGATTGTCTTTTGGATGCTAGTAGGATGTTTAGACAAAACAAAAGAAAAGGAGATGTGTAAGGGGTTAGGCCGGCCCCTTTTAAGGGTCTAGGTGGGGTCCACCACACTAAGCATTTGCCATTATTATGTTAAGCTTGATCCCTCGTCGTCCGGGTGTCGTTCGGGTATTTTTCGGGTTTTAATCACGCGTTATCCGGACATTAAATATACCTATAATAACCCTTAAATATAGTCTATTTTAAGCGTTGATTGGTTATTTAGGCCTTTGCCGGGTGAATTTATGAGTTATACGCGTATCGGGTGCGGTGCGCTCATTTTATTCGTTACCGGGAGATTTGTACAAGACGTTTTCATTTATGGTTTTGGAGTTTCAAAACTCATTATATTTTATGAAAATACCCTTTATTTTATATCCTGGGTGTCCGGGATCCTTTTCGTTTATTTAATTATTATCGGGTAATTGCCAACGTCCATACCGGATAGTTTATTCGCACATGATCCAATCATGTTTTACCATTAAACGTATGCATTCCTATGCACTATTTGGAAATTGCTATCTCCTAAGGCCTTGATAATTAAATCACACATAATTGCGTTTAATTACGTTAATCATACATTAATTACTCTGTACGGAATTACCTTATTTTTGCCGGTTGTTACAAAAACAGTAAGCATCGAAAACAGTTAATTGAATCAAACTTAATACTAATTTAATATCATAATAAAATATTTGAAAAGAGAAAATATAGGTACCATAAAATATCATGTCACGCTCCACGTGGTCATCATTGTTGTCGACTGCAAATAACTTTCTTTTAGCTACAACTGATCGCCCTCTCGTGTAGCCTTCATCATACTCTGGTACACTACTATTTATTGGCCCCGTTGTGTCACTCACTTGTCCCTTTTGCATATAAGATTTTGCAGTTGTTAGCACATGAGAGACATTAGGAGCAATAACTCGTTTCTGTGCCAAATAAGCATATCTATTCATGGACTGCGGAGCAATGTATCTTGGATGTTTCTGTAAGTCAAACGGTTAGAAAACAAACATAAAGCCATTATATTATCCAAATTTGTTATTAGTACCTTTTTAGAGATATTTGTAGCAACTTCTTTTAAATAATCTTGATCAACACCAACATCTTTCTCGCTCGTATCAATTGGTTTCTTTTTATTTTTCTTTGTTTTATCACACTCTGCTAGACTTTTCAAAGACCTAGCAGTATTTTTCACTCCCAGGGCTTGTAATTTTTTTTCATTCTCTAGAATATTCAACATTCTACTCTTTTCATAAGCATTCATATGTCTTATGGGGCTTTGGCCTTGCATGTTTTTATCTTCCATTACTAGTGTACACAACAAAGAAAAAATAAACAAAATCGTCAAGACTCAAAACTTAAAGATGTTATTATTATCAACTAATTACAAGTGCAACAATTAAACTGATGATATTAATTAGAAACAGCCATAATTCATAATCACAAGACAATAATATCATAACCTATGTCAACTAAAACAGAAAACATAAACAGAAAACATAAACGAACAGAAAACATAAACGAACAGACTCAAAACCGGTGGCTGCAGATGCATCACTAGCTGCAGATGAAGCACTAGCTGCAGCAGAAGCCGTTGCGGCTACATAATTTCGTTTACTAGACAAATATTTGCTGCTGCTGTACAGGTTATAAAAGATTCTGGTTTCGATGTTGTTATGGCGATTAAAGGGGTGATTGGGCAGTGGCGGATCTAGATATAACATCAGCCACCGACAACTTCAATGATGAGAACCGTATTGGAGTTGGTGGTAAACAAGGTAAACCGGCAGGGAGCTACAGGCAATCAATTATGCTGCTGAACGCTGCATTATGCAGCAAAATACATGCGTTCCGAACAAGGTTTGGGTCTTGGCTTGGCGAGCAGCGTTGAGTAGACTTCGGACAAAAGACGCGCTTCTTAGGCGACATATTAACGTGGGTACATGTGTGTGTCCTATGTGTGAAGAGCATCCGGATGGATCCAGACCTGGAAAAAATGGGTTCTAGCAAACATGAAAAGGGCGATTCTGGAAAAAATGGCGATTCTGGAAAAAATGGCGATTCTGGAAAAAATGGGTTCTAGCAAACATGAAAACGGAACACAATCATTACAGGTTTCAATTTCCATAAACTGTTGCATCACAGTGGACATCCCCCACTCCAAACTAACTGCTTGTTGATCATCCCTTAAAACCAACTTACAACCCACAACCTTGATCAGTATACATGTTTATATGTTATTTTAGTGCAAAGCTAAAACAAAAAGATAAAATTAATAATACCAATTCAAAACTGGTGATTATTTTAAATAAAAGATCAAGAGATACATATACAATGGGGTTGAATTAAAAGATCAACAGAAAAAACCATACCACATTAATCCATTATCGATAAAGTTTACATTCATGACTTAAAAAACAGAGTAACAAAACATTTACTTTAGTACTTTTTGATGTTTTAATATCCACATAATCAAAATGTGAATCCATGTCATCTTAGTCGAAATAACCAACATACCTTCATCCTCCAAATAAGTGAACACACACTGTACCAACTCCTTATAAGCTAACACCATTCTTCCTATAAGCTGGCAAAACTCTCAAGTGGACAACTATTTAAAAAGGTAAGCTTTAAATTTATGCAACTCAAGTTTTGAAGCTGGTTGACTATTAGTCTATATAAGTAATGTATTATTCCTTTAGCCTTTCTTGAGATGTAGGTTGGGAACAATTATAGAGCTCTAGGCAAGTCTATGGAATGATCACTTCTTTATTTAATCAAAGAAAATTATGGCTAATCGCCTATGTCAACTGCCTAATCGTGTATAAGGACTAGCGAGTAGGGCCATAAACGCTATCATACAAATCCTAATCGCCTTCAGCTTCTTCAACCCTCCAAAACGCGTATAAACGCCTCCAAACACCCCGAATCACGTCCAAACTACTAATATACTAGCCCAGGGACATCATGTACTAACAGACTCCCCCTTGGTCCAGGCTAGTATACGTACAGAAATAACCAAAAGACATCGTTCATACCAACAGCAACCAAACATTACAGACTCGATAAGCAACAATAATTACAACTAAACAAAATGACAAGCAGCATCTTCTATCTTTATCTTAAGCTTGATGTTGTTCTGACCCTTGTGATCCTCGACCAATCGCATCCTGCATGAACCTTGTTGGCATAGCAAAACCGGATCACTCTTTGAAACTTCATAGCTTGATCGGCTTCAACAGGTAAATGCATGATTGGGTGCTGATACAACATCTCCACATCTTTCTCTGAGCAATTAATCAACCACATAGGATCCCAAATCCTTATCTTCCTGCAAGGGTTTGGACTGTTGCCCAAGACTATCACGGCTTCTGTAGTTGCTGTATCATAGTGCCAATAATACAGCTTCGAAGTAAAGTCTTGTTCAACTGGGACTATGGGAATCCTTGAAACACACTTCGGTGGCTTGATCTTGTGCTCCCAGATAGGCTTCAATGTGAAAGGATGAATCTTGTCTGTTTGGTATGATCTGGGATACTGAGGCTCGAAGTCTTTCCATCCCTCTGAGCTTTCTCGCTTCAACTTAGTGTAAAAACCCTGAAGAGGAGGAGCTTTCTCTTTGTATAACGGATAATCAAGACGAACTAGATCACGAATGTACCAGAACGGCAGGCTCAGAATGTCTTTGTATTCCCTGAAGTACAACACACCTTCCTGCCACTTTACCCCCAGCATTCTTGTGTGACTAATATATGCCCAGCTTATCACGTTTCCAGACATCTTCGTCAATCTTTTCTTGAAGACGGAGGCTCGCTCAACTGGCTTTTTCTTTTCTTCGGGTTTGAACCATTTGGGATAGCGCTCTCTGATTTTGTACTGTCGTATCTTAACTTCATCAGGAACTTCAGCAGAGTCAGTCTTTAACTTCTCTTCGGCCTCTCGTACCATCTCCTCATCAATATTTGGAATTCCAGCGCCCGACTCATTTACAACGTACTCAGGAGTTGGCACGCTGGTTCCATCTTCAAGATCCACTTCATTATTTTCTGGATGCAACTCAGGAGGAACACTTTGGCTTGCACTGGTAGATTCTCCAGATGCAAAGCCGTATACTTTAGCCATGTCCTCTGGTGTCATCTCAGGTGGAATCTCGCCTTCCTCCAGATCATACTCAGGCATGGCAGGTGGTGGGAGCAAGTTGCCTTCATCGTCATAAGCAAAATAACAGTTCAAAGGCCCCACATATTCAACCTGAACTATCGCTTTCTTCTTCAATTTTTCACGAAGTTCTTGAATCTTGCTCATTTTAGGTGCAGGCTCCCCCTGAGCAGAAGAACCTGCTTCGGGATCATCGCCTCGGCGATCATGACTCTTCTTGGTGCGTCTTGAAGCTGAACCACCCGATGATCCGCCACCGCTTGTGGCTCCAGGATCACCACCATCACCTTTACCATCACCCTCATCATCGTCATCAGACTCATCATCAGCCTCTTCATCATCATCATCTTCTTCACTATCCTCATCATCATCACCAGCCGTACTAGCTCCAGCCTCCGAACCACCAGTGAGTCTAGGTTGAGTACCAGTCAACTCATCCAACCTAGTCCTCAATCTTGTGTTTTGCTTTCTGTATTTGGTGATTCGGCGCTCATTGCTCACATTCGCGAGCTGGAGATCATTGTACTTCCCTTCAATACCAGTTAGTCTTGCCAAGGCACTTTGGTTCGACTGTATCAATTGCTGGTGTGATTCCATTAGCTGCCTGTTCGACTGCAGAATCTGCTGATTAGATAAAGTAAGTGTGTCGACAGTAGCTCTCAAATCTGTATTTGTAGTTATAGTCTCGCCAATCAGTTCCAACATCGCCGTTTCATTCTCTTCGATATGGGCGTTTTTGCTTCTTAACTCAGCTATTTCACGCGCCTGTGCAGCAACTAAAGCCGTAAGTTCGCTGACATGACGCTGAAGTTGTTCATTGGACGCTGGAGTTGAAGAAGAAGATTGGCCTGAAGGTTTAGCTGCTGTGGTTCTTGCTGCTTCCTTCAATCTCCGGATATGATCACCTACCGGATTAGAGACCAACTGCGAACCTGTCGCTTCAACGGTAGCTGAGACTTGCTCAGTGAAGACTACCGAAGAAGGCATTGACATAGTAACACCCGCAGGCATAGCTGCACTGAAAGATAAAGGAACTGAAGATGTAGCTGCTGTTGTAGTTGTTTCTGTTGCTGCTGTTGTTGTTGCTGGAACGGTAGAAGAAGTTGGAGTGCCAAAAGTATCAGGAAGATTCAAAGTCGCACGTCTTCCCCTCAATCTCTTAGGAGTCTTCTCAGCCGCGACTACCTTTTCTGACATCCTCTTTTGACCCCTACCAACCTTCGCTGCCTTGGTTTTCTGTCTTTTGTGAGGAGGAGGCGTGCTAAGATCAGCATCGATATCTGCAACGAGATCACCACTTCCTGGAGTGAAAGTGGGATCTCGTGCAAGATCTCTCGCCTCGGCTGCGCGAGCTCTATCCTCTTCCAAACTGAGTACATCAGGCGAATCATCTTCTGTCGCTTCTGAGTCGTCATCATCATCATCAACGTCTTCAATGTTAACCGGGCCTTCATCCAACTTATCCTTCCCTTTGCCTGAGCTGGATGGTGCATCGACATCCAGAGACGCAGAATCAAACACGTCATCATCGCGTCTCAGCTCAGCATCACCCGTATTGCCCGCTTCATTGGCTCCCAGAGCTACAGTGGGTCTGCCAATGTTATCATCATCTTTAAACACCTGTCTGTGAACCTGAATATCGTCTTCTGAATCACTGGCGTCGTGCCTCCACCTATTACCAGGAGGTGCCTCATAGTTATCTCTCGCAAGAAATGCATACAATCTACGACTTTGTGGATACTCTGACTTAGGCTTGTTCTTGTATTGCAGCATTCTTTTCAACTCAATTTCATCAATTTTCTTTATCTCAAGCAACTCATCAACACGCTTCACCATATTCGGGATCTGGTTGTCAAGGATCATCTGCAGAAATCTAGGATAGACAATGAAAGAGTTCTTTGTCGGTTTCTGCACAATCACTTCTTTAAGATGATGCATAATCATTCCAGAGAAGTTGAACGGCTTGTTCAACGTTAACGCGACAATCGCTGATGCTAAAGTGCCCCGGATCGCATCGAATGTACCTTTGCGAGGGCCGATGCACTTTAGCACAACGTGCGTTAAGTACTTTAACTCTGGAGGAAGACAACCCTTTTGCAACATCTTCTGCGCACGTATGTCGTTTGTATACTTCATCCTGAGAAATCCACCACGAATTAAAATGGAATCGAACACGAACGGATCGTCTTTATCATCTTCAAATCTCAGAATCTCACGAACTAAGTCTTCAGTGATAATAACATCCTTTCGTTGCACCACACTTCTGATAGTTGCTGGAACTGTGCTGTTGTCGACCTCTGCATTCTGATAGGATTCCCGAATAATGTCTTTGTAAGCCGCATATTCTGTGGAGATAGCATACTTAATCTTCGAGCGCTTCAAGAACTCGATGATGCCTTCAAACCGCTTGCATTCTGGTTTCTTTATAGGTCCAAGAAATGCCAGACAGTTGTGCTTGGCCGACGTACCGTACTACATATTTCTATAAGACAAACACACGACAAGATCATCAAAAACAGGTCAAGATATGATAAAACGGACAAAATTTGACTAAACTTTGGTCAACAGTAGGTTTCAGGCGATTAGCAATGCTAATCGCATACCCTGTACACGAATCTGACCTAATCGCCTGATACTAAGCATGATTAACTGAAGAATCGCCCTACTCGTGTTACTGTTCATGCGATTAGGGTGTCCTAATCGCGTGAACAGTTGCCTTGTTCACCAATCTAGCCAAATTTTGTAATGGGTCAAGTTGGGTTGGAGTTTTGGTTACATTATAGCCTAAACACGCCGGCAAACAAAACCCCTAAAATGAATTTCAGTTTCAGGTTTCCAGATTGGGTTAATTTACGGGTTTTATAAATTAGGGTTCATCATGGTTTAAAATTGGGGTTTCATGATTGTTGATGTTATAGGTCAAAATTTTGGTATAACCAGTAACTATATGCCCCGATTAAAGAACCCTTATCAAGAAAACACATCAACAAACACGTTTTTAATGGTTAATTAAGAGTTTTGGTGAAGTTAACCTTTAAAACATGGTGTTAGGATCTGAAATTCAAGGGATAATTACCTTAGATGATGTAGATTACTATTTGAGGATCAAAGGAAGTTTTGCAAGAGTTCGTTTGGGTTCGGGTTTAGAGGGAATCGGTCATTGTGTTCTTGTTTTTGAATGAATGAAGACAAAAACCACCAATTGTCTCTTTTATACCCATGTCTAATCGCATGATACACTAACACGAGTAGAACTAACCGTGTGCTACAGTGGTAGCGAGTAGGACTAATCGTTTAAGAGAAACATGCGATTAAGGCTAAACGTTCATGTTAACACACGATTACCCACATATAGCATGACTGATCACCTAATGGGCCAATCGCTTATACATTCAAGCGATTAGGACGTAAACGCATAAAAACATAAGCGATTAGGGTCTACTCGTCTATCTATACATGCGATTAGCACCCTAAATGCATATACCCTTTCCACAAATTACCAAAATGCCACTGCAACACCAAAACTTGCATTTTTGACCCGTTAAGGTTCAAAACATGCGTTTTTCAACCCGATTTAACACGCGACTCAGATGATGTCTCAGATATTTGAAAATGTTTCATTTTCTACCCTTGTACTTGGTAAAACATACGGTTTTGACCCGGCAAAAACACAAGTTTCCAATTAGTTATCCTTTTTATTTTTCGGCGTTTTATTCTTGAAGAAGTAAGATTACAATGGATTAGGTTTCCATCATCGGCAATCAAGAATAGCTATTCTACTAAAACTTAAATAGAAAATAAGCGAAAACGCGAAAATAACTAACTGTACACTATCATATTTTTGCGAGTTTCGATAGTTAGGGAATCATATCAGTGTACGGACTATACTGGAACCCTTATACTTTCAGCTTTTGATTAAAATTACCAATAAGCATCCTACAACAACTGTCAGTATTGTTGTCCACCTAAACTAAAAATCAAGTTTTATCGCTAGGCACTTTAGATACGTTAAGGTAATATTAAAGGTGTTCCCCGCACACGCGATATATTCCCGCGTCAAGGCATGCACAAAGCTTCCTCGTAACCGGTGAATAAGCTGTTGTCACCCGTATTTACAAGGAATGGACTCAGTGGTGATCAGGTCTGCAAGAACGCTGCAGCAGAGAGACCAGTGAGATCCAGACCAGGGTTCAAGTCAAATACCGTACATTTTTTTATTTTTCACGGTACGATGCTTTAGGTATTATGATTTGATACCTTAGAGCGATTCTCTTTGAGAATAGGGTTTTGGCATTCAAAATCTTTTTGCTCTTACAGGATTCCCAGACGTCTCCTTATCAGAATTTATTCTATTTTTCTTGTTTTTCTTTTCTTTTCTAGGAATGGCAAAGAGGTGTCTCAGTTGTAGGCTGCGAACCCAAAGTACGTCACTTATGCCACCCCATTTTATTTTGAGAGACGTCCAGTTCACCTCGGATGTACCAACCTCTTAAAGACCAGAAACCTCGGATTTTGGCATTCTATCAACAAGATTTAGGCATTTAGACCATATGCCAACGCGGCGTTAATCCACACAATCCTCAGTTGATTTAGGTTTATATCACCGTGCTGAACTTGGAAATGATTTCGAGCCTACCAACACATCATTGTAGAGGCTACCTATCAGATCCAATATTTTTAAGATGATAAAGGTCCAGACAGTCCGACTGGTTGGTTAATATCATCTTCCCTATTTTCACCAAAGAAACTCATTTTTGCATTTTTTCATTTTTTTGATTTTTGAATTTTTCTCATTTTTTGATTTTTGCATTTTCTGATGTTTTTGTATTTTTCTGAATTTTCTCCCCCTAAAAATCTAAAAATTTGCAAAAAGACAATATTTTTGGATTTTTCTGTTTTTGAAGAAAATATTTACAAAAACGATTGCCACTGAGGATCTAATCATGCTTTTCTTTAATGCCATTTAAAACCAAAAGATACTCGAAACGAGGTTTATCAAAAGCTTTGGTGTATAAATCGGCACGTTGGTAGTCCGTGTGGATTTTAATCATATCTATCAGTTTCTTTTCATAGCAATCGCGTATGAAATGATACCGAACATAGATATGCTTCGCCGTGGAATGATTTACCGCGTCTTTAGCAAGCGCTGTAGCAGACTCATTATCACAGTAAATAGGAGTGTTTAGAAATTTCAAACCGTAGTCTCTCATTTGTTGTTGTATCCATAGAACCTGTGAGCACCAGCTGGACGCAGCTATGTATTCCGACTCGCAAGTTGATAAGGACACAGAGGCTTGCTTCTTGCACTGCCACGAGACTAGTCGACCTCCCAAGAACTGGCATCCAGCCGATGTGGATTTTGCGTCTTTCTTGCATCCACCATAGTCAGCATCACTATAAGCAGCGAGATCAAACTTATCGTCATTAGGGTACCATAGACCTTTGGTCGGACAACCCTTTAGATAACGTAAGATCCTCTTCACAGCAATCAGATGGGACTGTTTCGGCCTGGACTGGTATCTTGACAGCAGGCAGGTTGCGAACATAATATCGGGTCTTGAAGCTGTGAGGTACATCAACGAGCCAATCATTGCTCGATAAAGAAAGGAATCAACGGCTTGTCCTTTCTCATCCGGGCCAATCCCGTGATTGGTTTGGATAGGGGTGGCTATGGCAGTAGAGTCTTCCATCTGGAACCGGCTCAAGATGTCAGCAACATATTTTGTCTGGTGGATGAAGATCCCCGACTTAAGTTGATCTACTTGTAGGCCAAGAAAAAATTGCATTTCCCCCATCGAGCTCATCTCGAACTTATCCTGCATTAACTTTTCAAATTCCCTGCACAAAACCTCATTAGTTGACCCAAATATAATATCATCAACGTAAACCTGTACCAGTAGACGGTCACCATCTTTTTCCTTGGTGAATAAGGTGCAGTCCACGAGTCCACGGTTGAACCCATTGGAAATCAAATAGCTGCTGAGCATTTGATACCATTCTCTCGGAGCCTGATGAAGCCCATACAACGCTTTGTTCAGTTTGTAAACCTTTTCACGATGCAGTGGATCTTCAAACGGAGGTTGTGAAACATACACCTCTTCCTTCACGACACCATACAGAAAAGCACTTTTCACGTCCATTTGATACACCTTAAACCGTTTGTACGAAGCGTAAGCTAAGAACATCCAGATAGCTTCAAGGCGCGCAACTGGAGCGTATACTTCGTTGTAATCTATTCCTTCTATTTGACGGAAGCCGAGGACAACTAATCGATCCTTGTTTCTTATAATTACCCCGCGGTCATCCCGTTTGCACTTGTAGACCCACTTCGTTCCAGTTTTCTTTACGCCTGGAGGTAAGTCAACTAAGTCCCACACTCCTAGCTTTTGGAACTGCTAAAGCTCTGTCTGCATTGCATCAATCCATGGTTCTTCTCTCAAAGCCTCTTGGACGGTTCGCGGTTCCACCTGAGACACATATAGAGCAAAAGACCAATCGTTCTGATGACCTGCTTTTCTGATCTCCGAATAAAGAGCTAGGGTAGCGGAGTTGTCACTTGGACTGGCATTCCTGAGCTGACTACATGTCATCACTCTACCAGTCGGATCACCAATCACATTCTGCAGTGGATGAGTGTCGTGAATCCGAGATTCCGGATGTGCCGGCACTGGATCATCCGAACGCAGATTGAGATTTTCAAGTCCCTGAGAGATGTTCGTTTCAGCGGCACTTGAACTAGAGGGAGCAGTGGGTTGCAAGTTAAAACCGGAGAAATCGATCTGTAGACCAATTCCAGGAGCTGCTGAAGAAGAAGGACCAGCTTGATCATTCCCTGTAGGAGGAACTGGAGCTGTATTGGCAGATTCACCATTTCCAGCCAGTTCTTCAGTAAGAGTTTTCCGAGATTCTGTATATTCCTCATCTGAAGAAGATTCCATAACCTCTGACGCTTCCTGAAAAACTTCCTCAACTTCAACTGCTGCGGCTTTATCAGGGGGACCCATGGATGTAGAAGCATCAGATGCGGCAGGCGCAGGTGCATTAACCACGATCGGACGCATTAGCGGTGAGCTAGCTGCGTTTTCACACTCGTAATACATTTGCGCTACAACATCATCTACAACATTATCCAGTTTGAAAGAATCGAATAAACTCTTATAGTCGAACAACCAATCGGGTCCAGCACCGCGCGCATTGACAGTGTAACGTTGAACATCGACATTAAGCCAATCCTCAACGTTATTGGTCCTTTTGTTGTATACCCTCTTGTTAGGAGTACTGTATCCAACAAAGTAACCTTCATCTGCCTTTGCACCAAACTTCCCATCGGGATGTAACATTGTGCATGGAGCACCGAAAGGTTCTAGAAACTCTAAGTTCGGCTTCCTCTGGATCAGAAGTTCGTAAGAAGTCTTGCCGAACCTCTTAACCGTAAGAACCCTATTTAGAGTATAACACGCGCAGTAAATTGCCTCGTTCCAAAACATGACAGGCAAGTTTGAATCTGCGAGCATTGTTCTGGCAGCCTCAATAAGAGTTATGTTCTTTCTTTCTGCAACCCCGTTTTGCTGAGGAGTGTATGGCGCTGTGAATTCGTGATGAATACCCTTTTCTGCACATAGTGACTCCATAGCATTGTTCTTGAATTCTGTTCCATTGTCGCTTCGAATCCTACGGATCTTCAGCCCATAGATGTTTTCTAGTTTGGTGAACAGGTTTTTCAAAAACTCAAAAGTCTCACTTTTATGCTGCATGCATACAACCCAAGAGAACCTTGAATAGTCATCAGTGACAACTAGACAGTACAAATCTCCATTCTTGCTCTTACGATTGACTGGGCCGAATAGATCCATGTGTAACCGCTCGAGAGGCATACTGACTGAGTTGACTTTCTTAGGTTTGTGAGATTTCTTTTTCTGCTTCCCTTTCTTTCATGACACGCAGACGTCATTTAGATGAAAATTCTTGACTGAGACACCTTCCACAAGCTGATTCTGAACCAGATGATTCATCTTCCTCAAGTGAATGTGCCCCATTCGTCTGTGCCACATAATAGATTCCTTCTCTGTAGCCTTAGACAGAAAACAAGTGACCTCCCCCTTAGCTGTTACAGCTTGACTCATATCCAGAACATACAAATTGTTGACTCTTGGAGCTGAAATCATAATCCACTGTTTCGGGATCTTAAAGCCAGGTTTCAGAATGAAGCAAGCATTGTCATCAAAGAATACTGTGTATTTCTTGTCACAGATCTGTGAGACACTCAGCAAGTTGTGGTCTATCTGTTTCACGTAGCTTATCTTCTCAAAGCTTACGATTCCATTTCCCATACTGCCTTCTTTTGTGATGTATCCCCCTTTATTACCAGCAAAAGCAACATACCCCCCGTTGATATTCTTGATGTCAAATAGCAGGGATAAGTCGCTTGTCATGTGCCCAGAAGCTCCAATAGTTTTAGAGAAAAACCTGATCAAAAACACATGTTTTTAACCGTAAACACACACTAAGATTTTGAAAAATATGGGTTTTTGATAAAAACTCAAAGTTTCAAAATAAGAACAGGTTTTTGATTAAAAATCTCAACTTTTACACCAAAAACAACCTGTTTTTGCTCGTTTTTGCTATTAAAACACCCGTAATAAGAGCCTCAGCTCTGATACCACTTGTTAGGACCGGCGAACGCGTAATCCGACAATCACGGGTTTTATCCTAGAGGTGCGGAATCCCTCTAGAATGTTCTAATAACAGATACGATGATTGAAACAATGAAACGAGTAATCACAACACACACACGGGTCAAAAGATTATAGATTAATCACCAAAACAGAGCTCGAGTGTTTACAGAGATCAAATCAGACGTCTATGACCAGGGGAGGGTGTTTGGAGGGTGTGTGGGGCAAGAACTGAGGTCTAGGGTTGAGAATGATGCTATTTATACCACCCGGGTACGAACATGTCATTTCAGGCGATTAGGACAGTCATAAGACATGTTAACATAGGCGATTATGGCTAATCGCCTATGCCAACTGCCTAATCGTGTATAAGGACTAGCGAGTAGGGCCATAAACGCTATCATACAAATCCTAATCGCCTTCAGCTTCTTCAACCCTCCAAAACGCGTATAAACGCCTCCAAACACCCCGAATCACGTCCAAACTACTAATATACTAGCCTAGGGACATCATGTACTAACATTAAGTTGTATATAAATTGGAAAAAGTGAATATATATGCGGTTGCTACGTATCTAAGTTTAGATGTGAAATCATCAGAACTACGTTGTTTTGACCAATGTGATGCTTAAAATTAATTTATGTTGAACCATAAAAACTAAAAATCATGATGGTTTAATGTAAGAAAATCTGTAAGAATTATATCACAAGATTTTCCATTGAATTCTGAATATGAAAACGTCAAACAAAAACACAGGGGATCAGTTTGAAGTTGAATGATTTGAAGAATGGCATGAAGCTGTGTAGGAATATCAAGGTATATGTTCCAACGTGGCTGATAAATTGTTTAAAGCAGGATACTGAAACAATGTATTTTAGTCCAATCCATTTTGAAGTCGCTGATATAGATTAAGTCGTGAAATTTAAGAGGGTTATTCGTTTTTGCTTCATCAATGAAGTTAACTCCGGTTGTTATTAGTCGAAGCTCAGTCGAGTTAGACTTGCATGATTGATGTGGTGTTGGTTGTTGTTGAACGTTTAAAGACTGTGGAACTATTTTTCTCTACCTTGGTTTAAGGGAGAGTCTGTAAATACACTACATGTATGTCCCTAGTGAGGTCGGTAGTTTATATGGTTGTTAGTATTATGAATGTGTGTCTCGGTAGTGTTTCATGGTTGATTTATAGTATTTTGTACTTTAGGAACTTCAGGCTCATGAGCTAGGCGTATAAGTCCATACACTTAGATGTTCCAGTTGTATGATGGTCGTATACCTGTAAGGATCAGGCTCATGAGCCTAAGGCTATAAATACATGCCTTGGTTTTCTCATTGATAACTTTTGCACTTTGAATGAATACATGTCAAATTGTTGCCGATATTTCATGAGAATCTTTGTTTCGTGTTGTTTATCATCCCTAGTCGATCCTCACATCTAACAAACGCTCGACTCTCTTCTGCCTTTGAACTGATTTTAACACGTGTAATCATATTCCTGATTCGGATTCAAATGAGAAATCGGTCATACACTTTCTTTAGCATCTGAATGCAACCTAGATGATCCAACCATTATCCTTTGTGTATGACTGATGTGCCGATATATTAACATGTTTTCCACACATATTCTCACCTATCTTATGCTGAAAGTCATGCTTTTATCTCTGTTTTGTCATGATTTATTTACGTTTGTTGATAATTGCAGGATCAGAGACCAGGAGGTGAAAAGAAGTGAAAAACAACATTATCTAACAAAGATTTGAAGACTTTGAAGCTCTGCCAGTTGCAGCACGGTCGTGCACCTGTCCCGAGTCAACAAGTCAACATTTCCAAGTCAACGGAGACCAAAAATCAGCGTTTGAAGATGTTCACGGGCGTGCCACAGAAAAGGCACGGGCGTGCTTTACTAAAACATATTCCCCAAGGCTCGAATCGACCAAAACTGATAAGACGGTTACACGTACTGAAGAGCACGGGCTTGCCAGGACCATGGCATGGGCGTGCTACACCTACAGACAGACAACATCTGCAAAAAGGACTCTGTAACAGTACCTGCTGTCGAGCATGGGCGTGCCAAAGGTGGAGCACGGGCGTGCTTGGTCTGGAATGCCTATAAATAGAGGCCTCCACCCCTCACTTTGAAGCATCCCTTCTCACTCGAAAACCAACACTTCTCCATGAAGTTTCTGTCCTCCTTGAGCATTGTAGGTGTCCTTTGGAGCCTGGGATCACTCCATAAACACCACATTCAAGAGAGAAACAACCGAAATCACGAAAACCCACTAGACATCTTCATATAACCCTTCACCATGTCTTGTACACAAACCCAACTTTGTGAGATTGTTGTATCAACCATGCTAGGCTAGATTTCTTTTGGTGTTGCTAGGGTGATGATGGAAACTTGGTATGAATTAAAAAGTTTATTTGTTCTTTAACGTGGTGTTTTTGTGTTCTTAATAATTCTTACTATTCTAAACTTTGTTTAATGAATTAATTAACTAATCTCTTAGTCTTTGGTCTTGTGGGTGTCTTGATAGGAAGTGGGAGAACTCATGAGGGTACCCATGGTGTGTAACAACCCATGCACTTGTGAGCTAACCTAATCCCGCGAGTAGTGATTAGCCCATTTATGGGTAGAAATACACACACTTTGTGGCTTAATCCTCTATTATCAAGATCTCATTAGGGTCGGTAAGGTCTTTATACTCGGTGCTAGTGATAAACTAAGACTTGATTATGTGACTTGGCTTCATTGTCTATGTGAAAGCCTTGGTGAAAGTCAAGGATTGGTGAACCCGTGTTGAAAGAAAACGGTCTTTATTTTCTTTCATTACTATATTGCCACACAATTAGTAATAGACCACCCACTTTTTGATAAATTAATTAAATCAAGTAAAGGATGCACGTGTTCTGGTTAGTCACGACTCCTCTATGATATTAAGTGGTAACTTGTTCGATCATCCTTCGGTCACCGGCAAGTTATTCATAAAAGTTATAATAGTTAGATGTCTATATTGCAATATTGGGGAGTTGGTAATTCGGGGTTGGGTCAACACAGTCTTGAGTCACTTTCTTTTCTTTGTTGAGAGGTGAGCTACCCGGTTTGGGAGACCCTCATAAAAACCTTAAGAACACAAGTCGTTTATACAGTTATGCGAAAACAGTCGCCTCTAGAGAATGTGTTAATACAACTCAAATTTAAGCACAAGTGCGCAACTTAACCACAACACTTTAATAAAAGTCTACTATTAGTTCATACCTGTTTCCATCTGACCCCGAAGCAACACCTTTGTTTTGTTATTGATTTCTCTCAGAGTTTACAACTCTCTTTTACTTTTCTTTTCTTTTCTTCTTGCAATTTTAAAACTTTCTTTTAATAATTAATTTTAGGAAACTGAGTAGTAAATTTGTGTCATTTGGGTTCGATACTCGGTACTTGCACATCGCTATACTACCCACGATAGGTACACTTGCCTCTTATGTGGGGTCTAGAGCTTTGAGCAAATATCGTTTTAGATTATAAATTTAAAACTTGATATCATACCACCGTTTTCTCACTTAATTTCCTTTTCAGCAAAACTCTCGGCATCTCCCTCGGGATTTCGCCATTTAAAAAGAAAAGAAGTTTAAGTTTGCTAAAACCCACGACATCAAGTTTTTAGCACCGTTGCCGAGGGCACGACTGTTTTAAGAAAGGTTTTCTTAAAAAGTTTACTTTTTTTATTTTTCTTAGTGTTTTCTTTAAAAAAATTTCTCAAAGGTTTTCGAGTAGTGTATGAACTTGCGTCCCTTACTCAATCTCATACCTGCTCTTGAAGAACCCGAAAGATATTTTGGAGCTAGAGGAAAAGAACAAAAATTAAAAATGGCACAAGTTGATGGAACCATCTTTGACTTTGCTAGACCCGCCGTTGATGCCGACCATTTCGAAATTAAGTCCCATGTCATCCACATGATACAACAAAACTGCACTTTTCATGGTTTACCCGATGAAGATCCCCATGCTCATATCGCAAATTTCCTTGAAATTTGTGATACTTTTAAGTTGCATAACGTCACTCCTGACGCTATCCGACTTCGCATGTTTCCTTTTTCCCTAAAGGACCGTGCCAAAGCATGGCTAAACTCACAACCCGCAAGCTCTATTACCACCTGAGCCGACGTTGCCCAAAAGTTTCGCTCAAAATACTTTCCCCCAGCCAAAATCGCAAAACTGAGGAATGACATCACCACCTTTTGTCAAGAAGAGGGAGAGTCACTTTATGAAACTTGGGAGAAATTCAAGGATATGCTAAGGAAATGCTCCCATCATGGACTCAAAATTTGGTTACAAGTTTCATCCTTCTACAATGGGTTGACAAATCAAGCCAGGCAAACACTTGACGCGACCACTGGAGGAATTTTTGGTAACAAGAGACCACATGAAGCTTATGATCTCATTGAAGAAATCGCAGTCAACAGTCTTCCTCAGGCCACTGTGGAACAAGTTGACTTCATTGGTACAAACCACCCTCCAAACAATCCTTACAGCAACACTTATAATCCTGGCTGGCGTGATTATCCAAACTTCGGGTGGAAAAACAACAACAACACCATGCAGCCACCCGGATTCAGTCAACAAAACAACCAGCAACTCTCTCAGAATAACGGTTACCCGTCCAAAAATGAAAGACTCGCAAAACTCAAAGCCTGATCTGTAGCACGAATGGACGAAAAGTTCAACAGCACCGACAAGAGGCTTAGAGGACTCGAATCTACCATCCGGAATCTGGAAGTACAGCTGGGCGTCATAGCCAAGTCTTTAGTAGAGAGACCTGTCGGAGGCCTTCCAACTAAGCAACACTGAAACCAACCCAAAAGCTAATGTGAGTGCCATAACTCTTCGAAGCAGCCGCGTTTATCCAGAACCAGTGGTACCTGCCGACGGAGAAGTTGCACCACCCAACCCACCCACAGTTGAACCCGCTCTAACCATAACCGTTCCCAATGTTGTCAAACCGTAGCCGACCCGAATCCTCCAGTTATCCCATCGCAAGAACCAGCAGCAGACGGTACGGAGGGAATATCGGCCTCACATACCTTACTCCGGACGATTGATGAAGCAAAAGACGGACGAGCAATACCAGAAGTTCACTGAGCTCCTAAGTCAAATCCATGTCAACCTGCCTTTCAGAGAAGTCATTCAGCAGATACCCAAATATTCAAAATTCCTTAAAGACTTCTTGAGCAATAAAAGAAACCTCGAAGCAGCAATCAAGGGAAAGGCGAGGGAGTGCGCAACACTGCTCCAACAAAGCCCCACACCAAAGCCCCACACCAACTGTGAACGTTATGCCCACCTATATCTACAAGCAACTCAATCTGGGTGAGCCACGGCCTTTGGTAGCTACGATCGAGTTGGCAGATAGCACCATAAAGAAACCTGAAGGGGTCGTTGAAAACCTGCTTATCAAAGTAGGGAAATTCGTCTTCCCCGTTGACTTTGTCATCCTCAACATGGGCGAGAGTAATGTTCCTATTATTCTCAGCTAACCATTTTTAACCACTGCTCGAGCTACCATAGATATGAGTGACGGGATTCTTACTCTTCGGGCTGGGAACCACAAACTGCACTACACAGCCGGTGGAAAAGAATTTGTGTCTGACGATCCATTCGACGTGGCCAACTTCATTGATAAACAACTAGATTATCAATTGAAGAAAGCCAAAGGCGCAGCAATAACACCACCAGAGGAATCAGTAGTGGGTCTTGACAACACCAAGTGGATAGATGAGTAATGGGACAACGATCAGAGAAATGGAGGCAAGAAAAGAAATGGGCGAAAGAAAAACAGCACCAATGTCCCAAAGGCAGAGAAGGAGGCAGTGTGAGCACCACGCATTTAGTCAAACCAAAGTCGTGAAACGTGGCGCTACCGTGGAGGCAGCCCGGATCAATTAGCTTAGGATGAATAAGTTGAGAGGTTGGTGCATACGGCAAAGGAGCTAGTCAAGAACCATCAGGTATGGTCGTTCACTCTTGATATTTTCTATCACCTAGGTATGCCCTCTCGGCATTAGGACCAGTAACTTGCCTTTTATTTTTATTTAGTTTTTATTTTCATTACTGATATATTGTTGATGTTCATGCCAAGTGATTTCTCTCAAGGAAGCATTCGTGTTGAGACGTTGCGGGGATCACCCGCACGTGGATCGTTGGAGAACAAAAAGGGGAAATTCTTGTTCCTTTTGACTTTCTAACTTATTCTCGTTGCACACACATATCACAAATAATAATTTAAAAATTGTGTAAAAGAATTAAGTGTGAGGTATTTAAAATTTTTGCAAAAATTTAAAACACCTTAGAGCAGTCGGTAAACCATGACTGAAAAAGCAAAGTTTTAAAAGTGTTTTTGGAAACAAAAATATTTTCAAACCCTATGAGTCGCCTAACGATTTTTCTGGAGATTAGGGAGGTTGTGGTAGTCAAAAGATCCGTCCAAGATGTCCCCAATTCCTTAAATAACCCCTACCCTTACGTGTGAGTACTTTGAGCCTTATCGAGCATATCATTATATACATGCTCATTCGTTTGTTTTGAGAGATATTCCCTTTTGGCATGACACAGTTAGAACTTCTGTGACTTATGCGTTACCAGACCATGTCAGAGGTGAGTGTGAGAAAATGATCTAGGCATTTAGGACTTACCCGTTCCGTTACCATTGGCCTTTTATAAATTTTCCCTCCCCTAGCCACCCATCCTTGAGCCTTAGCCTTTTCGTTTCATTCCATTTAGCCCCTGTTTTGACGAAAACAGGGAAGTGTTGTGGTGTTAAGGAAGCTCTTTGGCAATTTTGGGACTTTGAAGCATAAGCCGCACATCAAGAATCTGGAATCTCGATCGTGAAGAGGCTACAAAAGAAAAGCCATCAAAAAAGCATACCAAGTGTCAATAATTATCCAGTAAACATCAAGTATAACCTGTTATACTCATAAAAAAAAGAGAGTGATGTTTTGGAAGCTTAAGGAATCAAGAGATTTGGAAAAGAATAGTTTTGTGAAGCTTTCTAAAAGACCAAGTAATCAACCCAGCCGAATGAAGGCTATTAGGCGGCCCTCGCGCCGAACGATTCACGAGAGAAGGCCACAGTTGATGCTATAAAGTCCAAGGAAAGAACAACAAAGCCTACTTAGAGGATCAACAGATTTCCAACTAACACCTCAAGCACCGATCCCAAAGTTAGTCATGGCGGTAGACTCCATTCCTACCCTATTTTCCATTACCTTACCAAAAATAACCCTTTAAAAGTCCTTTTGATTCATACGCATCACTTCAAAAATAGTGGTGGAGTTTCAATTTGCATACAAGCCTATGATTCGTGTCTTCCATTAGGTAGAATTTGAGTGATCACCCCCAAATAAAACCCGAGTGAATGAGAGAAAGTGAGGCAAAAGGAAAAAGGGACGTCTTAGGAAGTGTTTTAGTAGTCTCACCACAAACCATACCCGAGATCCTGAAAGTCTATTGAGTAAGACTCTTAAGAGGTAAGTTGAGCTCGGCACATCGAGTTAAATTTACAATTTTTACCCCAAGAAAAATTTCCTAAAGGTTCGGTTTGCTTGAGGACAAGCAAAAGCTCAAGTGTGAGGTGTTATAATGTACCGAGATACTAACATGATTTCCACACATATTCTCACCTATCTTATGCTCAAAGTCGTGCTTTTATCTCTGTTTTGTCATGATTTATCTATGTTTGTTGATAATTGCAGGATCAGAGACCAGGAGGTGAAAAGAAGTGAAAAACAACATAAAAGGGCATTAACTGACGAAGATTTGAAGACTTTGAAGCTCTGCCAGTTGCGGCACGGCCGTGCTTACGGTCGTGCACCTGTCCCAGGTCACCAAGTCAAAATTTCCATGTCAAAGAAGACCAAAAATCAGTCTTTGAAGATGTGCACGGGCGTGCCACAGAAAAGGCACGAGCGTGCTTTACTAAAACGTGTTCCCCAAGTCTCGAACTGATAAGACGGTTACACATACTGAAGAGCACGAGCGTGCCAGGACCATGGCACGAGCGTGCTAGACCTACAGACAGACAACTTCTGCCAAAAGGACTCTCTAACAGTACCTGCTGTCGTGCATGGGCGTGCCAAAGGTGGAGCATGGCCATGCTTGGTCTGAAATGCCTATAAATAGAGGCCTCCACCCCTCACTTTGAAGCATCCCTTCTCACTCAAAAACCAACACATCTCCACGAAGTTTCTTCCTTCCTTGGGGATTTTAGGTGTCCTTTGGAGCCTGGGATCACTCCATAAACACCACATTCAAGAGAGAAACAACCCGAAATCACCAAAACCTACTAGAAATCTTCATATAACCCTTCACCATGTCTTGTACACAAACCCAACTTTGTGAGCTTGTTGTATCAACCATGCTAGGCTAGATTTCCGTTAGTGTTGCTAGGGTGATGATGGAAACTTGGTATGAATTGAATAGTTTATATTTTCTTTAACATGGTGTTTTTGGGTTCTTCATAATTCTTAATATTCTAAACTTTGTTTAATGAATTAATTTAATAATCACTTAGTCTTTGGTCTTGTGGGTGTCTTGATAGGAAGTAGGAGGACTCATGAGTGTACCCATGGTGTGTAACAACCCATGCACTTATTAGCTAACCTAGTCCCGCGAGTAGTGATTAGCCCATTTGTGGGTAGAAATACACACACTTTGTGGCTTAATCCTCTAATATCAAGATATAATTTAGGGTCGGTATGGTCTTTATACTCGGTCTTAGTGATAAACTAAGAATTGATTGTGCAACTTGGCTTCATTGTCTATGTGAAAGCCTTGGCCTAAGTCAAGGATTGGTGAACCCGTGTTGAAAAAAAACGGTCATTATTTTCTTTCATTACTATATTGTCACATGATTAGTAATAGACCACTAACTTTTTGATAAAATAATTAAATCAAGTAAAGGATGCACGTGTTCTGGTTAGTCACGACTCCTCTATGATATTAAGTGGTAACTTGTTCGGTCATGCTCTGGCTACACAGCAAGTTATTCATAAAAGTTAGAATAGTTAGATGTCTATATTGCAACATTGGGGAGTCTGTAATTCGGGGTTGGGTCAACACAGTCTCGAGTCACTTTCTTTTCATTGTTAAGAGGTGAGCTACCCGGTTTAGGAGACCTCATAAAAACCTTAAGAACACAAGTCATTTATACAGTTATGCGAAAACAATCACCTCTAGAGAATGTGTTAATACAACTCAAATTTAAGCATAAGTGCACAACTTAAACACACCACTTTAATAAAAGTCTACTATTAATTCATACATGTTTCCATCTGACCCCGAAACAACACCTTTGTTTTGTTATTGATTTCTCTCACAGTTTACATCTCTCTTTTACTTTCTTTTCTTCTTGCAATTTTAAAACTTTCTTTTAAAAAGTAATTTTTAGAAAACTGAATAGTAAAATTTGTGTCCTTTGGGTTCGATACTCGGTACTTGCACATCTCTATACTGCCCACGATAGGTATACTTGCCTGTTATGTGGGGTCTAGAGCTTTGAGCAAATATCGTTTTAGATTATAAATTTAAAACTTGACATCGGACCACCGTTTTCTCACTTAATTTCCTTTTCAACAAAACTCTCGGCATCTCTTTTGGGATTTCGCCATTTAAAAAGAAAAGATGTTTTAGTTTGCTAAAACCCCACGACATCAATGACTTAACTTGGCTTCCATCTAAATTCATTCACTTAACATACAACAACTGATCCATCTGGATTCTGTAAGTGTGTGTGGAACTTTGAACCAGACTGCAACCATCAATCCGTTTATAATTCAAGAAACATGAACATCAACTTGAAACAAAATCTTTTAAATCATTATGACATATATCCATCAACACGCGACAAACAAATATGTGTTTAATCTTTTGTGGCTGCAGTATGCTTTCCATCTGAGAATGCTTTCTCTTTCGTTCTTGACTCGTGAATCCAAACCAACATAGCGAAACCAAAGTGATCCATCTTGGGCTTCTTACATCTGATTATCTATTGACAACGACTGCCGAGATCTAATTGACATGCCTTAAATACAAACAGGTTTGATTCTGATGTGTCTCTATTATGGAATGAAAACCAAAACGACTTCTATGTTTTTTTTTGTCTTTTCTAGTTTCTTAATGAAACTTCTCCAACAATTCTTGAATTGTGATTGTGAAACAAGATAATAATCGTTTTTGAGCCATTAGCTCCCATCAGGACCGTCTCTGAGAATCTCCTAAATGTTTTTGGCCTTGGGCGAGGAAACAAATTAGGACTATAAAATATTCATGTTTTTAATTTCAATTTTAAACTTTTAAATATCAAACATTAATACCTAGAATAAATATCTTATATTAAAAATCAAAGAAATGTTGGTCTTCATTGAATGCATTGTTATATAAAAATTAAATGCAAGAACTGGGACTTAAACTCAAGTTCACCATCTTTAAATATAATTCACTAGCCAATTATCGTTTTCCACAACAAAATTATTTAAATACAATTTATACATAATATATATTTTAAATTTAAAATTTTGTGCCTCCCGAGAGTTTGGGCCTTGGGTCGTTGCCCATCCTGTCATGCCAAAACTCGAGCCTAATTATACCAAGCCTTCATCTCTCAACTATATTCAAGAATCACAAAAGAAGAAAGAAGATGATGGGATTATCTGTAACTATATGATTAACCCATGTTGAATGTTTATATCAACATCCTATATGAGAAGAATGAAACGTCATGATTTTTTCAAACACAGTAGTTCACCATATCTGACTCTATTACACAGTTTCTATTTACCGGACATAACCCTACGACATATGCATATGTATGGGCTGCTTATACAGGCTGGCCCAATATGGCTCTTATTTACAACTGAATTTGGTTGTTACTTGAGAGTTCAGACCTAAATCGACCCATTAATAAACATACACAATAATAACAATAATCTAAAATATAATAAAGTAATTGTGGTGGGGATACGTGACACTTAATACTTATTGAGGTTATCCCTACAATTGAATTCCCTCTAAAACTATTAAAGTTTACTTTCTCTCTCATATGCATGGCTCATGCACTTTTCTCCACGATTTTAAACACTAATAACTTTTTTATAATGTATTTAAAAAAAATTACACCTAATTAATAAGTGTGCTTTATTATCTTTCCAATGAATACCGTAGTGCGATACAAAAAACGATAAAAAACATACTCCCTCCGTCCCATTAGAAGTGTCCATATTTCCTTTTTTATTTGTCCCATTTCATGTGTCCACTTTAAAAAATTATTAGCCAACTTCCAAATTTACCCTTAAAAACACAATTAAAATAAACAAAGAATATGATGGACCCACATATGACAATGGTATTATTGTCATTTGGCAAGCAAAAAAAACAATCATTTAATGTGCCTAAAACTTTGTGTTTTTCAAACTAAGACACTTATAATGGGACGGAGGGAGTATCTTTTAGTGGGTTTTGTTCATGTAGAAAAAAAAAAGACAATGTACAATACAGTAAAAAAACACAAATCTGCAGTAGGAAAAAAAACACAATGTGTTATTTGAACTGTTCATTGTGTTATTTTCGT
Source organism: Ambrosia artemisiifolia (assembly GCA_032199755.1). Classification (NCBI taxonomy): domain Eukaryota; kingdom Viridiplantae; phylum Streptophyta; class Magnoliopsida; order Asterales; family Asteraceae; genus Ambrosia; species Ambrosia artemisiifolia. Next base: position 22,460,459 of record CM063517.1, read on the forward strand.
CTTTTCATTGTGTTTTTTGTCCCGTTCATTATGTTTTTCAGTTCTGATCATTGTGTTTTTTGCTGCATGTTTTTTGTTTCTTTCTGAATACGGTATTTTTTGTATTGTGCATTTTGTCTTTTCTGTCCATTGTGTTTTTCTGAGCTGTCATATGTGTGTTTTTATATTCAAGTCATATTTTGGACTCAATAGTCAATGTTTCGGTTGCTCTTATGTTTTATATTATTTATAGATTTAGATAACTGAAAAAATACTGAAGTGTAGCTTCTTTGTATACCCTAATGTTATCCTTTGACATAATTTATCAAAATTCAGACTTATTTAAGTTGGTTTTTAGATATTTGCTTCCATTTTTGACATTTTGTCATACAAAACTTGAGCAAATGTTCCCTTTTTATATAAAGTTGAGGTTATGTCCATGATGACTTTGTACATGTATTTATTGTGTTTGTGTTCAGGTAATTCATTAATTATGTTTAAGCAAGTCAATAATTATGTTAAGATAGTATATATGTTTTTTAACCTACTATTACATATAAAAACTAACTAACTACATGTATATTCACAGATGTAGTCAGTTTGGTAAGAGTCTAATTTTTTGTATTTTGATTTGTGTTGCTAGGAACATTTATTACAAAGATTGCTAAGCCGGTTAGATATAGCTTATGATTTTTAGACACCAGGTGAATCTCTAGCCGAGAAGTGATAATTAATCACCCCACCATGCACGCATCTTAGATCGTTTTTAATGTATATACATTGAAATCGACCGACATGTGGTGATTATTGAAACGGATACTTAAATTATGTACGAGTACATAAAATAGTCAGGAGACATGAAAAGTTACCATTCTACAATCTTTTTAGTTGATAGCACTTAGATCATTTTTATTTATTCTCAAAATGGATCTTCACTGCTTACCTAGTGATTGTTTTATTTGGTGTTACCCAAGGTGGTTGATTGTATATCCATAATAAAGATTGAACATGTATGTCATTCTTTCGCATATGTTCAGTTTACGCATCAGAATCACTTATCATCATCATCATCATTATCATGAGATATCATTTGATTCCAATTTGGTTATTTTTTTTTTCCAAGTTCACATCGCAACTTTAAAGTGTTTTGAGAAAGTGACAAAGTTGCACAGAGATTTCACTCAAGCAAAAGGTACACACGTAGAATTAGAAGTAAGTTTTATGAATTATCGAGTGTTGATCCTTTACAATGCTTTTATAAAACTGACTAGTAAGAAAACAATTTAAAATAAGAACTATTAAAGTCAAAAGGGTTTTGTAACCTTCAAAGATCCATTGATGCTTTACCACTTGACGTATTTGCTTTCAACAACTTGTAATATTTGTTCGTATGATTATCAAAGTTGAGTTTGAGTTTGGTTGGAAAAAGCGCCAAATCTTTTACGACGACCCTTGAGACATGTTTGACATTCACATAACTCGAAATAGCTAATGTGAGGCTAACTTATTTCATAGAGAGATACATGCCTTTTAAATGGGTGGTCCCAGGTTCTATCATCGGCAACGAGAATACTATAAAATATTGGTAATAAATATAGTAAAAGTAACATTTGTTGTTCGAAAACAAAAACATAACTTGAAATCCGATCAAAATTCGCCCAAAAATTGAGATATCATGTCATTTTTAAGAGCTTCATAATGGTTGGCTTATTTGAAGATGCACCAACACTAATGTGTGATTTTGAATTGGTTCTTTGTGAGGCATAACGTTTGTATACAAGAGCGATTTTGGTTTTGTTATAAGACTTTGATGCTACGACTCAGGCATTAGTCAATAGAGGTGCAAGGCTTACAGAAGTACCGAAACAATTAGTTGAAATGCATCTAGGATCTTATTATGGGTTATTAAATGGGAAAAGAAATCAAAATTATAAATTGGAAAGCATATTCTTAAGTTAAATGAACAAACACGAACATTCTTTTGTTTGTGTTCGTTCGGTGCGTTTACAGGCCTACATGTGATACATTTCCGCTCAGATACATTTGTATAACGAGCAACGAATGAGAATGATAAGTACTTTTAAACCGCTCTCCCGAGCTATGTGTTAATACTTCATAAGAGTAAAGAATAGAGTTACTAACTAAGCATGAACAAGAGAATCCTAGATTTGTCATATGGTAAGAGCAACTAATAGAGTCTTGCTCTTGTTATTTAGTTCGTAAATCGGGGAGTATGTTTTCATTTTTGAGTGTTATGATCAAACCATTACATCAAAATCTATTTATACTAGTGAAAAATGTCAAAAGAGGCTCCAATATGCTAGAAAGCCGTTATCCAACGCTCAAATTCACTCCAATGCCTGGAACCGGTTGTACCAATTTCCGTCAGAATCGGTGCTAAAGAGAAACCTATTAGGCTTGATTTTTAGGTCGGGGAGGTGAACTGGGTTGGAGACCACTGGTTTGATAGGGGCTGGGACTGGCTTGGAATAGTACTGGTTTGGATCGGGTTACCCGTTTTGCATTGGGAACCGAGCCTACAAATAGAGGTGAAAAAAAACAAGAACCGGGTCTGGAATCGAAAAAAACCAAAACCGAGTATATTTATAACTGGTTATTTGGTAACCGGATCCATACTCGACGCTACCCACTGGGTACACATGGGTATACATTTCAATACCAAAAATTGTACCCAAAACCAAAACCGATTTGTACCCGTTTATACCTAGAACTGATTTTGGAACCGGAGTCATACCCGGTTTTTTTCAATACATGGTACCGGGTTTTCTCAATACTTGGAATATTTTCAAGTTTTATTGTTTTTAAATGTTATGTGTTAGTAGTATTTCAAGTTTCTAATATATATTCACTTTTATGTTACTTATATAAATATTACATATTGATGTTATGGTTCTTTTTAAATAAGGAACGGTTAAAAACACAGCAGTCTTGAACCGGTTTTTTTTCATGTACCCGGTTTTTGAAGAACCGGTTTCATACCCTGAAATAGGGTATACCGTGTATAGGTTTTTACGCAAGAAACCAGAACCGGTTCTTTCAATACCCAATAGAAGTGATACCTGGCCATGTTATGGAACGGGATTGTGCACCTATGCACGCTTGTTCTCCGGTCATAAACCTGCGCTATGCGGACCGATCATTATCTGATTATTTCCCACTTCTAACTTTCCTCCTAACTTCTAAGCCGATCTTTTTTTTTTCTTGGGCCGCCCATTAATTAAATATTATAGTCACTTCAGTCCATTGATCATTTTTTATTAGCCCATTCTATTATAATTCATTGACTTTCCTCCAGCCCATTAATATCTTCAACATTGCTTCCTGCCACACAACCCAACCAAATCATGCTAATTCTTTCATTTTTAGAACTTTTTAACTTATTATTCGAAATCACTATTTCAATTAAAATTAAACAAGGCTAAAACTAATACAGAAAAAAGTGGCATGAGGGTTTCATTGTTTCAAATTAGCTTATGGGTAGTAGTGTTTTAGTCCATTTCCAGTTTAATAAGATCGATCACCTAAAAGTACAAGTTTAAGGTACAATAAGACATGCAAAAGACACCTATCTCTTAGTCACTATCTGTCGCTCAACCTCTAACAGTCAACTTTTTTATATCCTCATATGTAAAATGCTTGTATACGCTTGTTAAGTATTATTTGGTAACTCGGAAACCATACATGATTCTGATATTGAGCAAGCTTACTCTAGCGGTTTTGTGAGGTTTAATTGCCCAATGGACTGGTGCTCTTTGAATTCTATCATAATCCCCCAAAAAAATAAAAATATAACCATTTGAAAAAAAAATGTAGAGTTGGTTTAGACGGATTTTAGGGTTTCCATTCTCTATGATGAACCAATAACTTATCGTCCCGTGGACCAAAATATTAGTACAAGTAACTTAAGCTACATTGATAATAAAGGTATTTTAGTATTGTTTTTATTTTTAAACTCAACAGTATTTTGTACGTCTCTTCACTCTAGGACCATAAGTTTTACACACGATTAAACAACGACGGGGGCCAATGGTGTAATAAACAAGACATAGCGACCAAAAACGTGTTAGTACATGATGTCCCTAGGCTAGTATATAGGTTGTTTGGACGTATTTCGGGGTGTTTGGAGGCGTTTATACGCGTTTTGGGGTGGTTGAGATGCTATAGGCGATAACAGAAAGTATGTATGCGATTGGGGCCCTACTCGCCATACTGTTCATGCGATTAGCTGGTTCTTGTAGGCGATTAGCCATAATCGCCTACACTGGCCTTGCCTAATCGCCTGCTAAGGGCTGTTCGTACCCGGGAGGTATAAATAGGCCCATTCTCAACCCTAGACCTTAGTTCTTGCCTCACACACTCTCCAAACACCCTCCCCTGGTCTGAGACGTCTGATTTGATCATTGTAAACACTCGAGCTCTGTTATAGTGATTAATCTATAATCTTTTGACCCGTGTGTGTGTAGTAATTACTCGTTTATCATCGTTTCAATCTCGTATCTGTTATTAGAACATATTAGAGGGATTCCGCACCTCTGGTATAAACTCCGTGATTGTCGGATTACGCGTTCGCCGGTCCTAACAAGTGGTATCAGAGCCGAGGCTCTTATCACGGGTGTTTTAATAGCAAAAACAAGTGAAAACAGGTTGTTTTTGGTGTAAAAGTTAAGATTTTTAATCAAAAACCTGTTCATACTTTGAAAATTTGAGTTTTTATCAAAAACCCATATTTTTCAAAATCTTAGTGTGTGTTTACGGTTAAAAACGTGTGTTTTTTTATCAGGTTTCGTTCTAAAACTGTTTTGGTAACTTGTCTAATCATTTGGGATCAAAATACAATGTTTTAGATAAGATTTTGAGGCAAAATAGGTGATTTATGAGCAAAAGTGCGGCTGCAGATCAGATCAGGCGATTACGCAGACCTAATCACATGCAAAGTTTGAGCGATTAGGGTTATCAGGCGATTAGCCATAATCGCTAGCTACAGTACACGCGAGTAGCCACAATCGCTTGATAAAGTTGTTCCTAGTACACGAGTAGGCTGTCAATCGCTTGATAATCTCTGTTCTTATACACGATTAGGGGTACAATCGCCTACCCTGTATTAGCGATTACCCCTAATCACGTGGCATACCCAATCGCCCCTAAACCCCTAATCGCGTCACTGTTCACTAGCAATTAGCCCTAATCACGTGTTAACATCCACCAATCGCCCATATTAACTAGCAATTGTGTTCATAATCGCCTAAAAGGTTCTGAAGCGTAAAATTTGACTAAGTATCGGACTTTTATCATACCTTAAAATATGGCGAACCCTTGGGGACATCTGAGTCAACCGAGAACTCAGTATAACCAACAAATGAACAATCAAATGAACAATCAAGCTAACGTACCCACGAACCCTTGGCAGTTCTCAGCAGAACAAAACGCGCAACGGATGCAACAATCGCAAATGCAAGCGAACGTTGCCGAAATCAATCCGTGGGCGCTAGCTGCTCAACAGCATGCAATGAATGCGAATCCTTGGGCACTCGCAGCTGCTGCAAACTCTCAGACAAACCATTTGTCTTCCATTCTCATCAGTGACTTAGAGACAGGTAGTTCTAACAGGGCACCGAAACTGCAGTATATGTCAGACTACCATGGATGGAAGGGCAGATTTCAGTCGCATGTTGAGGGTATCGATGGTTTAGTATGGTCAGCTATCGAGAATGGGTACACAAGGCCGTTGGTTGAGAATTCTACTAATCCGATCTCACTGGAAGACATGACTGAAGATCAGAGGAAGAAATATAACTATGAGAAGAAGGCGATGGCAGTGCTGAAGCAGGCACTTCACAAAGACATCCTTCATCAGTTTGCGCAGTGTACTACTTCGCAGATGCTTTGGTTAGCGATTGCTGAGCGTAATGAGGGTAATTAGAAGACGCGAAAGGTGAAAGTGGATCAGTTGAAGAAGGAGTTCGAGAACTTCAACGCGATGGGGAATGAATCGCTAAGAGATATGACGGCTAGATATTATCACCTGATGTCCGAGATGTATCAGTATGGGGTTATCTACACTTCTGCAGAACTTGTTGAAACACTAGCAAAGGCGCTTCCTTCACACTGGCATCAATGGCTGGACATCCAAAAATCCAACAATGTTTATCAGACACTCTCCATAAATGAGTTCGTGGCAGAGCTGGAGAAGAAGGAGATCGAAGAGATCAGGAGAGCTAACAAGCCGCCCGTTGTTCAGAATCCCAGTATCTACTACGGGAATCCAGTTCAGGACATCAGTGTGGGTGGATCCAAACCTCAGACTGCTTTCATGGTTAATCCTGATCCAGTCTTTGCGTTTGACAACTATGGTCCCCCATCTGACGTTCCTCCACCAGTCTTTCCTTAGGGTCAAGGAAACCAGTATCCTTCTAATTATAATGCTAACCAATTTGGTGTTAATCCGTTTGCTCATCTTGCAGCACCAACACAGGCAACTTCCAACTTTGGTGGACCTTCTTCGTCAGGGTTTGGTGGTGCTCCATCTACTAACTATGGTGGATATGGAGGTGCTTCTACTTCAAATCAGGGTGGCTATCGGACCAATCCAGTTGCAGAGCAGCTGAACACTGCGGGCTTTGAAAAGGTGACTGTAGAGCTAGCTCAAGAACACATGGCTCTGCTGTCAACCTTGGTCAACTCCTATAGTGGATTAGTTGCAGGGTAGATCGGGAATCCTTATCTCACTCAAGAAGACTATTCTCAGATCGACAAAGACGATATGGATTTGATAGACATTCAATGGCACTTCACTAGTGTGGTGAGACTAGCAAAGGATTACATGGATAGAACTGGAAGGAGAGATGTGCTGATTAACAACAACACTAAGTTTGGGTTTGATAAAACGAAGGTCACCTGTTACAACTGTGGCAACAGAGGACACTTTGCCATAGAATGCGACCGACCTAGACAACAAGGAAATCAGAATTCTTTCAACAACAGAGGCAATCAAAATCATCAGAGGCAACCAGCTCAGACACAACCTAACCAAAATGCTGAACGAGCTCTTGTCCCAGTAAACAACCAGAACCAGAGGCCTCATGCAAACAACCATCAAGCCCTGGTAATTCAAGAAGATGAAGGTTTTAACTGGAATCACCTAATCACTGGTGAACAAGCTCCTCAGGGTGGTGCAACATGTTTTGCCCAGATAATGTCTGATGCTCAGGAAGAAGTTGAAGAGTGTCCGAGCCAGCCTGAAGTCGTTATTCCTGAAGTTGAAGTTTCTGACTGTGACTCCGACTGTGATTCTGATGTGGGGATGGATTTGGAGGAATTGTTAGCTGAAGCAGACGCCTTGATCTGCAAAAGGTCGATTCTTGTGGATGCTGACTGTACAAAGAACAATCTTGCTGATTTCTTCGCATCAGTGAAGACGGCCGCTCATTATCTTTGATGGCTATTACAGAGTCGTCAGACAAGGTATGTTCTTCTTCCAATCCTAAACCTGATTGTGTTGAATGTGGCAAGCTTAAGTACAGAATTGATATCTTAACAGACGAAAATCTGAACTTGAAAGCAGACTTAAGTCAATGCCAACAGAGCAATGAGGTTTTGAGAGCTAATGAGAAAGCCCTCAAAATCACCATTGATACTCTTAAGAAAGATTCCACTGAGTGTGATCAGCTTAAGTTCAGAATCAAAGAATTAACTGATGAGAATCTGAATTTAAAAGCTGATGTAGGTCCGTTACAAAGGTCAAATGATTCCTTAAAACAAAAGGAGAAAAGTTTTCTTAGTACTGTTGAAAACTATAAGAAGGATGTTTCTGAACTGTCTAAAACCCTAGCTAATAAGCAAATTGCTATCAATAATTACATTAATGAGGTAGAAGAACACTCAGATAAGGATAGCAACTCCACCAGTCCCAAATATGCTCAGTGTCCTCCTCCGGTGAGATTTGAAAATCATCACTATGATCTCTTACCGAAGGAAGAGTTTGTGGACTTGGCAGCAGAAGCAGCTAAAGCTGCAGAAGCGCCCAAAGTGATGGAAGCAGCTAAACCTGCAAAGTCACTATGGCGGCTCCTCCTGCGCCTAAAGTGATGGAAGCAGCTAAACCTGCTGAAGTTACTAAGGCTGCACCCACTGCTGTTGCTGTCAAATCTGGTGAGATTGCTGATGATGCTAGTGTCTGCGAGACAGACTATTCTGACGATGAGCTTGATGAACCGGAGAGGTATGCACCGGTGAAGAATACGGATATTCCTATCCAAAATCACATCCTGTGTGATCCTGAACCGAAAGTGCAAGCCGCTGTTGGTAAAACGATCAAAGTGTTTTATCAACTAAAAGGGTCTGATAAAATCTATGCTGATGAGGAATTTCCTTATAAGCATCTGGCACCTGGTCTTGTCGGTAAAATCTGGCAAGAATCCACCATTACTATTGAAAAGGAAAAATGGGGACACGGGAAACAAGGTCAGGGTAATCAGACTAAGAAAAACAAGAATAAAAATCAAAAGAAGAACACTTTGAATCCCAAGAATGAAGCCGAGGAGAGATCTCCTAAGAAACATGTTACTCAATTTGTTGGATCTTCAGGCAATGAGTATGATAATTATCCTAAAACAGGCTGGCAAAAAGAATGTTTCAAGGACTTAAAACACAAAAACTCATTTGCAACGAAATCTAACAAAAGGAGTAAGGATGGTAATGCTCCACCATTTTAGGAGTATAGATCCTGTCACAAGTGCGGGGTTCATGGGCATTTAGTTGCTGCTTGCCCCGAATTGAGATGGAAAAGGATCGAGACAAATGATGCTCCAAGTTCTAGCAACTCTAAACCACCTGTTTCTCCTAAGCTTTCTGAGAAGCAACAAGGTAAGCAGGCAGTTTATGATACCCGCAACAAGATTGCTATGAACCAAAAGCCAGTTGATGGCAGGGGTCTGCAGTCGAGGGGGAGCCAAGTTCCTATGAAGGTTCAAGCAGCGCCTAAGCCACAAGCACAGGCTACAGCTAAACCTCAAGGCAACCCTAACACTGCTCCATGTGCAGTTAAGTCTGAAGTGGTTCCAAAGACTGTTCCACCAAAGGAATCTGAGGCTAGACCTTCTAGCCCCAAGGCAAAGAAGAAGCCCAAGCCAAAGAAACCGGGACAGACCTGGAGACCCAAGTCACCGACTAAGAACGGAGAATCATCTATTAGCACTGAAACTGCCGGACCATCGGAAGCAACACCAACTCCTAACGGAAAGTAGGTTGACTTTCCGACTTTGGATGTAGATGGTAGACCCAAGACCGTCAAGGCTTGGGTCCCCCTTAACCACTAAACTTTGAATGTCGTGCAGGGAGTTCCACAGGGCCTTATTAGCAGCCTCTGGATTGTTGATAGTGGAGCTTCTGGGCACATGACAGGCGACTTATCCCTGTTATTTGACATCAAGAATATCAACGGGGGGGTATGTTGCTTTTGCTGGTAATAAAGGGGGATACATCACAAAAGAAGGCAGTATGGGAAATGGAATAGTAAGCTTTGAAAAGATAAGCTTCGTGGAACAGATAGACCACAACTTGCTGAGTGTCTCACAGATCTGTGACAAGAAATACACAGTGTTCTTTGATGACAATGCTTGCTTCATTCTGAAGCCTGGCTTTAAGATCCCGAAACAATGGATTATGATCTCAGCTCCAAGAGTTAACAATTTGTATGTTCTGGATATGAGTCAAGCTGTAACAGCTAAGGGGGAGGTCACTTGCTTTCTGTCTAAAGCTACAGAGAAGGAATCTATTATGTGGCACAGACGAATGGGGCACATTCACTTGAGGAAGATGAATCATCTGGTTCAGAATCTGCTTGTGGAAGGTGTTTTAGTCAAGATTTTTCATCTAAATGACGTCTGTGTGTCATGTAAGAAAAGGAAGCAGAAAAAGAAATCTCACAAACCTAAGAAGGTCAATTCAGTCAGTATGCCTCTCGAGCGGTTGCACATGGATCTGTTCAGCCCAGTCAATCGTAAAAGCAAGAATGGAGATTTATACTGTCTGGTTGTCACTGATGATTATTCAAGGTTCTCTTGGGTTGTATGCATGCAGCATAAAAGTGCGACTTTTGAAGTTTTGAAAGATCTGTTCACCAAACTAGAAAATATCTATGGGCTGAAAATCCGCAGGATTCGAAGCGACAATGGAACAGAATTCAAGAACAATGCTATTGAGTCACTATGTGCAGAAAAGGGTATTCATCGTGAATTCACAGCGCCATACACTCCTCAGCAAAACGGGGTTGCAGAAAGAAAGAACCGAACTCTTATTGAGGTAGCCAGGACAATGCTCGCAGATTCAAACTTGCCTGTCATGTTTTGAAACGAGGCAGTTTACTGCGCGTGTTATACTCTGAATAGGGTTCTTACGGTTAAGAGGTTCGGCAAGACTTCTTACGAACTTCTAAACCGGAGAAAGCCAAACTTAGAGTTTCTGGAACCTTTCGGAGCTCCATGAACAATGTTACATCCCGATGGGAAGTTTAGTGCAAAGGCAGAGGAAGGTTTCTTTGTTGGATACAGTACTCCTAACAAGAGGGTATACAACAAAAGAACCAATAACGTTGAGGATTGGCTTAATGTCGATGTTCAGCGTTACACTGTCAATGCGCCCGGTGTTGGACCCGATTGGTTGTTCGACTATAAGAGTTTGTTCGATTCTTTCAACCTGGATAATGTGGTAGATGATGCTGTGGCGCAAATGTATTACGAGTGTGAAAACGCATCTAGCTCACCGCTAATGCGTCCGATCGTGGTTAATGCACCTGCGCCTGCCGCAGCTGATGCCTCTACATCCATGGGTCCCCCTGATAAAGCCGCAGCAGTTGAAGTTGAGGAAGTCTTTCAGGAAGCATCAGAGGTTATGGAATCTTCTTCAGATGAGGAATATACTGAATCTCGTGAAACTCTTACTGAAGAATTGGCTGGAAATGGTGAATCTGCCAATACAGCTCCAGTTCTTCCTACTAGGAATGATCAAGCTGGTCCTTCTTCTTCAGCAACTCCTGGAATTGGTCTACAGATTGATTTCTCCGGTTTTAATTTGCAACCTGCTGCTCCCTCTAGTTCAAGTGCCGCTGAAACAAATATGTCTCAGGGACTTGAAAATCTCAATCTGCGTTCGGATGATCCAGTGCCGGCACATCCGGAATCTCGGATTCACGACACTCATCCACTGCAGAATGTGATTGGTGATCTGACTGGTAGAGTGATGACACGTAGTCAGCTCAGAAATGTCAGTCCAAGTGACAACTCAACAACCCTAGCTCTCTATTCGGAGATCAGAAAAGCAGGTCATCAGAACGATTGGTCTTTTGCTCTATATGTTTCTCAGATGGAACCACGAACCGTCCAAGAGGCTTTGAGAGAAGAACCATGGATTGACGCAATGCAGACAGAGCTTCAGCAGTTCCACAAGCTAGGATTGTGGGACTTAGTTGACTTACCTCCAGGCGCAAAGAAGATTGGAACAAAGTGGGTCTACAAGTGTAAACGGGATGACCGCGGGGTAATTATAAGAAACAAGGCTGTTTTAGTTGTCCTCAGCTTCCGTCAAATCGAAGGAATAGATTACAACGAAGTATACGCTCCAGTTGCGCTCCTTGAAGCTATCCGGATGTTCTTAGCTTACGCTTCGTACAAACGGTTTAAGGTGTATCAAATGGACGTGAAAAGTGCTTTTCTGTATAGTGTCGTGAAGGAAGAGGTGTATGTGTCACAACCTCTGGGGTTTGAAGATCCGTTGCATCGGGAAAAGGTTTACAAACTGAATAAAGCGTTGTACGGTCTTCATCAGGCTCCGAGAGAATGGTATCAAATGCTCAGCAGCTATTTGATCTCCAATGGGTTCAACCGTGGACTCATGGACTGCACCTTATTCACCAAGGAAAAAGATGGTGACCGTCTGCTGGTACAGGTTTACGTTGATGATATTATATTTGGGTCAACTAATGAGGTTTTGTGCAGGGAATTTGAAAAGTTAATGCAGGACAAATTCGAGATGAGCTCGATGGGGGAAATGCAATTCATTCTTGGCCTACAAGTAGATCAACTTGAGTCGGGGATCTTCATCCACCAGATGAAATATGTTGCTGACATCTTGAGCCGGTTCCAGATGGAAGACTCTCTTGCTGTAGCCACCCCTATCCAAACCAATCACGGGATTGTTCCGGATGAGAAAGGACAAGCCGTTGATTCCTTTCTTTATCGAGCGATGATTGGCTCGTTGATGTACCTCACAGCTTCAAGACCTGATATTATGATCGCAACATGCCTGCTGTCAAGATACCAGTCCATGCCGAAACAGTCCCATCTGATTGCTGTGAAGAGGATCTTACGATATCTAAAGGGTTGTCCGACCAAAGGTCTATGGTACCCTAATGACGATAAGTTTGACCTCGTCGCTTTTAGTGATGCTGACTATGGCGGTTGCAAGAAAGACGCAAAATCCACATCGGCTGGATGCTAGTTCTTGGGAGGACGACTAGTCTCGTGGCAGTGCAAGAAGCAAGCCTCCGTGTCCTTATCAACTTGTGAGTCGGAATACATAGCTGCTTCCAGCTGTTGCTCACAGGTTCTTTGGATACAACAACAAATGAGAGACTACGCTTTGCAATTTCTTAATACTCCCATTTACTGTGATAATGAGTCTGCCATAGCGCTTGCTAAAGAGTCAGTCAATCATTCCACGGCGAAGCATATCTATGCTTGGTATCATTTCATACGCGATTGCTATGAAAAGAAACTGATAGTTGTGATTAAAATCCACACAGACTACCAACGTGCCGATTTATACACCAAAGCTTTTGATAGACCTCGTTTCGAGTATCTTTTGGTTTTAAATGGCATTAAGGAAAAGCAGGATTAGATCCTCATTGGCAATCGTTTTTGTAAATATTTTCTTCAAAAACAGAAAAATCCAAAAATATTGTCTTTTTGCAAATTTTAGATTTTTAGGGGGAGAAAATTTAGAAAATACAAAAACATCAGAAAATGAAAAAAATGAGAAAAAGCAAAAATAAAAAAAAATGAAAAATGCAAAAATGAGTTTCTTTGGTGAAAATGGGGAAGATGATATTAACCAATCAGTCGGACTGTCGGGACCTTTATCATCTTAAAAATATTGGATCTGATAAGTAGCCTCTACAATGATATGTTGGTAGGCTCGAAATCACTTCCAAGCTCGGCACGGTGATATAAACCTAAATCAACTGAGGATTGTGTGGATTAACGTCGCGTTGGCATATGGTCTAAAAACCTAAATCTCGTTGATAGAATGCCAAAATCCGAGGTTTCTGGTCTTTAAGAGGTTGGTACATCCGGGGTGAACTGGACGTCTCTCAGAATAAAATGGGGTGGCATAAGTGACGTATGTTGGGTTCGCAGCCTACAACTGAGACACCTCTTTGCCATTCCCAGTAAAAGAAAAGAAAAACAAAAAATAGAATAAATTCTGATAAGGAGACGTCTGGGAATCCTGTAAGTGCAAAAAGACCGTGAATGCCAAAACCCTATTCTCGAGGTATCAAATCAGTCATATACCTAAAGCATCGTACCGTGAAAAATAAAAAATATACGGTATTTGACTTGAACCATGGTCTGGATCTCACTGGTCTCTCTGCTGCAGCGTTCTTGTAGATCTGATCACCACTGAGTCCATTCCTTGTAAATACGGATGACAACAGCTTATTCACCGGTTACGAGGAAGCTTTGTGCATGCCTTGATGCGGGAATATGTCGCGTGTGCGGGGAACACCATTAATCAGTCTTAATATTATCTTAACGTATCTAAAGTGCCTAGCGATAAAACTTGATTTTGAGTTTAGGTGGACAACAATACTGACAGTTGTTGTAGGATGCTTATTGGTAATTTTAATAAAAAAACTGATAGTATAAGGGTTCTAGTATAGTCCGTACACTGATATGATTCCCTAACTACTGAAACTCGCAAAAATATGATAGTGTTCAGTTAGTTGTTTTCGTGTTTTCGCTTATTTTCTATTTTGGTAGATTAGCTATTCTTGATTGCCGATGATGGAAACCAAATCCATTATAATCTTACTTCTTCAAGAATAAAAAGCCGAAAAATAAAAGACAACTAATTGGAAACTTGTGCTTTTGCCGGGTCAAAACCGTACTTTCTATCAAGTACAAGGGTGGAAAATGTAATGTTTTCAAGTATCTGAGTCATCATCTGAGTCGTATGTTAAAACGGGTTGAAAAACGCATGTTTTGAACCTTAACGGGTCAAAAATGTATGCTTTGGTGCTGCAGGGGCAAGTTGGTAATTAGTGTTAAAAGGTAATGTGCAATTGGAGGCTAATCGCCTATGTGTGTAGACGATTGAGGGGTAATCGTGTGTATATACACACGATTGTAAGCTAATCGTGTACAACAAAGGGCGATTAGGTCACCAAGTCTTTAAAACAATACCATCTTGTAATCGCGTGTTATCTTGAGCGATTAGACGTAATCGCATGTAACCTCAAGCGAGTAGGGGCTAGTCACACTACTGTAGCACACGATTAGCTCCCAATCGTGCTACTGTAGCATGCGATTGAGAGCGGGTATATAAAGGGAACAAGTTCAGTCTCTTCTCATTATTTCAAAAACCAAGAACAGTGAACCGTTTCCCTCTTACCCGATCATAAACAAACTCTTGCCAAATTTTTCTTCGTTTTAGAAACTTAATCTACACGATCAAGGTATACTATCCTCAAAGTTTCAGATCCAAACATTACGATTTTAATGGTTAAATCCGTTGTTTTACAAGCCGAAACCCTAGGTTTCATAGGATTGATCATTAGACCCGAAAACATGTTTGTTGATGTTATTTCTTGTTTGGGGTTGTTTAATCGGCTCCTTTAGGGTCTATTGATACCAAAATCTTGATCTAAAACAACCTTTATTAAAAAACCCCAATTTCAAATGATGAAGAACCCTAATTTCATTAACCCGTTTGATTAACTCTTCAATTGAACCTGAAGCTGAAATTTTGTAGAGGGGTTATTCTAAACGGCCCTGTTAGGTTGTAATGTAACGAAAATCATCACCCAAAATGACCCATTACAAGTTTTGACAAGAATTGGTGAACAAGGAAACTGATCACGCGATTAGCTTGGCTAATCGTGTGAACAGTTGCACGACTGACCCTCCTTCAGTGCTAATCGCATGTTGAAACACACGACTATGCATAATCGTGTGATGTTATAGGCGATTACACATGCTAATCGCCCTTAACCTTCTGTTGACCAATTTTTAGTCAAAATCTGTCCGTTTTTGTCCGTTTTCATATCTTTGATCTGTTTGTGATGATTTATCGTGTGTTTGCCTTATAGAATCATGTAGTACGGTACGTCTCCAAAGCATAACTGTCTGGCCTTTCTTGGACCTGTAAAGAAGGCGGAATGCAAGAAGTTTGAAGGCGTAATCGAGTTCTTGAAGCGCTCAAAGATAAAGTATGATATCTCTACAGACTATGCGGTTTACAAGAACATACTTCAGGAATTCTATCAAAATGCTAGCGTGGATAACAGCACAACGCCGGCTACTATCAGAAATACTGTGCAAAGAAAGGAAGTTATTATCACTGAAGACTTAGTTCGCGAGATTCTAAAGTTTGAAGATGAT
This sequence comes from Ambrosia artemisiifolia, assembly GCA_032199755.1. Lineage (NCBI taxonomy): Eukaryota > Viridiplantae > Streptophyta > Magnoliopsida > Asterales > Asteraceae > Ambrosia > Ambrosia artemisiifolia. Next base: position 22,476,112 of record CM063517.1, read on the forward strand.
AAAGATGATCCAATCGTGTTGGATTCTATTCTGATACATGGTGGATTCTTAAGGATGAAGTATACTGATGATGTTCGTGCGCAAAAGATGTTACAGAAAGGGTGTCTGCCTCCAGAGATAAAGTATTTAACGCACGTTGTGTTGAAGTGCATCGGTCCTCGCAAAGGAACTTTCGATGCGATCCGAGACACTTTAGCATCGGCGATCGTTGCGTTGACGTTGAACAAGCCGTTCAACTTCTCTGGAATGATCATGCACCACTTAAGGGAAGTGATTCTGTAGAAATTGGCAAAGAAACCTTTCATTGTCTATCCTCACTTTCTGCAGATGATCCTTGATAACCAAATTCCTAACATGGTGAAACGTGTTGAAGAGCTGATAGATATCAAGAAGATTGATGAAGCTGAGTTGAAAAGAATGCTGCAATACAAGAACAAGCCGAAGTCAGAATATCCACCAAGTCGTCGATTGTATGCATTTCTAGTGAAAGATGATTATGAGGAACCTCCAGGTAATAGGTGGAGGCATGACGACAGTGATTCAGAAGATGATGTTCAGATTCACAGACAAGTGTTCAAAGATGGTGATAACATTGGCAGACCTACTGCTGCGTTGGGAGCCAATGAACCGGGCAATACGGGTGATGCTGAACTGAGACGCGATGATGATATGTTTGATCCTACGTCTCTGGATGCAGATGCACCATCAAGTTCAGGCAAAGGAAAGGATAAGATGGATGAAGGCCCGGTTAATATAGAAGATGTTGATGATGATGATGACGACTCAGAAGCTACTAAAGATGATTCACCCGATGTACTCACTTTAGAAGAGGATAGAGCTCGCGCAGCCGAGGCGAGAGATCTTGCAAGAGATCCCACTTTCACTCCGGGTAATGGTGATCTTGTTGCAGATATCGATGCTGAACTTAGCACGCCTCCTCCTCAGAAAAGACAGAAGTCCAAAGCAACAAAAGTTGGTAGGGGACAAAAGAGAATGTCAGAAAAGACAGCTACGGCTGAAAAGACTCCCAAGAGATCGAGGGCAGGGCGTGTGACCTTGAATCTCCCAGATACCTTTGGTATTCCTGCATCCTCTACCGTATCAGCAACAACAACAGCAGCAACAGAAACAACAGCAGCAGCAGCAGCAACATCTTCAGTTCCTCTATCAGCTAGTGCAGCTATGTCTGCAGGTGTGTCTATGTCAATGCCTTCCTCGGTAGTCTTCACTGAGCCAGTCTCAGTTACCGTTGAAGCGACGAGTTCACAGTTAGTCTCCAATCCGGTCGGTGATCGAATCCGGAAGTTGAAGGAAGTAGCGAGATCGACAACTGCTAAACCTTCAGGCCAATCCTCTTCTTCGACTCCAGCAACCAACGAACAACTTCAGCGCCATGTCAGAGAACTTACGACTTTAGTTGCTGCACAAGCGCGTGAAATAGCTGAGTTGAGAAGCAAGAACGCCACTATAAAAGAGAATGAAACGGCGATGTTGGAACTGATTAGCGAGACAATTAATACAAACTCAGAACTGAAAGCTACTGTCGACGCTCTCACTTTATCGAACCAGCAGATCTTAGAGTCGAACAGGAAGCTGATGGAATCACACCAGCAACTGATTCAGTCTAACCAAAGTGCCTTGGCAAGACTTATAGGTGTTGAAGAGAAGTACAGTGATCTCCAGCTCGCGAATGTGAACAATGAGCGCCGAATCACCAAATACAGGAAGCAAAACTCAAGGCTGAGGACTAGGTTAAATGAGTTAACTAGAACTCAACCTAGACTCACAGGTGGTTCGGAAGCTGGAGCTAGTACTGCTGGTGGTGATAATGATGAGGATAGTGAAAAAGATGACGATGATGAAGATAACGATGATGAGTCTGATGATAATGATGATGGTGATGGTAAAGGTGGTGATGGTGGTGATCCTGGAGCCACAGGTGGTGGCGGATCATCGGGTGGTTCTGCATCAAGACGTACAAAGAAAGGTCATGATCGCAAGGGCAATGATCCCGAAGCAGGTTCTTCTGCTCAGGGGGGAGCCTGCACCTATGATGAGCAAGATTCAAGAACTACGGGATAAAATGAAGAAGAAAGAGATAGTTCAAGTTGAATACGTGGAGCCTCTGAAATGTTACTTCGCGTATGATGATGAAGGCAACTTGCTCCCCCCACCTGCCATGCCTGAATATGATCTGGAAGAAGGAGAGATACCTCCTGAGATGACATCAGAGGATATGGCTAAGGTATACGGCTCTGCATCTGGAGAATCTTCCAGTGCAAGTCAAAATGTTCCTCCTGAGATGCATCCAGAGAACAATGAGGTGGATCTCGAAGATGGAACCAGCGTGCCGACTCCTGAGTATGTTGTGAATGACTCGGGCGCTGGAATTCCGAACATTGACGAAGAAATGGTACGTGAGGCTGAGGAGAAACTGAAATCTGACTCTGCTGAAGTTCCTGATGAAGTAAAGACACGACAGGACAAAATCAGAGAGCGTTATCGCAAATGGTTCAAGCCCGAAGAGAAAAGAAAACCAGTCGAGTGAGCATCCATCTTCAAGAAGAGGTTATCGAAGATAACTGGCAATGTGATTAGTTGGGCGTACGTGAGTCACACGAGGATGCTTGGGGTGAAATGGCAAGAAGGTGTTTTATACTTTCGGGAATACACAGACATTCTGAGCCTACCATTCTGGTACATTCGTGATTTAGTTCGTCTCGATTATCCGTTGTACAAAGAGAAGGCTCCTCCTCTTCAGGGTTTCTACAAAAAGCTAAAGCGAGAAAGCTCAGAGGGATGGAAAGATTTCGAGCCTCAGTATCCCAGATCATATCAAACAGACAAGATTCATCCGTTCACTTTGAAGCCTATCTGGGAACACAAGATCAAGCCGCCGAAGTGTGTCTCAAGAATTCCTATTGTAACACCTCGAGGTGTTACGGGTCTCATAAACGGGTCGGGTCGTACCCGACCACCCGATTACTAAATAAAATATTCAAGTTCGAATCTCGCGAACAACGGTTCAACCGATTATATAGAAAATAATTATTAAAATTTTATTATCTCGGTTAAACGCTCCATATCTGCTATTCAATCACTGCCAAACGTTCCTTATTTTATTGTTATAACCGTTACCAAACACCCGAGTTTCAGTTATTATCCTCGTGTCCAAACACCCCTTACTTTATTTCTCTTTTATTAACCTTGCTTGTCCTCAATTGTCTGGTCACTATCAAACGCATACACACACACTTGTGTGTTCAAGAAAAAGAGCAGCCATAACCACCTCCATCTCCGGCCACCCTCCGGCGCCGCCGCCGCCGGACGCCGCCGCCCTTCCCTTTCCGGTAACCCTCTCCAACCCAATATGACCCGGTAACCCACTGATTAACCAAACCCAACCCAATATAACCACCCGATAAACCCTCTGCTCTGGTAATAATCATCGAATCATCATCAACATCCGTCTTAGCCTCTCTATTATCATAACCGGGTAGCGTCGTGAATCCTCCTCTGTTCCGTTATTATAACCTTCATCACCATACCGATAACCTTCCTGGTGTTCTTGTGATCCGAACAGTCACCAAGTCACGGTGACTGTTATCGAGCCTCGTTGATCTTCTGATAGAACTCAACCCATAACCTGTGACCTTTCCTTTCTGTTCAGTTAATAAACCGGACAGTCACCGGAACCGGTGACTGTCATCAGACACCACCACCAAACCCCTCCGATAATAACCCACAGTATCTTTAATCGAGTCTTGCTCACCCTCCAGCTCATGTCTGGTGCTCGATAAGCTTCTAGGTAACAGGAATCATCCCTCTGTTCTGGTTGGTATTTGATGAACCGACTCGAGAACCATCTTCTGCTTTCCGGTCTGTACTCGTCCACACACACACATCCGTTGATGTGTGTGTTTGTGTGTATAATACTACTCTTATAATCAAGAAAGTATTGATATCCGATTATAATATCGTTTCCATGATTATTGCGAGGTACCGTTAATCGAATCGGAGAGTTAAACCGATACCGAGTCGACTCGGTGACTCGGTCAGCACTGGGATAGAACCCGGTTCAATATAACGCGGAGAGGAGTATTATAATTATAAAGATTATATATATAATACGATTAACGTACGGACTTGATAATAATAATATAACATTAATAAACATATATAAAATATATATGTTTATATAAATACAAATTGGTATATTGACGATACTCTAGACTCGGGTTAATAATAATATTTTCCTTTTCTTTGCCAAGCTGTAATGGCCAGCTTTATTAGTTACGAGTGCCAAGCTGTAATGGCCAGCTAGATGTAGGATGTCCGGGTCGTGTCTCATATAATAGCTATCAATAATGAACCCCGAGTTTAGGACTATCTGATATCTATCAAGTTGTATATGTATAAATGTATATATAATATATATCCTAAGTATTACAATTTAACAAGTCTCACGCGTAAAACGTATCAATATATATATGAAATATAATTATAATGAGAGATTAAGCAGAAGATAAACGCAAACCTGTGAGTATCGTGAACTCCCCACTTTTACTGTTTTATTAATGTTTTGGGGGAATACATGTCACTTAGAAAACCTAGAAATGCTTTACATAATAGAAATGTTATAAAGAATAATAGAATGAATATGGGGACAATAGAAACAACGAGGACAGTACTGGACGGTATCGCCATATCCTTCTCTTGCTCAGGTAAATGGGCAGGAACCATTCTTGTTCCAACAGAGGACAGGAACCAGGTTTACCCAACTAGAGGGTAGTTATAAGCAAGTTACCACAAGCAGAGTGGTCCAATCGATAAGGAATGGAAATAATAGAATATAATCGATATAATAGAATTGATATAAAATAGAATTGATTTAATAGAATCTTCCCCAATAGAATTGTAAAGCATGTTTATTTAAAAGAATTATTTAAAGAAATACAAAAGATAGAACTGGCCATTCTGTTTATAAAATACACGACCTCACCAACTTTATGTTGACAGAAACTATTTTTGGCATGTGTTCAGGTAACCAATCAGATAGCGATGACGTGGATCCTGGAAAGGTCAAGACTATCACAATCCGAATCCGCTGTGCAACTCTGATACCCGACCCGACGACCCGTCACCGACTGACCGGGTCATTACACCTATCGTTCCAGTTGAGCAAGACTTTTCTTCTAAGCTGTACTACTGGCATTATGATGCAGCAACTTCAGAAGCAGTGATTGTCTTGAGCAACAGACCGAACCCATGCAGGAAGATAAGGATTTGGGATCTTATGTGGTTGATCAACTGCTCAGAGAAGGACGTGGAAACGTTGTACCTACATCCGATCATGCATTTACCAGTTGAAGCCGATCAAGCTATGAAGTTTCAAAGAGTGATCCGGTTCTGCTTCGCCAACAAAGTTCATGCAGGATGCGATTGGTCGAGAATCACAAGGGTCAGGACAACGTCAAGCTGAAGAGGAAGACAGAAGATGTTGATTGTCATTTTGTTTAGCTGTATTTGTTTTTCTGCTTATCGAGTCTGTAAAGTTGTTGGCTTTTGTTATAAACGTTGTCTTTTGGTTATTTCTGTACGTATACTAGCCTGGTCCAAGGGGGAGTCTGTTAGTACATGATGTCCCTAGGCTAGTATATTGGTTGTTTGGACGTATTTCGGGGTGTTCGGAGGCGTTTATACGCGTTTTGGGTTGGTTGAGAGGCTATAGGCGATTAGCAGAAAGTATGTATGCGATTGGGGCCCTACTCGCCATACTGTTCATGTGATTGGCTGGTTCTTGTAGGCGATTAGCCATAATCACCTACACTGGCCTTGCCTAATCGCCTGCTAAGGGCTGTTCGTACCCGGGAGGTATAAATAGGCCCATTCTCAACCCTAGACCTTAGTTCTTGCCTCACACACTCTCCAAACACCCTCCCCTGGTCTGAGACTTCTGATTTGATCATTGTAAACACTCGAGCTCTGTTTTAGTGATTAATCTATAATCTTTTGACCCGTGTGTGTGTAGTAATTACTCGTTTATCATCGTTTCAATCTCGTATCTGTTATTAGAACATATTAGAGGGATTCCGCACCTCTGGTATAAACCCCGTGATTGTCGGATTACGCGTTCGCCGGTCCTAACAAAACGTAATATGGTAACACTATATATCCAAATAAACCTTTCTAAAAATAATTAAACATTCGATCAGTCCGACCAATAAACTAGTAAAACAAACGAGTCCGAATTTCAAACCATCATTAATCAAATATGAAACAACACCATTGTTATATACCATGTCACATGAAGTAAACCTTACTTTCAAGATTCTTTGCAAAAGTTGACACCACCACCTTCCAATATCTTTCCTTTGTGTGAATCACACATTTTCCAAGTATCTTCTTCCTTCAACAATATAATGCCCATGGGTCAAAGTCTCAACACCCCTAGATCGAGTTTATGTTTCTAGGAATAATTACTTTGACTTAATCACATGGAAATTAAAATTACGATAATAATTAACAATTCTCACAAGGTTTTAAAAATTGACATTTGGCCTCATAAGTCCCGCCATAACTTACGACTTAGTCTTGTTTTCCTCATGTTTTGGCCAGCCATCTATGAACTCAACCGCGTTTTTTCCATATTAATCTTATATATAAAATCTCACCTTCTAAATCATATATTGCAACAAAATCTATATTCCTATTCATTTTTTATTTCACATAGTGTCATAGTTCGAAATGAATGACCTACTCTCTCGATCATTCTCCGGAGGCCGAGTAGCGGACATAGAGATGGGGAACACGGTCGCAACCGAAGGAACAAACCTCGAAAAGTTCTTCGGAGATGTAGCGGAGATTAAGGAAGAGTTAAAAGGTTTAGAAACACTTCATAATCACCTACAAGAAGCAAATGAACAAAGCAAAACGTTATACAACGCGAACGCAATCAAAAACCTTAGAACTAAGATGGACAGCGATGTCGCTTTGTCCCTCAAAAAGGCGAAACTTATTAAGAATCGTTTAGAAGCACTAGATCGATCCAGTGACGCTAATCGCAGCCTGCCTGGATGTGGACCGGGGAGCTCTACTGATCGTACGCGTATATCTGTTGTTAATGGACTCAGGAAGCAACTCCAATTATCGATGAAAGCGTTCACGGAGCTTCGACAGAAAATGGCGTCTGAGCATCGTGAAACCGTTCAGCGAAGGTAACATTGGATAGTGAAATTGTTGATCTACTATATATAGTTTGGTGATCACAAAGTACGTCTTAATTAATTAATATCGATCAAACCTTCCAAACCGAAGAAATAAGACCAATCTGAAATACATATGGTTTGGTTCACGGTTTGAATTTAAAATTTGCCTGTTTAATGTTCAGATTATGTTTTGAAATGTTGAACTAGTTGTTAAAAACGACCGGTCATTTAATATTCGTTATTTAACATTTTCTAAATATAAAGTTAAGTATGTGTACTAGCTGGTAGCACTTGTATTAGACGAGTTAAATAGATGAAATATTAGATAGTAATACTAATTTAACTACAAAACGATATTTTAAAATAACGTATAAGTAAGATAAAAAGTAATATGTTTTTTAAAATATTTTTATGGGATAATTGCACAAATAAACATTTGACCAAAGTCATTTGCAAAAATAAACATAGTATGCGTCTAAACAACAGGGACGAGACACTCTTTGCGTCTAAACAACAGGGGCGAGACACGTGTAAAGCCTTCAGACGCCTTAATTTTTGAGGTCCCTGCGTCTAATCTTTAGACGCGAAAAAGGATTGCGTCTAAAGAACAGACTCTTAATTGAAGGCTTTACACGTGTAATCGTCTGATTGGTAGACGCAAATAGTGTTTCGTCCCTGTTGTTTAGACGCATCCTATGTTTATTTTTGCAAATTACTTTGGTCAAATGTTTATTTGTGCAGTTATCCCTATTTTTATTTGTCCGACAAAACTTAACAGTCAAAACCGTGAAAAGCGGCCTGTTTGGTTTGAATTTTCTCGAGTCGTAGTTATCAGGTTCGCCCAAAATCTTCGTCAAAACCGAGTAAGTTAGCCGGTTAGGCTGACCCAAGCAACCCTGCAGGTTCGGTTTATATTTCTCTAAAACCATAGTTACTGTTCAGCACAAAATTTACGTCAAAAACGGGTGAAGCAGATTGTGAATAGTCCTAATTACAATAAACCCTAACTATATGTATTTTTTAAATAGGTACTACACCGTCACCGGAGAAAACGCAGACGAAGCTACAGTAGATAACCTAATATCAACCGGACAAAGCGAGACATTTTTACAGAAAGCGATCCAGGAACAAGGGAGAGGGCAGGTGATGGAAACAATACTCGAAATACAAGAAAGACATGATGCTGTGACAGTAATAGAGAGGAACCTTAAGGAACTGCATCAAGTATTCATGGATATGGCCGTGTTGGTTGAGACCCAAGGAGAACAATTGGACGACATCGAAAGCCACGTGAACCGCGCAAACTCGTTTGTTCGAGGTGGTGCACAACAGTTGCAAGTGGCTAGGAAGACACAATTGAACACTAGAAAATGGACCTTTTTTGGGTTTCTTTTGTTGTTGATCATCATTGCCATTATAGTTCTTTCCATTAGGCCATGGAAATAGAAGAGTTGTCGTCGTGTTTCTTGACTTGTACATATTTTGGGATGGGCTTCTGTTTTGAATATTGTTGGTTGATTGATTGTTGTTTTGCAAAAAAAAATAAATAAATAAATAAAGCTTGGGAGTACTTGTTTGATGTATAAATATTGTGCAACGGAGATTTTACTTTTTTTTTTATTAATATTTTTTTTTTTTTTTTTTTTTTTTTTGCAGAAGTAGTGTTTTTTTAAGTTTTTTATGGTTCTAGTGTGTGTTAGAAAAGTATTTAAAAAATTGGTAGTCCCACAATCTGAGATTGTGGGAGTCGCCTATGTGACATGACGAGTAGGAGAGCCTTGATTAGTTCGACGATGATATGAAGTTGGACTGTGAATTGGGATGCCACGTAACTTCCGTGGGAGTGGTGACCACTTTATTTTTAGGACTTTGCACACAAAAGCTGAATTCTTTCCCATTCCCGCAATATGAGATCGCGGGACCTCCAAGTCAGTCACAACAGTCAACCTAGTCATTCCTAGTCAGCATGCCACATAACCACTCCCGCAATCTAAGATTGCGGGACTACTAATTTGCTAAACACCCTCCTAACACAACTAGAAACACGAAAAACTTTAAAAAACCCACTACTTCTGAAAAAAAATCGTTTCACATATTTTCTTCTGAAAAAAAAATCGTTTCACGTATTTTTATTTTGAGGATACAATCATTATTAAAGTATTAGATGCGTTTTTATATATGGTGTGAAATAACTTTTTTGTTTTGTTTTTAGCAGGATAGGCTTTGCGATTCAAAAGGTGATAGCGGCGCAGCTTGTTGCCCGCTTACCCACCATCTAAATGTAACTTGTTTTGTCTTGGTAATGATCAACATAATAAAAGTTCTCTTAAAAATTTTATTTTCTATAAATATATTAAAACTAGAATGTAACCCCACGCGTTGCGGCGGGTTATTGTGCTTCATGGCTGCTTTTTTTTTTTTTTAACATTTGAGCATGGACTTTGTTAGATTAAGTAGGCAATTATACAACTTATACAAAAATGATGTTGTTAGGCTAGCAGACAATTTGAAGTCATACAAGTAGTTTGGTCATACAACTTGTACAAAAGCGATGTTAGTTTTGGTTATACAACTTGTACAAAAGTGATGTGGCTGGGCTAGTTGTGGCTTCTTTACATACGCCTTGATTGTACAAAAGTGTTTCTTGGTGTTGTTCATTGTTCCTTGACTCTGTTCGGTGTTTGGTTCTTGGCTTGACTCTGTTTATTGTTTCGTATGGTTAAAATGACACCCTCCTTGTTTTCTTTATAGGAGGTGAGGAGTTCAAGTCTAACCGGCAGCAAAATGCTGCTGGTGGGCCGGGTTTTACCAATTTTTCACTGTCGTGCCTTCGGGCGAGTGAGGGTTGGGTTCTCCCCAATTTCGGATACTACATGGGCGGGCCTTGGCTACCCAGCTGCTCGAGGTACATATGGGCCCTCCACTGGGTGGTCGTGAGAGTCTGTTTATAGTGTGGGATCCCCCTGAGTAGTCTGGAAGAAATGTTAGTTGGCATTTAAACAAAAAAGGAGTGTGGTTAAAGATGTAAGTTGGAAGTAAAGCATGGACATAGGAAGTTTTTCATGTACCTGGTGATTCAAGTTGCGGCCTTGAAAAGAACCCTTCTGAAAACCCAAGTAACTGATATACATTCTAAATATCGTCTATTTTAACATATCTCATTCATATGTAAGTGGTTCCAACACACACTTATAAGAACAACCAAAGTATGCTGAATTAAGTCAAACTGAATAAAAATTATATTATACAACAAATCTAATAATACAAATATAGCTGGTCATTTTCATTTAATTGACTTATATTCCATATTCTTGTTGTGTTCTAAAAGTACCAGTATAACTAGGTTGTTCAAATCGCTCGCCGCTCGTGGATCGCTCGTCGCTCGTTCGGAAAATGCTCGAAAAATGCTCGCTCGATCTTCCGCTCGGTTGTATATAAGCCGATCGGCTCGGTTCGGTTTGTAAATGAGCCAAGCATGAGCAAAGGTACGCTCGGCTTGGTTCGGCTCGAATAAATTTTTATTTATTTAGTAATAAATATACACACAATTTACAGATAAATTTATGGCTTTATATATAAGATTCTATTGGATTCGACTTAGTATATGCAAACAAAATATAACCAACCCACTTAACACAATAAAAAAAATAACACTACATTTAATAGTAAAACAATAAATCAGGAGGTGACAGTCTTGACTTCTTTATGTTAATAGTCGTCCATCGCTAATTGTCACTTGATATCACACATACGTCACAATCAACAACTGCTGTCTGAAGTATGCTCATCACCTCACCAGCCTTAATCTAAGCCCCATCCTTGGACACCGGGTCACAATATTAGTGTTATCATCGGACATTTTGACCTTAGTTGTCACCCGGCAATGAAAACATCGAAGGAAACATCCTGATTTTATAATCATCCATATTACTCTCCGCTCGATTCTCGCTCGGCGCTCGTTCGGAAATTTTGCGCTCGAAGAATGCTCGTTCGGTTTTCGGCTTGATTGTAAACGAGCAGCTCCGCTCGGTTCGGTTTGTAAACGATCTAAGCACGAGCAAAGCTCCGTTCGGATCGGCTCGGCTCGTGAACAGCCCTAAGTATAACAAACCTTAGTAACAACTTAGCAAAGTAAACCAAAACATGGTTGTTATCTTCATTTGTTGATCCCATTCAACTTTACTCACATAATCAAAAAGGTAATTAGAATCCGCAACCCAATACCTACTCATAACTCCCTTCGTGTGAAACCCATAATGTCTGTTTGGTATGAGGTAATGGAATGAACGAGGGAATGGAATGAACAAAGAAATGGAATGGACAAAGGAATGCAATGGGTGATTACCATTCCATGGTCTTGTTTGGTTACCACATGAGAATGAATTGAATTATTACTTTATATTGTTTGGTAGGTAGGAAAAGACATAGAAATAAAACCGGCAGTGGTGAAAGGTGGCGACGGCCATTGACAATGGGTGCCAACGACGGTGGTTGGCGGTAGCGAAGGTGGTTGTGGTTGGTGGGTGGTGGTCGTTGGTTGTGGTTGGTGGGTGGTGGTCGTTGGTGGTAGTGATGGTCAGCGGCGGCGGCGATGATGGGTGTTGGTGGTGGTCGTGTGGGTGGGTAGTGGCGACAGTGAGTGGTGGCGGTGGTGGTGGTGGTGGTGGTAGTGGTCGGTGGGTGGCGGTGGTCGGTGATTGAGAGTGTCGGTGGTAGCTGTCGGTGCTTGGTAGTGGGTGGCAATCGGTGCTTGGTGATGGTTGAGGTGGCAGTTGGTGGTGGTCAATGATTTCAGTAGTCGGTGGGTGGCGTGACGGTGGTCGGTGACGGAGAGTGGCGTGGTGGTCGGCGATGGCGGTGGTCGGTGGGTGGCGGCGGTCGGTGGTGGTCGGCGATGGCGGTGGTCGGTGGTGACGTCAAGTGGTGGTGGCGATGGGTGGTAGTGGTAGTGGTAGTGGTAGAGGTGGGTGGTGGTCGGTGCTGATAAAGGGTGACAGAGGGAATGAAATGGAAAAAAAAACAGGGGGGTGAATGAAATGAATTTTGGGGTTTTTAGTGGGAATGGAATGGATGAGATAATGGATGATTTCATTACCTTGATCAACCAAACACCTTTTTTTTATTCCATTGTAATGCTTCATTCCATTCCGCCTTCCATTCCTGCATACCAAACGCAAGCTATGTGTAGACGGTTCCAATGTTTATTCTGGCTTTGTTGAAGAGTCAATGTGTATTTGGTGATATTGAAAAGAACACTACATCCTTTGAGAGCAACAAGAAAATATTGGAACTAATGATATTCATTTTTGTTAGTAAACTTCATGTATGTCCACAACTCGCTATAGATCTATTTTAGTCGTAGGCTAGGTGAATATGGTGTTTATAATGATTAGATGATAGAGTTTCGGTAGCATTTGACATTGATTTGTAACTTAAAAAGTTGATGTTGATAGGTATCAGGCGTATGGAGTTTAGGCGTATGTTGATAGGTTACGTTAAACGCCTGGACACTTTAGGCGTAGGAGGCCATATGTTAGGACCGGCGAACGCGTAATCCGACAATCACGGGGATTATACCAGAGGTGCGGAATCCCTCTAATATGTTCTAATAACAGATACGATATAGAAACAATGATAAACGAGTAATTACTACACACAAACGGGTCAAAAGATTATAGATTAATCACTAAAACAGAGCTCGAGTGTTTACAATGATCAAATTAGACGTCTCAGACCAGGGGAGGGTGTTTGGAGAGTGTGTGTGGCAAGAACTCAGCTCTAGGGGTTGAGAATAGGCCTATTTATACCTCCCGGGTACGAACAGCTCTTAGCAGGCAATTAGCAAGTTCATTATAGGCGATTATGGCTAATCGCCTACAAGAAACAAGCCAATCGCATGAACAGTGAAAGGATTAGGGCCCCAATTGCATACCACAATCTGCTAATCGCCTACAACCTCTCGAACCCCCCAAAACGCGTATAAACGTCTCCAAACACCCCGAAATACGTCCAAACAACCAATATACTAGCCTAGGGACATCATGTACTAACAGACTCCCCCTTGGACCAGGCTAGTATACGTACAGAGATAGCCAAAAGACAACGTTTATAGCAAAAGCAAACAACTTTACAGACTCGATAAACAGAAAACAAATACAACTAAACAAGATAACTAGCAGCATCTTCAGTCTTCATCTTCAACTTGACGTTGTCCTGATCCTTGTGATTCTCGACCAATCGCATCCTGCATGAACTTTGTTGGCGTAGCAGAACCGGATCACTCTTTGAAACTTCATTTCTTGAGCCGCTTCATCAGGTAAATGCATGATCGGATACAGGTACAGCGTTTCCACGTCCTTCTCTGAACAGTTGATCAACCACATAGGATCCCAAATCTTTATCTTCCTGCACGGGTTCGGACTGTTACTCAAGACAATCACCGCTTCTGTAGTTGCTGCATCATAATGCCAGTAGTACAGCTTGGAAGAAAAGTCTTGTTCAACCGGAACGATAGGAATCCTTGAGACACACATCGGCGGCTTGATCTTGTGTTCCCAGATAGGCTTCAAGGTAAACTGATGAATCTTGTCTGTCTGATATGATCTGGGATACTGAGGCGTGAAATCTTTTCATCCCTCTGTGTTTTCTCGCTTCAGCTTTGTGTAGAAGCCCTGAAGAGGAGGAGCCTTTTCTTTGTACAAAGGATAGTCAAGACGAACCAAATCACGGATATACCAGAATGGTAGGCTCAGAATGTCCTTGTATTCCCGAAAGTACAAAACACCTTCTTGCCATTTCACCCCGAGCATCCTAGTGTGACTCACATACGCCCAGCTAATCACATTGCCAGACATCTTCGATAATCTCTTTTTGAAGATGGATGCTCGCTCGATTGGTTTTCTTTTCTCTTCGGGCTTGAACCATTGGGGATAACGCTCTCTGATCTTGTCCTGTCATGTCTTTACTTCATCAGGAACTTCAGCAGAGTCGGATTTCAATTTCTCTTCAGCCTCACGTACCATCTCTTCATCGATATTTGGAATTCCAGCGCCCGAGTCGTCCACAACGTACTCAGGAGTCGGCACGCTGGTTCCATCATCGAGATTCACCTCGTTGTTCTCTGGATGCATCTCAGGAGGAATATTTTGACTTGCACTGGAAGATTCTCCTGATGCAGAGCCGTATACCTTAGCCATATCCTCTGATGTCATCTCAGGAGGTATCTCCCCTTCCTCCAGATCATATCCAGGCATGGCAGGTGGGGGGAGCAAGTTGCCTTCATCATCATAAGCGAAATAACAATTCAGAGGCTCCACATATTCAACTTGAACTATGGCTTTCTTCTTCATTTTATCCCGTAGTTCTTGAATCTTGCTCTTCACAGGTGCAGGCTCCCCCTGAGCAGAAGAACCTGCTTCGGGATCATTGCCCTTGCGATCATGACTCTTCTTTGTACGTCTTGACGCAGAAGCCCCCGATGATCCGCCACCACCTGTGGCTCCAAGATCACCACCATCACCACCTTTACCATCACCATCACCATCATAATCATCATCAGACTCATCATCGTCATCCTCATCATCGTCATCTTCTTCACTGTCTTCATCATCATCACCAGCAGTACTAGCTCCAGCTTCCGAACCACCTGTGAGTCTAGGTTAAGTTCCAGCTAGCTCGTTTAACCTAGTCCTCAGCCTTGAATTTTGCTTCTTGTATTTGGTGATTCGTCGCTCGTTGTTCACATTAGCGAGCTGGAGATCACTGTACTTTTCTTCAACTCCTGTAAGTCTCGCCAAAGCACTTTGGTTTGACTGAATCAGTTGCTGGTGTGATTCCATGAGCTTCCTGTTCGACTCTATGATCTGCTGGTTAGATAGAGTAGGAGCGTTGACAGTAGCTTTCAGTTCTGTGTTTGTAGTAATTGTCTCGCCAATCAATTGCAACATCGTCGTTTCATTCTCTTCTATTGTGGCGTTTTTGCTTCTCAGCTCAGCTATTTCACGTGCTTGTGCAGCAACCAAGGCAGTAACTTTGCTGACGTGGCGTTGAAGTTGTTCGTTCGTTGCTGGAGCCGAAGAAGAGGATTGGCTTGATGGTTTAGCAGTTGACGATCTCGCTGCTTCCCTCAACTTCCGGATTCGATCACCAACCGGATTGGAGAGAATCTGTGAACTTGTCGCTTCAACGGTAACTGAGACTGGCTCAGTGAAGATTACCGAGGAAGGCATTGACATTGTCACACCTGCAGGCATAGCTGCACTAACTGATAGAGGAACTGAAGATGTTGCTGCTGCTGCTGTTGTTTCTGTTGCTGCTGTTGTTGCTGATACGGCAGGAGAAGCAGGAATACCAAAGGTCTCTGGGAGATTCAGGGTCACACGCCTTGCCCTCAATCTCTTTGGAGTCTTTTTAGCCGCAGCTGGCTTCTCTGCCATTCTCTTTTGTCCTCTACCAACTTTTGTTGCCTTTGACTTCTGTCTCTTTTGAGGAGGAGGCGTGCTAAGTTCAGCATCGATATCGGCAACAAGATCACCACTACCAGGAGGAGGCGACGGCCATTGACAATGGGTGCCAACGACGGTGGTTGGCGGTAGCGAAGGTGGTTGTGGTTGGTGGGTGGTGGTCGTTGGTTGTGGTTGGTGGGTGGTGGTCGTTGGTGGTAGTGATGGTCAGCGGCGGCGGCGATGATGGGTGTTGGTGGTGGTCGTGTGGGTGGGTGGCGACGTTTGGTGGTTATAATAGCGGTGATGGTGGTGGTTTTTGGTAGTGGCGACAGTGAGTGGTGGCGGTGGTGGTGGTGGTGGTGGTGGTAGTGGTCGGTGGGTGGCGGTGGTCGGTGATTGAGAGTGTCGGTGGTAGCTGTCGGTGCTTGGTAGTGGGTGGCAATCGGTGCTTGGTGATGGTTGAGGTGGCAGTTGGTGGTGGTCAATGATTTCAGTAGTCGGTGGGTGGCGTGACGGTGGTCGGTGACGGAGAGTGGCGTGGTGGTCGGCGATGGCGGTGGTCGGTGGGTGGCGGCGGTCGGTGGTGGTCGGCGATGGCGGTGGTCGGTGGTGACGTCAAGTGGTGGTGGCGATGGGTGGTAGTGGTAGTGGTAGTGGTAGAGGTGGGTGGTGGTCGGTGCTGATAAAGGGTGACAGAGGGAATGAAATGGAAAAAAAAACAGGGGGGTGAATGAAATGAATTTTGGGGTTTTTAGTGGGAATGGAATGGATGAGATAATGGATGATTTCATTACCTTGATCAACCAAACACCTTTTTTTATTCCATTGTAATGCTTTATTCCATTCCGCCTTCCATTCCTGCATACCAAACGCAAGCTATGTGTAGACGGTTCCAATGTTTATTCTGGCTTTGTTGAAGAGTCAATGTGTATTTGGTGATATTGAAAAGAACACTACATCCTTTGAGAGCAACAAGAAAATATTGGAACTAATGATATTCATTTTTGTTAGTAAACTTCATGTATGTCCACAACTCACTATAGATCTATTTTAGTCGTAGGCTAGGTGAATATGGTGTTTATAATGATTAGATGATAGAGTTTCGGTAGCATTTGACATTGATTTGTAACTTAAAAAGTTGATGTTGATAGGTATCAGGCGTATGGAGTTTAGGCGTATGTTGATAGGTTACGTTAAACGCCTGGACACTTTAGGCGTAGGAGGCCATATGTTAGGACCGGCGAACGCGTAATCCGACAATCACGGGGATTATACCAGAGGTGCGGAATCCCTCTAATATGTTCTAATAACAGATACGATATAGAAACAATGATAAACGAGTAATTACTACACACAAACGGGTCAAAAGATTATAGATTAATCACTAAAACAGAGCTCGAGTGTTTACAATGATCAAATTAGACGTCTCAGACCAGGGGAGGGTGTTTGGAGAGTGTGTGTGGCAAGAACTCAGCTCTAGGGGTTGAGAATAGGCCTATTTATACCTCCCGGGTACGAACAGCTCTTAGCAGGCAATTAGCAAGTTCATTATAGGCGATTATGGCTAATCGCCTACAAGAAACAAGCCAATCGCATGAACAGTGAAAGGATTAGGGCCCCAATTGCATACCACAATCTGCTAATCGCCTACAACCTCTCGAACCCCCCAAAACGCGTATAAACGTCTCCAAACACCCCGAAATACGTCCAAACAACCAATATACTAGCCTAGGGACATCATGTACTAACAGACTCCCCCTTGGACCAGGCTAGTATACGTACAGAGATAGCCAAAAGACAACGTTTATAGCAAAAGCAAACAACTTTACAGACTCGATAAACAGAAAACAAATACAACTAAACAAGATAACTAGCAGCATCTTCAGTCTTCATCTTCAACTTGACGTTGTCCTGATCCTTGTGATTCTCGACCAATCGCATCCTGCATGAACTTTGTTGGCGTAGCAGAACCGGATCACTCTTTGAAACTTCATTTCTTGAGCCGCTTCATCAGGTAAATGCATGATCGGATACAGGTACAGCGTTTCCACGTCCTTCTCTGAACAGTTGATCAACCACATAGGATCCCAAATCTTTATCTTCCTGCACGGGTTCGGACTGTTACTCAAGACAATCACCGCTTCTGTAGTTGCTGCATCATAATGCCAGTAGTACAGCTTAGAAGAAAAGTCTTGTTCAACTGGAACGATAGGAATCCTTGAGACACACATCGGCGGCTTGATCTTGTGTTCCCAGATAGGCTTCAAGGTAAACTGATGAATCTTGTCTGTCTGATATGATCTGGGATACTGAGGCGTGAAATCTTTTCATCCCTCTGTGTTTTCTCGCTTCAGCTTTGTGTAGAAGCCCTGAAGAGGAGGAGCCTTTTCTTTGTACAAAGGATAGTCAAGACGAACCAAATCACGGATATACCAGAATGGTAGGCTCAGAATGTCCTTGTATTCCCGAAAGTACAAAACACCTTCTTGCCATTTCACCCCGAGCATCCTAGTGTGACTCACATACGCCCAGCTAATCACATTGCCAGACATCTTCGATAATCTCTTTTTGAAGATGGATGCTCGCTCGATTGGTTTTCTTTTCTCTTCGGGCTTGAACCATTGGGGATAACGCTCTCTGATCTTGTCCTGTCGTGTCTTTACTTCATCAGGAACTTCAGCAGAGTCGGATTTCAATTTCTCTTCAGCCTCACGTACCATCTCTTCATCGATATTTGGAATTCCAGCGCCCGAGTCGTCCACAACGTACTCAGGAGTCGGCACGCTGGTTCCATCTTCGAGATTCACCTCGTTGTTCTCTGGATGCATCTCAGGAGGAATATTTTGACTTGCACTGGAAGATTCTCCTGATGCAGAGCCGTATACCTTAGCCATATCCTCTGATGTCATCTCAGGAGGTATCTCCCCTTCCTCCAGATCATATTCAGGCATGGCAGGTGGGGGGAGCAAGTTGCCTTCATCATCATAAGCGAAATAACAATTCAGAGGCTCCACATATTCAACTTGAACTATGGCTTTCTTCTTCATTTTATCCCGTAGTTCTTGAATCTTGCTCTTCACAGGTGCAGGCTCCCCCTGAGCAGAAGAACCTGCTTCGGGATCATTGCCCTTGCGATCATGACTCTTCTTTGTACGTCTTGACGCAGAAGCCCCCGATGATCCGCCACCACCTGTGGCTCCAAGATCACCACCATCACCACCTTTACCATCACCATCACCATCATCATCATCATCAGACTCATCATCGTCATCCTCATCATCGTCATCTTCTTCACTATCTTCATCATCATCATCAGCAGTACTAGCTCCAGCTTCCGAACCACCTGTGAGTCTAGGTTGAGTTCCAGCTAGCTCGTTTAACCTAGTCCTCAGCCTTGAATTTTGCTTCTTGTATTTGGTGATTCGTCGCTCGTTGTTCACATTAGCGAGCTGGAGATCACTGTACTTTTCTTCAACTCCTGTAAGTCTCGCCAAAGCACTTTGGTTTGACTGAATCAGTTGCTGGTGTGATTCCATGAGCTTCCTGTTCGACTCTATGATCTGCTGGTTAGATAGAGTAGGAGCGTTGACAGTAGCTTTCAGTTCTGTGTTTGTAGTAATTGTCTCGCCAATCAATTGCAACATCGTCGTTTCATTCTTTTCTATTGTGGCGTTTTTGCTTCTCAGCTCAGCTATTTCACGTGCTTGTGCAGCAACCAAGGCAGTAACTTTGCTGATGTGGCGTTGAAGTTGTTCGTTCATTGCTGGAGCCGAAGAAGAGGATTGGCTTGATGGTTTAGCAGTTGACGATCTCGCTGCTTCCCTCAACTTCCGGATTCGATCACCAACCGGATTGGAGAGAATCTGTGAACTTGTCGCTTCAACGGTAACTGAGACTGGCTCAGTGAAGATTACCGAGGAAGGCATTGACATTGTCACACCTGCAGGCATAGCTGCACTAACTGATAGAGGAACTGAAGATGTTGCTGCTGCTGCTGTTGTTTCTGTTGCTGCTGTTGTTGCTGATACGGCAGGAGAAGCAGGAATACCAAAGGTCTCTGGGAGATTCAGGGTCACACGCCTTGCCCTCGATCTCTTTGGAGTCTTTTTAGCCACAGCTGGCTTCTCTGCCATTCTCTTTTGTCCTCTACCAACTTTTGTTGCCTTTGACTTCTGTCTCTTTTGAGGAGGAGGCGTGCTAAGTTCAGCATCGATATCGGCAACAAGATCACCACTACCAGGAGTGAAAGTGGGATCTTTTGCAAGATCTCTCGCCTCAGCTGCGCGAGCTCTATCCTCTTCTAAAGTGAGTACATCAGGGGAATCATCTTCAGTAGCTTCTGAGTCGTCATCATCATCATCAACGTCTTCTATGTTAAGTGGGCCTTCATCAATCTTATCCTTACCTTTGCCTGAACTGGAGGGTGCATCAGCATCTAGAGACGTAAGATCAAACATATCATCATCATGTCTCAGTTCAGTATCAGCCGTATTGCCCGGTGTATTGGCTCCCAACTCAACAGTAGGTCTTCCAATGTTATCACCATCCTTGAATACTTGCCTGTGAATCTGAATATCATCTTCAGAATCACTGTCGTCATGCCTCCACCTGTTACCTGGAGGTGCCTCATAATCCTCTTTAACTAGAAACGCATACAATCGACGGCTTGGAGGATATTCTGACTTCTGCTTATTCTTGTATTGCAGCATTCTTTTCAATTCAACTTCACCTATTTTCTTGATCTCAATCAGCTCTTCAACACGTTTCACCATGTTTGGAATCTGATTATCAAGGATCATCTGCAGAAAACGAGGATAGACAATGAAGGGTTTCTTTGCGATTTTCTGCAGAATCACTTCCTTCAGATGATGCATGATCATTCCAGAGAAGTTGAACGGCTTGTTCAACGTCAACGCAAAAATCGCTGATGCTAAAGTGTCTCGGATCGCATCGAAAGGTCCTTTGCGAGGACCGATACACTTCAGCACAACCTGCGTTAAATACTTTAACTCTGGAGGGAGATTCCCTTTCTGCAACATCTTCTGCGCTCGAACATCATCAGCATACTTCATCCCTAGAAATCAACCACGTATCAGAATAGAGTCGAACACGATCGGATCATCTGTATTATCTTCAAACTTAAGAATCTCGCGAACCAAGCCTTCAGTGATAATGACTTCCTTCCTTTGCACAGTACTTTTGATAGTAGCCGGCGTTGTGTTGACATCAACTCTTGCATTCTGATAGAACTCCTGAAGAATGTTCTTGTACGCCGCATACTCTGTAGATATAGCATACTTTATCTTTGAGCGCTTTAAGTACTCGATCATGCCTTCAAACTGCTTGCATTCCGCCTTCTTTATGGGTCCAAGGAAGGCCAGACAGTTATGCATGGGAGACGTACCGTACTGCATGAATCTATAAGGCAAACACACGACAAATCAACACAAACAGATCAAGGATATGATAAACGGACAAAATCGGACAAGATTTGACAAAAATTGGTCAACTGATAGCTATACGCGATTAGGCATTGTAATCGCCTTCACCTAGACACGAATAGGACCAATCGCACAACTATTCACACGATTAGAGTCAGATTCAGCCAATTCGCATCACTATTCACACGATTAGGAAACCTAATCGCGGTGAACAGTAAACGTGTTCACTAATTTGTCAAAATCCTTGAAATGGGTCACAATGGGTCTAGATTTTGTCACATTGTAATGTATATGGACCGGTAATCAAAACCCCTATGAAATGTTTCAATAACTAGTTCAAAACAAGGGTTAATTGATGAGTTTTAAAATTTAGGGTTCTTAGGCCAAGAATTGGGTCTTTTTGATTTGTAATGTTTTAGATTAAAATCTTTGTATAAACAGACACTAAGGGTGCCGATTAAGAAACCCTTAAGCCCATTTATCATTCACAATCACCCAATAAACTAGACAAAAACCTACAACCTAGGTTTTGGCCCTTCAGCCACCGATTAAACCCTTTAAAACGTGTTGTTTGAATCTGAAATTCCTAGGAAATGTTACCTTTGTGTTGAGGAACAAGATTCAAAAACCAAAAATCATGGGCAAAAGGTCGTGGTTATTATCGAGTTTAGAGGGAAACGAGTTCAACAGTGAAGAAAGTTTGAAAATGAAGTGAAAATGTTGAAGTGTCCCTTTTATACTTCCCACGTAATCGCTTACCTCTACACACGATTAGGCTTGTAATCGTTTGAAAGAAACACACGATTCACTTCTACTCGCATATAACAATACACGAATAGGAGTCCTAACCGTCTAAGAGGTATAATCGTGTATCAGGTAATATATGGTCCTAAACACTTGTAAATAACACACGATTAGGACAAAAATAAGCGATTACAAGTGTAAACGCCTATAAAGTCACACGATTAGGGGTAATCACCTAAAGCTATAGGCGATTAGAACTCTAAATGCATAAAGCTTTCACACAAATTACCAAATTGCCCCTGCAGCACCAAATCTCACATTTTTGACCCGTTAAGGTTCAAAACATGTGTTTTTCACCCCGTTTTAACACATGACTCAGATGATGACTCAGATACTTGAAACCTTTTCATTTTCCACCCCTGTACTTAAGAGAAGGTACAGTTTTGACCCTGCAAAAACACAATTTTCAATTAGTTGATTTTCGGCGTTTTATTCTTGAAGATGTAATATTACAATGGATTAGGTTTCCATTATCGGCAATCAAGAATAGCTAATCAACTAAAATTAAATAGAAAATAAGCGAAAGCACGAAAGCAACTAACTATACACTATCATATTTTTGCGAGTTTCAGTAGTTAGGGAATCATATTAGTGTACGGACTATGCTAGAACCCTTATACTATCAGTTTTTGATTAAAATTACCAATAAGCATCCTACAACAACTGTCAGTATTGTTGTCCACCTAAACTCAAAATCAAGTTTTATCGCTAGGCCCTTTAAATACGTTAAGGTAATATTAAGACTGATTAAAGGTGTTCCCCGCACACGCGACATATTCCCTCTTCAAGGCATGCACAAAGCTTCCTCGTAACCGGTGAATAAGCTGTTGTCATCCGTATTTACAAGGAATGGACTCAGTGGTGATCAGGTCTGCAAGAACGCTGCAGCAGAGAGACCAGTGAGATCCAGACGAGGGTTCAAGTCAAATACCGTATATTTTTTATTTTTCACGGTACGATGCTTTAGGTATATGATTGATTTGATACCTTAGAGCGATTCTCTTCGAGAATAGGGTTTTGGCATTCACGATCTTTTTGCTCTTACAGGATTCCCAGACGTCTCCTTATCAGAATTTATTCTATTTTTTGTTTTTCTTTTCTTTTCTGGGAATGGCAAAGAGGTGTCTCAGTTGTAGGCTGCGAACCCAACGTACGTCACTTATGCCACCCCAATTTATTCTGAGAGACGTCCAGTTCACCCCGGATGTACTATCCTCTTAAAGACCAGAAACCTCGGATTTTGGCATTCTATCAACAAGATTTAGGCTTTTAGACCATATGCCAACGCGACGTTAATCCACACAATTTTCAGTTGATTTAAGTTTATATCACCGTGCCGAGCTTGGAAATGATTTCGAGCCTACCAACACATCATTACAGAGGCTACTTATCAGATCCAATGTTTTTTAAGATGATAAAGGTCCAGACAGTCCGACTGATTGGTTAATATCATCTTCCCCATTTTCACCAAAGAAACTCATTTTTGCATTTTCAATTTTTTTGATTTTTGAATTTTTCTCATTTTTTTTGATTTTTGCATTTTCTGATGTTTTTGTATTTTTCTGAATTTTCTCCCCCTAAAAATCTAAAAATTTGCAAAAAGACAATATTTTTGGATTTTTCTGTTTTTGAATAAAAATATTTACAAAAACGATTACTGATGAGGATCTAATCCTGCTTATCTTTAATGCCGTTTAGAATTAACAGATACTCAAAACGAGGTCCGTCAAAAGCTTTGGTGAATAAATCGGCACGTTGGTAATCCGTGTGGATTTTAACCATATCGATAAGTTTCTTTTCATAGCAATCGCGTATGAAATGATACTTAACCATGATATGCTTCGCCTTGGAATGTTTAACTGATTGTTTAGCGAGAGCTACGTATTCCGACTCGCAGGTGGATAAGGCGACTGAGGCTTGCTTCACAGTGAATGGGAGTATTTAGAAATTTCAAACCGTAGTCTCTCATTTGTTGCTGTATCCAAAGAACCTGGGAGCAGCAGCTAGACGCAGCTACGTATTCCGACTCGCAGGTGGATAAGGCGACTGAGGCTTGCTTCTTGCACTGCCACGAGACTAGTCTTGGTCCCAAAAACTGGCATCCAGCCGATGTGGATTTCAAGTCTTGTTTGCATCCGCCATAGTCAGCATCACTAAAGGCGACGAGGTCAAACTTATCGTCATTAGGGTACCATAGACCTTTGGTTGGACAACCCTTTAGATAACGTAAGATCCTCTTCACAGTAACCAGGTGGGACTGTTTCGGCCTTGACTGCTATCTGGATAGTAGACATGTCGCGAACATAATGTCAGGTCTTGACGCTGTGAGGTACATGAGTGAGCCAATCATCGCTCGATAAAGAAAAGGATCAACGACTTGTCCTTTCTCGTCAGGTCCAATCCCGTGACTGGGCTGAATTGGTGTGCCTACTGGAGTAGAGTCTTCCATCTGGAACCGGCTCAAGATGTCAGCAATGTATTTGGTCTGGTGGATGAAGATCCCCGACTCTTGTTGTTCTACTTGTAGACCTAAGAAGAATTGCATCTCCCCCATCGAGCTCATCTCAAACTTTTCCTGCATTAGCTTTTTGAAATCCCTGCACATAGCATCATTAGTAGACCCAAAAATAATATCATCGACATAAACCTGTACCAGAAGACGGTCACCACCCTTTTCCTTGGTGAATAAAGTGCAATCCACAAGTCCACGTTTGAACTCGTTGGATATAAGATAGTTTCTAAGCATTTGATACCATTCACGCGGTGCTTGATGGAGTCCGTACAACGCTTTGCTCAACTTGTAGACTTTATCACGATGAAGCGGATCCTCAAAACCCGGTGGCTGAGCAGCATACACCTCTTCCTTCACGATACCATACAGAAAAGCACTTTTCACGTCCATTTGATACACCTTAAACTGTTTTGTACGAAGCGTAAGCTAAGAACATTCGGATAGCTTCAAGGCGCGCAACTGGAGCGTATACTTCATTGCAATCTATTCCTTCGATTTGACGGAAGCCGAGGACAACTAATCGAGCCTTGTTTCTTATAATTACCCCGCGGTCATCTCGTTTACACTTGTAGACACACTTTGTTCCAATCTTCTTTGCGCCTGGAGGTAAGTCAACTAAGTCCCACACTCCTAGCATTTGGAACTGCTGAAGCTCTGTCTGCATTGCGTCAATCCATGGTTCTTCTCTCAAAGCCTCTTGGACGGTTCGTGGTTCCATCTGAGAAACATATAGAGCAAAAGACCAATCGTTCTGATGACCTGCTTTTCTGATCTCCGAATAAAGAGCTAGGGTTGCTGAGTTGTCACTTGGACTGGCATTTCTGAGCTGACTACGTGTCATTACTCTACCAGCCGGATCACCAATCACATTCTGCAGTGGATGAGTGTCGTGAATCCGAGATTCCGGATGTGCCGGCACTGGATCATCCGACCGCAGATTGAGATTTTCAAGTCCCTGAGAGATATTTGTTTTAGTGGCACTTGAACTAGAGGGAGCAGCGGGTTGCAAATTAAAACCGGAGAAATCAATCTGTAGACAATTCCAGGAGCTGCTGAAGAAGAAGGACCAGCTTGATCATTCCCTGTGGGAGGAACTGGAGCTGTATTGGCAGATTCACCATTTCCTGCCAGTTCTTCAGTAAGAGTTTCACGAGATTCTGTAAATTCCTCATCTGAAGAAGATTCCATAACCTCTGACGCTTCCTGAAAGACTTCCTCAACTTCAACTGTTGCGGCTTTATCAGGGGGACCCATGGATGCAGAGGCATCAGATGCGGCAGGCGCAAGTGAATTAACCACGATCGGACGCATTAGCGGTGAGCTAGCTGCGTTTTCACATTCGTAATACATTTGCGCTAAAGCATCATCTACCACATTATCCAGGTTGAAAGAATCAAATAAACTCTTATAGTCGAACAACCAATCGGGTCCAACACCGGGTGCATTGACAGTGTAACGCTGAACATCGACATTAAGCCAATCCTCAACGTTATTGGTTCTTTTGTTGTATACCCTCTTATTAGTAGTACTGTATCCAACAAAGAAACCTTCCTCTGCCTTTGCACCAAACTTCCCATCGGGATGTAACATTGTACATGGAGCTCCAAAAGGTTCCAGAAACTCTAAGTTTGGCTTCCTCCGGTTTAGAAGTTTGTAAGAAGTCTTGCCAAACCTCTTAACCGTAAGAACCCTATTTAGAGTATAACACGCACAGTAAACTGCCTCATTCCAAAACATGACATGCAAGTTTGAATCTGCGAGCATTGTCCTGGCTGCCTCAATAAGAGTTCGGTTCTTTCTTTCTGCAACCCCGTTTTGCTGAGGAGTGTATGGCGCTGTGAATTCGTGATGAATACCCTTTTATGCACATAATAACTCCATAGCATTGTTCTTGAATTCTGTTCCATTGCCGCTTCGAATCCTGCGGATTTTCAGCCCATAGATATTCTCTAGTTTGGTGAACAGATCTTTCAAAAACTCAAAAGTCTCACTTTTATGCTGCATGCATACAACCCAAGAGAACCTTGAATAGTCATCAGTGACAACCAGACAGTACAAATCTCCATTCTTGCTTTTACGATTGACTGGGCCGAACAGATCCATGTGCAACCGCTCGAGAGGCATACTGACTGAGTTGACCTTCTTAGGTTTGTGAGAGTTCTTCTTCTGCTTCCCTTTCTTACATGACACACAGACGTCATTTAGATGAAAATTCTTGACTGAGACACCTTCCACAAGCTGATTCTGAACCAGATGATTCATCTTCCTCAAGTGAATGTGCCCCATTCGTCTGTGCCACATAATAGACTCCTTCTCTGTAGCTTTAGACAGAAAACAAGTGACCTCCCCCTTAGCTGTTACAGCTTGACTCATATCCAGAACATACAAGTTGTTAACTCTTGGAGCTGAGATCATAATCCATTGTATCGGGATCTTAAAGCCAGGCTTCAGAATGAAGCAAGCATTGTCATCAAAGAACACTGTGTATTTCTTGTCACAGATCTGTGAGACACTCAGCAAGTTGTGGTCTATCTGTTTCACAAAGCTTATCTTCTCAAAGCTTACAATACCATTCCCCATACTGCTTTCTTTCGTGATGTATCCCCCTTTGTTACCAGCAAAAGCAACATACCCCCCGTTGATATTCTTGATGTCAAATAGCAGGGATAAGTCGCCTGTCATGTGCCCAGAAGCTCCACTATCAACAATCCAGAGGCTGCTGATAAGGCCCTGTAGAACTCCCTGCACAGCATTCATAGTTTAGTGGTTAAGGGGGACCCAATCCTTGACGGTCTTGGGTCTACCATCTACATCCAAAGTCGGAAAGTCAACCCACCTTCCGTTAGGAGTTGGTGTTGCTTCCGATGGTCTGGCAGTTTCAGCACAATTAGATGATTCTCCGTTCTTAGTCGGTGACTTGGGTCTCCAGGTCTGTCCCGGTATCTTTGGCTTGGGCTTCTTCTTTGCCTTGGGGCTAGAAGGTCCAGCCTCAGATTCCTTTGGTGGGACAGTCTTTGGATCCACTTCAGACTTAACTGCACGTGAAGCAGTGTTAGGGTTGCCTTGAGGTTTAGCTGCAGCCTATGCTTGTAGCTTAGGCGCTGCTTGAACCTTCATGGGAACTTGGCTCCCCCTCGACTGCGGACCCCTGCCATCAACTGGCTTTTGGTTCATAGCAATCTTGTTGCGGTTGTCATAAACTACCTGCTTACCTTGTTGCTTCTCAGAAAGCTTAGGAGAAACAGGTGGTTTAGAGTTGCTAGAACTTGGAGCATCATTTGTCTCGATCCTCTTGCGTCTCAATTCAGGGCAAGCAGCAACTAAATGCCCATGAACCCCGCACTTGTGACAGGATTTATACTCCTCAAACTATGGAGCATTACCATCCTTACTCCTTTTGTTAGACTTCGCGGCAAAAGAGTTTTTGTGTTTTAAATCCTTCAAACATTCTTTTTGCCAGTCTGTTTTAGGATAATTATCATACTCATTGCCTGAGGATCTGACAAACTGAGTGACATGGTTCTTAGGAGA
This sequence comes from Ambrosia artemisiifolia, assembly GCA_032199755.1. Lineage (NCBI taxonomy): Eukaryota > Viridiplantae > Streptophyta > Magnoliopsida > Asterales > Asteraceae > Ambrosia > Ambrosia artemisiifolia. Next base: position 22,504,052 of record CM063517.1, read on the forward strand.
TCTCTCCTGAGCTTGATTCCTAGGGTTCAAAGTGTTCTTCTTTTGATTTTTATTTTTGTTTCTTTTGGACTAATTTCCCTGACCCTGTTTCCCGTGTCCCCATTGTTCTTTCTCAATTGTAATGGTGGACTCTTGCCAGATTTTATCAACACAGCCAGGTTCTCTAAATCTTAGAGGACTCACCTCATCAGCATAGATTTTATCAGATCCTTTTAATCTATAGAACACTTTGACATTTTTACCAACAGGGGTTTGCACTTTCGGTTCAGGATCACACGGGATGTGATTTTGGATAGGAATATCCGTATTCTTCACCGGTGCATACCTCTCTGGTTCATCAAGCTCATCATCAGAACAGTCTGTCTCGCAGACACTAGCATCATCAGCAATCTCACCAGATTTGGCAGCAACAGCAGTGGGTGCAGCCTTAGTGACTTCAGCAGGTTTAGCTGCTTCTATCACTTTTGGCGCAGGAGGAGCAGCCTTAGTGACTTTGGCAGGTTTAGCTGCCTCTATCACTTTGGGCGCTTCTGCAGCTTTAGCTGCTTCTGCTGCCAAGTCCACAAATTCTTCCTTCGATAAAATATCATAGTGATGATTTTCGAATCTCACCGGAGGAGGACACTGAGCATATTTGGGACTGGTGGAGTTGCTATCCTTTTCTGAGTGTTCAATGATATGATCAAGAACATACTTGCAGTTCAGGTAACTTTCCAGTTTCTTCTTGATCTTCTCATAGTCACAGTTAACAATGGCCAAATGTTTCTTAGTGTCTTCTACCTCATTAATGTAATTATTGATAGCAATTTGCTTGTTAGCTAGAGTTTTAGACAATTCAGAAACATCCTTCTTATAGTTTTCAACAGTACTAAGAAAATTTTTTTCTTTTTGTTTTAAGGAATCATTTGACCTTTGCAACGGACCTACATCAGCTTTTAAATTCAAATTCTCATCGGTTAATTCTTTAATTCTGAATTTAAGCTGATCACACTCAGTGGAGTCTTTCTTAAGAGTATCAATGGTGGTTTTGAGGGCCTTCTCATTAGCTCTCAAAACCTCATTGCTCTGTTGGCATTGACCTAAGTCTGCTTTCAAGTTCAGATTTTCGTCTGTTAAGACATCAATTCTGTACTTAAGCTTGCCACATTCAACACAATCAGGTTTAGGATTGGAAGAAGAACATACCTTATCAGACGACTCTGTAATAGCCATCAAAGCATAATGAGCAGCCGTCTTCACTGATCCGAAGAAATCAGCAAGATTATTCTTTGTACAGTCAGCATCCACAAGAATCGACCTTTTGCTGATCAAGGCATCTGCTTCAGCTAACAAATCCTCCAAATCCATCCCCACATCAGAATCACAGTCGGAGTCACAATCAGTAGCTTCAACTTCAGGAATAACTACTTCAGACTGACTCGGACACTATTCAACTTCTTCTTGGGCATCAGACATTATTTGGGCAAAACATGATGCACCATCCTGCGGAGCTTGTTCACCAGTGATGAGGTGATTCCAGTTAAAACCTTCATCTTCTTGAATTACCGGGGCTTGATTGTTGTTTGCATGAGGCCTCTGGTTCTGGTTGTTTACTGGGACAAGAGCTCGTTCAGCATTTTGGTTAGGTTGTGTCTGAGCTGGTTGCCTCTGATTCTAATTGCCTCTATTGTTGTTGAAGGGATTCTGATTTCCCTGTTGCCTTGGTCGGTCACATTCTCTGGCAAAGTGTCCTCTGTTGCCACAATTGTAACAGGTGACCTTCGTTTTATCAAACCCAAACTTAGTGTTGTTGTTGATCAGCACATCTCTCCTTCCAGTTCTGTCCATATAATCCTTTGCTCTTCTCACCACACTAGCGAAGTGCCACTGGATGTCTATCAAATCCATGTCATCCTTGTCGATCTGAGAATAATCTTCTTGAGTGAGATAAGGATTCCCGATCTGCCCTTCAAATAATTCACTATAGGAATTGACCAAGGTTGACAGCAGAGCCATGTGTTCTTGGGCTAACTCTACAGTCACCTTCTCAAAACCCGCAGTGTTCAGCTGCTCTGCAACTGGATTGGTCCGATAGCCACCCTGATTCGAAGTAGAAGCACCTCCATATCCACCATAGTTAGTAGATGGAGCACCACCAAACCCTGACGAAGAAGGTCCACCAAAGTTGGAAGTTGCATGTGCTGGTGCTGCAAGATGAGCAAACGGATTAACACCAAATTGGTTAGTATTATAATTCGAAGGATACTAGTTTCCTTGACCCCCAAGGAAAGACTGGTGGAGGAACGTCAGATGGGGGACCATAGTTGTCAAACGCAAAGACTGGATCAGGATTAACCACGAAAGCAGTATGAGGTTTGGATCCACCCACACTGATGTCCTGAGCTGGATTCTCGTAGTAGATACTGGGATTCTGAACAACTGGCGGCTTGTTAGCTCTCCTGATCTCTTCGATCTCCTTGTTTTCCAGCTCTGCCATGAACTCATTAATGGAGACTGTCTGATAAACATTGTTGGATTTCTGGATGTCCAGCCATTGATGCCAGTGTGAAGGAAGCGCCTCTGCTAGTCTTTCAACAAGTTCTGCAGAAGTGTAGATAACCCCATACTGATACATCTCGGACATCAGGTGATAATATCTAGCCGTCAGATCTCTCAGCGATTCATTCCCCATCGCGTTGAAGTTCTCGAACTCCTTCTTCAACTGATCCACTTTGACCTTTCGCGTCTTCTGATTACCCTCATTACGCTCAGCAAGCGCCAACCAAAGCATCTGCGAAGTAGTACACTGCGCGAACTGATGAAGTATGTCTTTAGGAAGAGCTTGCTTCAACGCTGCCATCACCTTCTTCTCATAATTATACTTCTTCCTCTGATCTTCAGTCATATCTTCCAATGAGATCGGAGTAGTAGAATTCTCAACCAACGGCCTCGTGTACCCATTCTCGATAGCTGACCATACTAAACCATCGATACCCTCAACATGCGTCTGAAATCTCCCCTTCCATCCATGGTAGTCTGACATGTACTGCAGTTTCGGTGCCCTGTTAGAACTACCCGTCTCTAAGTCACTGATGAGAACGGAAGACAGATGATTTGTCTGAGAGTTTGCAGCAGCTGCGAGTGCCCAAGGATTCGCGTTCATTGCCTGTTGTTGAGCAGCTAGCGCCCACGGATTGATTCCGGCAACATTCGCTTGCATTTGCGATTGCTGCATCCGTTGCGCGTTTCGTTCTGCTGAGAACTGCCAAGGGTTCGTGGGTACGTTAGATTGATTGGTCATTTGATTGTTCATTTGTTGGTTATACTGTTGTCTCGGCTGACTCAGATGTCCCCAAGGGTTCGCCATATGTTAAGGTTTGATAATAGTCCGATACTTAGTCAAATTTTACGTTCCAGAACCTTGTAGGCGATTATGAATACAATTGTTAGTTAAGGTAGACGATTGGGGTTTTTAACACGTGATTAGGGCTAATTGCTAGTGAATAGTGACGCAATTAGGGGTTTAAGGGCGATTGGGGTATGCCACGTGATTAGGTGTAATCGCTAGCACAGTGTAGGCGATTAACAGCCTAATCGTGTAGAAGAAACTATAATATCAGGCGATTGGATGGTCACTCGTGTACTGTAGCAGGCGATTAGGGGCTAATCGCTTGCTAACCCTAATCGTCTGAAATTTGCATGTCATTAGGTCTGCGTAATCGCCTGATCTGATCTGCAGCCGCACTTTTGCTCAAAAATCACCTATTTTGCCTCAAAATCTTATCTAAAACATTGTGTTTTGATCCCAAATGATTAGACAAGTTACCAAAACAGTTTTAGAACAAAACCTGATCAAAAACACACGTTTTTAACCGTAAACACACAATAAGATTTTGAAAAATATGGGTTTTTGATAAAAACTCAAAGTTTCAAAGTTCAAACAGGTTTTTGATCAAAAATCTAAACTTTTACACCAAAACCTACCTGTTTTCACTCGTTTTTGTTATTAAAACACCCGTGATAAAAGCCTCGGCTCTGATACCACTTGTTAGGACCGGCGAACGCATAATCCGACAATCACGGGGTTTATACCAGAGGTGCGGAATCCCTCTAATATGTTCTAATAACAGATACGATATAGAAACAATGATAAACGAGTAATTACTACACACAAACGGGTCAAAAGATTATAGATTAATCACTAAAACAGAGCTCGAGTGTTTACAAAGATCAAATCAGACGTCTCAGACCAGGGGAGGGTGTTTGGAGAGTGTGTGTGGCAAGAACTCAGCTCTAGGGTTGAGAATAGGCCTATTTATACCTCCCGGGTACGAACAGCTCTTAGCAGGCGATTAGCAAGTTCATTATAGGTGATTATGGCTAATCGCCTACAAGAAACAAGCCAATCGCATGAACAGTGACAGGATTAGGGCCCCAATCGCATACCACAATCTGCTAATCGCCTACAGCCTCTCGAACCCCCAAAACGCGTATAAACGTCTCCAAACACCCCGAAATACGTCCAAACAACCAATATACTAGTCTAGGGACATCATGTACTAACACCATACGCCTGTATCATTCTAAGCGTATTGGAGGCAACCTATAAATAAGTGCCTTGTTTCCTATTTTGTAACTTTTGCACATTTGAGAAATATACGTCGAAGTACTATCGAATTCTAGTGTGATTGTTTTTACTTATTGTTTTATCATTTCTAACGTGTCACGCGATTAACAACAATCCGTATCGTTGATTTCCGCCTTTGATTCGAACATACGAGAATTCATACAATTTTGTTATTATTATTTAAAGATGAATTCGAATATCTTCATACTAAGTTTTCGATTGTTACAAAGAACATTATAAAATTGACATAGAAATTAGACTCGAGTTGGAAAATTGGTGTGGATTTTGCAAACTAGAATGTCATATTTTGGTCATTTAAAATAAAATGAAAAATACAATGATTCAAAATGGGGTTATAATTCATAGTGCTAGTTCACTTGTATGGAAAGGAATTAGTGCAAAAATTCCAAGACAGCATATAATCCAACCATAATGGGGAGAGTGGCAATCATGCCAAAGACAACCCTGAAAAATAAATAATATTTTTAACAAAATTAGATATTAACGTAAATAATTAAATTGTATTTGTGAAAAAAAAATAAAAACCAAAACTTACGCGGTACTTAGAACATCTGGATGCAGTCCATATTCTTTAGCGTATATAAATGAGGTAATAGACTGAGGTATAGCAGACTGTAATATGAAATAATGTAAGTATATAATTTGGTTTGATTGAAATTTAAAGTTTTTATAGTCCAATTCCAATAATGAATATCCCTAGTAATTACTAGGGTGTACACCAAGTGCTCACCTGAATTATCGCGACGCGTAATACATCCCCATGCAGACCAACCGCGATGCAGCTGATAGCCATAGTTGCTGGTCCGGCGAAAAACTTGAGAACAATGGCAAGCATCGCCAGAGTCGTACCACACGCAATCAATTTCTCCTGTTTTGCCATGAACAAACCTGCAAGCAAGTTTCCCAGGAACTATGCATTAGTAACGTGCACATAATAAGCTATTATAAGGTAAACTATAAGTATTTGCCTTGCGTACCCATGCTAAACATTGCAGTGCCTGTCCCAGCCTTAGACATGATCAACACTGATCCTTCTATCATTTCTGGCATTGGCCAGTTAAACCTACGACAACAACAACAAAAGTTTTGTCAAATTAGACCATGTGTAGTGGAGGGGTTAAATATAACGCCCCTGATTCTGATTGGTCCACGTGGCAGTTGAGTCAGCATGGGCTTGAAGTGAAAAGGGGGGTGTAGTGGGGGAAACAAATTGAGGGGTGCTAATTTAGAAGGAAAAAAAAACAAACCAGATCCCCCCCCCCCCCCCCCGGTCCACGTGTCCTCGAGTGATTGGTTGGTGGATGTGTCACCTGGCGTTATTTATTTAACGCCTGACCACCTTTTTCAAACATAGCGCCCCCCCCGTAACGGTGTGGGGGGCGCTATTTTTTCTTTTCACGCCATATAGCGCTGCCACTACGGTGGCTCTTAGAAAAGATTAATATTTAAAAAAGATATATGTTTTCTTTTCTTTATATATTGTGTTTTATATATTATATCATATTATATCTTTTCTACATTTTTTTCGATCACGGTTAGATTACTAATGCAATACTAAATTTATACAATCCTAACTTTCTTTGTAGGCCATTACATGGTTGTGGAGCTGAAGTTTTCTCTTAAGGAGTCTCTTTATTCTTTACGATAGATGTACTGGTTATCTACAACTCACCATCCTGACATGCTACGAGTAGCTAATTTGATATTGATGAAATTTTAATGCATATGGTTGTTGTAGTTGTACAATATACTAAAAATATATATATATGTTTTCCATCGTCATGGAAATATATTTTCCGGTATTGCCTGTTACAACATTTTTTTTTATTCTAGAGCTTTAACTTTTAATAAATAGATTTTAAACGCTATACTTATGAAGAAACTATGACAATAAAAATATATATTTTAATACCTATTTGATATAGTAGCCCAAATGATGCCAATGACACACGAATACGAATTAGGGTTCATGGCGAGTTTCAAGGAAACAACTTTCATGAGTGACACCAAGGACGATCTAGCGCCAACTGCTTGCTCAACATCTGACTTCAAGTTTCCTTCTAGATCCTTCAAATCAGTAACATTGACAGAACAATCAGTCATTACGGATCTTCTACATTCCAACACAAATAGGAGACCAGTGAGCCAAACAATGGCTTGGATCACTGAACCTTGTACAACAAGGTTCACAAATTCTTGACCATACATTGCCCTAACCAAGGGCACACCCACCACAAGGGAATTGGTCAAAGTGGACAAAGAGTAACTTGTTATGGCCCATGAACAACTTCCTTTACTACTAAACCTTGCCCAAAACGCAAGGACAATCACAATAATAACTTTTGAGATAGCGTCCGCACCAATGAAGCGATAGTTCATGTTGAAAGGATCGATGTGGGCGGTAAACTCGAAAGTAAAAAGTGGGAGGGTGAAGAAACATACAAACCGATTAATAGCATCACATTGTTCATGTGTAAAAATGTGGCACCACCTCACCGAACCATACCCTAATAGTAAAGCCACATAGAGTGGCACGGTGGCTACTACCACTTTATAAACGTCCTCTAACCCAATCATATTTAGGAAACTAATAAAGAAACCTTCAAAAAGAAAGTGCAATATGTCCAAAGAAATGTGTGTGTTTTCTACTTTGGAGTTTGTTGAAGTATTTATATACATGTTGAGAACATTTTATTTGTGGAAAATAAAAATTAAAGAAATTATAGCAAAATATATAGAAAAGGTGTTTTAAATATTATGCCTCCAAATGCAAATTGTGGTTGTACATGATTCGTTTTGGTGGATGCTTGAGAAGTGACATTATAAAAGTATATTGGGTTTGTAATAGGTCAGTATTGATTTTGGACCTCTTATTTTTTATGAAACTTTTTTTATGTTCTTGTCATTAAAAGTTAGAGGTCTATAATAAGTATATAAATGGACCAATTCGTGCATGTTAAATCAACGTCATGTTAGGAATCAACATAGAAAACACTACAGTCTACACTATCCTAGGTTGTGATCGACTTGTGTGGGTTGATCGTCAATATGCGTTCAATATGGAAACGCCGAAGTCATTTCTGTTGTGGCTTTTAATGCTTCACAACAATCGCTATCGATCGTATAGTGATCACTGGACAAAACTTAAACTTTTCATTCTCCATCATTGTGATAATTAGCCAAACAACATGAAAACGAATAAGGTGATACTTGATCTCTATGTACTCGGTCATTATTAAAAGATGGGAGTCCTTTTGAAAATGTGTCATAATCAACTATAGGTTGATGCTACATGTTTTCTCGTTAATCTAATTTGCTACATGTTTCATCGCTAACATTCGGTCATTATAAAATCATCTTAATTGTTTACTCTAAAATTGAAAAAAGCTTTTTGGACAAATATTCCATCGCTACTCCAAAAATATGTTGAAAATTTTGTACAACAATGGCGTGAGATAGAAAGTAGCAATGGCAAATATCTTTAGCTTGCCTTTGTGACGGATAAGAAACATAACATTGTTCCATACATAAACTTTGATTTCTAGTAACTAGTGGGTGTCAACCCGCTCTTGGCGGCAGGTCAAACAGTGGGGCAGCTTAGCTTTAATTTGCACATTGAAATGTAACCCACAACAAGAAATTGGAGCAATACCGGTGTCACTACTAGCGGCGGCGACATTTGATTGGGTTTTTTATTAAATGAGGAAGAACTAACAGTTGATTAACAAAAAGATTTTACGGATGGTGTTTTGTTATACGAAACTTAATAATGACGACATGTCCCCGCTATTGAGTACCTAAAGCGGGAATAAGTCACTCCAGCATCCTCTTTCCCTCCATTCTCACACTATAAGGGGCTGTTTGGTAGCCTCTTAATGAGGCTCTTAACCATTCAGTGCTGAATGATTCAGCATTCAGCGCGTTTGTTTCAGCCTCTGAATGGAATGGTTAAGGCTGAATCATTAAGAGTTGGGATGTTGCTGAACCATTAAGCACTGAATCATTAAGCACTGAACTAGGTTGAACCTTAATGAAACTCTCATACCAAAGTGAGACAAGAAAACTAACCATTAAGAGGTCCAACTTAATGATTCAGCACTTAACCATACAGACCTCTTAACCATTCAGACCTCTTAATGATTCAACACTTAATCAACCAAACAGCCCCTAACTCTCAAGATGTTCTTTTGTCGCCGCTAAATACCTCGTTTCTTGTCTTGACCACAGGTGTTGTTATTTTAATAACAAATCTTTACATAAAAAAAACTGTTAGAGTTAATAGCCATAATCACCCCTAAAGTTTAGTCACTTTTGCTTGTTATGTCCAAAAAAGGTGTGTGTATGTGTGTGTTTTTTCTCTTTTTGGAATTGGACACCTAAGGTTTGTAATTTTCATCTAATTTGCTAACTCCATTTGTTTATTCTGTTACCCTCGGTGGGACATGGGTCCATTAGTTACATGAACATCGAGTCTCTATCCGGGCCAAGAATATCGTTCATCGCTTACGGCGGTTGAGTAGAAAAGAAATTTTTTTACAAAAGCCATCATTCACATACAACAAAGATATCGATCTCAACTATGTTCTTCAAAACCTAAAGGGTAAACAAATCTTTAACCTTTGTCTTAAAATTGCACCCACAGTCTTTTTGTCAGATTATTACTTATTATCGTCTTTCTGATAAAATATTAAAGCTTACAATGCCGCCTTCAGAACCCCGCTTCACAAAAAAAAAGTCTCTAGCAACCGGAAAATCTTCTCATAATTCACCCGACGTAAGCGACAAAGGAATAATCATGTCGTAATCCGAAAAAAGACGAAACATAATCAGAAAAAGACGAAATGACGCCGTTGATAGTAGAGAGGGAGAGAGAGGGGATGTGTGCACCATAAAAGGTAAAATAAATACTAAAATATAATAATTAAGATAAATGACCAGAAAAATTGAAGTATAATTCATGACTAGGATGATGAATTTAAAAAGAAAATAAAAAAAAAAAGAAAATAAACTAAAATAGGTAAAAGTCCAAAATGCCCTAACTTAACGTTAAAAAAACAGAGTTAGAAAGTTGGATGGAAATGACAATAAAAGACAAACCTCAAGTGTCAAGTAAAGATAGTCCTACCAAAGAAGATGAAAGGAGATACATGAATAAAGTTCCATATACAAGAGTGGTGGGAAATTTAATGTACTTGATGTTGTGCACCAGGGCATATAGTGAGTATTTAGTGAATAGTTAGCTAATCCATGTAAGATGCATTAGGTAGAAACCAATAATACTAAGGTATTTAAATTGTTCAAACAAGTAGGATTGATAGTTGGTGGAAAATCAATTGATAGAGCAATATGGTATAAATTATGTGGATGTAGATTCTGCAAGAGATATAGATAGGGAAAGATCTATAACTGGTTACGCATTTCAAGTTTTAGAAATGTGGTGAGTTAGAAAGTTTAGTTACAACATATGGTGGCTTTGTCCTCAACATAATCAGAATACGTTGCTTTGACAAAAGCTATAAAAGAAGCAATGTGGTTAAAAGGTTTTGTGTCTGATTTGGGAATTAAATTGGCAAACACTGAAGTTTATTGTGTTACAATCCAGGTGTTGTGATATTGTCAAAGAATGGCGTGTTTCATGAAAGAACAAAACACATCAATGTGAAGCTTCATTCATAGGCGGTGTGGTCAATTTAGGGCAAATCAAAGTTACGCAGATTGAAACAGAAGTTAAAGCATATTTGTTGACTAAAATAGTGTCTGGAACAAAGTTTGATTAATGTTTGAAGGTGCTGGGAGTTGGTTACGATCTTGATTGTTAGCTTAAAGTCAATGGCTCTTTTGGTATTTTCTTTAAGTTTTTTTGGAGTTTATTTATATTGAACAAAGTTCGTAAGTTGAGGGACCATTAGTGTCAATTTCATAGTTCAGGTTGTTAAAAACCGTTAGAAGCAATTAGGGCTTATATAGGCATATTTGGGGATTAATTCTATAGATATTTACTTTTTAATTCCTTTTGTAATTTCATTCGTTCATCAATAACGAATTTATAGTTGGTTTTTTGTATTCGATTGTTAATTTTCTTAGGTTAATTTGTAACAATAAGAGTGAAGATGTGTATAAACATTTCATTTGTCATATATATGTGTGGCCTTGTCTCTCTTGTGTTAGTTAAGTGATATTAAGTCGTTGTTTAAGTCTGAAGTGATATAAGAATGAAAAGATGTGTATAAACATTTCATTTGTCCTTCTCATTGATATGATATATATAGTTACAAAGTAGTCTAATATTATGTTTTGCACTTTTTGTGGTATCATGATCAGTAGAAATCCAAGATAGTTTCAAGTTATCTTTAGTTTCAGAAACGCGTGGTTCGAGTTTGGACCGGTTTTTCTAAGATCAGTTACATCTATTTTGTCTTTGGTGTAATTTATTCTCTTTCTAATTTTGTCTTATTGAAGTTTTGGCCAACAATATAATGCATGGAATAAGGTATGTGATTCACCTATTTATTTCATATACCATTCCCGATACTTTTAAGGGTTTTCTTCTGGTTTTGAGCTACTCCACCACTCCTAATTCTCACCCACAAAATGTTAGAGGTGTGGGGAGCTACATGGAATATGGGTTTAAAGACAAAAAAAAATAACATGTTCGATATCATACACTTTTTTTTGTAATTAGTAAAAGCTAGGATCAAAGTAATCTTTGCAAAACTGCCACAAAAAAAGTGACCGATTGTGTCATTTACATATAGAGTAATAATGGAGGAGGTCTTTAGGTTTTATTGTAAGAAAATAGGCTAGATATCCTTTTTAAATCGTATAAGGTCACTTTCAATACAAAATATTTTAGTTTGACTCTAAATCTTCAATGTGACGATTCAAAGAGAAAAAAACAAGTGTGGTTCTCTTCTAAAATGAGTGCTAGGAAAAGTTAATTAAACATGTGTAAATCGACCAAAGACACTCCTTACATAGGTAATGAACAATCACAATGTTTTGATGAAACAACATAAAATCATATCTCTTTACATCAACCAGGCAAATCATACATAAATTCCAAAGGTATTTCAATTATACATCCACAATGGGTTCAATCCCTGAACATTGTGAGGTGTGTTGCCCCTTGGAACCCCCCATAACTAGGGGCCTTTGCCCCTTCAATCAGTAGGTTGGTTTAGTGTCAAAAACCACAAATAGTCTCGAACAAATTAATGTGTCTATACTTCATTAGTTACATCGATGTTTATTGTGATTTCACCTTTGCCTTTAGGTTTAGCTTAATAAAATGGTTTGACTAAAATAAAATCCCGAACAAGGTATAGCGCTAGCGGTGTAGCGATATCCCCTTCCATAAAAATCTACCTTTCCTTTCAATTAAAAATTGTTATGGGAATGTTAGTTTAGTGTATTTAAGCTTGATATTGCAATTTCAATCAAGAATAATAGTTTGCAATATTTAAAAATTAAGATTTTGAGTTTTAGAAATTTTAAGATCGTAACAATTACAACAAAACTGAATGTAATTAGTAAGTGTTGCAATACAATTCAACAAACATACATCCAAACACCTCATATGTAGGTTCCAAGTTCTATAGCACATCTTTTTTTTTTTCTAAAGGAAATGTTACCCATGTTATATTTTACACCAATGACTTTAAACTAATCATTTGCCCGGTCAGGTTTAAACTTGAGATCTCTTATCTAAAAAACATGTGGCTCTACCAAATGGGTTAGCCTCATATTAGCAAGTTCTACGTACATATCTACATGACATGTATTGTTATATAGCTCCATATATAGAAAGGTTAACTTGTGCTTCAAACATTATCAAGGCATATTATGGGCATTTGAATAAATGCCATTCCCAATTATATATAGTCTTTGGAATAGACACACATTCCTATTTCATGGCTATCGTCGATATGGACACCTTTTTAACAACTTCATGACGTTTATCACCTTCTCAACAGGATTTTACAGAATTTAAAGCTAATACGAAATTCTTGAATATAATTTAAGATGTTCCATCCCGTTGGCAACGTTCATCTATCAGTCAAGTCATTTTCGAATTTTAAAGGTAGAAACTTTGTTTATCTTAACATGAACTTGGTGTAACTTTTATGAGGAATTGATGTTCTAAAGCATTAATGCTGGTATATAACAATATGAGCATATAATTAGGACAACATTCGGTAAACATTTGTGGACAACTAGTTAAGATGTTGCTTGCATGCTACATGTACATACACATTCGGAATGCATACAATATCTAGTGATTGTGGCCAACAAGCTTCAAATGGAAGCTCAACACTAAATTTACGGAACTCAAGTTTGATATCATACTAGCCACTAGGGATGGTATTCTTGTATAATCTACACCGTAAGATTGAATTAGCTACGATCTTTAGATCCTAATAGTACCAGTCCTATTTTACCTTTTTTTTCCTTCATTTCTTAAACTTGTCACACTATATTTTTTTTTACATTAAAAAAAAACAAGTGATTTGCAAATTCCTTAAAAGGCTACGTTTGTAAATGATAGAATTGGACAATTGGTATAATACGGGTTAGTGATTTAAATTACAATACTAGGATATTATGGGTATAGATTTTTGTGTTTGAACCATGAAAATCGTAAATTACAATTTCCTTTTTTTTTAACGGCCAACGAATCAATTTCCAAGTACTCTCGGACACCCTTTTGGCGAATCAGGTACTCGAGAGTACCCGGGCCACCAATTGCCACCAATTCCCGGGAAAACCCGACCACTCACCCGGCCGAAGGCACGGCAGTGAAATAATCGGTAAAACCGGTCGGGATCAGGACTCGAACCCAAGCCAATGGCTGGGTCATCCCTCATTTCCCCTCCACCAATGTCCTCCAAATGTAGCTAGTGAGAATTGAACCCAAGCCTCCCATAAGAAACTTTAGGCCCTCAACCAACTACGCTACAAGTGTTGGAGTACAATTTCCTTTCATGTGGTTTAGTTAATTCTTGGTTTTAACTAATCTTTTATTTATTTATTTATTTATTTTTGTACCAAACACTTTGTGATTTTAGTTTGTTGCCATTTCGATTAAAGTAAATTACAATTATTTTTAGCTCATATTGTGGGCACACCCAAATTTATTACTGGACCAGGAGCGGATCTATAGGTTTCTCAGGGGTTGCCTGAGTATCCCTCAACTTTTTTTTTTTTGCTAAGTGCAAATTTTTATAAATAGGTTTTATATATAAAAAACTAGATTATACCCCGGGAACGTCCCGGGGTTGAGAAATCTAATATGACATATTAATTTTACATATGAAATAAAATGATTCGCTTTAAAGTTATATGCAATAAAGCTTCGGGTAGCACCTAACCTAAAACAATTAAAAATGTATCTCCAATGTTAACGCCTAACCTTAAACAATGTATAACTCTAATATTAATATCTAAACTAAAACAATGCATAACTCCAATGTTAACGCATGTTGAAAATATAATTCATATTTACTAATTTGAACATAATTAGTGACTTGCCTATGTATGATTAATGATTTACCTTAACACTTTGTGTTTTTTTTCCTGTATGAACAAAACCCCACAAAAAATAGTCGTTTTTTTCTCCGTTTTTTATATAGCACTATGATACTCGTTGGAAAGATAATAAAACGCTTGTTAATTTGGTGTAATTTTTTTTTTTCTTTAAAAAATCTCGTATATAAAACATATTAATGTTTAAAAATTTATGGGAGGAAACATAAGAGAGAAAAATTCAACTTTATTTTTAAATTTTTTTCCTAAAATATCTCAATGCAACATGGGATGACACATGACACATTTAAGTAGGAGAATGACTCTTTAAGTGTCATGTTATTAAAATGGATTTGGTTGTATCTTTAATGTTAACGCCCAACCTTAAACAATGTATAACTCTAATTAATATCTAAACTAAAACAATGTATAACTCCAGTGTTAACACATGTTGAAAGTAGAATTCATATTTACTAATTTTAATATAATTAGTGACTTGCCTATATATGATTAATGAATAACCTGAACACTTTTGTTTTTTTCCTGTATGAACAAAACCCCACAAAAAATAGTCGTTTTTTTTTCTCCGTTTTTTATATAGCACTATGGTACTCGTTGGAAAGATAATAAAACGCTCGTTAATTTGGTGTAATTTTTTTCTTTAAAAAATCTCGTATATAAAAGATATTAACGTTTAAAAATTATGGGAGGAAACATAAGTGAGAAAAATTCAATTTGATTTTTAAAATATTTTTTCCTAAAATATCTCAATAACACATGGGATGACACATGGCACACTCAAGAAGGAGAATGCCACTTTAAGTGCCATGTCATTAAAATTGCTTTCTTTTATTATATATATAGATTCATCCACATAATCTAGAGAGAAAAATGAAAAAACGTCTAAATTTGACATCTTTTTTTTTCCCGATCTATGAAGAAATGTACAAATGCTTCATGAAGAAGACATGAAAAAAGTCAAAAATCTATCTCCGTTTATACTTAGCTCAATTATGGGCCATTAAATAAAGCCCAACATTAAGCTTTTTTGGGGCTATTTCACTTTACTAAACATATATCCATGCATATGAGATGTGGTTCTTGAAACTCGATTTAGAGTGCTCGAAGAAGAATTGTGATCAGAGCTGCATGAGTCCTATTATTAGAGAGTAGCTTCTAGATTAGTCTAGATGTTAGTTTGTTGGTGGCGGTTGGTGTTAGTTATAACCGCCTCCTTCTTTCTCTCTATATATATGTATGTTGTACTCCCTCCGTCCCATTTTATATGTTATGGAACCCACAAACACACAGCTTAAGAAAATCTTTGATTTTATATTCTCTGAGTTGTAAAATAACAATAACATCCTCAAGTTACTATTTCAAATTTTTGATTGCCTTTTGTCTTTTATAGGCAAAACTGGAAATTGCATTTTTATTTTTAGAAATGGGCATTTAATTTGAGACAGCAAAAAATATAAAAATAGACATTTAAAATGGGATGGAGGGAGTATTCTCTTTTCATAACAACAATAATAATAATAATAATAATAACAACAAGATATTATAAAGCTCATACTTTTTCATCATGAGAGATGGTACTTGCAGGATCCATTGTGGTTCGATATGTTTCTACTACGGCTCAGCTTGCAGATATCTTAACCAAAGGGTTGTCTTAGGCTCACTTTGACGCTCTTAGGGTCAAGCTTCACATTGCATCGCACTGTTCAGCTTGAGGGGGCATATTAGAGAGTAACTTCTAGATGCATGCTTCTAGATTAGTCTAGATGTTTAGTTTGTTGGTGGGGGTTGGTGTAGTTAGTTATAACCGCCTCCTTCTTTCTCTCTATATGTATGTATATCGTATTCTCTTTTCATAATAATAATAATAATAACAAGATATTATAAAGTTCATACCTGTTCATCACCTATTATATCCACATCCACGCGAAAAAAATCTTCTTTTTGTTGTTTCTTAGAATTCTTAAATGTAGAGTTATTGGTATCACACATAGAAGGTTACTTTGTGTTGTAATATAAATTGTTCAAGGCATGTAATACACGGGTAGAGAACCTTCTCTCTCGGGGAGATACATCTTAGATGACCCTTTGATCTTAAATGAGACGATGGCGTGGGCGAGGAAATGTAACAAGTAAATTTTCCTCTTAAACATTGATTTTGAGAAGGCATATGACAATATCAACTGGTATTTTTTTTATTGGATGTGATGCACCAAATAGGTTTTGCTGAACGATGGTGCAGGTGGATACGAGGGATTCTGATGTCGGCAAGATCGTCGGTGCTGGTGAATGGATCGCCTACCTTCCGGTTTGAATGCAAAAAAGGATTGAGACAGGGGGATCCAATATCTCCTTTCTTGTTTATATTGGTTATGGAGGCGCTATCGGGGATCCTAAATAAGGCTTCGGACTTTGGGTTGTTTAAAGGGGTAAAATTTCCAAAGGGAGATATGATGTTATCGCATCTACTTTTGGCAGATGATGCTATGCTGATTGGTGAGTGGTCTGAAGATAATTTTAGAACAGTCATCAGGTTGCTTCGGGTCTTTCACCTTTGTTCAGGGCTGAAGATAAACATTCACAAGTCTAGCTTAATAGGGGTTGGAGTGGACAATTCGGAGATGGAGAATATGGCTGCCATGTTGGGGTGCAAAGTTGGGTCAGTTCCGTTTACTTATTTGGGTATCAAGGTGGGTGCTAACATGAACCGTATTAGCACTTCGGAGCCAGTTTATGATGTTTTCCGTAGAAGATTATCCAAGTGGAAGGCTTCCTCTTTGTCAATAGGTGGTCGTGTGATCCAAATTAAGTCATTACTAGAAAGTCTCCCAACTTATTACTTCTCGCTTTATAAAGCATCGGTACAGGTGATAGGGGACTTGCCAGCTATGATCAAAAAGATTCTTATGGGATGGTAAGGGGGAGGAGAGGAAATTACATTGGGTTGGGTGGGATAGGGTTGCTTTGCCGAAAAGCTATGGTGGTTTGGTTATATATAAGTTATCGTGGAGTAACGGTGCTTTGATGTTGTCACACCCTCAAATTTCCACAAGCGGAGTTCTACCGCGAGGCGTGCGACACACCAGGATCCAAGTCAACGGTCACAATAAACGACGTTTAAATGTAAAAACATACGTAGAAATCCATGCATAAAATTTTAAACCAACGTTTGAAAGCGCGGAAGCATTTAAGTTTACAAAAGTCAAATGTAACAGAAACATAAGTGTTAAAAGTTAACATCCCAAAACATGCACAAATGATCCTAGACGCGAGTACGACTCAAGTGCGCCTAAGTCCGATGCTGCTACCTTAACGACCTGAGAAAAACATGCAAAAAACGTCAACATATAATGCTGGTCAGTTCACAGGTTTTTGTGAAAAGCAACTTAGTTAGTTTCAAAGAATATTCCACAAGTAGACCAAACCATAAGTAAACCGACCAAAAGAATACTACTCAAAGAATGCCAACCAAAGTGAATACCTGTCGCTACTACGATTGGAAAACCATTACTGGACTCGAATACATGAATACAAGAATACACCTGCCCGAATACAAGAATACTCTAAGAGACAACATGCACCCGTCCGACCTCCAGTCGACAAGTGGGGCCGGTCACGCCCAAATAGATCTATCCATATTTCCCCCGTTGTGCAACCACCGCACATTCATAGTTTTCCCCGGGACTTTAACAAATCGCATAGCAACCCAAAAAGAATACCCAATATGAAATGAATTCAAGAATACACCATTTCCTTTTAACAACCATTACCTTCCTTGTAAGTTTTTATGAATACGAATACCTTGTAAAACATTTATGAATCCCAAAACGTAGTTTAACACATCTTTCATGAATACCAAAACGTAAGTTTGACACATGTTTAATGGATACGAATACCCAGCATGTTTTCTTCCCCAAAAGTAAAACAAGTTAAAGTGGGGCCGTGAACTCACCTTAGATTGCGTTCTTCTTAATAAACCACAGACAATGCAAATGACAGCCCTAGTATCGGCAACCTATCATCGAATGCATATGAGTACCCGAACCATTGACCCGCGGGTCAAATAGTCCCCAAGTGTCCAGACCATGACCAAGTACGTTTTGAAAACACGTTTGACTGTTCCTTTGACCACACATACAAGACCCGACGTCCCATTGGTGACCCGACATTCCACGTGTTCATCTCATACACCAACATATGCAAATCATGCAACTTTGTACTTAACATGTGTTAAAGTTCCACGAGTTCTAACACACAGATCAAATAACGCACGAATAAGTCCAAACACGTGTTACTATGTTACTAGGCATGTCACGGGGTTCCTAGCATGTTCCTAGGTGTCAAATCGGGTCTCGGAATGTCAAAATACACTTACAACAGCAGTACACGCGATTAGGAAATTAGCATGCAATTAGGAAAAGTCAACTGGTGATTGGGGATGGTCAACAGGCGATTGGGATGCTAATCGCCTACCTTATCAGGCGATTATGGGTCTAATCGCCCCTTAAGGGTCCTAATCGCCTACCATATCAGGCGATTAGGATTCCTAATCGCCTGCTGCAGCTGCTTGACACATTTTCGCGCGTTTAACCCTCCAAATCAGATCCGAAAGATGTGTAAACACCCAATATCAATCCTAACACATTAACAAACATATTTCAAGCAAAACCCCTAAGTTATCATCATTCTAACAGTCCCGAATGCTAGCGTTTTCCCAAAATAGTAAACTTAACATGTAAGCATCACATCAACATGCACAAACTTGCCCTAAATAGCAAATATCCAGATTTCATCATGTAACAACGTTGTCCGATAGTATCCTATTGCTCTAGCATCATCCTGAAGCAAACCCTAACGTCATACAATCAACAACACACCTCATAACATCCTTAATCATTCAAAACCATCCAAATGGGTCAAAATATCAAATATCAACAATAGAC
This sequence comes from Ambrosia artemisiifolia, assembly GCA_032199755.1. Lineage (NCBI taxonomy): Eukaryota > Viridiplantae > Streptophyta > Magnoliopsida > Asterales > Asteraceae > Ambrosia > Ambrosia artemisiifolia. The sequence goes on from CM063517.1 coordinate 22,523,162, forward strand.
AACCAAAACCATCCAAACTCCTAGGACATCATCACACTAGCTCATAACAGCCATAAACACCTTAATAACACAAGAACAATCATGTTTCAATCCTAAAAATCCTACCTTTAATCATATATAGCACATATAACATGCATAAAGGTTTGGGTTTGTTTAAAAACGGTTTTAATGGATTTTCAAAGACAAAAACATTTAGAAGTCAGGTCTGGACTTTTAGGGAACAAAACATAATCATATAAAGATTTGGGGATGAAGAACACACCTTGGATTTAGGAGAAAATGATGGGTAAAGCTTGGAAATGGTTGTTTTGATGTAAAAACGAGTTCCAGATGGTGTTTGTGAGTTGGGATAGGTTATGGGACGGCTAGGGTTGCACAAATGGTGTTTTAGAGGTCAAGGGTGGTATTTATAGGCGCTTCTAGTCGTTTAAAACACGTCAGGCGATTGTGCAGCATTATCAGGTGATTAGGGCTGGTAATCGCCTACCTTATCAGGCGATTAGGGGCCTAATCGCCCCTTAAGGTTCCTAATCGCCTACCCTATAGGCGATTAGGGCTAATCACCTACCCAATCCTCCTAATCGGCTACCCTATAGGCGATTAGGGCTAATCACCCCCTATCAGCATGCAATTAGGGCTAATCACCCCTTAATATCATGCAATTACGCGTAATCACCTATAACATCATACAATCACGTGTAATCACTATTTTAACATATGTAAACACGTATACACATACCGACAAGTCACATAAAGATTATAAACACATAATTCATGAAAACAAACACGTTCACACTCGTTCACAAATTCCCGGGACTCGAGACCTGCGTGTGTTAAAACCCCAATAATGCACGACTCGACTCGACTCGACTGACCCTGTCATGTGTAATGTATGCACGACTCGCTAAGGTAGACTTACTGAGTTTTCAAAAAGTTAATTACCGGAGTTTGCCGGGTGTCACATCATCCCCACGTTGAAAGAATTTTCGTCCCGAAAATTTCCCGAAGTCAAAGGGAGTGAAGCGATAAAAGAAAAATTTTCCGGGTCGTCACATCATCCCCACGTTAAAAGGAATCTCGTCCCGAGATTCATTTGGTTTCAACAGAAAAGAGTGCTGACTTCTATGTGTACGCAAGCAATGTTTCCCAAAATGCAACGAAATGAAAGTCGTGAACCAAAATGTGATACTAACAGCCGGGAAATCACTTCCCCAAATGTGAATACAAGACGAGAGACCCCCCGATCGAAGGCCTACTGGAGACTACTATGATCGGTATAACTACCCCACCGGTACCGTCCAAGTAGCATCCCCAAAGGACCCTCATCGACCCAACGAATGAGAAGCAGTGACGAAAACCAAAACACCCGAAGATACGAAATGCACAACGATGTGGATAAAGGTAAAACTAAAGAGTAACGAAAAATAAGAGAGAAAACGTACCGGTAACAGTATCAGGATCCTCCTGGTTCTCTCTAGCCCCAATAACATAAGCACGAGCAGCTACACCACCGCCTTTGTTGTTTCCTCCTTCCCTTGCTGTACTTGCCTCCCCCTGATTCAGCTTTGGGCAATTTCGCTTGAAATGCCCCGCTTCACCAAAATTGTAGCAACCTTGCTTTCCCGGAGTCCCCTGAAGAGCAGGGACAGGAACAGCGGCCTGAATTGGTTGTGGCTGTAAAACGACCCTGCAATCCTTAGCATGATGGCCAAATCGTTGACACCGGTGGCAGCGGGACTTATCGCAATCGCCCACATGATGAAATCCACATTGATTACACTTAGGGAGCTTCCCAGCATAACCATCCTGTTTAGAGCCCGAAGAAGAACAACCCCCAACATCAAATCTATTACCCTGCTGAGATAGAGCTGGCACAGAACCTTTCCCAACACTATCCCACTTGCGCTTGTTACTTTCAGGAGCTTTGACAGTCGAACCTCGGGCAGGCAAGATACCCTCATTCACCTTCAGATTAGTCATCCTGCGAGCCAATCGAACCACCTCTGCATAAGTAGGAAGATTTCCCGCAGCCACCAATCCTGCTATCTCTGGTACTAGCCCTGAAACGTAGTGCTCAATCCTCCTATACTCTGGTGCGTGCAAATCAGGACACAGCACCACCAACTCATTACGCTGCACAGTGTACTCCTCTATTTCTGATCCAACCATCTTGAGGTTCCAAACCTCATGTTCCAACTTCTGGATCTCCTCCCTAGGACAGTACTCCCTCTTCAAAAGCTGAACGAAATTCTCCCACGGCATGGCGTAAGCTTCCCCCAACCCATGTTCCGAGTGGTAGAGTTCCACCTGGTCAAAGCAACATCCTGGAAGAGCGCGACAGCATACTTAACCCGATCCTCAGGAAGACAGTTGCACGTCAAGAACACCGACTCCACCTTCTCCAGCCACTTGAGCAAGCCCACAGCCCCCTCAGTGCCAGAGAAATCATGGGGCTTACAGTCCCGAAACATCTTGTATGTGCACATAGCTGGAGGTGGGTTAACAACACCACCTGAAATGAAGCACATAAGAAAACCACAAAAGAAAGATACCATACTCATAACGAGGCGTAGTTGATAGAATCAACTTACCACCATGAGCATTGTGCCCCGCCTGGAAGGCAGCTTGCAGCAGGTTATTCAGGTCCTCCTGAGTTAGGTTAACGCCTCCACGACCACCGCCGCCATCGCGTCCACCAGTGCGGCCACCTCTACGTCCTCCACGAACACCAGACATGATTCTGACAACAAGAACGAGGAATTCAGATTTACTGCTAGTGTCAACCACTACTGTTCATAAAAATCAAGGCTAGGTCCAGTCCAGGACTATCCATTCAAACCCGGAGCTCACTGGGATTTTCATGCATTTCAGTTTATGATTTCGTGTGCACCCGAAATGATAAACTGCCTACATGGTCCTCCAAGTGTTCTCCTAGTTTAAAGTTCAAGTCACCGAACACGAACACCTAGCAGTGTGCCACAATGACACAAATGCCAAAGTAAGAATATGGGCGAGTGTGTTTATTGGAGTACGGAGGGGATATGTCCGAACCTTGGACAGATCTCAAGAGTATACAAACCACTCCAATATTCAACACTGCCTGGCCAGTCAATAACCAACATACAGGAGAGCGGATGATGTAACGCAAAGAATTTGATGATTTAGAGGCACCCCGACAAGCCCGTATGTAACCCACTATAACAACTCGTACCATGTGACCGTCTAGTGTGTGAGACTCAGCTATAGTCTAGACTTTACATGGAGTCCTAGTTCACTATAACCATTGGCTCTGATACCAATCTGTCACACCCTCAAATTTCCACAAGCGGAGTTCTACCGCGAGGCATGCGACACACCAGGATCCAAGTCAACGGTCACAATAAACGACGTCTAAATGTAAAAACATACGTAGAAATCCATGCATAAAATTTTAAACCAACGTTTGAAAGCGCAGAAGCATTTAAGTTTACAAAAGTCAAATGTAACAGAAACATAAGTGTTAAAAGTTAACATCCCAAAACATGCACAAATGATCCTAGACGCGAGTACGACTCCAGTGCGCCTAAGTCCGATGTTGTTACCTTAACGACCTGAAAAAAACATGCTAAAAACGTCAACATATAATGCTGGTGAGTTCACAGGTTTTTGTGAAAAGCAACTTAGTTAGTTTCAAAGAATATTCCAATGTAGACCAAACCATAAGTAAACCGACCAAAAGAATACTACTCAATGAATGCCAACCAAAGTGAATACCTGTCGCTACTACGATTGGAAAACCATTACTGGACTCGAATACATGAATACAAGAATACACCTGCCCGAATACAAGAATACTCTAAGAGACAACATGCACCCGTCCGACCTCCAGTCGACGAGTGGGGCCGGTCACGCCCAAATAGATCTATCCATATTTCCCCCGTTGTGCAACCACCGCACATTCATGGTTTTCCCCGGGACTTTAACAAATCGCATAGCAACCCAAAAAGAATACCCAATATGAAATGAAATATTCAAGAATACACCATTTCCTTTTAACAACCATTACCTTCCTTGTAAGTTTTTATGAATACGAATACCTTGTAAAAACATTTATGAATCCCAAAACGTAGTTTAACACATCTTTCATGAATACCAAAACGTAAGTTTGACACATGTTTAATGGATACGAATACCCAGCATGTTTTCTCCCCAAAAAGTAAAACCAGTTAAAGTGGGGCCGTGAACTCACCTTAGATTGCGTTCTTCTTAATAAACCACAGACAATGCAAATGACAGCCCTAGTATCGGCAACCTATCATCGAATGCATATGAGTACCCGAACCATTGACCCGCGGGTCAAATAGTCCCCAAGTGTCCAGACCATGACCAAGTACGTTTTGAAAACACGTTTGACTGTTCCTTTGACCACACATACAAGACCCGACGTCCCATTGGTGACCCGACATTCCACGTGTTCATCTCATACACCAACATATGCAAATCATGCAACTTTGTACTTAACATGTGTTAAAGTTCCACGAGTTCTAACACACAGATCAAATAACGCACGAATAAGTCCAAACACGTGTTACTATGTTACTAGGCATGTCACGGGGTTCCTAGCATGTTCCTAGGTGTCAAATCGGGTCTCGGAATGTCAAAATACACTTACAACAGCAGTACACGCGATTAGGAAATTAGCATGCAATTAGGAAAAGTCAACTGGTGATTGGGGATGGTCAACAGGCGATTGGGATGCTAATCGCCTACCTTATCAGGCGATTATGGGTCTAATCGCCCCTTAAGGGTCCTAATCGCCTACCATATCAGGCGATTAGGATTCCTAATCGCCTGCTGCAGCTGCTTGACACATTTTCGCGCGTTTAACCCTCCAAATCAGATCCGAAAGATGTGTAAACACCCAATATCAATCCTAACACATTAACAAACATATTTCAAGCAAAACCCCTAAGTTATCATCATTCTAACAGTCCCGAATGCTAGCGTTTTCCCAAAATAGTAAACTTAACATGTAAGCATCACATCAACATGCACAAACTTGCCCTAAATAGCAAATATCCAGATTTCATCATGTAACAACGTTGTCCGATAGTATCCTATTGCTCTAGCATCATCCTGAAGCAAACCCTAACGTCATACAATCAACAACACACCTCATAACATCCTTAATCATTCAAAACCATCCAAATGGGTCAAAATATCAAATATCAACAATACACAACCAAAACCATCCAAACTCCTAGGACATCATCACACTAGCTCATAACAGCCATAAACACCTTAATAACACAAGAACAATCATGTTTCAATCCTAAAAATCCTACCTTTAATCATATATAGCACATATAACATGCATAAAGGTTTGGGTTTGTTTAAAAACGGTTTTTAATGGATTTTCAAAGACAAAAACATTTAGAAGTCAGGTCTGGACTTTTAGGGAACAAAACATAATCATATAAAGGTTTGGGGATGAAGAACACACCTTGGATTTAGGAGAAAATGATGGGTAAAGCTTGGAAATGGTTGTTTTGATGTAAAAACGAGTTCCAGAGGGTGTTTGTGAGTTGGGATAGGTTATGGGACGGCTAGGGTTGCATGCACAAATGGTGTTTTAGAGGTCAAGGGTGGTATTTATAGGCGTTTCAAGTCGTTTAAAACACGTCAGACGATTGTGCAGCATTATCAGGCGATTAGGGCTGCTAATCGCCTACCTTATCAGGTGATTAGGGGCCTAATCGCCCCTTAAGGTTCCTAATCGCCTACCCTATAGGCGATTAGGGCTAATGACCTACCCAATCCTCCTAATCGCCTACCCTATAGGCGATTAGGGCTAATCACCCGCTATCAGCATGCAATTAGGGCTAATCACCCCCTATCAGCATGCAATTAGGGCTAATCACCCCTTAATATCATGCAATTACGCGTAATCACCTATAACATCATCCAATCACGTGTAATCACTGTTTTAACATATGTAAACACGTATACACATACCGACAAGTCATATAAAGATTATAAACACATAATTCATGAAAACAAACACGTGCACACTCGTTCACCAATTCCCGGGACTCGAGACCTACGTGTGTTAAAACCCCAATAATGCACGACTCGACTCGACTGACCCTGTCATGTGTAATGTATGCACGACTCGCTAAGGTAGACTTACTGAGTTTTCAAAAAGTTAATTACCGGAGTCTGCCGGGTGTCACAGATGTCGAAGTGGGTGTGGCGATATTGTACGGATAAAAAGGGGCTTTGGAAGCGAGTGATTGAAGCGATTAAAATATGAAGATCACAGGTGCATGGATTAATATTGTTAGATTTGAACGAAGATGGTTGGTTAATAATCAGAGATTGAGCACTAGAATTGTTGGAATAGTTGGGAATGGACATAATATAAAGTTTGGTTGGACCGGTGGGTCTCCCAAGAACCTTTGAGGGATTTATTACCAAACCTTTTTAGATTGGAGAAGGAAAAATGTTGTTTTATCTCAGATAGATGTCCACAAAGTGCAGAGACAAATGGAATTATAACTTGGAATTGGCTGCGACCACTAGGCTCGGAAATTGAAATACAAAAATTGTTTGATTGCTGCAAAATATTATTCGGGGTCTCTTTGTTTGATAGAAGAGATAGCTGGAAGTGGAAGGAGTGCAGATCCGGGTTGTTTTCGGTTGCAAGTGTCAAAAAGATGCTACTTAAATATGAGGCAGTGCGCCAAGACTTTATGATGAACTGGTGCAAGTGGATTCCGTATTAGTGCAACATCTTTGCATGGAGAGAGCGGAGATGGATCGATTACCAACTAAAATGGCCCTCGCCCAAGGAATATTTTTTTGAATGATATGCAGTGTGTTTTTTGTGTTGATAGGGATGAAACAACAGAACACGTTTTTTGTCAGTGTAGTATGGCTACATGTGTTTGGCTTGCAATATCGAGCTAGTGCGCGACTCCTCAAATAAGAGGTACCACAGTCAGAGAGCTTTTGGATGTCCATTGTCATATGGGGTGTCGGGTTTGAAGAAAGAACTGGTGCACGAGGTTATTATTATTGCTTGTTGGAGGATTTGGAAGGCCCGGAATGAGTGGGTGTTTTCAGATAAGAAATTGAAGGTGACGGACATTGTGGCGGATGTGAAGACTTTAGGCTTTCTTTGGTTTTAAAATATAGACAAAATTACAGAAATCAACCTTTATGTTTGGCCAAAATTGCAGGTTCCAACCTTTATGTTTCATTTGCACAAAACACAATCTTTATCTATTGATTTTACTACAGGTTCCAACCTTTGTGATTTTGTGTAAAATAAAAGATAAATCTTTAAAGTCTAAAGACAATCACAAAGCGCTCTAAATAAAAGAAAACTTTATGTGCACATGATATGTTTGCATTTCAATTATAGGCCTTGTAACTCCAAAACAGAACAAAAGTTAACAGTATAAGAGCACTCACATCTCATCCACTAAATGTATGTGAGTGTGTCCACCAAATTATATGGGGTGAGTGTAAGTGGTTGTGAGTGGAGGAGAGAGAAAATATTTGGTGGAAGCACTGTTCCACCCTAAATATGAAAAGCTACTGTTCACCCCTATATATATTTTAATATTTTTGTAAGTAGTTGTGAGTGAGGAGAGAGAAAATGTAATGATAAAAGTATGAAAAAGTATTATTATTTTAATTAGGAGAGAGAAGATTTAAGGGTGAAGTAGTGATTTTTAGTGTAATTTGATGGATGAAATTTGGTGGAGAGGATGTGAATGCTCTAAACTAGTTTAACAATCATTATTTTCATCTAATGTTTATTAAAAAAATTACTCACCATTTTTATATAAGTTGTTCTTTTACAAAGCTTTCTTTTGTAAGTAAAGTGTGCATTTATTAAAAGATGTATTTTTTAACGGCTAAGAGACACAAAAGAGAGAACTACACAAATTGTCCTTTAGTTATTAGCGAAATTGCACTCTCTGCCCTTTATGTTAATTTTCACTCATTCTGTCCTTTATTTTCTAAATCATAGTCATAGGATTCGCTACTTTAACTGTGTACCGTGAATTGAATCGTGCGTACCAGAATCGGGTACATTAACAACCCGTTCGTCTAGGTTTCGCGATCTAATTCGTAGAATTGAGCGTACCCGATTGTGTAGAATTTCGAACCAAAGATCACGGATTCACGTATCGGATTGTCAAATTCGCTGTCTAGATTCACTCCGATTCGCGAATCGGAATTAAAAGGCTTCAAAATCTGCTGTAATTAGGGTGACTATTCGCTCACCATTGTAGATGAAGAGTCTAGCGTTTCCTTATAAATACCAAACAAGCATGGATCACAAAGCATACGATAATATTTATCATCCAATTGTGATTTTGAAATGTTTATTGGAGTTATTTGAAAAAAAATATATATTGTATAATGTTTATATACGATACGACGTACCAACTGATAGGGTACACCGTAGCGCGTACTGAATTGGCGAACCGAACGAAACTACCCCCATCGTACCGAATTTTAGAAATGCACGAACCGCGTACGCGTTTTTGTACCACGAACCGGAGCGTACCGCGATTCATGTGACTATGTTCTAAATTTTCTACATTCTCTGTTCCTTTAGCCTAACTCCATTAAAAACCTGGTTAACTTTCAAACTAAATTTACACTTTTAGCCCTTAAAAAATAATATGCCACTACAATCGCCTACTACTCTTCTGCAACGCGCATTTTTGTTCAAAACCGTTGTATGTAAGCTTCCTTTTGATGCAAACATTAGAAGAACCACTTTAATGATTTCTTAATAAATCAAAAGCATCCGATTCATGGGTGTTATTCATTTAAACTACAAGCTCCTTTAAAAGATTGTAGCATTAACTATATATTAATAGAGCTAGAAAATGAATAGTATCTTGTCATTTTCGTAATACACTGCTTTTATAAGGGCGTTTCTGTCTTTTTACCCTTCCTCATCTAATCATCTAGACACCGCGTCTCTCTCTTTCTTTTGTCTGCACCCATTGTTTCTACTTCTATGTTCTTCATTGTTTCTCCTAAGTTCTTCATCTTTTTCTCTCTCTCGCTCCTGTTTCTCTCTAGAAAACACCATCATAACCCCCACAACAACCCCATACTAGAATTTCTTCTGCTAAAGAATAGAGGGCGGATGAAAAGGTTTATTGGGGAGGGGTTAAGGAGAGAAAGGTAAAGGCAGGTCGTGTGTGTGCCTTTACTTCAGCTTTCTTGCTCCCAATATAACATCGTGTAAACATCTGGTGTAAACCGACACTTGTCAGCAGTTAGGGTTCCGGCGAAGTCTCCCTGCTCGAAGTCACCATCTCCGATTTACTTTGCTTGCTTAACTGACATCGCTAAATCCTGACACCATGAAGGTCAGTCAGCAACCATCCACCCTCATAAGCTTGGAGATTTCAAAGGTGTTCATAACTATCCTCCTTTGCTGCAATCTATATCTGTTGTTGTCGTTCACGTAGATTTATACCTTTAGTTTTTGAGGTTTTGGGCTTCTCTATTTTATTTGCTTATGTTAAAGTGAAAATCGTATCTTATCTTTATTTTTTAAATTTTTATGTTTGCTCTTTTAGGAATCTAGCAAAAACCAACTTAAAGGTAGGCTTTGATTTCGAGGAATGCATACAAACTTGATCAGGTAAATTTGAAGTGTTTTTACCTTTTTTAAAGGTTAATCTTTATATTGTGAGGTAGTTTCATTTGTTAATGTCATGTAATTGTGTAGATTCGGTTGGAAGGTGTTTAAATATAACGGCAGAGGGCGATATGCGATGGGCCGGATTCAGGTTCGGTTTTAACTGTTTTTAATGGGTTAATGTTTGTATTGGTTCTTATTTGTTTTAGGATGACATTGCTATTGTTATTCCGTTCTTCACTTTGATAGATATTGATTATCAAGATAAGAGATGCAAGGATTGTGATTCTTGAGCACTGCAATGTATACAATAACCCAAATATAGCTAATCTATGGGCACATTTCTTTGTTCTAAACCAACTTTTAATACCGAATGGAGCCAAGGTTGCACTCGCGCAACGCGCGACTGTTAAAAGACACTAGTTTATATATACATTCCTGCTTGTAAAAAACAAACAAATTCTAGCTATATTAAATTAACAACACTTTAATAGTGTCTACCCGCTACAATGCGCTCCTCAATCCAATTGCCAATCCATAATCAATTTTTTCTTTGTCTGCATCAAAGTGTTTTCTGCCTATTTCCTTATTAGTCCACGTCACTTTTTTCTTGCCCCACCTATTTTTTGGAATAGGAATTGTAGCTTTTGTTTACTATATACTAAGGCACAATGTTTTTTTATAACGTGGATCGTACCTAAGTAATAAGGATTCAACTGTTGCATCGTGTGAATGAATGCGAAAAATCGTTACTCAAAGGATTACTAAACACTCCTGCACAACAAACGCGCCCCGCTGCGAAGCGCGAGGTAATTTCTACCGTTTACCCACAGCAATGCGTGAATAATAAATTGTTTTATTGATTTACCTTTGAATATCGGTACCGTACCGTGGCTATCATTTTTTTGATACAGTTACCGATGCCCAATTTAACATTTTTGGGGAACCGGTACTGGTTGCGTACCGGTATAGTGATTATATGTGCGTCCCGCGGCAACGCGCGGGTAACAAATACCCTAGTTATATCAAATAAAACCACGAGCGAATAATGTTGGACAATAAAAACATTAAAACATAAGAAGAAAACTTGCATTTTCAAAAGAGTGTAGTGATGACACAACTCAAGTCCCAATCGGTATTATCACACACACAATTAAGGAATTTGCTCTCCTTTATTCAGAAAATTACTCAAAACTGAATCTCACTCATAACCACAAAAGTCCTATGAAGGATTGGTTATATAGTGGAAGAATTCTAATTGTAATACAATACCTATTCTAATCAAATACATATTCCTTTATTATCTAACTAGAATAAATAACCCTTTGATAATTATCTATAACTCTTATAATTATCTACAATTAGATTCTATAGAAATTACTTAAATACCCCTGCTCCTTTAGGAATATAATCGACCCAACCCATCTGCTCGGGTTCGGGTATTAGACGATCCGGTCCAACATTCACCCCCCTAATGCCCGAACCGGGCTAGGGTAATCTTCGACTCCAAGCAACTTACGCATTTCACCAAACTTGATCCTTGCGAGTGCTTTAGTTAGAATATCGGCCTTTTGCTCTTCTCCGCGTACATACTCGACTTCCACCATTTCTTCTTCAACACACTCCCGAATGAAATGGTATCGTATAGCAATGTGTTTACTTCGACCATGAAAAACAGGATTTTTCATTAACGCTATAGCCGACTTATTATCAACCCGAATGGTTATCTTTTGCTCTTTCTCACCTACGATCTCCGAATACAAACCTTGAAGCCAAATTGCTTGACAAGCTGCCGAAGTCGCTGCCATAAACTCTGCTTCACAAGATGACAAGGCCACTGTATTTTGTTTTTGCGAACACCATGACACGGGTGTTTCACCGAAATAAAATACGTGTCCTGTAGTGCTTCTTCCATCATCAAGACTTGTATTATGACTACTATCACTGTATCCCGTTATCTTGTGACTTCCTCCCCGTTTATACCATAACCCATAACTCGTAGTACCGGCAATATAACGAAGAATTTGTTTTATTGCAATTAGGTGAGATACTTTAGGAGTTTGCATATACCTGCTCGCAATCCCCACTGCATAAGATAAATCCGGTCTCGTATGTAGCAAATAACGGAGACATCCGACCAACCTTCGATAACTTGTTGGGTCCACCGGCTCACCCTTCTCGTCCTTCGTTACCTTTAAACCTGGATCCATAGGACACTTTGCTGAATTGCAATTTGACAAACCCGTTTCCTTTAGAATCTTCTTCGCATATCCTTCTTGCTTGATAGCGATTCCATTCTCGGTTTGCTGCACCTCAATTCCAAGATAATATGAAAGCAATCCAAGATCACTCATCTCGAATTTGTCTTCCATTTGTTTCTTGAACTCCTCGATCTTCTTAGTACTTGAACTTGTAACAATTAAGTCATCTACATAAACTCCAACAATGATTAAATCACCCCCTTCTCGCTTAGTGTAGATTGCTTGTTCTCTCGAGCACCGCTTAAATCCGAGATTCTTTAGTGTCCCATCAAGCTTGAGATTCCAAGCTCGTGGTGCTTGACGGAGTCCATATAATGCCTTAGTTAACCGATAGACCTTGTTCTCGTGTCCTTTCTTTACGAAACCTTCCGGTTGACTAACATAGATTTCTTCCTTTAAATCGCCATTCAAAAACGCTGATTTGACATCTAGATGATGCACTTGCCATCCTTTACAAGCCGCATGAGCAAGTAGTAGTCGGACCGATTCCATTCGTGCCACCGGTGCGAATACTTCATCAAAATCAATTCCGAATTGTTGAACATACCCTTTTGCGACAAGCCTCGCCTTGTACTTAACAATCTTCCCGGTCGCATCACGCTTCACTTTATAAACCCACTTCAGTCCAATGGGTTTAGTCTTTTCCGGGAGTTTTGTTAGAGTCCAAGTTTTGTTCCTTTCGATGGACTCCAACTCGACTCGCATTGCTTTTTCCCAATGCTCGTTCCCTTTGGCTCGGGAATAACAATTCGGCTCATCCTCTGCTGCGAGTAACAATTCTTCTGGTCCATCTCGATTAACTCCATCATTTATTATAAACTCCTTAAGTTTTACTGGAATGCGCTTCGGTCTCGTTGAACGCCTTAATGGAGTTTCCGTTGCAGCATCACTATTGATATCAGGAATATGCTCGCCCGAACCTGTTTCGTTTTCTGCTGCAGCCCCTGCTGCCGAATGTGCAGCTGCAGCCGATTGTTCAGCAGTGTCTGCTGCTGTCTCCGACTCATCTTCACTTAAATTATGTTCCTGATTCGCTGCAGATTCATCCATATGCTGCTGTGAGTCGGCTTCTATTCCAGCATCATTTTCAGACCTGTCAGGGCCTAAGTAAACTGTAAAGAACTTAGGTCCAGCCGGGTCCTTTTTCCACTGCCATCCACGCTTCTCATCACACTTGACCGTCCTCCTAATACAAACTTTATTCTGAACCGGATCATACATACGGAATGACTTACACCCTGCTTCCGAACCAAAGTAAACCATTGGTGAACCCCTATCATCCAATTTATGTAAGTTTACTTTTGGTTCTGTTGCGAATCCCACACAGCCGAATACACGTAAGTACTCCAAATCTGGCTTTTCCTTTAGCAGTGCTTCGTATGGAGTTTTCGAGTCAACCGCTCTTGTTGGACTTCGATTCAATACATAAACAGAATGCATAGCAGCTTCGCCCCAAAACCGTTGTGGAACATTCGTTTGCTTTAACATGCATCTAACCATGCCTATTACTGTACGATTTCTTCTTTCGACGACCCCGTTTTGTTGTGGTGAGTAGGGAGCTGTAAGGTGCCTTCGGATAGCTTGAACTTCACACCAATCATTGAACTCGGTTGATGTGAATTCGCCTCCACGATCTGTCCGAAAAGTTCCAATCTTTGTTTTCAAATCTTTCTCGACCAAAGCTTTAAACCTCTTGAACACTTCAAACGCTTGATCCTTGGACTTCAAAAGATAACACCACATATAACGTGAGAAATCATCAACTATTAAAAACATATACCTGCACCCTCCTGGTGTGGCTGGAGTAATCGGCCCACAGAGATCCCCATGCAGTAGTTCGAGCGGTCTCGTTGCTCTAAACATAGCTTTCTTCGGGAACGGCTTCTCGGACTGTTTTCCAATCAAACAACAATCGCATATGTTTGACTGATGGTTTATTACAGGCATTCCCCGAACCATATTCTTCGAACTAAGTCTCTTCAAAGATTCAAAATTTAAATACCCTAGCCGAGCATGCCAAAGCCAAGAGTCTTCATCAATCTTTGAGAGTAAGCATACCGGAGTACCCACTGCAAGCTTTATCTTGTACAGCCGATTGATGCTTCGAAACACCTTCATCATTAGTTTCCTCCCTTGATTGAAAACCAGCAAAAGATTGTCTTCCATCACAATTTTGCAGCCCGTCTCAGTGAGTTGACCCAAACTTATAATGTTCGAACGAAGGCTCGGTATATAATATACTTCCATTAGCACGATATGCTCACCAGTTTTGCTTGTGAACACTATCGAGCCTTTACCTGCAATATCAACACAAGAGTTATCTCCAAAGCGTACCTTGCCGGTTACACGCTCATTCAGCTCTGAAAAAAGTGATTTGTCCCCCGTCATGTGATTAGAAGCTCCATTATCTAAGTACCACGAATTCTCCTCCACTTTCTTGGATTCGAACTTCTTCGGGATTACACTATCTTCATTCAGGTACACCGTTTCGTTCGTACACTCCATCATGAACAAACTCGGGTCCAACTTTTCTGTTTCGGCCAGATTAGCTCGCTCCGTCTTCCTTCGATCCGGACAACTAGAGGCAAAGTGGCCCATCTCATCACACCTGAAGCATTGGATTTCAGACTTATCCTTCTTTGGTCTCGGCCGGCTCCCATTATTCCTTTGACCCGAGTCCTTTGTTCCTTGGTTCTAACCATTGTCTCGGTTCCGAACTTCATCTTTTCCTTGACCCGAACCACGTCCACGACCTCGACCACGATTACTTGACCCTCCTCTCGTGCGCCCCCATGTATTATCATTGGGTTTGTATCTAGAAGATGATTCGCCACTTGCAAACATCAATTGACTTTGAGTTTCGGTCGAAGAGTCGATTCCTTTGATTCTGTCTTCGAACGTTTTTAGACGACCAATTGCTTCTTGGAAGGTCATTGTTTTTAGATCTGCAAACTGTTCGATTGATGCTACTATCGGAATAAACTTTCCTGGGACAGACCCGAGCAACTTCCTGGTTAGTTTCTTGTCTTCATAAGTGGTTCCGAGACTTGATGCTTTCGTAACCAATTGACTGATTCTACCCGCGAATGAATCGATTGATTCCGAATCCTTCATCCTTAGAGCTTCAAATTCGATCTCCAATTGTTCAATTTTCGCCTCTCTTACTCGTTCCACTCCAACGTACCTAGTTTTCAGGGCCTCCCAGATCTCTATTGCTTTTTCGTACTGGGCTACCTGAAACACCAAGTCTTCGGGTATAGCTTGAAGCAATAACGCGACTGCCATGTTATCCTTCTTTTCTTCTACATCCTGTCCTCCCGGTTCGATCGCCTGCAATATTCCATGAACTCGAAACACCGCTTTAAGCCTAACAGCCCATATGTTGTAGTTAGTTGCAGTTAACATAGGACACTGTAAGCTCATCCCATGTTGTTCCTTCAACACAATTGGTGATTGTCTAGCTGGTTCTTCTGCATCGTCGCCTGCCATCTTCAAGCGGTTAGGTTATCCTCTGTCACTCCTTCGACTTGGACACAACACGGCTGGGAGCTTGACCGGCTCTGATACCAATTCAAGTCCCAATCGGTATTATCACACACACAATTAAGGAATTTGCTCTCCTTTATTCAGAAAATTACTCAAAACTGAATCTCACTCATAACCACAAAAGTCCTATGAAGGATTGGTTATATAGTGGAAGAATTCTAATTGTAATACAATACCTATTCTAATCAAATACATATTCCTTTATTATCTAACTAGAATAAATAACCCTTTGATAATTATCTATAACTCTTATAATTATCTACAATTAGATTCTATAGAAATTACTTAAATACCCCTGCTCCTTTAGGAATATAATCGACCTAACCCATCTGCTCGGGTTCGGGTATTAGACGATCCGGTCCAACAACAACACCATTAATCGTGCACTCCAATGTGCTTCTTGTTAACCGATCATCACAAGCTAACAAGACTGCTGCCATTGCAACAACAGATGGTCTATGATCCATCAAATTAACCTCTGTAATCTGTATAAATACAAAACAACTCAATCTTTAAAAACCAATCAAGCCAACCTTAAAAAGATTCAAACTTTAACATACCCTTAGAGAAATCAACAACAAATCGAATAGCTTTGGACACTAGAAACACAGTCACACTCATCAGAAATCTTGGTAACAAAATAATGAAGATAAGCAAATGGAGCAATGCTTCACATTTTCCATTCCAATGTTGTCAAAACAAGCAACTCCATTCTTTGAATAACAATGCTCTCAAAGGTGTACCCTTGTGCATTAACTGAGATAATAATGGTACAATTTGTTTCTCCATTTTTGCAGCCAAAGATAAACATGCAATGCCCAATAATTGTATGGCCCATTCTTTCCCACTCTATAATCATAATTAAACCAAAATGTTAAATGCATTATCCTCTGTTCTCCGATTTTAAAAAAAAATCTTAACATTTTGCTACAAATTTACCATATGAATACACAAACACTTACATCGATAACTCGCCTCAAAATAAATCGGTCAAAGTAAAGTCAAAAAAGATATTTGTACTTAAATTAAACCCCAAGATTTTCCTAATCTGCATCAAACTAGGGGTGTAAACGAGTCGAGCCGAGCCCGAGCCTGACTGGGCTCGGCTCGGGCTCGTTAAGGTTTTGTGAAGCTCGGTTCGAGCCTACAATCTTGAGCTCGAGCTCGGCTCGCTAGCAAAATCCAAAGCTCGAGATCGGCTCGGCTCGGCTCGAGGTGATTTGAGAATCTCAAACGAGCTCAAAAGCTCGGCTCGAGCTCGCAAAAGCTCGGCTATAACTTAGGCTCGCGAGCCCAATCGTTAAGGCTATCACTTAGGCTCGGCTGTAACTTAGGCTCGGGCTCGGGTTCGGGCTCTAGCTCGTTAAGGCTCGATTAGGCTCGCGAGCCCAATCGAGCTTTGTATCTAGGGCTCGAGCTCGGGCTCGATAACTAAACGAGCTATATTTCAGGCTCGAGCTCGGGCTCGGGCTCGTTAAGGCTCGGCTCGTTCGAGCTTTTTACCGAGCCGATCCCGAGCCACTACGTGTCATTTACACCCCTACATCAAACAATAAAAAGTTAAATAGTAACCTTTAAATCATTAAAAAGACAGAGGAATTTCAATATTTAATATTCATACACTGAAAATCCAATTAACAGTGTCTTATCTTGCACATTTATTATTTTATAAGGGCTAAAAGTTTAAATTTATTTTCAAAGTTAACCAGGTTTTTTTAACGGAGTTAGGCTAAAGGACAGAGAGTAGCAAATTTAGAAAATAAAGGACAGAATAAATGAAAAATTAATATAAAAGGCAGATAGTGCAATTTCGCTAATAACTAAAGGAAAATCTGTGTAATTCTCTCGACACAAAATAATAGCCTTTTTACCGTTTTATTTGTCACATAAATCATAATCCAAACACCATATATTTACGTTTAACAAGTTCGACATAATTTTAGCTTACCTTAATTTTACATGATTCAACTCGAACACGATATCTGATCGTTTATTCATTAATTTGACCCGGGCCTACTTGAAAAGTGGATATGGTGAGATAATACAACTATATAAAGCCTCGTTCCAAGAATATTACATTATATATATTAATAGGCCGGCGATTTGAACAGTAAATTCAGTCTACAACATTTTATGATGGTTTATATAACATAATTTGTAATATTCATTCAATCACTACTTGAAAAGTGGCATTTTGCTACAAAATTTTCTTACGGAAAAAAATGCGTCACAAATTTTAACAAAGTTGCTACTCATTTGTGATGAAAAAAATCTACAATTTTTTTTAGCAAATTTGTGACACAATATATCTACAAATTCTTAGGAAATTGCGTAGGAAATGCGTCACAAATTTCCTACACCATGTTTTCGTCACAAATGCGTTGAAAATTGTGTTACAAATGTGTAGTAATTGGTTTGCGACAAGGGTTTTCTAACATCAAGGTTTTGTTGAAAATGCGTCACAAATCTTGCATTTTCTTGATTTGTGACGCATTTTCAACAAAACCTTGATGTTAGAAAAACCCTCGTCGCAAATCAATTACTACACATTTGTAACACAATTTTCAACGCATTTGTGACAAAAACATGGTGTAGGAAATTTGTGACGCATTTCCTACGCAATTTCCTAAGAATTTGTAGATATATTGTGTCACAAATTTACTAAAAAAATTATAGATTTTTTTTTCGTCACAAATGAGTAGCAAATTTGTTAAGATTTGTGACGCATTTTTTTCCGTAAGAAAATTTTGTAGCAAAATGTCACTTTTTAGTAGTGAATGTTGTGCTTTGGTTCAGTGGTTTGTGGTGATCTTTAAAATTCAGTCAACCCGGGTTCGATTCTTTGGGGGTCATTTTTTTCCAATTTAATTTTTTCGTAATGCTTTACACGTGGCTGCCTATGGGTTTATGTAGTAGGTCACGTGTTTTATTGGGGTTTTCAGTCTACTCCATATCTCTGCTCTCTCTCTCTACTATTTCCACCGCAACCTTCACCCAATTCCTCATCCATCTTCTTCCTCTCGGTTACAATCTCCGCAACCTCCGCCAACGACATGACCACCATCTTTCTTTTTCGAAACCACCACTGTCATACTCTTTTTCTCCTCTCTCTCTCTCTCTCTATCTCACACACACACACAATCTCTCTCTCTATATATATAAATATATACACTTTGTATTTGCTAACTACATGTGTATGTGTTACAAAACAAAGAGAATGAGGGGTATTTGTGTATAGTGAGCGTCGGTGAGGTAGGCAGTGGAGGCGTTGTTCCCGATGCGGCCTCTTTCCTAATAAAACCCTAGCCGCCGCTGTCTGGATTTGGTTTTGGGTCGTTGGATGATGGTGGTGGGTTGGCCTGTAATTGAAGGGATGAAGGTCATCCTATGATGGTGATGCTTGTTCACCTGAGGTTTCTGGTTTTGAGTTTTGATAGGTTTCCTTTAATTTTCGGTATAATTCGTGGTTGCGAAACCAGAAACGTTTAGTCGTTAACTTTGATAATCTATAAACTGTGATGCAATATTGACTTTAAAAGTGTATGATGCTTATTTGAGGCTTTATTCCTAATCCTTTACTCATTGGTTGTGATATGTATCTGAGCCTATGAAGGCCAGGTCTATGTATCAAATGAGCAAGTGAGGTGGCTTTACAAAAGCAACCACGTCTGTTTGGCCTTGAAAATTTCGTAGAGAGCTTTTGCGTTAATCTTATCACTCTTTGTGGGTGCATGTTTGTTATTGTTATTTGCACTTTTATCTTCATATAAAGTTGTGTATGTCAATATCTGTATTATTGTTTTGAATGTCATGATATATTGAAGCTGAAGATGATGATCCACCGGATCCAGCAACTGAAGATTTAAAGACTTCCCATATTTAGACGAAAACGAGATGCAGTGGTCCACTGATCAAAGGGGTGGTCACTGCAGACGAACTTGGATAGGGCTGGAAGAAAAGTGAAACCTATGCTAATAAGAGCTCCGGGTCAGGTTAGGGTAAAACCGGCCTCCTATGCGTTATTAATAGGAGGTTGTATTAGTTATTAATGTTAATAGCGTCGGTAATTTTGTATGTAGAACTTCCTCTTATGTATGTAAAACCGCCTCCTATGTGTTATAAAACTCAGTTTCAGTTATTTACGTTTGTGTTGTTTATTTACACTGGTGGATTAGTTGTTGTATACTTATAATGGTTTTTATAAGTTCAAGTTTTATAATAATGCATAAGATATTATGTAAATGTATTGTCAAACAGAAGTGTTACTGGATGGAGAAGTTTGTGGAGCTAACTGTTGAAGCCATAATGCTTGATTTTATGGCATCTTATCTTGAGAGAAGAATGAGTTAAGGTATAATTGAAGTTAATGCATTTTGTTAACTTAACTGATTCGTTTATTAGATCCTTTTGCTTTAGGTATATTGATAAATGAACAGCCTAAAAAGAGGTTTTGCTATACATACACTATTGGTTCTCATAAATTTGGTTTTCTTTGGCAGCCTGATGGAGCCAAAATTTTGTAGCGCAGTCCACAACATGGTAGTCGAAATTTGGTTGCAAATTTCAAGTATTGGGTTTTGTTTCAAACCAATTTGGAAGTTTTCTTGATGTCATTTGCGACCTGGATAACGGGTCAAAACATTTGGTCTTCCGTCCATGAAGTTTGCATCACTCCAACCACTGTCTCAGAAGATGTGTTTATGGCCGACGGTGGCGATAACGGAGACCATTGAGGTTTGCGCCAAATCAGCCGATCTCGAACACTTCTTTGTCGTGTCTTCGAAAAGCGAGTGGTTGTGGTGATATACAAAGGTGTATATTAAGCAGAGGTAGGGTTTTAACTTTATTTGGTTTATTATCATTATCATATAAGTTAAAAATCGATTCGTTTGAATAGTGTATGTGCTCTGTTTGACAACTTAAAGTTGTATCCAGGTCAAAGAGGAAAGAAAAAGACGGACTAGTAGTCGAGTGAGAGAGATGGGACTGTGAACCGCAATAAAAAGTAAGAAATAAGTTACAAATGTCATTGTATTTTTTTCAGACAAAATTTAGCATTTGACATGTTATAATTATGATCTGCACAGGTCGTTTGCTTCTAATTCTGTATTAAACTTTCTGATGTGGGCTTCGAATACATAAAGCGATGGCGGTTATTATTTGGAGGGAAAGATATAGGGTTGTTTGAAAGTTAGTTATAAACATAAACCTTCTACATATAAAAATGAAGTATCCGGCCCCTTATATAGATTCTGAACCGGTGCCTTCTAAACAGACGCGTCCCTAGACTTTTACATACTTAGGACATACATATATACAAACCGGTGTGTTACAAACCGGTTAAGATTATCTATCTAGACTTAGGATATACTAATTAACATAAGTTCAATAATACACTAACACATGAATAAATCAAGTTTAAACTATATATCTAACAATCTCCCCCTTAAACTTGATTTATCTTTCTTTGAATCTTCAATCTTCGCTTGAGGACGATCGGCTTCTTTTCTTTGGTGGCATGTCTTCATCATTCCATTTGTTTCCACCACTTGTGCTACCTTCTTCATTGTTGATTTCAATGACTAACTCGCGGCCTTTGTATTTGAGATGGTACCATTCCATCATCTCCAAATATCGGACATACACTAGCCTAAGAGTCAATGCTATCTCTTCTTTCTTTGCTAAACTTGGTAGCCCTCTTCCATAACCCATACTCATAGCAACAATCGCCCAATTTTCATCCTTTGTGACTTTATCATATCCACCAAACACTTGCACTTTAGTGTATAAATCCAATAAACATATTGGATATCCGGTTGTATCTCTTGGTGGCATAGGGGCTTTATTCTTTATTTTCAAGAATCCATGCATAAACCATTCTACAATCTTTTCAAACTCTAATTCAAATTTACGCTTGTACCTTTCAACCATAGTAGTAACATGAAGCAAGTCCATGAAAACTAAGCAATCTTGTATGCGAGAACCATTGGTTGGGTACATGATAGGACCTTTCTCCATAACACCTTCATAATTGTCCTTATCAATAGAGAATTCTTGAAATTGCTTGAACATGTAAGCCCTCTCTTTATCTTCATCATTTAGTGCTTCTTTTATGCCTTCAAATCTGACCCGTTTGTTTGAGAACCTTTCAAGCGGCCCTTTTCCATCTTTTTCAACAATATTTTATCTTTCGGGACATTTAAATGTGAAGTGATCTTCACTATCACATATTCGGCATAATATCATCTTTCTTTTCTCTTGTATGATCGGTCGATGAATATAACATATATCACTATCGAATTCAACTTCCAAACCCTCTTGGTTCAATCTTTCTATACTTAACACATTTTTACGAAGTGTAGGAACATAGTATACCTTTTTGATCTTGTGTACTTGTCCTCCACTTGTGATTATCACCGATCCTCTTCCTCTAAAATACTCCCTCCTATATCCACTTGGTTGGCCTTCTACTCCAAATGATTTGCTAAAGATTGCAAATTGATCTTTATAGCCACACCCATGTTCTTTTCTTGTTAGGCTTGCATACCACACATCATCCCATCCTTTCTCATCCGTTCCTTTTACCATAAATTCTGTTTTACCCATCTTCTTTGGGCAATTTCTTCTATAATGGAAGGGCTCTTTACACTTTCCACAACACATCGCGTGTGGGTATTCGGGGCATATTTTACTTGATTATTAAACTCTTGTTGCGCCTTCTTTTTCTTCTCTATGTGCGACTTCGGGGCTGATCCGATATGAAATCGTGAGAAATTGATGTTCGAAGGGTCCATACACTCCTTCTTAAATTCTGCGATCTTCTTATCGAGAATAAATTGATCCACATGATCATCTTCAACAAATGGAGACATCGGCCTCTTGCCTTTTTCTTCGGGAACATCCACTGATTTCTCTTCAACATCGAATATACCATACACTCTTCTTTGATCGGGCTCTGATGCCATGTTATAATTCTGATCTGCACAGGTCGTTTGCTTCTGATTCTGTATTAAACTTTCTGATGTGGGCTTCGAATACATAAAGCGATAGCGGTTATTATTTGGAGGGAAAGATATAGGGTTGTTTGAAAGTTAGTTATAAACATAAACTTTCTACATATACAAATGAAGTATCTGGCCCCTTATATAGATTCTGAACCGGTGCCTTCTAAACAGACGCGTCCCTGGACTTTTACATACTTAGGACATACATATATACAAACTGGTGTGTTACAAACCGGTTAAGATTATCCATCTAGACTTAGGATATACTAATTAACATAAGTTCAATAATACACTAACACATGAATAAATCAAGTTTAAACTATATATCTAACATGACAATCCACATTACGTTACTTTGAACCCTTCGTCGTCATATATTTGAATTTATATGTAGGCGACTAAGGTTCCCAGGTTGGATGCGACACTGATGGTTGATTGGGAAAACGAAGCTCCAAATATTATGATTGCTAAGTCGATTGGTAGCAGCAGGTAAAATAGATTTTCATTTTGGTATTTTATTCAAATCAATATGCGTTCTACCTATATATACACACACTTAGATAATGTAATACAACACATTTACAGTTGCTTACACGGGTCGTATAAAGTTAACTGACGTGGGTCGTCGTCTATGAGACGACCCATTACCCATATATAATTGTGGACGCAAACTTTGAATAATGTTGATGCGATTAATGCGAAACTACAATATACAACTCAAAATGGTAGAAATCTATTTACTACACAATAGTGAAATTAGTTATGCATTTGAAATTGTTACATTTAGAGTTCTTTGAAATTGCCACCATTGGAAATCTCTACGTTTATACATTGCAAGCAACATTGCAGACCCAATCTGCATATATTGAGATTGCCAGTTTTGTTGCTACCCGGTAACACATGTTTCAAAACCTGTTTATCTTCTTCAACTTATGTATTTGTATAGAAACCTTGTAGATATTGGTGTTATTATTGTTCATCGTCGTATTGTTTTTAATGTGTGTTATTAATGTACTAGATCTTTGCCCGCGTTACACGCGGCTCACCAACGTACAATTATTTTGAGGGGTAAAACATATAAAAAAATGTAGCAGATTTTAAATCTTACGTCTTCTAATAGAGCCCCAATACTATTCGCTTTCTTTCCATCGCTTTGTTTCCACCTTCTTCTACATCAATATTCATTTAACCATGTAGTTCTGCTCAAATCCTTCACCGCTTCTGTTTGATGGTTTGAGACATTAGCATTCTTTAGCTCATCTGCATAGAGAATTATGGTTACTAAAGTCGAATAAAAGAGTCAAATAAAAGAGTTTGCATTCAACTTTATTCGTTTGATCCACACTAAACTATTACCCAATTTAACCCATTACCCAACCCGCCCATGCTGCCATTCCAAGTAAAGAGATTAGAATTTGAGACTATAATATAAGCTACTTGTTCAACTATTGTGGAGTTGGAAACCTTACCTATCACCCTTGGTTGGCAATATTATTATGGTGCGTGCCTTATTGGTTGCAACCCTTTGGAATGATCCTGTTAAGCTTAGATTGCAACTGCTTAATAAAAAAAAAATTGAAACAAAAGTCAAAACAATGATGGATGAAAGTAAATAAAAAATGGGAAAATATAACTTTTCCTCCTGCTCTAAAACAAACAATGTGAATATCTAGAATACCTCTTTGTAAGGACGTCGATATAATGAGAGATCTTTTGCAATATTATTGATCGTTTTGTCGTTTGCTTTCTTGGAATGTTGGATTAAAGAAGAATTATATGCCTCCAATTTATACTATTGACCCCCATAATCCAAATCGACCCATGTTAAACAACAAAGCCTCACTCTATTCAATGGTCAAATGCCGGTGACATCGTGTAAGTCAATAAATCGGGCAATAAACCATTACTGACCTGTTTAAGCAATAACATCATTAGTCTTCGTGTACTTTGGTGTTATCTGCACTTTTACTTCTCGTTTCTAATCTTCTTCGGTTTCTACAAAGCACCCAAATTTATAAAAGATATCAGTAAATTGCATTCAAATTAAAATAGAAAAAAGTTTGTCATACTGACAAAAACCCATAAAGAAGAAATCAAGCAATTAAGTACATGTTCCATCTAACAAAATAGCGATTGAAGACTGTTGCTAATTCGGTTATCATAAAGCAAATTCACTCGATGTAGCATTCAATGCATAAAATTGAGGTTTGATACCTTGGCTTCTATAAATCTATAATAATCCCAAATCCTACATAACCATTTGATACACCAAATTTTAAAATCACACAAGTACTAAACAGATAAATGATAAAGTATACATCCGATGGTATGCCCCTTATAATCAATATTCAGCCAATAAATATCCAAGACCTGTAGTTTGACTAACAAAAGTCAAACTGTTGACTATTACCTATTTACACCTAGTACATTTGTTGCATCAGTTGAGTAGATCAATCGCCATCCTTATTAAATTGGCTTTCAAGATTCCATTCACAAGCTAATATGGGTCCAAGAAGTAACAGTCCCATGCAAGCAGTAACTACTGAAACACTCATTCTGTTAACAATCATGTTCTCAGCAACGACTTCCAGCATTATCAAAATTCTGTAAAAAGAAAAGTTAAAGGCAAAATTAGAGCCGGAAGGAAAGCATAGAAAATAATGTATAATAACTTCTGTAATAAATGTTACAACTTACAAGTGCTGTTATAACCAAATGCTTTTGTATAAATGTTTTGTTAATGTAAAAAAACTTTTAAAACTTCCCATGACCGCAAGCTTGTATGCCTTACCTGATGCTTTTGGTCCATCATACTAAGCTTTTGGACCCAACATTCTACCCACATGACTAACATTCTACCCACATGACTGAAGTTATTAGGCTTGTTTTTCAGTCAGTTGTGGTACTGGTATCCAATCTATTGTCACAACTTACATCATACGGAACCTTTATGCATTTCCATTTGGAGTCAAAAGTGATATATGTACGTCTTTACATGGAGTGAAAAATGTTGAAGCATTCATCCCAAGGGAACAAAAAGCAGCCATCTGTCAAGAAACCAAACAAAAGAAATGTGCTAAAAAGGTAAACCAAAATTGCCAACATGTTTTGAGTCGTTTTTGTCAATTCATTGTGTAGGTAAAATGAACATATTACGATCTCAAAAGAAAAAAGGCTTCAACATATAAACAGAGTCAGCATGCATAAGGTCAATAATGGATGAAATAAAAGAAATTTAACAATCCTAAATCATAATAAAATTCAGCAAAAAGAACAATTATTTGTGCTTGTGCAGAAGAATCATCAGGTCAAAATGTGGAACCATGAGCAAAAAGAATGGATAAACTTTTTTAGCAATAAATGACAAAATGTTGGCGGTGAAAGATTTGTACACATCCCCATCAACGCTTTGTTCAAACTTCAAACTGTGAAAATAATCATAAAATTTTTATTTTTTTTGTTAGCTCTAAATGCGCATTATATATGAAATTACCTGATATGAAAGACACTACCCTTTGTGACATGATCATTGGGGACTGTATTTGAAGTGACCCATAAAAGTAGTAAAAAAAATGAAATAAAAATGGATACTCCAAGAGTAATCTATTTAAGACATTTAGTGTTAATATCGCAACTGTTGTTAATAGAGTTTGTGACTATTAAAATTTAGTGTGAATATATGATATGTAGAATCCGAGGCCAATATATGAGAAAATCATAATAATGCATTACATTATGATTTTTATAATGAGTTGGATTGGACATGGTAAATGACCAGGACAGGTTTGGGTCCGGACGGGCCGCGTTGGATGATGAATATTTTGGTCCAGGTCAGGATCGGCCAACTAAAAAATGATTGTTTTGAAGACCGCTTGACCAAGAGGAAAAGCGACGAAGAAATCACATCGCCCATTCTGAATCATTTGTAATTTACCGAGCCCTACCGACCGATGGAAATATAGGTAAAACGCAGCAGCCATAATTTTGACCTGGTGGATAATTTTATTCAAGTCCTAAAGGAACCCCTGCATGATATAAAATTTACCTATATCGACCCAATATCCAGTAGTTGGGCTGGTTTTGCAGGGCTTACCCAAAATTCTAGTAGCTAGGCTGGTCAATCCAATCCATCGATGCTACAATTCCTATCAGCAGCCTCATATGCAGAAATCAAAGCACGTTCGTATGCTGTAGAGATAGAAGAATACGTAAACAGAAAATCAATATTGAGGATGTCCGAATAATGGACACTTGCAAAGTTAACCTTGTATATGTATAGGCTAAAGAAAACCAACATTAAAAACAAAAGAATGCGGAAAATTCCAACAGAAATTGACCTGATTATTATAGATATTCATGATTAGAAGAAGGAAGCTAGTGAGAGGCTGAATATTCAGGTTCCTGTGTGGCTATAGATTTCCATTGCCGAGTTCTTAATAGGGATGCAATTCATCATCAAATCAGTACCCAGAAAAAAAATTCAGAAGCACAGTAAAATTATGATTGAAATAGTTGAACCTAATGACATCATTTCCATTACCTCTTGAAGCTCACGTGTAACATTCTCAAGGCCTCCAATATCCTCCTAACTACCATTTGGAACCTCAATGTATGATTAGAAAAAAAAACCTTAAATATTACAACAAATCGAAATCAAACAAAAATAACAAAAATAAATATTAATAAGAACCTACCTGATGCGTATCAATATGAAAAACCCCTAAATATTTGAAATCAGTCAAAACACATAAAAAAACCTTAATCGACAAACAAATCAGAAAAAAAAAAACAAAAAAAATAAAAAGAAAACAGAGAGATGAAGAACGATTGATTGACATAAGAATGGAAGAGAGAAAACCTTGGAAAGGAGATGAAGAACACGATAAAGGATTGTTGATTCGAACGAATGCCTGAATAGGGTTGGTCGCTTGGAGAGGACTGCTGATTTGAGAATTAGGTTATGTTCTCTATGATATTTTGTAAAGGAAGAGTATAAGGGAAGAATGTTTTAAAAAATTAGGAAAGTTAATAATTTTGAGAAATGAGAATTATTTCTACCAAAAGTCAACATATCAATTAATTATAATGTTTTTTGATTTTAAAAAAAAAGAAAATTTTATAAATTCTAACAAAGTGCCATGTGGTTTCACAAATAGAGGAGAGATAATTGCTAGGGGGGTAAATGATTGCCAAGTGTCCAAAATTGCTTCTAAATATTATATGTATAGATTCTTTTAGTCCTAAACAAATGGATTGGGACAACATGATATATCGCTATTTGCATCAGGGAGGCTGTCACACAGTAGTGGACCATTAAATGCAATGCTCACAGAAGAAACGACAGTGCTCCAATCTCTCCTTCCAGTGATGACGGCGTCTTTAAAGTAATACGTGGGCTATTTGAATAGTGATTTTGATTTATTGCATTTTATCATGTGTTAGATCCTAAAATGCAACAAGCGAAGTTGGTTGAAAGCACTAGGCGCACTCAAGGCGCAAAGCGCTTAAAAAGCAATAGCTTCTTAATCAAGACGCACAGTATAAACAAACCATTTTCGGGGATTTTAAACGTGTTTTTTGCCGGTTTAGAGCGTCTTTTTGGGCTTCACAGTCATTAGTTCATTTAATCAACTTCACCACAACTTTTATAATATAAGGTATACAAACAACCAAAAAATATATATCTTATCTTAACTGTGTTGTGAATCATTCTTATGTTATGATTATTGAGCTTGTGATTATTGTCATGTTGCTGTTCTTAGGGAAAGTTGGAGAAGTGGTCGGGTAGTTGAATAGCTTCACAAGGTATATTGAGTGTTTTATTTTTTGTATAGTGTCCATACATTGATGGTTTTTGTATAGCCAAACTTATCTGAGAAGGATATTAAGCTCTTGACCTGTATATTTAAGCTTGAATATGTCATTGTGTAGGTCTTTTGATGAAGAGGTAGTGGGCACTTCAAGGGAGGTGTGGTGTGAAGATGCAGGTCAGAAGCGAAATTCATGGTTGTCCCGATCTATCCCTCGCTCATTCGTTGTTCAATTGATTTAGGACTTTTTTTTTATTTTCTTTTTTGCTGATCTGTGTATGTTTTATAATAGGGCATTTAAGGCAACTTCTTCTTTTCATTTACAGATTTGGTACGCTAAGATACGCTTTCTACGTCCAGATTTTGTCTATCTACAGGTTTTACTGTTTTAGCAATCGACATTGTTTGTAATTTTATTAGTTTGACAATGATTTGAAATATAATTTAGGCTCTTAAAAAAGTGTAGATTCTACGTTCCCTTTGCACGACTCCGCCAATCAGTGACTACACTTCTTCCTCGAGCCGACTACGGTAACACAAATCAAGAACATACATGTGTAAGCTTATTCTATTCTATTGTCTTAATTTAGTCATAATTTTAATGTAGGAAAGTGAGGTTTAGCTTTTTAACACACTTAGGATGGAACTTGGCATGCTGATAACCTCTTTAAATTGCAACAATCAAACTCATAACGGTTGTTAAACGTTTTACATCTTGCAAGTAATTTTAAAGAAATAGATATATAATTTCGTTAAGTGTAGGTAACATGTCAATTTAATGATCATGATACAGGTTTAACATTGCAACTTGCATTTTATAGTTGGTTGGCAAAGTTTCATGTGTGTAAGATATGTATACATGTTGATGTTGATTTGGAATATTTTGAAACCATCAACCGATCTTTTTTACCAACTTCATCAATTGCATCGTATCAGCAAACATAAAAGAGTGGACACGTTGTTTTGCACATTTTAGCATCCCGCAACGCGCGCGGCTAAAAATGCCATGTACAAAGAACCTAACTATGACACTTTGCTATGCTATATGTGATTCAAAAACGCTATTGCTCCTCGTGCAACGCGCGTATTCTAAACCACTAGTTAGCCTTGAAAAGATAAGTTCACATAAAAGAGGGCTTGGATCTTATAAATAGCTTCTATTAAGCTAGATCAATGTCAAATATACATAATGTATTAAATAAGTATTGTATAAATAAAAGGTTTGTTTAGGCTATTGAGTCTCCTCAAACTCAATAAGTGAATCTCAAACTTATATTTATCCAAGCTCGAATATATTTGAGCTTTATATGTGGTGATCTTGCCTAGCTCACTAACAACTTGACTCGTCTACAATGAGCTTATCTGATGAATTCAATAACGGTTTGAAGCCTATGATCTAAACCAGGTTTTATAATTCTTTTTCTTAACCACGCACCATTTGGTGGAGTGGTATAAGGAAATGAAGATAAGAGCTTGATTTCATTTGGTGTCAAGTTTGAATCCGATCCAGAGAGGTTTTACCGCAGTGAGCTTTCGGGCGGCATGTTTTTTTGCTGAATTGGTAGCTCGGTGGACATTGGCTGCCCAATGGGCAGCCATTTGTCTGGTACTAACCCACTACCAGTTAAGTGATATTTAGTTGGCCGTTAAAAAAATAGAAAATCATCAAAACAACCCTAAAACACAACCGGACAAGAAAGAAAATACCATTTAAAAGAAGAGACGACCAAAATACTTTTATAACTTTCCACTAATACAATAATAATTGACTATAAATAGTAATTAACAACTCCACTTGCTTTTTGGTCATTGCTTTCCACCACTAGGAGGGATCCGATACTAATCCATTAATTTCAACTAGCAGGGAACCCGTGCGTTACGGTGAAGTCTACAATACAGGGCGGAAACGTAATTCAAACCTTAAAACAATTAAAAAAATCAATATGTAAGGTGTATGTTTGTGTGTGTAAGCACATGTGCTTCACAGTGGGTAATTTTTTGAAGGCTACAAGGAGACATGATAGCATGCTACGTTCCATATACCATATACCATATGCAATTTGACATACATGTCAGTAAAAAAACGGAAGTAGCAGCTTGACTCATTAGTACTATTATTACACTGATAGTCCTATTCAATATGTTGAAAGTGCTAAATCTGGAGAGATTGCCGAGGAGAAGAAATCATAGGGACCTTTATAAGATCCACATTAAGAGGAGGTTGGAACGGCTTATATGTAATCAACCTGCAAAGAAGCATATCCATAGATTTTTCACATGATAAAAGCAATGCAATACAACTGTTAATTAAGTGCATCATAAATTTTTATTAGTGGCATAGAAAATTGAAAACAGAAGTTAGGTTACTTGAAAATATTCCACATAAGACATCCGAACCCGATAACTTTATAGACGTGCACAGATTGGTTTGTTTCTAGGA
Source organism: Ambrosia artemisiifolia (assembly GCA_032199755.1). Classification (NCBI taxonomy): domain Eukaryota; kingdom Viridiplantae; phylum Streptophyta; class Magnoliopsida; order Asterales; family Asteraceae; genus Ambrosia; species Ambrosia artemisiifolia. Next base: position 22,553,881 of record CM063517.1, read on the forward strand.
ACCGAGCCGGTTGCAAACCGGTTCATGTCCAAATTGGTTTCGGTTCGGTTTGGCCCCGGTTTCACCGGTTTGAAAGATCGGTTTTGGAGTCTAGTTTCAGTTCGGTTCAGTTTGGTTTCGGTTCGTGAACCAATTCATGTGCACGCTATTTTCTTAAAAAAAAGGCAACATAATTTTTTTTAAGTAAAGTTCGACTTTTATTGATTCTAATAGTCTTTTTAATGTGTATAGGTATATATTTGTATGTGTAGAAACCTTTTTGTATACTTTTGTTATATATAATTTTTTTATATAAAATTGCAATTTTTTTAATAAAATATGGTAATTACTTAATTGTGTCTGATACCCTTTTCAAATGTTTTATAATATAACTAGTGAGGAGCCCGCGCGATGCGACGGGGTGGACAATTAAGTATAAGTGTAATTGTGTGGTTGATAAATCAACGGGATGCGCGAATATATAATTAATCTAAATCAAATATTTTGAAAATATTTATAATATTTTGAAACATCACCCAAAATTAGAATAAAAATACAAAAACTATGACAATAGTAAATATAACATTACTCTACAAATAGATAACTATAGAATTCATACCTTAATGTTGAGTCGTATATCTAACGATAAGTTGTCTCCGGTTAAATGTCACAAAAAAATCTACAGTCTATTGTATTTTTAAGTATGTTAATCTAGAGATTATATGTTTAGTTGATCTATCTGGTTTTAATACTTTGTAGTATCTATGGGTAATTTAATCCGTTTAACAAAAATCACGTGTGTAATGTATAGTGTGTTGTGTGTGTGAGTGTATGGATGTGTATGTATCAAGATATGATTTTGAGGTTTACTTAAAAATAACTAAATGTATAATTAAAATATCCCAAAAATCGACATGAACCGAAAAATAAAATAACACAAATGACCAAAAATATATAGAGTATGAGAACACTAAATTACAAAAGATGAAATACCACTTTATAGCAATCAAATTAATAATCAGGTTTCTACATATATAATTATTATATCTTACTAACTCAATAAATCCCTTAAAAGCCTTTGAATTTTCGATTGTATTAAATCCCAACTCAAGAGTGTTAAAACTTGAATCTTGATAAACAAAATTTATTTTATACAATAAGTGGTAAAAAAATAAACAACAACAAGATGATAGTTTTGATTTGGGAAAACATAGGAATGCCATTCGCATGAAAAAAAAAACAAAATCAATTCAAGCCCTGAAGAAATATATGGTAAAAATGTAGATCCACAAAAATATGAATCGGCATAACATTTAAATAGAAAATGTCCTTAATATGCAATAGATCTAATCAAGGGGTAACTAAGATGAATACAAAATTTCGATTAACAGTTACCTAAGGTGAGATAAAACCAACACACCTTTATATTCACAGACAGAAGTTGTTGTTGCGGCGAATAAACCGCAATACGATTGGCGGCGTTGATTGGGAGACGAAGTTGTAGGGCTTTTTTGATTGATTATGGTTTTGGTCAAATGATTATAATTATATGCTAAGATATCACCGGTTTAAAGTTCATCGAATGGTGATCATTGATTGTCGCCACTAATAAAATCTAATTACTAATTGGCACATAAAATGAGTAACAAACAAGAAAACAAAATATTAGTGCACACTATGCAATGAACCTAAACATGTTAGATAACATATGCAAGCAGATACACAATCATATGTATTTTAGTATGTACATATTGCGAGTAACGTACAAAACTTATCACCTGATACTTCGATTTGATAAGAGATTTGAGATATGGGTCGTCGAGCAGGGATCGGTGGGAGACTATTTTTAACTTCTTGATGCCTAAGAAATTCTGAGCATAAATGAAATCGAGATAATAGGTTCGACATCAACGAATCGATACATGTGCAGATAGAGAGATATAAGAGGGATATATGACTACTTGAGAGTTTGATTAAGGTGCTATATATGTTGAAGTTATTAATACTAATAACTTGCATTAGTAATGACATTGAAAAGCTAGTTGTTTAGCCGGTTGTATTTGTTTTGTCTTAACCTTTAACTTAGATTTGTAATAATTTTTACTAACCAAAAGTGATGAATTAACCTTTCAGTATTGCTACACTTATTTCAATTTTAAATAAAATTAAAGACGATTTAATCTTGATATATAAAGTAAAAAAGATCTTTAGTTTTTTTCAGCAAATATACATTTTCGTTTGACTTGTTATTTTTGTGGCTCAGTTTTAAATAATAATCCAAACTTTTTTGTCTTGTTATTTTTGTGGCTTCGTTTTAAATAATAATCCCAATTTTTGTAAAGATCAAGTAATCAATGTTTTATATTATATATTTAATTTTATTTTTTTAATTTGATTATTGAACTTGGTAAAATAAAAGTTTTGGTTTTTATGTCATCAAAGAACAATATACTTGGTAAACAAATGTTTTATGTCAATATTATTGAGTTTAATATTTTGTAACTACTTTTCACAAACCAAAAGTCATGAGTTAACTTTCATTATTGTTACACCAATTGAAATTTAAATAAAGTTGTTTGTTTAAATGAAATTTAACAAATCTAATTATTAGATTTAAAAGACAATTTGATATTATGTATAAAGACAATTTTACCCCTTTACCAAGTTACTTAAGTATTGTACCATAAGCATAAGATACAGTATTGACTTAAATTTGGTTGTTATCATTTCATCATGCCTTATAATATAGTATAGATCACTATTATTGTTAACTAACAATATTAATAAATTATTGTTAAATTTTAAAACACCACAAAATCTTGCCACTCACAACTAGAAATCCATGTCCACTTGCACCACAATCCTTTGGGCAAGTTTTGTTTAGGTCTTCGTGATCGATGCACATGCGCGTTCCGTCTGTGTTTTTAGTGACCATCACTGCGTTTGCCACCCAAGTTTGATACCTTGTTTCCCGCAGGATTCCTGCCCGCATCAACTCGTCCACTTGTTCATTCATAGCCTTTGTCTTTTTAGTCCCCATGCTTCTGCGCTTTTGCACTATTGGTTCCACGGACCTTTACTTATTGAACTTGTGTTGCGCCAGGTTTTGCGGGACCCATTTCATGTTGAATGGTTCCCACGTGAATACGTCAGCGTTTTGAATGAGGAATTTCGAGGTGCAAAACCCACTTCTCTGGCTCTGCTCTTGGGGATTTTTTGATAGCCTTTGCTGGATTGTGTTGTTCTTGGATAGCGCACTCTCTGTTTGCCCACACGATGGCTACTCCCATGGGAGTAGGGAATCAAATTTGGTCGTGTGGTGGGGATAGAACCATGTTGTACTTATCCATTGAGTCACGGCCCAGTATTATATCATGTCTTGACTTAGACGGGACGACCAAAAAATTGATGTCTTCCGTTCTTGAGTGTTTTCCATCGCCGATGGTGAGTGGGAAGCTGATATCTCAGAGTGGATGAACTAATTCATTCGAGAATCCTATGATTGGTGACCGGCTTCAACCACGCTTTGTCTTTGTCATCGAGCGACTTATAACATTGCTCGCACATGATGTCCGAGTTGCTACCAGTGTCCATGAAGGCTCTATTTGTTCAGTAATGGGCGAAGAGGGTTGTGATGATCAGCGCTTTGGTTGAGGAAGGGCCGCCTTTGACAATGGGGAAAATGACTTGTTGCTCTTTCCATGCGCAAAGAAACCCGCTCTTCCTCTTGCTTCCCTGGCGGCCATGGTCGCCACCATGTATCATCATGCTGACATTCTTGATTTGCTTGGTTGGGGAGCCTTCACCTTTGTTTTGCCCATGCTGCATGTCCCTCAATAGCTGTGACAATTTGTCAGACTTTAAAGCCGTCTCAATTGCCGTTTGTAACTGGAAGCATGCGTCTGTTTCATTACCAATGTCTTGATGATAAGCGCAGAACTTGTGAGGGTTCAAGCCTTCTCTTCTCTTGATTACTCTTGGCTTAGGAAAGTCTATGTTTTCGATGGCCAAGACTTGTGATGGAGTTTTTGTGAGCGGTGTCCATGAGTTGTGAGTCTTGTGCGGTGGCCTGCTATCACTCGGATGTACTTAATTGTGTTCTACCACCTCTGAAAGTTTGGGATCTACCTGGGGTGAAGTTTGGATCCTGTTCCAGAGTGAGGGTTTTCCATTTCGGTCATGCTTATTATATCAGTTTATGGTGGATTGTGTCTGCCCGTCGGTGTACTGTGGTGCTTGGGCTCTGCTCCATGTGGACAACTCTCACTCGATTCTTGCATACCACTTTGCAATGACCATAATTTTCTCCCAAGTGTCTGGCATGCCTTGTTTTCCGGTGAGGGTACGAATGAGGTCATTGCAATGTATCCCCTGCTTGAAAGCTGCTATCATGAGTTCGAACCTTATAAGTCCGATTTTGAGTGCTACCTTGTTGAAACTTGTGATATAGTCTTTGATCGACTCATTGTCTTACCTAAGCACTTGTAAGATATCTGTGGACTCGCGCTCCATTATGCGCTGCTGACTGAAGTGACTCGAGAATTTGTCATTAAGTTCCTTGATACCATTGATCTGGCCCGGTGGTAAACAGTCAAACCACACTCGTGCAGTTCCTGCGAGGGTTTGCGCAAACATCTGACACCAAGCTGGTAGGGTGGGTCCAGCTTGCGACCTTTCCCGTGGTCTCGAAGCTCCTTAGGTGGTCATCCGGGTTTGACGACCCATCGTACTTACCCAGGGTACTCGGTATTTTGGTTTTTGATGGTAGAGGGTCAGTGCGATGCGCGGAGTGAACTTTGATTTTTCATTGAACGATGGAGTGTAATAGGGCTTGGTAAGGTCCACTTCGGCGGACGAATAGTGTCCACACGTGACGGTGTTGGGGCGAGACTGGCTATTGTCGCGCCTGAAGTGGCTTTGGGACTCGGAGGATAACCCTAAAAAAAATTGCAATAGAATTGTGATAGAAGAATTAAATTATACCTTTGTTTAATAAATTTTTCGGATTTTTCGAGTGATCTCATGTCCTCCCAGATGGAAAGCTTATAACTTAATCTTTCGAATTATTGGGGTTGGTGGCCCAATGGTAGAAGCAATGCTTCTAGGGGCATCTAAAGGGGAGGTCATGGGTTCAAGTCCCACAAGGATAAAAAAATTTGCCATCCAGAAAGGGGTGGCGGCACAACTTGTTGGCCGCCTGCCCGCTATCTTGATGTAATGAGTCACGATTATGTGTTTATGAATGAAATTTATAAAAAAAAAAAAAAAAAAAACTTTCGAATTTTTTTTGAACGATCAACAAAAATTTCATTCCAAACCGGTTACCAGGATGATAACCGGACACCAAAAGTACATTCGCCAAGTATACAGATATAACAAAATTACCAACCTATCTTAGATAAATTAAATCCACACCATACATCCCAAACCAATTCCGGTTGTTTGCACCTAGATTTGACCCATAAGAAACTTAATCCCTTGATCGAGTAAATCGTATTCTGTGTTGAAACCTGAGCGTTCTTGAAAATGACCTCATTCCTAAGCTTCCATATGCACCACAAAGTAATCAGGCAAACCGCATGAATAGCTTTCTTCTTCTTTGGAGACCCACTGACGAAGCGATCCAATTCCAGTATATCTCGAAGGCTAAATGCGTAAATAGGTTGTAGTCTGCACCAAATGGACACGACCTGCCATATTGTCTGGGCAAAGCCGCACCCCACGAAAACGTGCTCCACCGTTTCAGGAAGATCATTGCAAAACGAACACAACACGGACCCGGTATTCACATTCCTTGTTTGCAAAGCTACACGAGTTGGTAGCCGATTCAGTTCCGCTCTCCAAACCATAACTTCAACTTTCTTAGGTACCCACGAATTCTTTCTTGTGACAAAAGCCGGCCGAGAAGATCTTTGTTCCACCAAATGTTGCTTGACAGAAGCCACCGAGAAGGACCCAACCCCACCCAAAACCCAAGCCCATGAATCCGTTCTTGTCGCGCGAGAGACCTCACCAATGATGCTGCAGAGTTGATCCAATTCAGAACGTTCCACCCCAGCCCGAATCCTTCTTTTCCATTCCCAAGATGCACCCGACCCCAACCCACCCAACCGGTCCGCCACCGACGCCGATTTCCTCTTCTCAAGGTCATAGAGATTTGGAAAACGAGCGGCCAATGGAGTATCCCCAACCCAAACGTCCCCCCAGAAGTTTATACCCAACCCATTACCCAAAACCCCTTTAATGAACAGCGACACGTCTAAGCCCAAATTCTTCAAGTCGGAGACCGCCTTCCCAATTTGTTTCCAAGGCCCAGGAAGTGAAAGCTTTAAAGGCACATAATTCCAACCCCTAGAGCTGTTGTGAATAGCCCAAATAACTCGCCTCCATAAAGTGTCAGGCTCATTTTTGAATCGCCACCACCACTTTGCTAGCAACGCGCTATTTGCCTCCCGCAAGGAGCCGAACCCCAACCCCCCATATTCCGAAGGTAGAATCACCTTGTCCCAGCCAACCCAGTTCATCCTTGCCCTCTCGTCGGAACCGCCCCAAAAGAAGACACGTCGCATGCGATCTAGACGTCTTATAATTTGGTCCGGGGCCCTGTACAGGGAAAAGTAATACATTGGAAGTGAGTTTAGGACAGATTTGAGGAGAGTCACTCTACCCCCAAATGAGAGCTGCTTCGCCTTCCACAGTGATAGTCGGTTTCTAAACGAATCCAATACCGGCTCCCAATGTCGACACAAGTTCATATTAGCTCCAACTTTCAAACCGAGGTACGAGAATGGAAAGGATCCAGCCTTGCACCTTAGAATCAACGCCACTCTTTGCACTTCCTCATCGCCCACCCCAATGCCAAATATCGAGCATTTAGTCATGTTTATCCTTAAACCCGATATGAAGTAAAAGCTTCTTAGGACTCTCCTTAAATTCATTACATTGTTTTCAGACCATTCTCCAACGAAAGCTACATCATCTGCGTACATGAAGTGCGAAACCAAAGGACCATTCACCCCACACCGAATCCCATGAAAGATGCCGACCTCACACGCCTTCTTGATAAAACGGGACATAGCTTCCATTACCAATACGAACAGGAAGGGAGATAACGGATCTCCCTGTCTAAGACCACGATAGCATTGGAATTCCATCGTCGGCGATCCGTTTACAAGGACCGAAGCCCTCGCATTTGTGACAATCGCCGACACCCATCTCCTCCAACAAGCCGGGAACCTCATTTGCTCGAGAATACGATCAATAAAACTCCAGCAAACTGAATCATAGGCTTTGTCAATGTCGATCTTTAAGATCATTCCGACTTTATCGTTCCTTTTCATCCACCCGTATAACTCGTTCAACATCAGTGGCCCATCCATGATACTCCGGCCCGAAATAAAAGCCGATTGTTCCTGCCCCACGAGCTTATCGATGATTGGTTTCAGCCTCTCCACGAGCACCTTTGAGATTACTTTATTCACACAACCAACAAGGCTTATCGGCCTATAATCAGCAAAGCCTATTGGTACCTTGGATTTGGGTATCAGCGCGATAAAGGAAGCTAGGCATGTCGGACTTAGAACCCCGCGGCTATGAAAATCATCAAATAGTCTCATAAAATCCAACTCGAGGCAGCCCCAGAACTGTTTGATGAACTTGAAGTTGAAACCGTCCGGGCCCGGCGCTCTATTACCATCACATGACCAGACGGCGTTTTTAACTTCCAAGAGTGAAAACGGCCTACTGATGACTTCGATCTCTGCTTCGGACAGCTCCTGTAAACCTGGGCATATGAAAGAAGGTCTTGACGAAACCGGTTCAAGGAACTTATTTGAGAAGAACTGATGAGCCTCATCCTTAATAACTAGCGGATTGTCAATCCATGCGCCATTGATCCGTAGACCGTTAATCCTATTATTTGCGGTGTTTGCGTTTATAACCCCGTGAAAATACCCCGTGTTCTCATCACCCTCCACCGCCCACTTGACCCTCGACTTTTGTTTAAGATCGGCTTGCTTCTTCTTATCAAACTCCAACATAAATGCCTTGTAGCTTTCTCTAACTTGTAGCTCAAGAGGCGCCAAAGGCCTAGATTCGGCCACTTCTTCCAATCTAGTAACTTCCGCTTTCTTGACCTTGTACTCCTCTATTAACTGCCTTTGTTCCTTCGCAACCCACCATTTGATTTTGTTTTTTAAAAACTTTAGTTTGGTAGCCAACGCCAAATCCGGGGCACCCTGAAATGTGAAAGTAGCACTAGTCGAAACCACATAATCCTTAAAACCCGGTAGATCCAACCATGAATTATAAAATCGAAACGGAACGTGCCCGAAATCCGATGGAGTTATGGTAAGCGAAATTGGACAGTGATCGGACAGGTATCTCGGATGGGCAACAACTCCAGCACCCGGCCAACGATCCAGAAACGCCTTGCAAACCAGGAATCTATCTAGTTTGCTCAACTTCGAACCGTTGTCGGACATGTAAGTGTACCGGAAACCACCCATATTGTACTCGTGCAAGTCCGCATCAGCAATAAACTCATTAAAACGATCCGCATTCGACTGCACAAACTCCGAGTTGACCCGCTCCTCTTGACACCTAACTTCATTGAAATCGCCAACAAAAACCCATAACCCATGACCCTGATTCTTAACCCGTAGTAAATCTCTCCATAGCAGTCTCCTTCCCCCTGGATCATTGGGCGCATATACATTTACTATGTTCACAGCCACCCCGGTTGATGCCAAAATACCCGACACCACCAAATATGACCGATTCTTTACCACCCCAGTTAAACTGAAGACTGATGGGTTCCACATACTAATGATACCTCCCGACCTTCCCTCCGCCCACACCTGTTCCATTTGGAATGCCGTGTTGCCCCATAAAGAATTGTAATTGAAAAAAGAACTACCTTCAAGTTTGGATTCCTGTACCGCAATAAAGTGACTTCCTATGCTTGTCTTCAGATTCCTGATATGGGACGTCTTCATCGAGTCCCTCACCCCCCTGAGATTTGCCGATAATATATTCATTGAGCACCATTTGTTTCACCAGTGATTTCTTCCTCCACCATTTGTTTACTGGTTCCCAAACTTATGCCAATCATTTCTCCCACTTCTACCGTTGAGTTAACTTCGGCCACAAGATTAATTCCCACCCCTGCTTGATCGATCCCACCCTCACTCGAAACCGGTTCCGCCTGTTCAATGTTTGAAACACCCTCTTGATTAATCTCCTAGTTACCATTATTCTCCTGACCACTTTCCACCCTAGCTTCATCACCATGTGTCTCATCTCGAGAGGCCGGTTTGTTTAGATCTGGAAAGGAGGCAGCCTCCCCTACTGATCCTTCGTGACACACCTCCCTGTTGTTCTCCATATTATTCTCCTCAGAGACCATCATATGCCTAGAACGCTTTCTGGGCCTAATTGGTGGTGATGGACCATTTTGTTGAGAGTGGCCCATGTTGAAACTTAAAGAAGGAACAACAGGCCCAACCAAAACCAAAGAGTTGTTTGTATCCTTATTCAAATCTGGCCCACCTAAAAAAGATGGCTTGTCCACCTCAGCCGCCCCCATGTTTCCTTTCCCATGCAATGACATACACACCCTCCCATGCAAATTATTACCCACCGGCTCTTGGTCTTCTCCATGCAACTCCTCGTCTTCCAAGTCTACTGCCGGATCACTAGCCGGTCTGAACTCCCCATCTTCCATTGGATCATCTCCGGCCATAGACTCGTCAGTGCGTGCCACCGAAGGTGGCGGTTCCGACAACAGCGCTTCCACCATACCCGACGTAATATCCTTTTGTTCCTCCACAACAAGTACCTGGTATTGATTTCCTTCCCAGTATACCTCCACCTCCTCATCGATCCTGGATGTAGCCGGAATTAGAACACAGCATTCACCACACGAGTTATCCGGTGCCATCCAAGAGAAGTTTGAGCCTTTGACAACTTTCCCGAACAGACCAGCGATTTTGTTATACGTCACATCGTCTCTTTGTTGAATGGGAACACCGACGATTTTTAGCCAAGCTAGACGTTCCGAATCAAATTGTTGCCCTACCCATAACACAACCGACGAAAACACATCTTTCCAGATCGGTTCTTCATCCCCAATGAAACTCACCGCCGTCCTCTTGTCTCTAAACACTATTAGCACCTTCATGCCCCCAACGTAGCTAACCGGGGCCTCATCCAAACCTTCTTCCAATAATAGGGAACGAATCCTTTTGAACGCATCTAAGTCTTTAACTTCACCGACCACAGCCCTCATGATGCAATGGTTAGGGTAGAGGACCACCCTGTCTTGCTTTGAACAATATTTCCATGTATGATATCAAGATCGACAATGAATGTTGCCACCCTTTCGCATTTTCAAAAACGTCAATGAGCGTTTAATAAGTCATTGGCGCTAAGAAGTTGTAAACTTAACCAGATCAACTTATGTTATAATTAATAACACTTACATAATTATAATTTAATAATTGTATGTAATAAAACTCGATTTATAAGTATAAAATCACGACCCATTATAAAATTTAGAAAAAAAAAACATTTTTTTTTAAATGTAAGAGCTTCTTCTTTCTTACTAGAAACAGGAATTCTATTTGTTTTTGCTTGACGAAATTGATTAATATTGCATTTTTTATAACCAGGATATATATAAGTGAACATGTTCACGATTTGTAAATGTGACTAAAACCAAATTGATATATTCTAATATCTCACAAAAAAAACACCTAAAAGTATACGAATTACATAGAACAAATGTGTACAAATAACGTATCTGATTAGGGCTGTAAACAAACCGAATGAACACACGAACAAGACTTTGTTCGTGTTCGTTTGTAAAGGAAGTTATTTGTTCACGAACAATTCATGAACACTTATCGAACGTGATTTTCTATTCGTATTCGTTTGCTAAGAAATCATTAGTGTTCGTTTGTGTTCGTTAGTTAATTTTATTCATGAACACACACGAACACAAACGAACGTTAATGAACACAAACAAGTGTTCATTAACACAAATGAACACAAAGAAGTCTTCATGAACGGAATAAATTTCTATTCGTATTCGTTTGCTAAGAAAACACTAGTGTTCGTTAGTTAATTTTATTCATAAACATACACGAACACAAACGAACGTTAATGAACACAAACAAGTGTTCATTAACACAAACAAACACAAAGAAGTCTTCATGAACGGAATAAACACAAAGAGAGGTATATTAATTAATTTTGAATCGAATTCACACATATTAAGAAATTACTAGAATCCATCAAAATATAACCTAATTATACAAACATACTTTGTAATTAAGATAATATTGGTAAACATATTAAATAAGTGTCTCAAAACTAAGCTCGGATCTTAAACTTGTAGTCTTCATCAATTATTTAGTTAAACTTGAACTCTTCATTAATTATTTACTTAAGATTATACTAAAAGTATGGTTTATTATTCTCATACAAATTATTATTAAGGTAAAATAAATAAATACTAAATGACATAAAAAAAGTTACAAAAATTAAATACCTTATTAAACCATCGAACACAAACGAACATAAACGAACCCGTTACCGAACGTTTACGAACATAAATGAACGAACGCAACCTTTGTTCATGTTCGTTCCCGTTGGAATCAGATTAGCAAATAATGAGAATAACAAACAAAAGATTGAAGGCAAATATCTATCACTCTTATTCAATTGAAAGGATGCGTACATAAATGAGAGATCTATCTGACTTTAAATAGAAAACAAACATAACAATTAAAGCTAACAAACAGCTGAATAACAGGACTACTATAACAGCCAATTCAAAACTTGAAAATTAGACATTGAGTTAATTGCCTTCAAAAATCCCACGTGCATGAGCTAACAACTTGAACCGCCAAAACTTTGCACGTGCATGAAACCAAGTCAGTTTGAGTTATTCTCAATACCCTCCCTTAACTCAAACTCTCTCACTCCCAACTTTATCCTCAACAACTTGAATTTCTCCTTTGGAAGTGCCTTAGTCAACAAATCAGCAGTTTTATCATTGGTACTACAAAACATCAGCTTAACTTCTTCCTTATTAATCAAATCTCGAATAAAATGAAACCTTAGCTCAATGTGCTTTGAACAACTATGCATGGATGGGTTTTTAGATTAGCAAATTGCAGACTGATTGTCAAAATAAATGACTGTGGTTTCAGTATGATTCAACTCCAAATCAGCAAGCATTCTTGTTAGCCAGACACCTTGACAAGCAACATCAGTAGCTGCCACATGCTCAGCTTCAGTACTTGATAAAGCCACAATGTGTTGCTTCTTTGAACTCCATGTTATAGCACCACTTCCTAGATTAAAAATGTTAGCTGACACACTTTTCCTGTCATCTATAGAGCTTGCCCAATCACTATCAGTGAACCTAGTTAAAGTTAATCCATTCTTCTTTGTACTTCTTGCATACCACACACCAAAAATTTTTGTTCCAACCACATACTTTAGAACTCTCTTTGCAGCTACTAGGTGTAGTGTAGAAGGCCTTTGCATAAATCTGACCAGCATACTCACTGTAAACAAAATGTCTGGCCTTGAATTACACAAGTATAGTAGGCCACCAATCAGACTCCTGTACATGAACCTATCAATAGCCTTTGATTCATCTCAGTGGCGAAGCTTGGTTCTCGAATCGGGAGGGGCCGGACTCAATTTTTTTCGATCGGTAGTGGCAAATCGGCGGGGGCCGGAGTTAACCCGGACTCGATTTACCTACGAAAATCGCAAATTTATACCACTGCGCCAAAAAACGGGGGGGGGGGGGCAGGGCCACCCCTGGCCCTCAATATCCTTCGCCCTTGATTCATCTTCCATTTGAAGCTTCTCATTGGGATTCATTGGAGTTTCTTCTATCTTGCACCCTTGCATACCCATCTTTTGAACTAAACTGCTAGCATACCTCTCCTGACCCAGAAATATGCCATCTGGAGTCTGATGAACTTCCAACCCCAAGAACAAAGTGAGATTACCAAGATCAGTCATCTCAAACATGTTCATCATTTCTGTCTTGAACTTCTTAATCATCATTTGATTGGATCTGGCGTATATTATGTCATCCACATAAAGAATCACATAAATCAAATCAATTCCCTCCTTCTTGACATAAAGAATAGGTTCATTAAGGCTTCTTTTGAATCCTTGACCTGCAAAAAATGAGTCAATTTTGGCATACCAGGCTCTGGGAGCCTGTTTTAACCCATAAAGGGCCTTGTGCAGTCTATACACCATCTCCTCCTGCCCTCTAATCTCATAGCCTTTAGGTTGACATACATAAATTTCTTCTCTTAGATCTCCATTCAGGAATGCAGACTTAACATCTAATTGATGTATAGTCCATCCCAGATGAGCTGCCACAGCTATGATCAACCTAATAGTTTCAAACCTTGCCATAGGGGCAAAGGTTTCTTCATAGTCCATACCTTTTTTATGATAGAACCCTCTTGCAACCAAACGAGCTTTATACTTGATAACATCACCAGATGGCCCAATTTTGGTCTTGTATAGCCAATTTAGATCCACAACATTCTTTCCTTCCGGTAACTGCACAAGACTCCAGGTCTTTGCATCTATCCATTCCTTCTTTAAAGCAGCTTCATCAAAGGACATTGGATCAGTTACCGACAAAGCAAACTGACAAGCAGCATACACCTCCTGCAAACTCTTATATCTTTTTGGTGTGGAATTTGTACTTGATTACTGAGTACTTGGACTCGCAATGGAACTACTGGAAACATCATTGTTAGGATTAGGACTTCCTGCAACATCATAAGACTCATTAACATTAGTATTATCAGCTTCTTGTGTTTGATCAGCAACCTCCTTGTCATACACCAATTGATAATTGGTGTCATGACTAGGATGATTCCAATTCCACTTTGCATCTTCCAAAAACTCCGACTCCTTCCTTGTAATGATCTTCTTGGTAGTTGGATTCTATAACCTGTAATTGGTTATGCCAGAAAGACCAACCACACCTGAGTAACCAACCATGATGCACTTTTCACCCGTATCATCAAGCTTCCTCCTTCCCTGAACTGGTGTAGTAGCATATACAATACAACCAAACACCCTTAAATTGTGAACATATGGTTTCTTTTCTGCCCACGCCTCTAAAGGTGTTTGATTGATTAAAGCTTTAGTAGGGGCTAGATTCAGAATACTAACTGCAGCTGCTGCCTAGAAGTAATTTGGAAGATCTCTGGCCTTCAACATGCTTCTAACAAGGTCAAGTATGGTTCTATTCTTTCTTTTAGCTGTTCCATTTTGCTTAGGAGTGTATGCAGCTGTCAGTTCTGTTTTGATTCCTTGCTCTTCACAAAACATATCAAAAGCCTTTGAACAATACTCACCTCCTCTATCAGTTCTAAGAGTTTTAATAAAACTCTCACTTTGTTTCTCAACCATTACTTTAAATAACTTGAAAGTTTGCAATACTTCAATTTTTCTTTCAAGAAAATGTATCCAGCACATCTGAGAATAATCATCAATAAATAAAATGAAGTACCTACTACCACCAAGGTTGGGTACCTGCATGAGCCCACACACATCAGAGTGCACAAGCTCTAGTTTCTTGGTAGCTCTTCCTGATCTTGATTGGAAGGTGGGTCTGGTCTGCTTACCCACTATGCATTCTTCACATCTTTCCACTTGTTTAATGTTGAGCAGCCCAAACACCATTTTCTTCTCTTTGAGTTGCTGCAAGCCCTTGTAATGTAGATGTCCATATCTCTCATGCCACAATAGAGATTCTTTGTCAAATTTAGTTGAATTAGCTTTAGAAGCATCAAGTAGAAACATATTGTTTCTAGCTAACTCAACCTTCATTAGTATAGTACCTGTGGACTTATATTTGATAGTACATGCTTCATCTACAAAGTATAAAGCATACACTTTTCTCATCAATTGCCCAACACTTAACAAATTATATTCAAGCATAGGCACATAATAGACATCACTAAGTAATTTGAGCTGACCATTACTAGTAGGGATCTTAACTTCACCTCTTCCTGTTACAGAAATGTCCTTGTCACCTAGGTTGACATTCAGCTTAAAGGTTTCATCTAGAGAGGTAAAACTCTCTCTACAATCTGTCATATGGTTAGAACATCCTGAATCTATGAACCACAAGGAATTAGAACCATCACCATTTGAGTTAACCATAAGAGCATAGGACTAATCAATGTGAACATCTTGAGATTCTTCAATAATACATGCAAAGAATAAATGTTGTTCTTCACCTTGGTCTTCATCATCTTGTTCAGCTACATTAACCTGTTCTTCCTCATTATACCAATAATCTTTCTTATCATGCCCATACCTTTGACATTGAAAACATTGAGGATCTCTGCTGGATCCACGTCCTCTACCTCTTCCTTTAAACGTGCCTCTACCACGTCCTCTTCCATTGAATTGATCACTCAATGATCTTCTTGCCTGTGGCTGCATGACTTGAAGAGCTTGTTCATCAGCCTTTTATGGTGTCTTCACCCCAACACTTCTGCTATTTAGCCTTGCTTCTTGAGACTAAAGAGAGCCCATGAGTTTGACTGGTGTTAAACTAGCCAAGTCATAGGCCACTTCAATTGATGAACAATATAATCATACTTTGGTGACAGACTTCTTAATGTTTTCTCAACAACTTTCTGATCTGTTACTTCTTCACCATAAGCACGTTGTTGGCTGACTATTTCCATTACACGAGAGAAATAGTCACCAACACTCTCTCCATCATTCATAAACAGGTTCTCAAAGTCCCTTCTCAGTCCTTGCAATCTCACACCTTGCACCTGTGAATCACCTTGGTACTCCTACCTGAGTATATCCCAGGTCTCCTTTGAATTGCTTGCACCAGCAATCCTTGAGAACAAGAGGTCATGAACCCCTTGTTGTATCACAGCCATTGCTTTAGCATCCTTCTTTCTAGCTTCAGCAAGTTTGGCTCGATCATTCCCAACACCAGTAATCCCAGCATCAACCAATTCCCACAGATCTCGGGACCTCAAGATAGTTTTCATTCGAATACTCCAGTGTTCATAACCCTCTCCTTTGAACACTGGAATGATTTGGTTAGTGAGATATGTTTGTGGTTTTGTCAGCCATGGTAATCAGATAAGAGTGAGTATGCCAAGAAAGAAACGAATCACTAAGAGCTAGCTCTAATACCACAATGTTGGAATCAGATTAGCAAATAATGAGAATAACAAACAAAAGATTGAAGGCAAATACTATCACTCTTATTCAATTGTAAGGATGCGTACATAAATGAGAGATCTATCCGACTTTAAATAGAAAACAAACATGACAACTAAAGCTAACAAACAGCTGAATAGCAGGAAACTATAACAGCCAATTCAAAACTTGAAAATTAGACGTTGAGTGAATTACCTTCAAAAAATCCCACGTGCATGAGCTAACAACTTGAACCGCCAAAACTTTGCACGTGCATGAGACCAAGTCAGTTTGAGTTATTCTCAATAGTTCCTTTATTAAACGAACGAACACAAACGAACTTCTTGCCGAACAGTTCATGAACTGTTCGCTGAAAGTGCAGTTCGTTTACAGCCGTAATATAATAGAATAAGCAAAAAAGGGTGTAAAAAAGGGTGTGAAGTGAAATTAGCTGTTCAAAAAAAAAAACATATCTTATAAAGTTAAATACTAGTTACATGATCAAAACTACGTTTGCGGCCATAATCTAATATATATTTATAAAGTTAAATGCTAGTTACATGATCAAAAATTCAAAACTAAGATTCAGTGGTATCTTTCAAGCTCCTTGTCCTTGACCGGATTCATGATCCATGATGTTATCTGATTATTAGGTTTAAAAGCTTTGTGCATGTATGATGGAAGATATGCACATTTGAAAGTTGAAACCTATCTTGCTTTGTGTTGTAGCTAAAAACCAAAAAGTTGTAGGAACATAATAAGTGGGATCCATAATATATCGGTCTGGATGTCAAAATCTCATAATAAATGAAATAAAAACACACGCCTTTTGCTGATGTGTATTCCACTATTGCAAAACCAAGAAAAGGCAAATGAATATATTAATAGTAAGTGGAGCATATATAAATACGACGAGCAAAATGGGTCTATAAATTGGAAGACGTCGGCCAGCAGCTAACCGTGAAAACCGATTTATTAAAAAAAAATAATCTTGATAGTGGTGTAACGTTTTCAGTTTATCAAAACACTAAAAGCACGACGAGTGACGCATACCTAGCTGAAAAGAAGGCCCTAGTTTGGTGCCCATTTTAATAGAGTTATTGAGCTTGATGACTTAAAAACTATAAGTTTCTATATATATTTCCATCATAAATTTGTCAATTGTTGTGTTGCTCTAACGGCAGTGTTAATGCTTCAAATAACTTCATCATATGGAGAGAGCATAGATCATGTTGAACATAGTGCTAGTAAATTTCAACACCTAGTAGTGTTCTTACTTCAGGTCTTACTTTCGATTTACCTTAAGCTTGGTAAAGTGGCAATACATTTAAAGGGAAAATGGCCAAAGTAGCCCGTTGACCGGGTGTTTTGCAAAAATAAACCTCTGACCCCTCTTTGGAGAGACGGGACACGGCTCCCAAAGAGCCTGAACCGTCTCCCGAGAGGCTTCCCATTTCAGCCAACAGAGGACCGCCACGTGTCGTTGTTGATCCCGAGACAGACCTTTCTCTCTCCTGAACCCCCTTTCTCTCTCCTGAACCCTCTTTCTCTCTCATGAACCCTCTTTCTCTCTCCTGAACCCCCTCTCTCTCTCTCACACACATATACGTATATATATAAAGATATATGTTTTGTCTCCCTCCGTTTTCGATTCCCGTGTCCACCAAGCATCCATTGATCTGAGGTTTCTTAACCCACAGGCAATAAACTCAACTCCAACACTTACTTCATTCACAATCCTTTTTAATTTCTTTTTCTTTCAATGCCTTCTTTTTAATCTAATTCCATACCCCTTCATTTCTATTCCTTTTACAGATCGCTAAATAATAATAATAATAATAATAATAATAATAATAATAATAATAACTATCATGGGCCAAGAAATCATCGCCGTACCTCCGCCGTCAACCGCCGCAGCACCACCGCCGCCGCCGCCGACGTCTCTAGCACCTGGGTTCAGATTTCATCCTACAGATGAAGAGCTTGTTATGTATTATTTGCGACGGAAAGCTTGTGGGAAACCCTTTAGGTTTCAGGCTGTTACGGAAATCGATGTTTATAAATCGGAGCCCTGGGAACTTGCCGGTATTATTATTATTAATTATAATAATAATTATAATACCCCTTCAGGAGAGAGAAAGAGGGTTCAGGAGAGAGAAAGGGGGTTCAGGAGAGAGAAAGGTTTGTCTCGGGATCAACAACGACACGTGGCGGTCCTCTGTTGGCTGAAATGGGAAGCCTCTCGGGAGACGGTTCAGGCTCTTTGGGAGCCGTGTCCCGTCTCTCCAAAGAGGGGTCAGAGGTTTATTTTTGCAAAACACCCGGTCAACGGGCTATTTTGGCCATTTTCCCACATTTAAATCATATTGTAACGTTCAATGTAACGTTATTAGTGAATTCTTGGAGAACTAGTTAACCTACAGAAATAATTATATCAAAGTTTTCAATGAAAAGACAATGTTATTTAGACTATACAGTGTGGGGGCGTGGAAGAGGATGCAAAGCCTTCCCCGTCGCCCATACAAACCCGGGTCTAACGTGGAGACTGACGTAGGGCAAATGGGGTGGGATTTCCCACCGGCGTGGGGCAAGTGTAATAGTATACACATGGCGGGCCTTGATTGTTGGTCAAAACTAACTGTTCTTAAACGGCTAGTTCACTTAAAGAAAAATTTAACAATCTAATATATATATATATATATATATCTATATATGGGAAAGTGAATATAGTGTTGTTGCACATGTAACTTTACATGTGTAACCAATCAAAACTACATAGTTTTGGTAAGTTTCAATTAAAAATATTAACCTTGATTGTTTCGAAAACAATATATGAAGAAATGGGATTGGAGATTTTGCTCGTTTGTAAAAAAAATCAAGAGAAGAAATGTAAGAAGCATGGAATAGTGAGGCTATGGACCATGGCTACTCATGGGGATTGAGTCGAGTAGTTTTCATTATCATTTTGATAAACGAAAACTAGATTTTCTTTTGCATATATACTCAGATAATCATGGAAACTAATTTGTGAAAATGATTTTTAATTGAAATTTACCAAAACGACGTAGTTTGATTAGTTGCACATGTAAGGTTATATGTGCAACAGCACCATATTCACTTCCCCACACATATATATAGGGGACGGTTATTGTACAAAGTAATGAAAACGTGCGAAGTGTGCGAAGTGTCACTTTGTACATGATAATTACGTAATGATAATTACGTAATGATAATTACGTAATGATAATTACGTAATGATAATTACGCAATGTCTTTGTATGTTCATGAAAGCATTACGTAATTATCATTACGTAATTATCATTACGTAATTATCATTACGTAATTACCGTGCACTTTGTACATGAAAATTACGTAATGATAATTACGTAATACCTTCATGAACATACAAAAACATTACGTAATTATCATTACGTAATTCTCATTACGTAATTATCATGCACTTTGTACATGATAATTACGTAATGATAATTATGTAATGTTTTGTATATTCATGAAGGCATTACGTAATTATCATTACGTAATTATCATGTGCAAATGAGCCTTCGCACACTTCGCACGTTTTCATTACTTTGTATTTGAACCTGTCCCAATATATATATATATATATATATATAGGGTAGGGTTCCTGTAGGAAAATTGGTTTGTGTGAGAAGTGTAGGAAGGATTAAAAATTGATATGTATGCATCATTTTTTTGGACGTATGCATCATTTTTTGGACGTGTTCATGATGTTTTGGATTGTTTTGCTTAGAAAAACAACAAACATGACAATTAATAACCGAAAACAATGTATTTTAGGCTTAAAACTTAAAACACTATGTCAATAACACTTTAGCATAGTGTTTTAAGTAATTAGTAGGGTGTTTTATCTGGAATTTAAATTTAATGACTATAATACATTGGATTGTGTTTTAAATTTTTTTATATTGTTGTGTTAAGTGTTTTTCAAGCCAATACAACCCAAAACATCATTCCAAAATCAAAACATCATGGCTACATGTCAATTCTTAATCCTTCCTACACTTCTCACACAAACCAATTTTCCTACAGGATCCTCTACCTATATATATATATATATATATATATATATATATATATATATATATATATATATATATATATATATAGAGAGAGAGAGAGAGAGGAAAGTTCAATTGAGAACTCATAGTTAGGGAGAGAACTCGAGAACTCCTACTTAAATTAAGAAAAAAATAAAAAACATCATAACTCAAAATTTAAGTCAAAAACCAAAAATCTGGTTCGGAGCTTCTCTTTCCCACGTTATCCCCGTTTAGAAAAAAAATAAAAAAAAATAGGCGACTTCTAATGCACGTGTGTACTAAATGTCATGTTAGCTTTAAGGTTTAGTTTATGGGTGTAGTTTAGCTTTTAGGGTTAGTTTTTTTTAAGTTTAGCTTGTAAGGTTTAAGTTTTTGGGGGTGGGGTGGGTAAGGTGGGTAAGGTGGGTTTAGGTTTTTTGGTAGGGGGTTAGGTTTTTTGGTGGGGGTTAGATTTTTGGTTGTGGCGGGTGGGGCTTAGGTTTTTGGTAGGCCGTGGGTGGGTGGGTTTCGGTTTTTGGGTGGGGGTGGATGGGTGGTTTAGGTTTTTGGGTAAGCGATTTAGGTTTTTTGGTGAGGGTAGGGGTGGGTGTGGTGGAATTAGGTTTTTGGGTGGAGGTAAGTTGGGGGTGGGGGGTTTAGGCTTTTGGGTTATCTACACATGTGCAGTAGCGTTTTTAAGGTTTTTTTTATTTTTTTCTGAACGGGTATGACGTGGGAAAGAGAAGCTCCGAACTAGTTTTCTATTTTTTTACTTAAATTTGAGTTATGATTTTTTTATTAATTTTTTTTTGTATTTAGTTAGGAGTTCTCGGGTTCTCTCCCTAAAATGAGTTCTCTATTGAACCATCATATATATATATATATATAGAGAGAGAGAGAGGTAAAGTATGAAAATAAAATCCTCTTGAGTTGAGAGAACCTCGAAAACCCATGTAAAAACCATCTAATAAAAACTTTTTTTTTTTGAAAAAAAATAAAGGATGTAACATACATGTTTTTAAGTGTTTTTCGACAAAAATATATAAAAAAGCATCGATGGGATATTTTAAAAAAAATAAACAAAGTTGCGTTGTTACATATGTAACAGTTGTGTTACAACAGTTAAAAGCTGAAAACATACGTAAAGAGAGCAACTTTGTTTATTTTTTTAAATATCCCATCAACGCTTTTTTTAATTTATTTTTTTGACCCAAAATCCTTAAAGACGTGTATTTTTTTTCAAAATAAAAAAATATTTTTACATGGGTTTATAAGGTTTTCACAACTTAATAGGGTTTTCATATATAACACATGTGTAGGAACATTCTCTACGCATGATGTAACAACCCGACCCGGTGAGGGCTGGTTGAAATGACAGATTGGTAACAGACTTGCACAACGGAAGCAACGATAACTAATTTTTATTTGTTATTACAGTTTCTAATCCAAAAATATAAGTACAATCTATAAATATAACTAAAGTCTAATGCAAGGACGAGACGCGGCGGTCGTCGAAGCAGTTGAGAAGTGTAATCCACTAGTCGATCCGATCCCTATCCGTACATAGCTCTAGATGCTCTAAACCGCAACGCTTAAAGCTTGAACCTTTTAACATGAAAATCTCTAATCCGCAACATATGATCATAATCCGTGTGCTTCATAATCATTCGAATGCAGTACCTGAACACATGCTTAAAAGAGTTTGGGTCAGCAAAATATGCCGGTGAGTCCGTGTAAGTAGTTAGGTAAATCCAAAACAGTTTAATAGTTCAAAGCATAGTTTACACAGTTCAAAACACATAGTGATGTACAAGTCACACCTCAATCCTAACACGGAATCCATCTACTCCCTTTATGGATTCCCTACGGCATAACATATGCCGCAACGGTCCGCAGACCTCAGTGGAGGGTTTTCCGGGCTTCCGGATCCACTGTGCGTGGGGGATTCCCCAAGTAGTACTACCCATACATTAAGTGGCCCAATCCCTTGGGTTAATGAGTGTGCATCTGGTTTTGGGAGCCCTTGTCACATCAATTAAGTTTATACACAAAACAGTTTATACGTACAAGCATATGTTCACCCCAAAGCATTTAAAACAGAAAAAGGGGAAGTACACGAACTCACCTTGAATATGGTTTCACATCGAGTTACAAAGTTGTATGGTATTCCAAGTCCAAAGCCCACCTACGGTTCACATGCAAGGTCCTATAATTTATAAACATTAGTGTGTGTAACCAAATCTCGCGGTTACACGTGTGGGTGGCTTGGTCCTTTACTTATAGCCATAAGTTACTTGTCGTGCTAATTTATTATTGCTAACTTAGTAATCAAGGTTCACGTCATGGTGTAATTTAATCCTACAAAGTCTTACGTAATGGGCCATTAACGAAAGTATACGCGGTCGTCTAAAGTTTCAATGTCCTATGCTCCGCTATTATATTCCGTTGTCCGAAGCTTCATCTTTAATTGACGATATCCTATTCTATTATAATAGGCAAGTTATATGATATCTCTTGTGTCCGAATAATACGTCTCAAGTGTTAGTGTTTACTCATCCGTTGTCCTATTGTTATTAAGCTTGTCTATGAAACTAGTCCATTCAAATCCATCATCTCTTGTTATTATAATAATTCTATTACTTGTCTAATGTCCAAGTAATTCGTCTTGAGGTTCGATGTCCCAAATCTTATGTTCCAAGATCTTATATGCCAACTTTATATTTCATTTATTATCAATATTAGAATTACACTAGGTAGTCTACACGGTCAGGTTAATAATAACATTCTATGTTACTCGTAGTTATTTAATGTTTCTAGTTATTAATCGAATCGGGTCCAATGTGTTAGTCCAATCCCACACGTGTTACTCGCGCTTTACAATAATCTATATGATTAAAGAGTTTTAGACGTGTGCTTATACCTCCCCTCGTCTCCTCATGTTTTACTGAGTTGACTGGTCTGTTGACCAGCTTTGACCCGAGCCTAATGCCTTTGACTTTCCTTGACCAAGGGTTGACTTGCCTTACTGACTTTGACCGAAACTTTGACCTCTGTTGTGACCTGTCATCTTCCACTAGCCCCACCATTATCTATCATCCAATAATATTACCCTTAATCCTCAAGAACTATCATTATCATATAAGCCATCAACAACCATGCCATAATCCCCATGGCACTTACAACCTGTTCAAGTCCAACCCCCAAACAACACCGCTATTTCTTCGTAATCATCTTGTCTGAACCTGAGTAAAGGCACCGCCGCCGTGACGCAACCACCGGCTACCGAGCAGAAGCCATCCTCGTCGGAATCCAAGGTCAAACCCCCACTATAATCATCCACCACTATTATCCTATCCCTTAATAAACTGTACACGCACCTGAACATGATGGAGAGGGCGGCAGCGCCGCGGTGGCTCCGTCGTGAGCCGCCGTACACGGTGGTTTGGAACCCACCGGTTCCTTCTTTCTCTTTCTTGATCCTTTCTCTCTCTCTTGGTCCTATGCTTTATCTCCCATCCCATCTCTCTCTCTATCTTTCGATTCTCTCTCTCTCTCATCTCTCTATTATACGATGTGTGTGAGTGTGTGTTCCAGTAAGTTAATAAGTTAAGGGAGAGGCGGGTGTATCATCGGACGGCCGGAGGGTTATGGTCGGAGCACCGCCGTAGAGGTGGTGGCCAAAGGTTGGATCTCCTTTTCACAGTATGCATGTGTGTGTGGGTTACAAGAGAGAGAGAGCAAGTGTGAATGTGGGTGTGTTGGTTTATAAGTGTGCAGGAGATTGTGAGGAGTTTTTATAAAAGATGGACTCATGGTTTCACAAAACCATGTAAGGTTTTGTGAACAAGGTGTCACAACATGGGGAGGACAAGTGTCCTCCCTAGTGACTCACCAAAAGGGCCCGGGTGGGTTCGTTATCGGGTTTCAATCCTGTTACGTAACGAGCACTCATGTAAGATATTTTTATATAATGGTTCGGTTTCTAATTCCGTATAAAAACGTATCGTTTGTTATCCTTCCTTATTTGTATAATTATTGTATATGACTAATAATGTGTGAAAAATTCTGGGCCCTACGACCGGGTTGTTACATTCTCCCCCCGTTAATGGAATTCCGTCCTCGGAATTATTTTCGGGCTATCATCGGGCATATTCAGTATATCTCATACTCGGATTCATCATTGAGATCTACACGCTCACGTGTACAATATTATTCTCTTAACTCCATTTGTAATTTAGGCGGTTCTACACTGCGCCTGACACTACACTTTAGGTTTGAAACAAATGCTTCAAATGTTTGACATATTTATATTTGTTCTTAGTTCGATTTTCAGTTTCATTTTTGATGCGTCATTGGTGTTTATATATAGGGTGTACCGCAGCTAACCCACCACACCAATGATATCTTAAAAATGTACTGAAAATCTCTCCTAAATCCTGATGGACTTTTCACACGACTTTAATCTATATGTAAGTTTATGATTACATTTCTTAGAACTATACGTCACTTCCTTAACTTTTGTGCTAAATTCTGGGATTAATTCTATCTCCACTATCAACAATTTGTCGATTCCTAAGTCTCCAAAAGTTTTACGATACCTTATGTTAAACATTTGTTAATAAACATGGAAAAGATAGTCACTCGATCTTGATATGTTGATCTTAAATATCTTCTGGGTACCTAATATTTCTTTTTGATGTCCTATACCTTATCTTCTTATGGGTCCATTTGCTATCCATGCCGATTTTTCTTATTAAATTTCGTCTATATTCACTTGATCTCGTCAAATATTCTTATAATAGTTGTCATGTAATTGCTCCCCCCGTTAAAGCTTACGTATATAATTCTAATAGGTCTCATATGAATAATTCGTCACTAAATTAAATAGTTATAAAGCTTAATCCAAAGGTTTTGACAAAAATTTTCTAACAACATCATTTGAGTATCAAAACGACGAAGTACTTATCAACCTTAGGAATACCTCACGTAGTGTTCAAACCTAGCCTCTTCGGGTCGCCGGTTAGTATACTCATGGTGATCGCTGCATTCCTGAGCCTAGATTACTGGCTTTTCGCTTGATATTCCAAGATTAACTCTAAAATCCGTTATGCGGTTACGAATCCAATTTACTATATTTAATTTATATGCAGAAGTCTATATCAATTAAATCCGAATGAATTGATCTAGTAACCAATAGTTTTGGTTTCTTATCTTCGGTCTACCTGGTAACGCAAAAAAATTTAACCTATACATATGTGCAAACCATACAATGATGGACCATAATAACTATTTTGTTGAGTGACAACTTATCGGACTATCTATTTACTAAGTGGATCGAAATTTACCTTAGTATTCTTGGGTTCTTTCCAAATTGTGGCGCTAAGTTCTGGCGAGGTACCTGGTTTTTATGGTTAGCTCACATCTTGGACATGAAAAATTAGTCAATCATAGTATTATTCACTAAATGCGTTTATAATGTTTTAGAAATAATTACTACTATTAAAACACGCCAATTCGCAAAATATGCCGGTTCTAGTTACACAAGCATATCACGTGTTTGGTTATGAGTATATCGCAGTCCATTTTCTTACATAATTCTATGGGTGTCGTGGTTAATACTTATCATTCCGGCGACTCTTCGAATTTCTTAGAACTTTTTCGGGCCTGTAAATTCACAATTACATGACGTCAATTGTAATCGTCAATTTACCTCACGAAATTATTCTAATAATCTCCGATGTAGTCATCCTTCACGTATCACTCAAAGCTTGTATACTGGTCACACTGGTTCTAAGTTCCTGTAAGCATTCTAGTGTGTTCAGGTACTCAATTATTAACTTATTTCGTTTCTTATTCCGGTCGGTCTTATATAATTCGAAGGCATTTCCTAAGTAGGTAGTCTTAGAGCCTTAAACGCTAAGTTCTCTAAGTTGTCCTGGTGTGGTATAGGATATCTAGAGATATCCTATTTCGCCACCACCGTTGCTCTGATACCATCTGTAACAACCCGACCCGGTGAGGGCTGGTTGAAATGACAGATTGGTAACAGACTTGCACAACGGAAGCAACGATAACTAATTTTTATTTGTTATTACAGTTTCTAATCCAAAAATATAAGTACAATCTATAAATATAACTAAAGTCTAATGCAAGGACGAGACGCGGCGGTCGTCGAAGCAGTTGAGAAGTGTAATCCACTAGTCGATCCGATCCCTATCCGTACATAGCTCTAGATGCTCTAAACCGCAACGCTTAAAGCTTGAACCTTTTAACATGAAAATCTCTAATCCGCAACATATGATCATAATCCGTGTGCTTCATAATCATTCGAATGCAGTACCTGAACACATGCTTAAAAGAGTTTGGGTCAGCAAAATATGCCGGTGAGTCCGTGTAAGTAGTTAGGTAAATCCAAAACAGTTTAATAGTTCAAAGCATAGTTTACACAGTTCAAAACACATAGTGATGTACAAGTCACACCTCAATCCTAACACGGAATCCATCTACTCCCTTTATGGATTCCCTACGGCATAACATATGCCGCAACGGTCCGCAGACCTCAGTGGAGGGTTTTCCGGGCTTCCGGATCCACTGTGCGTGGGGGATTCCCCAAGTAGTACTACCCATACATTAAGTGGCCCAATCCCTTGGGTTAATGAGTGTGCATCTGGTTTTGGGAGCCCTTGTCACATCAATTAAGTTTATACACAAAACAGTTTATACGTACAAGCATATGTTCACCCCAAAGCATTTAAAACAGAAAAAGGGGAAGTACACGAACTCACCTTGAATATGGTTTCACATCGAGTTACAAAGTTGTATGGTATTCCAAGTCCAAAGCCCACCTACGGTTCACATGCAAGGTCCTATAATTTATAAACATTAGTGTGTGTAACCAAATCTCGCGGTTACACGTGTGGGTGGCTTGGTCCTTTACTTATAGCCATAAGTTACTTGTCGTGCTAATTTATTATTGCTAACTTAGTAATCAAGGTTCACGTCATGGTGTAATTTAATCCTACAAAGTCTTACGTAATGGGCCATTAACGAAAGTATACGCGGTCGTCTAAAGTTTCAATGTCCTATGCTCCGCTATTATATTCCGTTGTCCGAAGCTTCATCTTTAATTGACGATATCCTATTCTATTATAATAGGCAAGTTATATGATATCTCTTGTGTCCGAATAATACGTCTCAAGTGTTAGTGTTTACTCATCCGTTGTCCTATTGTTATTAAGCTTGTCTATGAAACTAGTCCATTCAAATCCATCATCTCTTGTTATTATAATAATTCTATTACTTGTCTAATGTCCAAGTAATTCGTCTTGAGGTTCGATGTCCCAAATCTTATGTTCCAAGATCTTATATGCCAACTTTATATTTCATTTATTATCAATATTAGAATTACACTAGGTAGTCTACACGGTCAGGTTAATAATAACATTCTATGTTACTCGTAGTTATTTAATGTTTCTAGTTATTAATCGAATCGGGTCCAATGTGTTAGTCCAATCCCACACGTGTTACTCGCGCTTTACAATAATCTATATGATTAAAGAGTTTTAGACGTGTGCTTATACCTCCCCTCGTCTCCTCATGTTTTACTGAGTTGACTGGTCTGTTGACCAGCTTTGACCCGAGCCTAATGCCTTTGACTTTCCTTGACCAAGGGTTGACTTGCCTTACTGACTTTGACCGAAACTTTGACCTCTGTTGTGACCTGTCATCTTCCACTAGCCCCACCATTATCTATCATCCAATAATATTACCCTTAATCCTCAAGAACTATCATTATCATATAAGCCATCAACAACCATGCCATAATCCCCATGGCACTTACAACCTGTTCAAGTCCAACCCCCAAACAACACCGCTATTTCTTCGTAATCATCTTGTCTGAACCTGAGTAAAGGCACCGCCGCCGTGACGCAACCACCGGCTACCGAGCAGAAGCCATCCTCGTCGGAATCCAAGGTCAAACCCCCACTATAATCATCCACCACTATTATCCTATCCCTTAATAAACTGTACACGCACCTGAACATGATGGAGAGGGCGGCAGCGCCGCGGTGGCTCCGTCGTGAGCCGCCGTACACGGTGGTTTGGAACCCACCGGTTCCTTCTTTCTCTTTCTTGATCCTTTCTCTCTCTCTTGGTCCTATGCTTTATCTCCCATCCCATCTCTCTCTCTATCTTTCGATTCTCTCTCTCTCTCATCTCTCTATTATACGATGTGTGTGAGTGTGTGTTCCAGTAAGTTAATAAGTTAAGGGAGAGGCGGGTGTATCATCGGACGGCCGGAGGGTTATGGTCGGAGCACCGCCGTAGAGGTGGTGGCCAAAGGTTGGATCTCCTTTTCACAGTATGCATGTGTGTGTGGGTTACAAGAGAGAGAGAGCAAGTGTGAATGTGGGTGTGTTGGTTTATAAGTGTGCAGGAGATTGTGAGGAGTTTTTATAAAAGATGGACTCATGGTTTCACAAAACCATGTAAGGTTTTGTGAACAAGGTGTCACAACATGGGGAGGACAAGTGTCCTCCCTAGTGACTCACCAAAAGGGCCCGGGTGGGTTCGTTATCGGGTTTCAATCCTGTTACGTAACGAGCACTCATGTAAGATATTTTTATATAATGGTTCGGTTTCTAATTCCGTATAAAAACGTATCGTTTGTTATCCTTCCTTATTTGTATAATTATTGTATATGACTAATAATGTGTGAAAAATTCTGGGCCCTACGACCGGGTTGTTACATTCTCCCCCCGTTAATGGAATTCCGTCCTCGGAATTATTTTCGGGCTATCATCGGGCATATTCAGTATATCTCATACTCGGATTCATCATTGAGATCTACACGCTCACGTGTACAATATTATTCTCTTAACTCCATTTGTAATTTAGGCGGTTCTACACTGCGCCTGACACTACACTTTAGGTTTGAAACAAATGCTTCAAATGTTTGACATATTTATATTTGTTCTTAGTTCGATTTTCAGTTTCATTTTTGATGCGTCATTGGTGTTTATATATAGGGTGTACCGCAGCTAACCCACCACACCAATGATATCTTAAAAATGTACTGAAAATCTCTCCTAAATCCTGATGGACTTTTCACACGACTTTAATCTATATGTAAGTTTATGATTACATTTCTTAGAACTATACGTCACTTCCTTAACTTTTGTGCTAAATTCTGGGATTAATTCTATCTCCACTATCAACAATTTGTCGATTCCTAAGTCTCCAAAAGTTTTACGATACCTTATGTTAAACATTTGTTAATAAACATGGAAAAGATAGTCACTCGATCTTGATATGTTGATCTTAAATATCTTCTGGGTACCTAATATTTCTTTTTGATGTCCTATACCTTATCTTCTTATGGGTCCATTTGCTATCCATGCCGATTTTTCTTATTAAATTTCGTCTATATTCACTTGATCTCGTCAAATATTCTTATAATAGTTGTCATGTAATTGCTCCCCCCGTTAAAGCTTACGTATATAATTCTAATAGGTCTCATATGAATAATTCGTCACTAAATTAAATAGTTATAAAGCTTAATCCAAAGGTTTTGACAAAAATTTTCTAACAACATCATTTGAGTATCAAAACGACGAAGTACTTATCAACCTTAGGAATACCTCACGTAGTGTTCAAACCTAGCCTCTTCGGGTCGCCGGTTAGTATACTCATGGTGATCGCTGCATTCCTGAGCCTAGATTACTGGCTTTTCGCTTGATATTCCAAGATTAACTCTAAAATCCGTTATGCGGTTACGAATCCAATTTACTATATTTAATTTATATGCAGAAGTCTATATCAATTAAATCCGAATGAATTGATCTAGTAACCAATAGTTTTGGTTTCTTATCTTCGGTCTACCTGGTAACGCAAAAAAATTTAACCTATACATATGTGCAAACCATACAATGATGGACCATAATAACTATTTTGTTGAGTGACAACTTATCGGACTATCTATTTACTAAGTGGATCGAAATTTACCTTAGTATTCTTGGGTTCTTTCCAAATTGTGGCGCTAAGTTCTGGCGAGGTACCTGGTTTTTATGGTTAGCTCACATCTTGGACATGAAAAATTAGTCAATCATAGTATTATTCACTAAATGCGTTTATAATGTTTTAGAAATAATTACTACTATTAAAACACGCCAATTCGCAAAATATGCCGGTTCTAGTTACACAAGCATATCACGTGTTTGGTTATGAGTATATCGCAGTCCATTTTCTTACATAATTCTATGGGTGTCGTGGTTAATACTTATCATTCCGGCGACTCTTCGAATTTCTTAGAACTTTTTCGGGCCTGTAAATTCACAATTACATGACGTCAATTGTAATCGTCAATTTACCTCACGAAATTATTCTAATAATCTCCGATGTAGTCATCCTTCACGTATCACTCAAAGCTTGTATACTGGTCACACTGGTTCTAAGTTCCTGTAAGCATTCTAGTGTGTTCAGGTACTCAATTATTAACTTATTTCGTTTCTTATTCCGGTCGGTCTTATATAATTCGAAGGCATTTCCTAAGTAGGTAGTCTTAGAGCCTTAAACGCTAAGTTCTCTAAGTTGTCCTGGTGTGGTATAGGATATCTAGAGATATCCTATTTCGCCACCACCGTTGCTCTGATACCATCTGTAACAACCCGACCCGGTGAGGGCTGGTTGAAATGACAGATTGGTAACAGACTTGCACAACGGAAGCAACGATAACTAATTTTTATTTGTTATTACAGTTTCTAATCCAAAAATATAAGTACAATCTATAAATATAACTAAAGTCTAATGCAAGGACGAGACGCGGCGGTCGTCGAAGCAGTTGAGAAGTGTAATCCACTAGTCGATCCGATCCCTATCCGTACATAGCTCTAGATGCTCTAAACCGCAACGCTTAAAGCTTGAACCTTTTAACATGAAAATCTCTAATCCGCAACATATGATCATAATCCGTGTGCTTCATAATCATTCGAATGCAGTACCTGAACACATGCTTAAAAGAGTTTGGGTCAGCAAAATATGCCGGTGAGTCCGTGTAAGTAGTTAGGTAAATCCAAAACAGTTTAATAGTTCAAAGCATAGTTTACACAGTTCAAAACACATAGTGATGTACAAGTCACACCTCAATCCTAACACGGAATCCATCTACTCCCTTTATGGATTCCCTACGGCATAACATATGCCGCAACGGTCCGCAGACCTCAGTGGAGGGTTTTCCGGGCTTCCGGATCCACTGTGCGTGGGGGATTCCCCAAGTAGTACTACCCATACATTAAGTGGCCCAATCCCTTGGGTTAATGAGTGTGCATCTGGTTTTGGGAGCCCTTGTCACATCAATTAAGTTTATACACAAAACAGTTTATACGTACAAGCATATGTTCACCCCAAAGCATTTAAAACAGAAAAAGGGGAAGTACACGAACTCACCTTGAATATGGTTTCACATCGAGTTACAAAGTTGTATGGTATTCCAAGTCCAAAGCCCACCTACGGTTCACATGCAAGGTCCTATAATTTATAAACATTAGTGTGTGTAACCAAATCTCGCGGTTACACGTGTGGGTGGCTTGGTCCTTTACTTATAGCCATAAGTTACTTGTCGTGCTAATTTATTATTGCTAACTTAGTAATCAAGGTTCACGTCATGGTGTAATTTAATCCTACAAAGTCTTACGTAATGGGCCATTAACGAAAGTATACGCGGTCGTCTAAAGTTTCAATGTCCTATGCTCCGCTATTATATTCCGTTGTCCGAAGCTTCATCTTTAATTGACGATATCCTATTCTATTATAATAGGCAAGTTATATGATATCTCTTGTGTCCGAATAATACGTCTCAAGTGTTAGTGTTTACTCATCCGTTGTCCTATTGTTATTAAGCTTGTCTATGAAACTAGTCCATTCAAATCCATCATCTCTTGTTATTATAATAATTCTATTACTTGTCTAATGTCCAAGTAATTCGTCTTGAGGTTCGATGTCCCAAATCTTATGTTCCAAGATCTTATATGCCAACTTTATATTTCATTTATTATCAATATTAGAATTACACTAGGTAGTCTACACGGTCAGGTTAATAATAACATTCTATGTTACTCGTAGTTATTTAATGTTTCTAGTTATTAATCGAATCGGGTCCAATGTGTTAGTCCAATCCCACACGTGTTACTCGCGCTTTACAATAATCTATATGATTAAAGAGTTTTAGACGTGTGCTTATACCTCCCCTCGTCTCCTCATGTTTTACTGAGTTGACTGGTCTGTTGACCAGCTTTGACCCGAGCCTAATGCCTTTGACTTTCCTTGACCAAGGGTTGACTTGCCTTACTGACTTTGACCGAAACTTTGACCTCTGTTGTGACCTGTCATCTTCCACTAGCCCCACCATTATCTATCATCCAATAATATTACCCTTAATCCTCAAGAACTATCATTATCATATAAGCCATCAACAACCATGCCATAATCCCCATGGCACTTACAACCTGTTCAAGTCCAACCCCCAAACAACACCGCTATTTCTTCGTAATCATCTTGTCTGAACCTGAGTAAAGGCACCGCCGCCGTGACGCAACCACCGGCTACCGAGCAGAAGCCATCCTCGTCGGAATCCAAGGTCAAACCCCCACTATAATCATCCACCACTATTATCCTATCCCTTAATAAACTGTACACGCACCTGAACATGATGGAGAGGGCGGCAGCGCCGCGGTGGCTCCGTCGTGAGCCGCCGTACACGGTGGTTTGGAACCCACCGGTTCCTTCTTTCTCTTTCTTGATCCTTTCTCTCTCTCTTGGTCCTATGCTTTATCTCCCATCCCATCTCTCTCTCTATCTTTCGATTCTCTCTCTCTCTCATCTCTCTATTATACGATGTGTGTGAGTGTGTGTTCCAGTAAGTTAATAAGTTAAGGGAGAGGCGGGTGTATCATCGGACGGCCGGAGGGTTATGGTCGGAGCACCGCCGTAGAGGTGGTGGCCAAAGGTTGGATCTCCTTTTCACAGTATGCATGTGTGTGTGGGTTACAAGAGAGAGAGAGCAAGTGTGAATGTGGGTGTGTTGGTTTATAAGTGTGCAGGAGATTGTGAGGAGTTTTTATAAAAGATGGACTCATGGTTTCACAAAACCATGTAAGGTTTTGTGAACAAGGTGTCACAACATGGGGAGGACAAGTGTCCTCCCTAGTGACTCACCAAAAGGGCCCGGGTGGGTTCGTTATCGGGTTTCAATCCTGTTACGTAACGAGCACTCATGTAAGATATTTTTATATAATGGTTCGGTTTCTAATTCCGTATAAAAACGTATCGTTTGTTATCCTTCCTTATTTGTATAATTATTGTATATGACTAATAATGTGTGAAAAATTCTGGGCCCTACGACCGGGTTGTTACACATGATATAACACATGTGCAGAAAAGAGTTTAAACCTTAAAAAAACATTTGATTGCATTAATTTAATTAGTTTTTGTATATATAGCATAAACAATGATATATAAATTGTAAAAATTCAAAAATATATAAACCAATATTAATAAAAAGTAAGATTTAGCTTTATTCTCGCACTTCTCGCACTGAAATACTCTTCGAAAAATAGCCAACCAAGCCGCCCGTACCATCACCATTCAAAATAAATTTTTTAACACTCGCCTTGACCAATTCTCAAACATTGTCGCCTATTGCCAACACATGAAACTCCTATACGATCAACTCACTAGCCTTGGCTCACCCATAACCGAAAACTAACTCGTTCTCCAAATCCTCACCGGTTTGACTGAACAAGATGAGAGTATTTCTCTTATTCTTCAGCAAACCTAGCCTTTACCCAATTTTTATAACACTAGATCCCGGTTGTGTCAAGTCGAAGACCGAAAAAATAGTCAAGCCAAACTTTCGGCACAAACCGTGGGCACCGCACTCAACACTACCACCGATCAATACACTCACCCTGCTGATACCCAAAACAATTCTCGGTCGGACACAGTACAAACAGTCGAGTCGGGGTGGAAGAGGTCGTGGCTAAGATCGAACTTCTTACGGACGAGGACGTTATCAACAGCCCCATAATTATCATAGCCAATATTGGCAGCCACCACCTTAGGCTAATGTTCCATCCCAACAGCCACCTTATTAGCCTTGGGCCCAATGGTCATATCCACCATGCCCTTATCCTTCGGCCACCTCTAACCAGCCGGCCCAACAGCAGCAAGCACACCCCTCGGCCCACTCTAACAGCGCCAGCCCAAGACTGTTTGGCTCTTCATCACAATGATCCCTCTTGGACTATGGACACAGGCGCGTCAGGTACTATGTCTCCTCAATATGATAATTTTCCGTCTGTTTTTAATTCTAGCATTTTCCGTCTGGTAATGGTAAAACCATTCCGGTTCTAGGTTAAGGCAACATCACCTTACCACCACCATTCCCACCCTTTAAACTTAATAATGTCCTTTATGCCCCTAACCTAGTTAAAAACCTCATATCTGTTTGTTGTTTTACAACTGATAACCAATTGTCTGTTGAATTTGACCCTTATGGTTTTACTGTGAAGGACCTACGGACCAAGAAACCTATCCTACGGCGCAATAGTTCAGGGGACCTCTACACTCTCAGCCCGTCCAACATCACCAACCTCAACACTGCTTCCACTTATGCAGCTATTTCTTAAGATATCTAGCATCAACGGCTCAGTCACCCAGGCCCAACAATTTTAAATAATTTAAAAACTCCTAGTTCTATTTCTTGTGGTTCTTTGAATAATAAAGTTTGTCTCGCTTGTATTTTTGGGAAACATACTAGGCTTCCTTTTATTGCATCTAATACAAGCACGTTAATGCCATTTGATCTTGTTCATAGTGATGTTTGGACATCCCCTATTGTGTCTACCGGGGGTCATCGTTACTATGTATTATTCTTGGATAATTTCACCAATTTTTTATGGACCTACCCCATAGCTCACAAATCCGATGTCTTCGACATATTTACCAAATTTAACAACTTTGTCCAAACCCAATTTAACAGCAAAATTAAACAATTTCAATGTGACAATGGACGT
This sequence comes from Ambrosia artemisiifolia, assembly GCA_032199755.1. NCBI lineage: Eukaryota > Viridiplantae > Streptophyta > Magnoliopsida > Asterales > Asteraceae > Ambrosia > Ambrosia artemisiifolia. The sequence goes on from CM063517.1 coordinate 22,589,222, forward strand.
GAATATGCCAACAACCAATTTCATAATTTTTGCAACAAGAATGGCATGCACTTTCGTTTCTCTTGCCCACACACCTCCTCCCAAAATGGTAAAGATGAACGAAAAATGTGTACCATTAACAACCTCATGCGAACCATCTTAGCCCATTCCTCCACACCAAACACCTACTAGCAACATGCCCTTGAAACCGCCACTTACCTTTTGAACATCATCCCAAGTAAAATACATAAATTCCAAACTCCCACCCAATGCTTATATAATTGCATTCCCACCTACGATCACCTTCGCGTGTTCGGTTGCATGTGTTACCTACTCATTCCTCACACCACAATTCATAAGCTTGCTTACCGATCCTATCCTTGCTATGAAATATCTTGGACCTCTTAGTTATTTCTTGGGCATCTCAGTCACCAACTCTTGTAATACCATGTTTCTATCTGAGCAATCATATGCTCTCGACATTATCGATCGTGCAGGTATGGAGAATTGTAACCCAGTCGCTACCCCTGTTGACACGAAACCAAAACTTAGTGCCACGTCCAGTGTTCCCTTTGAGAACCCCACTCTATACAGGAGCCGTGCCGGTGCTCTTCTGTATCTAACTTTCACGAGACCTAGCATTAGTTATGCAGTTCAGCAGATTTGTATTCATATGCATAACCCTAGGGGTGTTTAATGGGTCAGGTTCACGGGTTGGCGGGTCCAACCCGAGTCCCGAACCCAAAAATTTTACATGAACCTGAACCCGAACCTGAAAATTGTGACATACATATGAACCCGAACCCGGCCTGAATATTCCCGGGTTGTCCCGAACCCGACCCGTTCAACCTTATTTTTTTTACTTTTTCGCAAACTAATGTATTAAAAGTTTACTACAAAAAACACAAACATATATAAAACATTTATGTTTTATTTATAAAATCCAATACCAATTTCTATTTTAAGTTATAAGTGTAGCATAAAATAATTAACCAATTTAAATTATAACATAAAACATATTGTAAAAAAACAATACGTAGTATAAATATGTTAAACTGGTCAACCCGCCAACCCGCCCGGGTTGACCCGAACCCGATCCGTTTAGCTAAACGGGTTCGCGGGTTCAACCCGAACCTGACCTGAACCCATTTAGACTAAATCCAAACCCGCTAATTTTGTGTTAGGTTCGGGTCGTGTCAGAAATTCACACCCTTACATAACCCAACTACTGATCACCGGAACGCTTTGAAGCGTATTACTCGGTACATTCGTGGCACTGCTGAGTATGGTCTTACTCTGTCTTCCTGTTCTACTGTTTCTCTTCGGGCGTATAAAGATGTCGATTGGGCAGGATGCCCGGATACTAGTTGATCCACATCTGGTTATTGTGTTTACATGGGTCCTAATTTATTATCATGGTCTTCCAAGAGACAGACGACCATATCACGTTCCAGTGCAGAACCAGAGTATCGTGCGGTAACTAATGTGGTTGCTGAAATTTGTTGTATTCGCAACCTTCTTCTCGAGTTGCGTCGCCCTCTCTCCTCGGCTACTTTGGTTTATTTTGACAATATTAGTGCCATATACTTATCCAACAACCCCGTACAATATCAACGCACAAAACACATTGAGCTTGACATTCATTTTGTGCGCGAACATGTGCAACGGGGTACCATTCGGATTCTTCATACCCCGACTCGTCTACAAATTGCTGACATCTTCACTAAAGGTCTACCACGGGTTCTCTTTGATGACTTCCGCTCTAGTCTCAACATCCGTCCACCTCCTGCTTCGACTACGGAGTTGTAATAGATTATTCGTTTGAATATTGTAAATATGGATAATATTTAGCATTAATTTTGTAATTATCTCTTCCCTACTATGTGGGAATGTATTTTGTATATATTGAGAGTTCAATGGAATAATAATCAAGCAATTGAACCATATCATTCTACAATCTCGTATCTTCGAGTTCCACGTTTTCCCAAATCTTTGCAATAAATTCAAGAGTAGAACCCTTTGAGTCGGACGAACTAGATGATTCGGGTGGAAACGTATTTGGACCCTCCATTTGATATATTTTTTTTGGGTTGCAATGTGGATGTTGTATGTGTTTTTGAGCGGTGTGAAAAAAATAGTTAGGGGCTGTTTGGTAGCCTTTTAATGAGGCTCTTAACCATTCAGTGCTGAATGATTCAATATTCAGTGCGTTTGTTTCAGCCTCTGAATGGAATGGTTAAGGCTGAATCATTAAGACTTTGGGATGTTGCTGAACCATTAAGCACTGAACTAGGCTGAACCTTAATGAAACTCTCATACCAATATGGGACAAGAAAACTAACCATTAAGAGGTCCAACTTAATGATTCAGCAATTAACCATACAGACCTTTTAACCAATCAGACCTCTTAAGGATTCAGCACTTAATCAACTAAACAGCCCCTTAATGAATCAAAATATTTATATGGTAAAAAACTGTTTTTTACATATAACGATCAATAGGCCGTTGCCAACGGTATACAATTCACGTTTACGATCGTGATGGTCATTACTACCGTGATGAGTTTCACAATGAAAGGGTGGGGCGGTAGGTAGTGTTTCGCGGCTTCACGGTCCTTCTCATCAATTATTAGATGCAATGAAATGTTAAAAGTACAATAATCTTCCATTGGAGGTTTGGCTTGACCAATTGGCAACTGGCTAGCTATGTCCACATGAAGAAACAACAAGCGGTTAAGTTACCACAAATAGAAACAGTTTATAGTACAATAACTTTATATGATTGATTGAAAGAATCTTTTCCTCTTTAACTATCATCAATGATTAAAAACCAATTTTAGGTGTAATAAATTTGATACAATCCTAAACCACGGAAATTTTATAAAGTAATCAGAATATAACTTAATTTTTGTTATCTAGAGTAAAATTAAGTTTTTATTTTTTAAGATAACAAAGACGAAGATTTTGAATTTTATTATCAATATTGTTACAGTAAATTTGTTTAGAACGGTAACTCATACACTTATCTAACCTACCCTAATTCTACTCCACATTCAACAACAAGATGCAAACACTCGACGTTATAAGGTCGGGACACCATTTAACACACCAAAATACCATTTAGCTAAATGCCTCTGTACATCTACACATGGTGACGATAGGCTCACATCAAAGTTCGTTAAAAATGTAATAAAAATAAAACAATAAAGTAGTTATCCGATTACCTAATATTTGTAAGTATTAACTAATCTACCATTAATTAAGTTTAATATATTAATTTATATAAACAAATTGAAAAAAGGAAAACAACAAAATCCTTATAAACAATATGTTATTTGGCAGTCACCCAACCAATTGTTTTCTGCAATCTTCCTTTCCCCTTCAAAGAATCTCCAACTGTATCAACACAGCAGGCAGCAATTGGTTCTGATTTATATATCTAACTGTTAATTGGTACTATTCATTCAACTAACTCTCTTGATCTGTTACTTTCTTGGAATATTCACCCCCTTTTATTTATAAATCTTTAGATTCTCCTCAGAATCATCATCTTACTACAAGGAAACTAGACTTTCACCGACGAAAATTATTCCATAGAAAAGTGTTGTTAGAGAATTACTAACAGATCATCGACGGATACCGTCAAAACCCATTTTATATTTTTCTTTTCAAAATTGAAGGAGTCGTTGGAAAGACCAATAATTAGCTTTGTCAGTCTTTTTTCAGGTTTGATTCCTGATACCAAAAAAGCTAATTCACTGATGGAATCCATCAGTGAAGGCTTTCACTGACGGTTTTCCAATGGAATCTTCCATCGGTAAAACCGCAGTTTTCTAATAGTTAGTTTATGTTACTTATCATAACTATTTGACTTTGGTTTTGCTTATAACGAACTAGTTTTTTTTTTTTTTTTTCTAAAACTAGTGTTTATTCTAGTTCTTCTTGAATCATGTTCTTGATGATCTAATAATCTTTATACATGTATAACTTTGCAGGAAATCTGTTATCTTGGTGGAGAAAGAAATTTAGTCTTACCCGGGTTATAGTTATGACGATGAATTCGGTTTATTACAAAGAACAGGATGATGATAGTGGTTGGAATCCGATGAGTTCACCTTCACCAGGTTCAGGTTCGGGTTCGGGTCCTTGGTGGAGTGAGCTTGCGACTCGGTCAACTCCTGAAGAATACAACTTAAAGTCATTAACGAAGGATGTTTCACCTAAACTATTAGATCATGATGCAGATCAAGTGTTTAATAAAAGGGATACAACTCAATTCAATATAATTGGTGGTAATGTTCTTATTATTATTTTTTTAATTTTCCTAATTCTTCTAATTTTATTATGTATCTCCAATGACTCTACGCCTCAGGCACGCTTTTTCAAAACCATGTTGCATGCTTACATCAAGATAAAGATTGTATTAAAGTGAGACAGGAAAACTTAATATAAAAACCTGATAAATTTTTATTTGATTCAGATGACTACAAGAATTCATCCAACCAACAAAAATCAGCAAAAATTAAAGCAGATCTTTCAATGCAATCTGACCAAAGTTATGTTGAGCTTGGATTTGGTCAACCAACCATGGTACAACTTTTTAATCATCAAACCTTATCTTTTAGACAATTTTAATCTTTAACTTTTATATAAAGTTGATATATTATCTCTCTTTTTAACCAATGGTGATAGGTATGTGGTAGATACCCTTATGAGGATCAATGTTATGGTCCTTATGGATTGTTCTCAGCTTATGGACCTCAAATTAAGGTGTTTCATCTCTTTATACAAATTTGTTTACATGTTTTTTTTACTATGTGTATGAGGGTAACGTACCTTGAGAAAATCTTATTAAAAAGGTACCTTTTAAAAAGTAATTCGTCCACATTTCGACTAAATAATGATTATTCTATTTGGATGAACAAGCTTAGTTGGGAATCTGATTCATGTTTTTAGTACATTTGATATGTTGACACATGCAGTCTTTTGAGGATTGTCTTTTTCATAATGATTCAGGGTCGGATTATGTTGCCGTTGAACTTGGGCAGCGATGATGGACCGCTATTTGTGAATGCCAAGCAATATCATGGAATTATTAGGCGTAGAAGATCGCGTGCTAAGGCAGAAATGGCAAATAAAGTTCTAAAAAACCGCAAGGTATGTCTATATGTAGGGGTATTAATTTCTGGTAATGGTACTGAAATTTGGTTCATATAGGGGTATTAAGGAGCTTGAGACTTGAGAGCGACTTGATGCTATTACCAAATTATCAGTATGGTGTGTAAAAAAGTATTTAGAAAGATTTGAGATTATGCAACAACACTAACTATATATAGAAACAATTTAGGCTCCAATATAATTTTTAAGAAACTTAAGGGTGTTTGTTCACGTTTTTTTTTTCTGAAATTAAAATTTATTGAATGAATTTAGATTTAAAGCAATCGGAGATTTGAAATAAGTAAAAAAAATTTAACGGCCAACAAAACTTTATTCAAATAGCTAGCAAGACACTAGCAAGAAAATCCTGGATACATTGTCCGAAAAAACACCACAAATACAAAAAGACAACCCCAAACTAGCCCATTTTTATTGCATCAAATCTCCCCCAAGAATCCCACGACATGTCCGCCATTTTAGCCCGGTTTGTCACCCACAAATAGCTCATAATCTGAATCTCCTCCATAACTTTCCGAACCGACACTTGTTTATGATTGAAAACATGTTCATTTCTCGCTCTCCATATGCTCCAAAAACTCGTAATCACAACCGCATAAAACGCTTTCCTCACACAAACACCATTCTTTGCCGTCAGATGGTAAAAAAGAAGATCTCTAGCATGAAAAGCGAAAAAACTCGGAACATGACACCATGAAAACACAAGTTGCCAAACATCCATGAACTTTTGGCTCTCTAGCATGAAAAGCGAAAAAACTCGGAACATGACACCATGAGAACACGAGTTGCCAAACATCCATGAACTTTTGGCAGGCCGTAAATAAATGATCAAATAGATTCAAAATTATCTTCACAAACAAGTGAATTTTTTTAGGAAAACATTATTTTTCTCCTTGAGATTTATCATGTGTTTCAATTTACTAAATTTAATAATTAAATTAGGGGTTGGTTAAATGTACTCCCTCTTTTTACTAAATACACCCCCTATCTAAAAAAATAGTTTTAAAGTTGTCAAATTTCACCCCCTCTATTTAAAAAAAATAGTTTTGCATGTGTATAAATAGACGCTTAAATTTTTTCAGTTCTTATTTAGCACTTCTAATTTTTATGATCTCTGTTTAATTATTATTATTTTTTTTCAAAACAATGAAGTAATCGTCTTCTTTTTATTCCTATATATGTGACAAATGCATTGTTTTTGTTCAATCTTATTCTTCAAAATCGACCACCATTTGAAAAGCTATGAGCTTTTAAAATATTTGTGGGTGTCAATGATTTAAAGGCTGCAAGAAAATTAGTAGCCTGGAACAATATAGCAACAATGGTTGTGCAAAAAAAATGAAAACAAAAACATATCTACCTTCTAAGGATACACCAATGATGGATGTGCAAGAAAAAAACATATCTACCTTTCGATGAGTTTTTAAAACATAAACCAAATGTATGGAAACATGCCTAATGATATTATAATTGTTTACTTGGTTCAAGTCTTATGTAAAACCAAAAATAAATATTATTTTTATAACTAACTTTGAAAACAATATCGTAATATCAACAACAGAATAAAAAATTTAGAACATAAGATAGCAAGGTGCAAAATTTATGCGTAAAGTTATTTAAAAAGATACAAAGAAGTTATAAAGATTTAAAGAACTTTTAAAAACATAAAAAAAGAAAGACATTTAGAAAGAAATGTTCTTTTAAAAACAAAAAAAAAGGTTTTAAAAAAATTAATTAATAATAAAAGATAAAAAGTGACAAAGAGCTAAAGAAATAAAAAAGGTTAAAGTGTACTAAATTGAAACCTGAGGGGGGGTGCGTTTAATAAAAATAAAAGAAAAAGGAGTGCATTTAGCACCACCCAATTAATATAAAATAATAGTTTCCTTCATTTATTGCAAATTAATTTTTTGTAATTCAAACTATGAATCATTAACTGATAATAATCCACAACAATAATTTGACCAATTTTACCATTCTGTTATGTCATTTCGAAACAATATAAACGTTCTTTAGTAGTAGATGAAGTAATTTTTTCATTGCCAATGATCTCCAGCCCAGCTGGTTTGAGGTAGGGTGGGTTTTCTCTTAGGGATTCTCATCCTGAGGGTAAGTCACATGGATAAAGGGTGTGAAATCCCCTTCCTTTTTGTTGAGCCAATAGAATACACCCAAGTGGAGGAAGGGTTGGGGAGGGGCGTGAATTTCGCGCTGCAGTACATGGGGTCTTATTATATTTTCTGGAGCAATTATCTCATGTGAAACATGTGCTATAATTCACTTGGTTTTTTATGCAGCCATATTTGCATCTTTCACGTCATCTACATGCAATGCGCCGACCAAGAGGGAACGGTGGTCGATTCCTGAACATCAAGAAGATAGGAAACTGCAAAGATGAAAACACGGATCTGAAAAAAGACAACAATTCGCCGGATTCTCCAAATTTTGCTATTTTGTCGTCGGGTCATAGCAACTTGAACTCTCCTCAAGAATCGAACAGTAATCGGTCCCAAATTCTTCGATCGGAGGTGACTAGTATGTTCTCAATAGAAGACTGCAAGCATTTCCCACTCGAGAATCTTTCGATGGTCTCGTTGTCAGATATGATGTCAGCAAACAATACTGGACATGGTTTTAGCATGCAAGGCAAATGGGTTGAGGCAGCGGGTACTGGTGGTGGGAGCCGCCTCAACTTTGCACTGTAATACTGACCAGGTCTAGTATGTTGTGCCACTAACATACTAGGCCTCACATTCTTGCAGCCAGATGAAATGATTGTTTGGCTGCTTTTGGCAACTCATCCTTGGCTTTGTGTGTTAAGGTTGTCTTTAACCTCTTTCTACTTGCAAGTTTTGCAAATGTTTTAAGAGGTGCTAATAATAGCCTTAATGCATGTGAAAAAAAAAAAACAAATATTGTGCTTGTTTCACCTTTACTTAAATGTCGTTTCAAATAAATCTTTGTATGTGTTTTCTTAGCCTTGTGAATATAGTTTTTGTGTTGTGCCTGTAATTTCAAAAGTTTTCGATAATGTAATCTTGTTTGTGCCTCTAGAAATCTCCAATATGCATCTACGCAGGTTTGTTAAAAAATAAAAGATAGATACATAAAATTAAAAATAATAATAAAATAAATAATGTGCCGTTTCTCTTTGAGTCAGCATATTTACCCGATTGAATAAACAAATCATTGCTACTCCAGGAAATGACTACCTTAGTTTGCATGTTTAGGTTAAAAAATTATATTGTGTTTTTGTTCCGTTCGTTTGTAATGTGTACATATAATTATATATACATGGGTCATTGCGAAACAAAAGTTAAATTGCACTAATTTTGACGTTATTTTACTAACTTTATAAATAATAATATCTAGAGCATTAGACGGTTAATCATGGATCATGTTGTGACGTTGATAACCGAAAGACAAGGGGTACATGCACCAATTTCTCTGTCTTGATTACCAAGTGTTATGTGTCTTATGTCCAAGGCTTGATACAAAACTACTTTTGATCTAGGGGTCTCACCGAAAGCAGCATCTCTATTGCTAGAGAGCAGAGGTGTTGGGAATTTAGGTGAAAATGGAATTTTCACAAATATAGAAAAATTAGTTTTTCTTAGTTTTGGATAAAAATATATAATTGAAACAGCGGTTCATTTATATACTTTTTGTGGGTTTGTATTCTATGTTGTGAGATATTCGTAATAAACCAAATCAAGTCCAAAACGGAGCTAAGATTAATGAGATATCCATGCTAAAACATGGTGTTTGAAAAAACAATGCTTAAAAATTGGAAATGGAATGAGAAAATGGAACTTATCCCACATTGGAGGAGACACGAAACTTAAAGTGGTATTTAAGCAGGAACTTTCTTTCCTTATTGTTCCATGGAAGCACACACTAGTGAAGCTGTGAAGGGTTAACTCGCGCGTGTGCGTGCACATAAGCGATGGGTGTAACGTGGCACTTTGATGACGCACTTTGCATTTCGCAAATTTGATAGTCTTCTTTGTATATTTGACCACCTGCGTGTGGTTTAGTACAAAGGTTGCGTGGACCAGCTGAGTGTGGTACCGTTCGGGTTTTAGAGCCAATTCCGGCAAGGATTAACTGTTTCGGCTGTTGTACACTGGGAAACTAATGTAGTTGTCGTGAGCTAATGAAAAAACAAGTATTTTAAATATTTAAATACATGTATGAGTACGGGTAAGTAAGGTCGTCTCCACAAGAAATACGTGGTTACTGTTTGTTTAAATGATTAAATTATTAACTATTGATTTGGATTTGGGAATTTGATTGAGTTGAAAGAAAATAATGACTAAATAAAAAAATGTTATCAGATTTTGAAAAACCAACTTCCACCTAAGATTCAAGTTATAGATTGTACTACAAACTCGGTTTAATTACTAAAGCACCACATAGACATGGCCTTGGATTTCTGAATTGAACTAACAACTAAAGACAGTTTTTAATAATAACCATGCAATTTAATTATCCACTCACAAATATCAATTACCCATCAAGTAACCAACCCGCTAACGATGCAAGAAATGGCTAATACGTTTGATAAAAGACAAACCATTCAAATAAGCAAACGTTTTCAACAATCCAAACACAAGTAGTCAAGATATACTAGTTTATAAATCAAACAGAGTTCAATAAGCAAAACCTAATAACCGTTCACACGGGAAAAAGTACAAAGGGTCTAGCCGCTCATGAAGGATCTTGAATAAGATGTGAAAAAGCTCTGAAAATCGTCATCCTTGATGTCCAAAACGATTGCCATTAGTGATACATCGTGATGATTTGTTTTCATAAGCTCTATTGGGTCAAAACCTAATTTTCACGATTTAAGGCCCCCCGCGTACCGCGGAGGGTTATTGGTTTTTCTCAGCGTATCACAGCACATCCTAATAATCAGGAAAGTATCTCAAGTTGTTCGCGTACCGCGAACAACATCTCATCTGTCTTCGTGGGTCGCAAAGAAACTGTAATCCTTGATTTCTTTGTTTTCGATCTTGTTTCAGTCATCTGCTCATATCTTCTTCAATTTCGCTCGTTTTCCATCCATTTAGAACACTATAACCTGCAAGGCATGTACACTAATAAATATCTAAAAACAACTAAAATTACAATGAAAACGACTCAAAACTATACAAAAACATAAGATAAATGCGATGCATTTGGAAACACATCGGAAGCAAAACGAGTTCTCGTGGGAGACTCTGAATTTTTTTAAAAAGACTCTTGTCCAACAAGATCCTCAGCCCCAACAACATTCTGCTTCTATTCCTTTCTTGTATTTTGATTTCATTTTAGTAGTTATCTGGCTTCTATTTGTTCTTGTATTGTAATTCAAAATAAAAGTTTTTTTTATTTTATACGCATCGGTTCTTACAAGAGGTAAGGTTTTCTACATCTTAACCTCCCCAAACCTATCTTATCTTTGCTATTGGTACGATTTACTGAGTATGTTGATGATGATGACTACGACATTGTCTTTCAGTCTGTTGATAATAAGCGTAGGTACATGATATATTCTTTGGTTTTCTTATAAGGAACCAAGTTCCATTAAATATCAACCCTAGTTTTACAACTGGATTATATTTGACTTTATGCAAGGTGAGGTGAATATCATAATAGTAATTAATTGAGGCAACCCGGGGCGGCAACCGTGTGGGAGTCAGGTACCTCCTATCCATTTGGGAACGTCGTTTAGGGTATTGTTGCCTCCAAAAGTGTTTTGAGGTAGTGAGGTGGTACTATAGGATTGGACGGAAGCATGGTACACCCAGATAGTGCCCTGGCTGGCTGATAGAACGACCTCACTACCTCAAAACACTGGTGTGCAATGGTTGGTGAACAATGGTAATTGGTGGTGTTGGCTTTCTTAATGGTTGGTGGTGTGCAATGAAAACGATGAGTTTCGGGCATTGTTTTTCACACACTGTAACGCCATTCTTTTAAGGGAAAATCACACATCTAGCCATTAACCAAGGCAATTCATCAAAATGACCAGCTCAACGGTCTTCGGGGAGTTGGTCCAACATGTTTTTTCACACATGTGGTGGTTTTGTGTTGGTCCTCATGGGAAGCCTCTTGGAGAGGTCTGAGACACCTCGAAAATCGTGAGCCAACTTTCCAAAGACCATTGAGCTGGCCATTTTGGTGAAATGCCTTGGTCAATGACTAGATGTGTGATTTTCCCTTCTTTAATTATGCGGGAGGTCCAAACCTAGAAGATAGTGTATGGATATAGAGTTCTACTATATGTGAAGTTAAAAGCTGTAAGTTGTAAGAATAAGTTACCTTCATGATGATTATCTGCACCATTGATATTATAAGAAATCTTGACCATATTCAAGAAGCACCAGTGCACCAAACGAGGGGCTCATGTTTGATCTTTTATGGACCTAAACGCTCGGTCACGGTTTTCACATTTGGCCAACTAAATTGTTGGAAATTTGGTGAAAATGCTATTTTCACAAAATATAGGAAAATGATTTTTCCTAAATTTTGGACTGAAATATATATTTGAAACTGAGGTTTAATCATATATTTCTTTGTGGGTTTATGTTCCATGTTGTGAGAGCTTCACAACGAACCAAACCACGTCCAAAACGGAGCTAAGATGAATGAGATATCGATGCTCAAAGATTGGTGAATAAAACACTTGATGCTGAAATAAAACAAAGTGGAACTTGTCCCACATAGGATGAGTGATGATACCATGAGTGGTATATAAAGAGGAACACTCCTTCCTTATTATTTCATAGGAGCTCACACTGTGGAACTCGAGCACCCTAACTCGCACTTGCGGGCGACGGGCGCAATGTGGCGCTTTGATGGCGCACTTTGCACTTTAAGAACATAATAAATGCCATTGAAGACGTTCAATGACAGTTATTTTCGTTTTTAATGCTTTTCCGAAACTGATACAATTTAGGACTCTATAAATACCAAGGAGACCCTTGGTTGGAGACGTACCTTGACACACTGTTCTGTAATCTCACCAATTCTTCTTCTCCAACAATCTTTTCTTTCTCCTTACTGTTTCAGGCACTGCTTTCGGGTCAGAGCCAACTCCGGCAGCACTCTTGCTGTTCCGGCTGTTGTACCCTGGGAAACAAAACGAGTTCTCGATAATAGACTCGGAATTTGTTTTAAGGGCCCCGTGTTCAACACGATCCTCAGCTTTTATATGTTTTTCTGCTTCTACTCCATTCTTGTATTTTCTGTTTCTTTCAGTTGTAATAGTATTGTAATTTCTGCTTTCGCATTTTTTTTATTTATAATCATAATTTAATTTGTTTTATTTATTTTTACACGAGCGGTTCCTACATAAATATCTTCCGGTCCTTCAAATTAGTTTATTTAATTTATTAACCTGATTATTAAACTTTGCTTTGTGTTTTAAATCTTTTTATATTATTATTACTATTAATATAGTAATTGAAGAATTTTTAGATCAATCATACTTGAATTTTTAGTGTATAATTCACAATTAAGAAATAAAGATTATTATCAATTTGTAATTTAGAGAAATCAGAACTTGGACTATGTTCCGCACACATGGATGGTTGTAATGTCCGGGGGAATAATGACTTCTCCTTAGCGTTGTTATAATAAGATTGGACTTCTTGTTGCCAACCTTCAATGTGAGGGTAAATACGTATGTAGGAGCAGAACCATGAGGACGGTACGAATTTTAGGCGGAGTAAGATAGCGATTCCGAAAGTAAACTACTTTGTATAGAGGGCGGCTACTAACAAGATTCCGACAGCAGAAGCACTCGCGTTCAGAGGTGTCTTTTCGGGGGACGGGCTGTGCAAGGTATGCGGAGTGGAACCGGAAACGACTAACCATTTATTTGCAGGTTGCTTGTGGGCTAGAACGGTGTGGTGGAACATTTGTTTGTGGTTGAAGATACCACATCCACCATGGTATGATTCTATTCAAGATTATTTATGCAATCTAATCGAGCACAGTTTTGAATTTGGTGGAGGTGGAAAAAAGCAACAGGTTATTTATGCAATCTTCTTGATGACGATTTGGAAGTTATGGCCTTGAAGAAACGAAAAAATATTCAAAGGTCGGTACACGAGCACGACAAAAGTAATTGAAGAAGTAAAAGAAGAAACTTTCTGGTGGGTAATGAAAAGATCTAAAATCACCGGTGTAGACCTAGCAAAATGGTACGAGTTTGCAGGCATTGATTTTGGTTGATAGAGTAGCGCTCTCTGTGGGACAGGTTTTATGTTTTTGTATGTGTTAAATATTTGTAAATAGCTATTTTGGGTGGACTGGGTGCTCCGCCCAGGTAACCGTTGGCTAGTTGGGTAGATTGGCGATGTAATTATTCTTTTTTGGTGTGGAATGAAATATTGCGTTTGATTGTTAAAAATAACGTATGTAGGAGAGTAACGTAAGGGTGAGTATAGAATATGGGAGAGATCGCATACCCCACCCTTGTTGAGGAAGCGCGTACTTATACCCCGGTTTGGACTATTTTGTCATGTGGCGTGTACATTTGATGGTCTATGGCGGAGCCTGATTGTGTTGTACGGGTTCGCTCGACACCATTGAATTTCGCGTATCATATGTAACGTGTAATAGGGAATTTTGAGCAACATCATTGATTTTTTAAAAAGCGACATCATTAAACATGTATGGAACAACTATAAAATGTATTTATATATATATAGGGTAGGGTTCCTGTAGGAATATTGTTTTGTGTGAGAAGTGTGGGAAGGATTAAAAATTGACATGTAGGCATCATGTTTTTTTATTTTGGAATGATGTATTGGATTGTTTTGGCTTGAAAAACACTTAATACAACAATATACAAAAATTTAAAACACGATCCAATGTATTATAGTCATTAAATTTAAATTACAGATAAAACACCCTAGTAATTACTTAAAACACTCTGCTTAAAACACCCTAGTAATTACTTAAAAACACTCTGCTTAAAATACATTGTTTTTGGTTATTAATTTGTAATGTTTGGTGTTTTTCTAAGCAAAACAATCCAAAACATCGTGAATACATCAAAAAAAATATGCATACATATCAATTTTTAATCCTTCCTGCGCTTCTCACACAAACCAATATTTCTACAGGATCCTCTACCTATATATATATATATATATATATATATATATATATACATATTTCAAATGATTTAAATTTTTATTATGTGTTATTCAATGACATTGAACTTTTATTATGTGATTCGACCCAGCCCAAAAAAAAATTGACTCTGGCTTATTATAAACCCGGCCCGAATATTGAAAAAATGACACCAAAAGAATAAATTCAAGCTCTGCCACTGATAATGGTTTGGGTGTAACAGATTTTTCTATTAGTATCTGTCAGTGGCGGATCCAAAAGAAAATTTCAGAGGTAACAGGAAAAAATTTTGTTGCTTAAAGGCATCCTATATAAAACAGAGAGGAAAACTTTGCATGAATTTTCCACCTCGCCCACAAAGTTTAGTGTGTGCTATCCTTGCCCCCCAAATAGATCCGCCCCTAGTATATTCCATTGGCTCAGAGCCTCTGGTCCTAGGTGTCGGTGATACAAGCTATCAAATCTGAGGCACTCGTGCCTATATATATATAAGACTCCATGAGTGGCGTCTTCTCCTAAAAATACAGCCCGGGACTTTTTCTTCATAGAAGAGTCTGATATTGCAAGTCAGCTATAGAGAAGGAAATAGTTCATCCGAAGCTGACGAAGTATAAGTTGTCTAGAGTCCGAACTCCAAAGAGGAAAGTCATTCAGGAAGGGATGAACCATTATCTAGGTTGAAAAAGGATAAGTTGATTGAAGACCTTGAGCTTTACAAAAGTGTATATTGTCTATGTACGGACGAGTGGTTAAAGTGTTACCCATTCACTAACTATGCTATAAATATGAAGGTCCAAAAGAATAATTAAAGTTGCCTTTATTTCACTCACCATTGTGTGACATGATATCTCTTTAACAAATGTCATGGTTTTATAGGTTCGATACCAACTTAAAACTAAATACTAAAATTCAAATAAAATGCGTGCAATTGAAGGTTCACACGATATCATTCTGAAATGATTTTGACATACCAATCATTTTGTTAGTTGTTGCCTTTATCATCTCACTTATTATTTCATGTTAGACTTTTATCTGAAATCATATGTTTTTGAAATCACTTCTAATCCAATTCACACTTTTATAAAGTTACTTTTTATAAATGTCAATTAGGTTATTAAAATAAATGATTCTCGTATGATATGAGGCATTAACAACCTGGTTGGGACCTCTCTTTTTGGAGCCAATCAAGCATAGTGAAACAACTGCTTAATTGATCGGAATAATCACTACGTTGCATGCATTCTACCTAATTATCCTTTATTAAGGAAGAAGTAATATAATCCTCTGACCTCTCCCACATGGAGTGACTTCTTTATACTCGGACCAAAGACTAAGTCGATGATTCTCTCTTTGTCAGTATATCCTTTCCAACGTAGTTGACTCCATTTGGCTCACAACTGATCCAATCTAGGTCTTAAAAATCCCATGGTGTGGAGACGGGAGGTTGCCTGGGCTCTAAGGCTTCTTAGCGGCCTAAAGCGTTATTGAGGTTGTTTTCATTAAAGAAAATTATTTTTATTACCATAATTCCTATATTCTATTTGTATATGATCTATTTGTTTGCATAACTCTAGACCACAAATTACCTCACCGTCAACAATGCCAAAGTCCATATTCCCTATTACTTAAAGATCATTTATTTTTGTTTAGAACGAGTTGACGTCTACCCGCGCGTTGCAGCGGGATATTGAGTATTATATGAGATGTGAAAATTCACAAGTAAATAAAACTTTTATTTTGCTTTACCCCGGCCTATATCACCAAGTTTAAGCATGCCAATTCAAAATACAAAAGGTATTTTAAGGATTGTCTCAACTTTATCAGCAAGTGATGATCTCTGACACACAATTAAGAAAGTCACTGTTTAAAAAAAAAGATTGTCTCAACTTTACCGGCAAAATTTGGACATTATAGGTTCTAAGATCACCAGAGATCTAAAAGAAATAAAATAACAAATACATAAACATTTTAGATTATGATACACGTCTTATTAAAACATTTTAGACTAAGTTAACTTCATTCAAATTACAGACGATTAATATGTTTATATATAATATATTACCATTGTAACTTACAAGTTAATATATCACTCATTGTCTAGTTAAATTTCTATGTTTAAAACATAAGTTAACATGTTTGTTATAGTTGGCAATAATCGGTTTATTAATAAAAAAATTTAACGTGATTTGAATTAGCATGACCAACATTGTTATCTAGGGGGGACGGAGCGCCACCAGAATTGGTCATGAGTACCACACTATCAGCATGGTAACACCGCCGCCACCCATGCTGGTAGTGATCCCATGAATCAAAATCTGGTTATAGTCAACTTGCTGGTACCCGTGAGTTTCTCTTTCCCACTTTTATCTTTTTCTCTATTTTATTTCTAGTGGGGTGCTGCCTTCAAAAACCTGTTTCGGTAAAGTGAATCAGTGAAGTGATGTGGCAATGCAGGACTGGTAGAAATCAATGAAGTTAAAAAAACCTAGTAGAGCGTCCCGTCCCCGCTTATCATCATTATTTATTACTTCTTTCATGGTTAAATGAAAACTGTATTTCTCATCAAGCTTTATGATTTTTTCCATTTGGTTATTTTTTAAAGTAAAGACATAATGGTTTAGTTGTGGCCTGTGTGCAGAGAAAAGTTCCAACACAACATCCTATTCTCTCTATTGTAACCACCAACACGTCACCACAACCAAAAAGCAACCATCGACACCGCAACACCACCGAAGAGAAACTATCGGCCTCAATATCCTCTCCAATCTCGCATAGTCTTCCTCACAGATCTTCTTCTGTTCTTCAGATCCGTACTTATCATCTACTTTAAATTTCCTTTTTTGTTTTGCTCGAATTTGGCCATAAAAGAATGGATACCTTGATGGCTTTGCTTGATTGAAGATTAGGAGGCCGTTGGGGAATAAATTTTATTTTATTTTTCTTGTTAATGAAATCGCTTGATCTTGTTAAAGAAATTTTTATCGCTGCATCAAATCAAAGTGTAACAACCCGGAACGGACCCCAAAATTTTTCGTACAAATTTAGTATTTTACAGAATCAAAATGAATAACAGTTAGTCCGGTTATACGCGAAACAGAGAACCGAACCAATATATAATAATATTAGAATACGTTTTACGAGACCGAATTAATACGCATTACCGAACCCGCTCGTGACTAATTTATTAGTCATCATGGGACACATGGTGTCACCACCATGTGCCCCATGGCACCCTTTATCTTCCAACACCACACACCTATTATAAAATCCCTATATAAACCCTTCCCCTTTTAGCTCTTCCCTAATTATAAACACACACACACACACAAAACATTTCTGCTATACTCTCATCTCACACACAAACAACTTTACAGAGAAAAGGAAAGAGGAGGAAGTGAGCCGGAGGCCTCCCACCGTCGGCCGCGGCGGAGCTCCGGCCACCCTACGTCTGAACAACAACCCACCCCACCCGATTCTTATTATACAGAGAGAGAGAGAGATGTGTGTAGAGAGAGAGAGACGTAGAGATCGAGATAGAAAACAGAGGAGAGAGAGAGACAGAGATCGGAAGGAGGAGCCACCGGCCGGTCAACCACCAATGCTCGACGGCGGAGCAGGGCAGAAACACGACAGCAGCGGCGGCGTCTTCTTCAGATTATTATCAAACTGAGGTAACACAAAAACCCTCCCAAACCCACATCTATTTTCTATTAATCGGTGGAAGATGGTCGATGGTGGTTAGTCGTGGTTCACTGTGGTGGTAGTCGAGTACTGGGGTTCTGTAGTGGTGTGGTGATGATGAGGAGAGGTACATGGTCAGGGGTTCGGGTCAAAGGTCGGGTTCAGCTCGGGTCAACTGGACAGTCAACATAGTCAACCCAGTCAACTGACTAGTCAACTAAGTCAACCGGTTCAGCCGGTCAATGCTTACCGAGACGGAGTATGAGGTATAACCGGACCTACTAACTTGACAATTGTATTAATTATATAAACTAATTATTTATAACTTGATGCGTGTGGGACTTGGCGAGCGGAATAAACATAATATGACCATTGGACACTTTGGACCCCAAAGCTTAGGACATGAGCTCAACACTTGGATACGAGACTAAGACTTGAATAGGCGACATGTATTATATATATAAATTGAATAGTAGTAGCGATGTTTGTGACTTGTGACTTGGACACTTGAACATAGTAATAAGACATAAGATTCGGATCGAGACATAAGCGACTTGGATTAGAGCTAGGCCTATACACATAGAAATAATTATGGAGACCTTAAGACTTGGATTAATATTGAAACTAGAATTCGGACATGATGATGACGAATAAGACTTGGACCTAACTTAGAACAAACTCACGAGAAAACGACTAATATAAACACATATATAAATAGGAGCGAATCATAGTAGCAATGTTGGATTAGAACTCAAGCATAAGACGTTGACGCCTCGGACATAGTTAACACTAATCATTTATCCATACGACGATAGTATATAAATATGACCAAGACAAATATTAAATTACAATACCAAGAACTTAGGATTAAGAAGCGAACTTGATGATTAGAAACTTGGAATGCAAGGACATAATGTATACGACGACTAAACGCCACCTATAGACTGTGACCATTACCTAGTGAATACATATACTTACAACTATTCGGAAGTATAATCATACAATAAGTAAGAATAAAAGCACACACGTACCAAAGTATGAAAGAACAGAAAAACATGGAGTTGCATTAGATAGAAACCCTACGATCAAGCTCGTCCCCACGCATAACTTTCGTAATTGAAACCAAAGACTAATAATAATATTGTCGAACTAGGATTCGCTCAGGAAGATACAAGAACGCGACTGCAGACGCTTATTCTTATATTACTAAGATCGTATTGCATCCAGGTAAGTCTCGTGAACCATCCCCTCTTTTACTCTTATAAACTATTTTGGGGTGAATACATGCTTCCAGTGCAGAACCAATAGAATGTGATGAACCAGAGGATGTGACAAGGTGCTCCCGATACCACCACACTCATCAACCCAACGGGAGATTGGGCCACTTGATATGTGGGTAGTACTACTTGGGGAATCCCCCGCACGCAGTGGACTCGGAAGCCCGGGAAACCCTCCACTGAAGTATGTGTCACGTATTTTGCCATGGGAGTCCATAATGGGAGTAGATGGATTCAGCGTATAGGATTGAGGTGTGGCTTGTACATCACTATGTGTAAACTGTTTTAATTTAGTAAACTTGCTTTTGAATGATAACTTGTTTTGAGATGATAAACCTTATTTTCAAACTATTTAAACGCACGCACGGACTCACCAACATTATTGTTGACCCAAACCTATTTTAAGCATGTGTTCAGGTACCTGTTTGAGTTAGAAAGAAGGAGCAACTGCAACTCGGAGCATCCCGACGGACGAATCAGAAGGCAAGCGAGAACCGTAGATATTACCTAGAGTATTGTATTAAGATGCACATTGTATAGACTTGTAGATTATTATTATAAAAGAATAGTTATTTATAACGCTTTCGTTGTTTGCTTGCATTATAAGATGTTTGGCACCAATCTGGAATTTCGACCAGGCCCACCTTGGTCGGGTTGTGACACAAAGTCAAACGGATCTATTGTTTTTGAGAGAGATAGAGAATAGGAAGGGTAAAGATCCAGAGGAAAAACACAAAATATAAAAAGGAAGAAAAAAATTAGCCATGTATTTCATTAACATCAAGAAACGGTTACGTGGTAGTTACTGTTAAATGAATGTTAAGTTGTGGTGGTTACCGTTAAATAACCGTTAAGTTGGTATTTATATTATATATAAATTTGGGGAGCCTAGATAAGTCAGGGCCATAAAGCTTTTTTGGGACCAAAGCGTATAATAAAATTGAGGCCTTTTTTGAAGAAAATTGTTTCTAATACTAGTATTCCTATATGATCTACTATTTGTAAGAAACTCACGCGTTGCCCCCGCGGTAACAATTTACAATGCGATACTCAATTTTATTGTTTTACCCACCTTAGACTGAGACTGAAATTAAAGAATACAGTTTTGTTGATTATTGTACACCCACCATAAAGTTAGAAATGTTGCTTAAAATTATTTTTATTTACAACCACATCAAATCTGATAATTATAAATAGAAATATTGATTATCCCACTAATTTTAAATTAAAGCAAACATCGTGAAAGACTAAAGTTTAAAATGTAGAAATAGTTATATTCGTACTTTGTCTCTAACAAGCCGGGTGAGTGAGCTTGATATATAATGTAAAACGAAAAAGGTTGAACAGTTAGAAGTCAACCAAAATGTATTTTAGTGTAAAATTAACTAAAAGAAAAAAAAAAGTCACACAATATGATTAACAAGTATTTACAACCTTTTAAATTGCTTGAACTCATATTATACATAATAAACCTTTTACTAATTACTGTGAAATTATAAATGGGAGGTTATGATAAAAATGCACAAGTTAGTTTTGCAAATAGGGGTAGTATTGAAAGAATTTTCAAAACATCTTAAGTGTGAAGCAAGGAACTTTTCATATGTCATTATAAAAAACATTTAAAGTTAATATCCTAGCCATCCTTGGCTCTTTATAATGTATTATAATTTGTGTATACATAGCTCTAAATCGCAAATTACCTCACCATCAACAATACCAAAGTCCATATTACCTATTACTATAGATAGTTTATTTTTGTTTAGAATTTATGAACCCTAGATAATTGAGGGCCAAAGCCATTATTTTATTATTTTACTCAATGTTTTAAAAATCGTTTTTTTTAATTATACCGGATTTAGCTAAAAAATGGTTTAACTGGTTGAACCGCGTTGTATCCGGCGGTTCAATCGGGTTGATTAGTTAGCTATATAATTTCATAAATTATAATGTAATACCCCAACCGATGGCGGAAACATCGGGGTGCCACGTAATGATAATTGTTCAATAACTCATGGTACTAAATGAAAATTTAATATTATTATTAATTTACAATTGTCGCTCAAACACTGTATCTTTAGATACTAAAACATCACTCTTAATTAGGTGCAAGGATAATTCATTAACACTCGTTGATTTCTTACAAGTCCATCATCACAATCAAGGTGAGTTTAAATGGCCCTGTAACATCCCAACCAATGCGTTTTGGGGCTTAATGTTAGTGGATGAGAGGAGAACTACACAGTTAAGCGTGCTCAGGTGGGAGCAGTATCAGGATGGGTGACCTCCTTGGAAGTCTCAACCAGGTTAACTAAAATCAAATCTGTGAGCTCTGGATGGGCAACCCATCGGGGCAAAACAGACAATCTTGGTGGTGAGAGGGGTCGGATGTTACATACAACATTAACACAAAAAATAATTTAAAAGTACATAATTACATACTAAAATACTATCAAAAAGTTAATCAGTAGTTAAAAAATAATCCAAAAGATAATTTAAAGTTTTTAATTTTTTAAAAGTTATTCCTTAATAAAAAAATAATCAAAAAATAACCCAAAAACTAACCTATGCCTGTACCGGTATAGCGGTTCAAACCAGTATACCGGATTTTATCGGCGGTATTAAATCGATACCGTTTACTATATTTAACGGAGTGTTTCGTACCGGATTTCCATTAAAAACGGTAATACCGGTATAACCAACCAGTATTTACCTGTTTTTAAAACATTGATTTACTCCACTAAGCAACCCTTAGAGGTCGCCAACCCTCTTAAAACGTTGATGTTTAAGTCAATAATAGTAGGATTATTTGATGTTTGAATGACTATAAGGTATATTGTATACCTTACGGACTTATTAATAAATCTATTACTACCAACAAACAAAACTCATTAAGGGACACATGTCACTCAATGAGAGCATTCCTACTTTTTCTCCTCATTTTTCCTCTCTTTTTGAGTTTTTTATATGGATTTAAACTTGACTCATAAAAAGTTAAAGTCTCATGTTAAGAATTATAATTTCAAATATTTGTTTCCATATTTAAATTTATTTAATTGGATCACACTAACAAACTCACAAACTTAAATGATCAATTAATTTATAACCATTAGTTACATCCATTTAGGTAATTTAATTAGTTACATCTATTTAGGTAATTTAAAATTTGATTGATTTCGAATAAAAATGATTAATCTCGAATTGAACTAGGAAACTTAATCTAGAATTTGAGTCTTTAAATCAAATAAATATCGTAACACTCAATTGTAGGTTCAATATTTTTAAAGAAATTTGATGTTTTTTTTCCTGATTTATGCACTTAACATTTTTATTTATAAACAACCATATTTTGATTTCTAGCAAACGTTTGAGCATGTACATTTAAAATTTGTAACAATCTTTTTTATTCACATAAGGACAACATATTATTGCTTCATATCAAATTCAACCATTTTAGCAGTTAATTTTGCTTCTTTTTTTTATATCCAGATAAATATTTAACTTTTTATTATAATCTTTTCTTT
Organism: Ambrosia artemisiifolia; assembly: GCA_032199755.1. NCBI lineage: Eukaryota > Viridiplantae > Streptophyta > Magnoliopsida > Asterales > Asteraceae > Ambrosia > Ambrosia artemisiifolia. The sequence continues at coordinate 22,611,983 of CM063517.1, forward strand.
ATACAACTAATTTTTTTTTATTTATCATTATTGGTTTTTAGCAAATTGCTTCTTATCATTTGTTTTTAGAATAAAATAATATAACTTTACAACAATTTTTGTTCAAACCTTAATATTTAGATTTCATATTTTCGCATAAATATTTTTGATATTTGTATGTTGGCGTATAAGTGTCTTTGTACAACAAACAACAGAATCTGTATTTATACTTTGCTATCTTTCAAATTGTGTATTATTACTTTAATGATATAATATTTTTAAAGGAAGAACAATAAACATTTAAAATATTAATAAATCATTGCTAGAATCGCAAGTGTATGATACAATATATGTCACACCCTCAAATTCCGCTTGCGGTGTTTTACCGCGAGACGCGTGACATACCAGGATCAAAGTCAATGGTCACAATAAACGACAACTATATGAATAAAATAACGTAACCAAATTATGCAGTTCAAAGGTATCAACCATAAATACAACGGAAGCATAATAGTTTTCAATCCTCAAATGTGAATAAAAGATAAATGTTTTAAAGTTTATCGTGATATATGAAACCTATACACCATGAGACCCCGTGTGCCTATCCAAATCCTGCTACCTTAGCGACCTGAGAAAAGATAAAAATGTCAGCATACTATGCTGCTGAGTTCACAGGTTTTATAAAAACGTTTTATAAGTTTTGAAAGATCTAGCCTCTTACTACTATGTTATGCGAATATTAGCTAGACGTATGTATGTTACTACTATGATTGGAAACCATTACTGACAAGATGCTCCATATGAAATGCCCAATGAACTACCGTCGTCCACGGTAGAGTCCGTAGTCCGAGACAATATGCACCCGTCCAACCTCCAGTCGACCCAGGTGGGGTTTGTCAAGCCCAATAGATCTATCCACATTTCCACCGTTATGTATCCCCACATATTCATGGTTTCCCTGGGACTTGGATGAGTCGTATAGTAAACAAAAGATAACAATAGTATAACATGATCTTTACATATTCAAAAGATGTAGCATGTTTCTCCGCCATGAGAAAGTGTGTGAAAATGGGGCCATGACACTCACCTTAGGTTGCGTTCTTGTAAAATAGATAAACCGACAATGCAATGATAGTCCCTAATACCAGCGACCTATCATAAATTGTGTATAACTAACTAGACTAATAACCCATAGGTTAACTAGTCCCCGATTGTCCAGACCATGACTATGTATGTTTGAAAACGTGTTTGAATGTTGACCCGACCACACAAGAGAGACTCAACATCCCGTTGGTGACCCGTTACATCAGTTGATAAAGAATATACAGTTTACATACAAGCAATGCACATAAAACATTTAGTTTATATCAAATGTTCATATTTGCACTCGTGGGTATGAATAGGAAATCTTTTCTTTCATTCGTACCCTTTTTAGCACGAAGGAAAAATCTTTTCTTTCGTTCGTACCCATTTTAGCACGAACGAAAAATCTTTTTCCCCTATCAGCACGAATGGAAACTTTCTCCTCTCATTCGTGCCTTTATTGGCATGAATGAAAACAATTTTCTTTCGTTCGTACCCTCGATGGTACGAATGAAAACTCATTCGACCTAATTGTCTGCTGAACTATTTCGACGAACAAAAACTCATCAAATCTGATTGAAAACTTCACGAAAAGCTACAATATCACAGTAGTCAATCATATCTACCCTATCCACATGTAACTACACCATTTTCACATATCAATTCATCCATTTCACATTTCAAATCAACTTTACCCTAAATAGCAAATTATGGAGATGTCACATCAATTGCATGAAAACTTTACCAAAATGGAAATTATCATAATATTATCATACTCAGATCACTAGACATAGGTTCACACATGTTAATCAATTCCTAATCATGATATCATCATCATGTTCATGAACAAACCCTAGATCTAACATAAAAATCCCAAAAATGGGTAAAATCCACCAAATGTCAATCAATCAACCATATATTCATATATCATGCTCCAAATCATTCCTAAATCATTCATATATAATCTACACATCATTTCATACACATATAACACATATAACAATCATCCATTTCATTATTATTTTTGTTTTTGTAAAAAAAAAAAACTCATTATTTAGGTATAGATCTAGTTTAGAAAGATGTTAGAAAGGTTTTTATTTATGAAAACTCATTTAGATCAGATCTGGACACTTGGGGTTTTATCAAAAATATCATAAAACGGATTAAAAAGGGTTTAGATGATGAACACACCTTGAATCTTCACTTGATTTAGATATAGAACTTGTTTTAGCTTCAGGATCTGAGAAATAAGGGCAAAAACTCGTTTCTACAAGTTTGGGTTTGAGAGAGAGCACTTGGAGGCAAGTTAGGGTTGTGAAATGATGAAAATGAGGCATAGTGTTATATTTATATTCAGTTCCCGTTCATGCCCTCTTGGGTACGAACGAATTCCCAGGTTTTCCATTCGTGCCTTCGATGGCACGAACAAAAATCCAATTTTCTAACTTCAAACCTACAATCTCCATTTTTTTTATTTTAACATATATTATCACACCAATTCACATAAACATGTATTCACAAGTCATTAATCATTCATAGAACATATAATACCTGATAATTCATTCCAAATATGTAATTTCACAAACAACGAGACTCAAGACTCATGTATATGTGTGTGTTTCCCCAATGATTCCCCGAACCATTGAACCTTGGACAATACATGAGTGTAAACCAACTCCCGATGATTCCCTGAATCATCGAACTGACTCAACTAACCCAGTTAAGTACGTTAAATAAATGTTTTGCTAACGTAGACTTATATGTTGGTAAAAAGTAGTAACCTGAGTTTGCCGGGTGTCACACCAACCCCTTGTTGAAAGAAATTTCGTCCCGAAAATTGCTCAAAGCCAAAAGGAAGGAAGGAACGAAAAGAAAGAAATTTTTTTCGGTTGCTACAATATAATCAAAGTTTAATTTGTACAATACCTATTGTTAGAAATAATTCAACAACTACTTTGAGTTGGGACATAAACATTTTTTACCCCATTTAAGTATCACATTTTATTTTTCATAATCAAATTGCATTCATTACTACTGATGAATGTTTACGATTTCATTGCCTAATCACTAGAGTCCATTTATGAATTTATTTTGGTATTTAAATATTTTTGTCAGATTTAATGGATATGCCTAAGTAATCAACATGTCACCTTTATCTTTATGTAAACTTCCTACGATTATTGACAATTAAAATTGTAAGGTATTAATATTTTTTTCCTTTTTATTATAAAAAATCTATTAAAATATAAAAATATATCACGGTTAATAAACCAAGGTATACTCACTTTTACTATTTTTACCCTTTCTATGTGAGATGTGTCGTACAAATAGAATGGTATCTAACTATCCAAAACATGGTAGATATCTTTCCTAGATGATGTTTGAAGTAATTATTGGGACTAATGACAGCGCGATTTGTTAGTACATCTTTTCTGCTTTCTTTAGTGTTATTTTCGAATTTTCTGAATCATCATTCCTATTCTGACCAACCTTGTTTAGCTTTTTGCGAAAAGTCAACTTTTTACTCAATCTTCTTAACATGTTTCATCTGATAATGAATAAAAAGGCAATTCATTTGACAAGAAGTGAACATGTTTAAACTTCCTAGAGTACAACAAGAGTTGGGTATGTTTATATTTTGTTTTGTCACACCCTGATCCGGGAGGGCTCGGACGAAATCACGGATTGATATAACTAGGGGTGCAAATGAGCTGAGCAGCTCGCGAGCTACTTGATATCGTCTCGGTAAAAAGCTCGAAACAAGCCGAGCCTTATCGAGCTCGAGCCTAAAACAAAGCTCGTTTACTTATCGATCTCGAGCTCAAGCCTGGCATATGATGCTCGCCGGCTCGTCGAGCCTTATCGAGCCTAGTATAATATTAGATTTATTAACATTTTGTACCATTTACCCCACATTTAAAGTTGTTTAATAAGTGAGTCAAGACGTGCTTTTGACTTATCGAGCCTAAACGAGCCTATTATAAATATTTTTTAATTTAATATATTAACTAATAAACACTAAACGAGCCGAGCTCAAGCTTGAGAAACTACTAACGAGCCGAGCTCGAGCTTTAAAAACAAAGCTCGAACCAAGCCGAGCTTGAGCTCTTATAAGTTAATCGAGCTCGAGCACGAGCCTGCTCGTTTGCACCCCTAGATATAACATTCACACAATGCAATCAAACAGCGGAAGCAATATAAAATAACTAACTTTTATAAATGTATTTGTTTACATTACATAATACCTCTTTCAATACTACATCTATCTATTCTCCAATTATAAAAGGTTTGAATGGTTTCCATGGTTTCTCGTTCGTTTTCGGGTTTGTCCGTCAGTGTGACTCCGAGTCGCAGTTGCACGTTCCTCGAAACTCCAGAACAGGTACCTGAACACATGCTTAAAATAGGTTCTGTCAACAATAATGTTGGTGAGTTCATGTGTTTGGTTACATGGGCGCCCAAGAGTAGTTTATCAAATAGTTTTAGTATTCAAACAAGTTTAATAGTTTTCAACACGTTTTCCTAGTTATGGTGTTACAACCTACAAGCTAGCCACTCAACCCTGGAATCTAGCGTCATGCCTAACCATGCCTAGATGTATCAGTAGAAAGTATACCCATTACTGTTATAGGTTCTAACCATTGCCCTGCAACATAGATTCCCATGGCAGAATACATGCCTCAACGACCCATCGGTCTCAGTGGGGATTTCCGTGTAAGGCCGGACAGGGATTCCCTAAGTAGTACTACCAGTATATTCTGTCGACTTTATCCTAGAGTTAATGAGTGTCTGGTTCGGTAAGGTATCTCATGCACGCAAGTAAACACGCTCTGTAAAACTAACACCATAAGTTATCAACAACTGGAAGCATGTATTCACTCCAAAATAGTTTAAAAGTAAAAAGAAGGGAGTTCACGAAACTCACCTGGTCGATGGCGCATACATCACTTGATGTGCCGCATGGTTTATTGTAAGATTACATGCAAATAAAACATTATGTTAGCCTTGTCAATGTCATAAAGTATTGTATGATCAAACCAACAAGTATCATATGGATATGTTGAAGTCATGTGATGACAAATTTTAATTTCGATTATTAGGGGTGGACAGGATGGATTCGTGATAGGTGGTTTTCACGGTAGTGATGCTATGAAACACCACCCTGAGTACAAGTTTCACGGTGAAAAAATCAATTACCGTGATATACATCACACTCGCGAAGGGATGGGTAGTTTCTTTAAGAGTGTAAGGAGATGAGGTGGAATGTTGTGATTGGTTGGTTTCTTGTGATTGGTGGGATTGATTTTAGTGATATAATGTGATGGGTTTGCAAGTGTGATAGTGAAAATGTGATAAAATGAGTTGTCAAATAGTAATTTTGTGTAATAGTGTGATGAATGTGATGGGTGCCCTAGTGAAAATGTGATAAAAAGAGATGTCAAATAGTAATTTTGTGTGACAATGTGATGAATGTGATGGGTGCCCTAAGTACCCTAATAAACACACGTTTGTCAACGTTGGTGGACAATGATTTGGGTTTTTTTTGTTCAATTTTAGTTTCATCCCTTATACTATAAATAATATACACGTTTAACTTGGTAGTTTAATTTGTCTATTATAACTTTTGTGCGTTAGTTTTTATATAAAATTAAATATGTGGTTGCGTTTAATTTTTTTATCTAGACATTCCGACATAAATTTAATATCATGTCTCAAATCCCAAATCATTTAATACCCTTTGTAATTAGGCTTTGTAAAAAACCTTCTAGGAAAACTCATTAGGACAAAACCAGAGCTAAGGGAAAAATAGTGCATTGCATAGTATACATAATTAACAACATGCTATAGGATGATGTTAAATCGATACTTCAGAACCTATAAGATAAATGAATGGTACTGGATCAATTACATTGTGTCGTTAAAAACCTTCCTAAGAAAACCTAATAGTAAAAACTCAGTGAATGGAAAAATAGTGCAACATGTTAGATTAGAATTCTATGTTGTTAATACATTTATGTTTAAGGCAGCACCATATCTCATATCCTCTACAAGATATATTAGTGTTCTGGTCGCAATTAAGTATGATACTTCTGAACCAAGCACTTCTTTATCTTATAGGGACGGTAAGAATCTATGTCTATGTCAAGCGATCATACAATCATTTATGTACTCAACAAGTAAACTTTTTTCATATAAAATCTTCTGGATATAGTTTGATTGATGAACAAATATTTGAACAGTATGTCGAGAAATAAATGTGTTATGTAAGAGTCCTTCAAAATTCTCTTTCTAGTTCGACAATTTCACTTGATGAACTTTAAGAGTGAAATTTTGGTATAGATGTGGCTCATTTTATAACTTATATCATTCTTTTTTCAAACTATTAACTAAGTTGATTGTACCACATATGACCAATTTTCTTTGAGATTTTTAAAACAATTATCGGTTGTTATCATTTTATAAAAAAAATTGAACGACTAAACTTGCACACTATGGAGATTGAATCCCTGACCTCCTACTACCCTAAGTCTTATCTAACTCACCAATACCGTTATGTTATTCCTAGTGAATATTATCGTTTTATAATGCTTTTGACACTTTTAATCCTTCCGGGATTTTCATGTGGGTATCAATTTTAATTGTACTATAAACTATGCGGTGATAACATCCATAAGTTATATCTGAAGTCATTAAGAGATTGCGAGACCACTAAATCATCTAAAGGGGAATATGTTCATCATAATCAACTTATGGGATTCGGGAAAAACCTTTATGTTACTAGGTGTGACTTACATCACAGAATCTCATTCCTTACGTTTCTTTTTATTTGAAGAACACCTATTTATAACCTACTAATTTGATGTCTATGGATCTTCAAACTGCAGGTTTGAAAATGTTTAGTTGTCGAGCGAATTTATTTAAACCTTTTAGTCATCTAAGCCGTTTTGACTGTTTATGTGTAGACACTCTTATATAGTTTTACATACGTAATCTTTGTCATCAATTACATCTACTGTTATAACATATGCAAATATATCATGTTACATGTGTTCCTTACGGTTTCATATTGTACTATTTGGTACATATTTCATTGAGATCTCATATATATTTGGTACCTAAGTTTCTTCTGGAACTCCATTATTCTCTTCCAAGATTTTGTTATCTCTTATAGGAATTTATCAGTGAGCTCTTATAAGGTTCTATATGCAACCCCTTCATGGTTTTATATGCAATCACTTATGGGTTTTGTATTCAACCACTTCTGGGGCATCCTATGCAACATCTTCTAGGTTACACCAACTGCGTTATTCTGCTATTTTCATGTTTGTGTGTATATCTTTTGAAACCGATTTACCTCTCACACTTCATAATATTATAATCATTTTGTGAGTGCTTCAATTCGAGAAGATGAATCTGATGCTGATATATGTGATTTTGTCACTTTAGACATCAAAAGAGTTAAGCCTATCAACACGAGGACCATCAAGGTAAGTTCGTCGGGTTGATAGGGTTAACTCTTGTTGGAGAAACTCGATTGATTCAATCTGCCCACACAAGGTTTGATCTTGCATTGAAATACGGTTGTGGAATTATGGTTTTTTGACTGAGCATTACGTGCTAATAACGTAGAATAAACAATAGAGAAATTGAGGAGAAAACTCATTTATTCACTCATCTATTGAAAAGTACATAAAACTCACACATATATGCACATGGGCTTAGCCAGTGGGCCTTAATGTATGCATTAATAACATAGATATTATATAAGGATTGTAATTCTGTAACTCTATAAGATATAGAATAATTGTGCTAAGACTAGATGTTATTAAATGACATTCATTTGGCCCTTTCTATTAAAACCTAATTCGCAAATTCAGATTTTTACAACGAAGTTTGATTCAAATCTAAGATTTTGCAAGTTTGTAGATACTACAACCGCCTTTAAGTGGTGAACGTGTTTTTAATGAGCTTCTTAGTTTTAACAAATGAATTCAAATCAATTTCAACTAAAATAAACATAAAAAAAATCCTATATACTTAAAACGACAATCATGTTAAATAGAGAGTACAATTACGACTTTAGAAAAGTAATAAAATGACTTAAAAACAAGTTAAGATATAGTTCATTATTTATCCACATTAAAAATACAACGTACATATAAATAGTTTAAATCAAATAATGGTGTTCAAAACTACTAAAACTGATCGAGTTGTTCAAACCACAGCAAGCCCATTAGTTTGCCTGGTTTGAATCCAAACAGTTTAGTTCAAAGATTGATTTAACAATATAAATGATCAATCCGGCAGGAAACTTGTAACCTAAAAACCCGTTGTGTAAAACAAACTACTAAACCGTCAAACTAATCGAATCCAATTTGGTTTATCATCCTCCAATATGTTCAACTCATAATTTCCATCAAACCCAACCAAATCAAACCTCGTGAACGCCTCTTCCCTCAAATATAATTCCTTATTAAAAATTGTGTCATACCGTTCAAAAAGAATTAAAAAAAATTGTCACATACAATTCTTCCTTTTAGATAATGTTTTAAAAACCGATTCTTATACCGTACCGGGTTTGGCTCAATGACACTTCGACCGATCACGCTAGACGGTTTAACCCGTTATGCCAGACGGTTTAAACCGGTTTTTAAAACATTGGTTTTGCATATAAAAATCCACCTATCACCTCTTCCATCACAACAATAACAATGGCGATCTCCAAACCCTCAAGATTTAAACCCAAACCCAGATCCCCAATCTGGCTTCTAACAATAACCATCTCCACAATCGCCTTTTTATACCTTTTTTCATCACTAATCTCAACCATTGGATCAAACACCCTTCAAACACCGATTTTACAATTCCATAATAATAACCACATTCATGGTAGTGATTCAGAGAAGTTTTTGTATTGGGGAAACCGAATAGACTGTCCAGGAAAACACTGTGAGTCTTGTGAAGGACTTGGTCATCAGGAGTCCAGCCTCAGATGTGCTCTTGAAGAAGCAATTGTTTTAAAAAGGTTTGATTTTTTTTTAAGTTTGTTGAAATTTGTTGAAATGGGTCACTTTATTTTGTTAAAATTGATGTGGGTTTGTTGAGTTAATGAGGAAAAATTGGTAATTGGGTTAAAAAGGTTTTATTTTTAAGTTAATTTTCTTGAATTTAGTGCACATTATGTGATAAATGATTTGGGTTTGTTGAGTTAATGAGAAAAGATTGATAATTGGGTTGATTTTTATGATAATAATGTAATGAAATGAGTGCAAAGGCGTGAAGATTGGGATTTTAATAGAACAGGGTGGTCTTAGTATGGAGATCATGTATTAGAAAGAGGAAGATGTCGGTCCTGTGATTAGTGATACCTTGGATATCTTGCAAACACGTGTAGAACGCTTTTAGATTGAATTATTTCACTCGTACTCAGGGATAAAGGATAAATTAAGAACAAGTGTGAATTTTGTTCGAATTCGTGTACCCCAAAATGACCAAAATGAACTTTAAATCCTCGTGACAATTGGCGGTTACCACTGTCAATTAGCGGTCACTTTCAGTTTTAAAACTGTTGTGTCGAATATGAATATATGATACTGAGAACCAGTTTTGATAATGAAGACCAAATTCACTACTGATCTTCATCTTATCCCGCTTTCAACAACCTTGCGATTCCGAAGCAGTTTCCGGTGGATAACAAAACACGCACTCCGGTCTCCACATTTTCCAACGTGTTTGATCTTTGATTATGATTTTCCGTTGGTCATAAAGTAAATCCAATTACATAAAGTAACTGGATGTCACTGTAATTACCAACAGAAGACGTAGATGAATCCATAATTTGCTTGAATTTTTAACAAAATCAATGTTATTTTTAATCTTCTTGTTCATTTCATGAATTGTACGTTTCTTTGTTCTTGCAGAACATTTGTGATGCCTTCTAGGATGTGTATAAATCCAATACATAATAACAAAGGAATTCTGCATCATTCAGACAATGTTAGTTCAGAGGAAAGGTGAGTTTTTGTGGTTTATTATATGGGATCTATTCGATTTATACGATAAATAATGTATGAAGTTACTGTTATGTCAGGTGGGCTGCAAGCTCTTGTGCAATGGACTCCTTGTATGATTTGGATCTTATATCAAACAAGGTGCCCGTAATTTTGGATAATTCAAAAAAATGGTTCCAAGTTATGTCTACGAGTATGAAGTTGGGATCTAGAGGAGTTGCTCATGTGGAAGGAGTTAGCCGGGCCGATCTTAAAGAAAAAAGTCAATATTCAAAGATGCTGCTTATTAATCGAACTGCAAGCCATTTGTCATGGTAACAATTAACAAACTCCCTAATCCTATAATCTCTAGTGTATGCATAAATTAATATTGATACAGATTACAAATATAAGCTCATTGCAATGTAGAATTATAGATGGTCATGGTCTGAAAATAAACAGCCTGTCTTTAGTTTAGGTGTCGTTTGAATTTATTATTTTGTGTTGTGTGTAGGTATTAATGACCATAATCATTCAGGTTCATGGAATGTAAGGATCGGAATAACCGCAGTGCTGTGTTGTTACCACATTCATATCTTCCTTCAATGGCTTCCAAAAAGCTTAGAGATGCAGCAGAGAAGGTCAGCTTTCCATTTCTCTCGTTCTTGTTTTTGGCTGAAACTGGATTAAATTTGCTTTGAGATGTTTTAACTCAATCCTTCCATTAACCATCTCGTTTGCGTTTGAAATGCTCACTAAGTTGCAAAATGAGACATTTTTTCCAAGTTTAGTGACTAAATGTGTACAAAAAGGAAACTCGGTTTCTATTCTATGACATTTGCACATATTTTACAACTCTGACTCATTCGTTACCAAGGTATCTTAATATATGTAGTTAATTTTTTTATGAACTTGTCCAGATTATGTCACTTCTTGGTGATTATGATGCTATTCATGTTCGCCGTGGTGATATTTTAAAAACAAGAAAAGACCGGTTTGGTGTTGACAGGACCCTTCATCCTCATCTTGACCGAGACACGCGTCCTCAATTTATACTTTGTAGAATTACAAACTGGGTCCCAGCTGGACGGACACTATTTATCGCTTCCAATGAAAAGACACCAAATTTCTTTTCCCCTCTTTCTGTGAGGTAACTTGTCAAAACTTACAATTGTATATAACATTTGTATTTTATCAATGAAATTATGTTTCATCATATATTGTTTTTGATACATAATTACAGGTACAAACTAGCTTATTCATCAAACTATAGCAGTATCTTAGACCCAGTAGTAGAAAATAACTACCAGTTGTTCATGATAGAAAGGCTTATTCTGGCTGGTGCAAAAACATATATAAAAACATACAAGGAGACCGATACAGATCTCAGCCTAACCGATGACCCAAAAAAGAACACAAAGATATGGCAACAGCCTGTTTATACAAAAGAAGGATGCTGAAGTCACTTAAGGTCCGGGTCTTTTTTTGTTCTTTCTTGTCTCCATTGTAATCCGTCTGTTGCAGGCTTGTTTTCGGGTAATGGGCTCTGATGGATCGAGTGTTTAAAGGATCTTGTATATTTCGTTTAGAATTTGTACACAAAAACTTGTGGGTTTATTACATAGAAATCAGATTTGGTGTGTAGTTTTTGAAGGATTATTCAACCCAAACACTCTTTTTACTTTAGTATTATAACTGCATGGATTAGCCTATGTATTCTTGACCCTGAATGCAATTGATAGGCGAAATTCAGCAGTTTTAGTTAAAGGTTTCCTTGTATTTTTTGGATAACTTATAATATATAATGATAAAGTCAGCAGTTTCACCTAAAGGTTTTATATCACTTTGCTCGCTTGGATTGCCATGAACCGCTTGAGAACTGCCTTTATATAGTAAGTGGAAACAGTCAGACACGGTTCATGGTTCAGTAATTATGATGGTTGGTTATGAAGGTCCAGTCCAACTCGACGTTCTTTGTAGACAGGTTATATTTGTTTGGTTCATGGACGGAATGGTTTGGTATGGTTCGATTCAGAAGAGGTGTGACTGTTCACATTATGGTAGTAAACAAATAGCTACAGATAAAGTATGGCTTAATTTATCTTTAATTAAGGGGCTGTTTGGTTAATTAAGTGCTGAATCATTAAGATGATCTGAATAGTTAAGAGGCTTTGAATAGTTAAGAGCTGAATCATTCAGCATCCCTTATTAGCTTAATGGTTCAGCACTTAATCATTCCATTCAGATGCTGAAACAAACAGTCTGAATGCTGAATGATTCAGAGCTGAATGGTTAAGAGGCTACCAAACAGCCCCTAAGACTGTCCACAACTCAGAAGAAAATGAGCGCCCGTGGAGGATGTGGCAGAGGTGGAGAGAGACGGTAGCCGGAGGATATGGCACAGAGAGGGTGTTGGTGCCGCCCTTTCACAAGGGTGCGCATGTGGAGGAGATGTTGGGTTGTGAGAGGGAAGATGGGACCCACCGTCCAGAGCCCGTTGCAGAGGAGGGGGAGAAGGCCGGGGCAGCTGAGGTGTCACCAGGAGTGAAGGGCGGAGGTTTGGTGCCCATTGCGTTGTGGACAGCCTAACTGTTTCTTGAATGATCAACTAAAATACTTTCAGATGATTAGATATTCAATTTTTTTCTAAATCAAAACATTCATCAATTAAAGGAAAGAGCTCTTAGTTATAAAATACCATAAATCAAAACATTCATAGGTAACATCACCATAAGAGTAATTAGTAATTACCATTGTCTAGCAACATGACATAACCACAAAGCTTAACACATTCAAACACATCAGTCTCAAGGACTAGGAGATATGTCCCTATCTGGTTCACCCCTGGGGTAATCACGTGCATCAGGGCTAGGACTACGGCTACGGCTAACATCCCTTGGTTCCCGCCGTTCCCTTGCAGGACTGCGGCCCCTTGGTGGCGGCCGCTCCCTTCCAGGACTACGGTCTTGACTCCTTGACCTACTGCGGCTTCTTGGAGAACCATCATAAGGTGGGGACCGCTCTCTGACTGGAGACTGCGAGAGTGATCTTTCTCGACTATGCCTTTTCTCTTTAGGAGACACAGACCTACACACAAAAATCAGTAAATCATACAAGGTCCGTGACAGAACATACAAAAAAAGGTTAAACAAATTATAAAACCAAATTTCAGAATTGCAGTATACCTAGCGTGCTGCCTTCTCTTTGGAGGAGGAGAGTACTCACGGCTGTGAGATCGTGATCGAGCATAACGTGGTGGAGGGGAGCGTGAATAGCGAGGGGGAGGTGATCGCCTGCGGTCATTAAACCTACCACCGCCGCCTCTGCAATAATATAAATCACCATTCACCAAAACTAAGTATTCATGGATACGATATTATGTAATTTTATTATTAAGTTTACAAGTCAATAAACCTACCTCCGATCCCTAGTTCGCATGTCAGTTGGCTTCTTGCGGTTCTCCTCTGCAAACACAACTGTCATCTGTCGGCCTAAAAGAACCTGGCCATCCATCTGGTATTTCGCTTCTGCAGCATCAGCAGGATCTAGAAACTGAACAAATCCAAACCCTCTTGGATCCCTGCAAAAGATTTAAAACTTGCATTAAATATCTATACTTTTAACCAGCCAAATTAAACCCAATATTCGTTCGGGGCTGTTTGTAAAATAAATCTCAAGAGATGCTGTCAGCAACAAAGTTTGACAAAAAAAAATGTGTTTTTTAACACGAGCTCGAGCTCTCATTATCATTTATTTACAAAAACCTGGAACCACTAAATCAAATAAAATAAAAAAGATTTTTCAAACAGCCCCTTGTCAGTAAAGAACATACAAATACCAAAATTTCAGCAAATATGAAAAGGTCATCGATCGACGAACACAAGCACAGATAAAGCAAGCACATGGCTGCTGACCTTGCAAAATGTGAATATAAATATGACTTGAAATTCTTCAAGACTTGAGAAATCTTGATTACAATTCCTTCTCATCTCCACTACCATATAACACGCATCTTGAACAAAACTCTTACTCTACTTGATTTGTGTCAACTGAACTCTCTACAACTTGAATATTACAGAGCCCTTAATACTCGACTGATGTCTTCAAAATGTTTTACCTCAATTCAATGGGATGCTATGATCAAATTTATTGAATATATAAAATCAAGCCAGCATTGCAGTGTAAAAACAAGAGATTAAAATGGTTGGTATCCATCTCAAATAAATATTCAGAATTTAAAATATTAACGTTTTAGGTCTATACAAACCAATGGATGGTGACATTTTGTAGAAATTTTATAGTGTAAAAAAGGAGCGATATAGAGTAATAATTATGAACTAAACTAAACCAAACTAACAATAACATTATAAGTTTATAACACAAAGATAATGAATGTTAAAACTATGATAGCTCACCCGGTATAATAATCTCTTGGCAAATAGACGTCCTTTAGAGGACCAAACTGTCCAAATGGCCTCCGGAGATCTTCAGGACTGCAAACATCAACGATTAATTAAGAAACAGAACATCTTGTTCTAAATGTAAACAGAGTATCCATGCACACAATGCAAGTAATGAAAAAAAAATAAACAATCTTCGCAAAGCATAGTTGTCAATAGCGAAAAGTAGATGATAGCGACAAGCCACTGATACACTACGTAGCGATAGCAATGACAAAGCAGGCTCAATTTCATGTTTAGCGATACACAAGAAGAAAATTTTAGAGATATTTTGCATGTATATTTTACCAAAAGAAAAAAAAATACCGCTATTTGTCGCTATCACACATATGGCGACACATGAGCGCTACGCTATTCACTATAGCGGGCGCTATGGTCTCTACTAACAATTATGACTACAAGAGCATGACACAAGTCAAACAACATGAAATGCAAAAGTGAGAGCAAACCGGCAATCATGACGAAGATTGCGAACAAGAAGACTAGTTGGAAGATCTCTGTCACGGCCACGGCTGCCTCCGCCTCCACCGCCACCGTAACCACCACCGCCGCCATAGCGACCCCTTGGACTAGGGCTTCTTCCTCTTCTCCCATGTCCACCTCTAGGAGGTGAAGGCGAGTAGCTCCTTCCGCCCATCGACTAAACCCTGTTTACCAATAAAAAAAACATATATCAATATTCAATACACATACAGATTTAACTTCTGACAAAAGGTAAGTAAGTCTAAACAAAATTATACATAATACATAAAGAACATTTATATAAATTAAATTAAGTTCTAGAAACTAATAAAAGATATTTCCATCAACTAAACAACACAATGCAACCCAAAAACCATACCTACAACTTTATTTTAAAAAAAATAACTAAATACTTAAGCAACATTAGCAATAAAATCCACTAAAATTCAACAAAAAAATCCAACATTAGCTATAACCTACACTACTTTCCAAGAACCTAACTTTATGCATAAAACACACAAAATAACAGATACCCAAATAATATTTCTCTACAAAACAGTTAAAATCAACGATTGCAAGTGTAAATAAACTGAGATCAGTAACAAGAACACGATACAATACTTGGAATAAAGACTGTGATTGATCTAAAGAAACAAAAGATTAGCAACAATATACCTTAAGAATATGCAGAAAATATCTAGTCAATGAAGAAGGGTTGACCGAGACGATGATATTATTATTACACACTGCCGGCTGCTGGTTTTATCTGCTAGGGTTTTCATCATGAACGCGTTTATGAATGTTTTATTAATAGCCCTTTGAGTTATTTATTTCTTCACTTTTAACCTTCTTTTATTTTGGTTTTTCGGTTTTTTACTCTAGTTTCTAGTTGGTTCGGTTCAATTTAATTATTAGGCTCAATTAAAACTGAAGTCATCTCTTATTCAAACTTGTTAACCTTTCGGTTTATTATTAAATTGTGGGTTTTCAGTTCGGTTAAATTAGTTTTGGTTGATAACCAAAAGCAAACTTTAGCTAAATTTTTTGATTAGAAGTATATGAAATAAGGGTATAAAAACTAAAAGTATATGAATATATAATGAGTTGGTTAATTTTGGTTAACTAAGGGTCCAAAAAAGCAATAAGTGATTTTAAGTTAATTTGGTTTTTGGTTACTTCAACTTTCAATTGATTTTCGATTCAATTTCTTATGTTTTTTGTTCCGTTTCGATTGACGGTTCAGTTATTACTCACCCCTTAGATATTGTTGATCACATAACACATTAATTTTTTAAATTAAAAAGTATTAGCAATAATATAGTCAAATTAAAAAGAATGAAATGCTTGTTTTTATGATATGTTTTTTTTTATATATAAAAAATAATTATGTATGAAAAAAAAATATGGTCGTTTAGAAACCGTGGGGCTAGTTGTCACACCCCGCCTAGGCGGAGATACAGGATGTGACTTCGAAAGGTTTTCAAGCACAAGAGTCACGTAAAGCAACAAATTCATAGAATTAGAGATATCAAAAGGACAATAGTGTTTTACATTTCAAAAGATAAAATTGTCTCAAAACCATAGTTTCAAATGATATTGTTCAAAATCATTAAACTAAAAGATTGGTACAAAATATCTCGTGATGTCAGGGCGCAACCCCCCAAGTTCCATGCTACTTGCTTAACCTGAAAAACATGCAAGTAAAAAAACGTGGCAACAATAAAGTTGGTGATTTTTCACGGCCCCTTTTTATTGTTTTTCATTTTCTTGGGGAAAAACATGCCTACAAGTTTTTAGTTACATTTTGACTAGTATGTGAACATGGGACAATAAGGTTTAGAGTACTCATAAAGTCCTCATGTCATACATCACACTGTAACTATTAGCTATGGACTTACCCATTAAACACCGGAATAGATCCATTGGATTAACATCCCCACTCTTGATTATCTGACACACCTCACCTAAGTGGAAACACGGGATGCGACTTCGAAAGGTTTTCAAGCACAAGAGTCATGCAAAACATCAAATTTCATAGAATTAGAGATATCAAAAGGACAATAGTGTTTTACATTTCAAAATATAAAACTGTCTCAAAACCATAGTTTCAAATGATATTGTTCAAAATCATTCAACTAAAGACTGGCTGAGGCCACCACCAAACCCGACAACACAACACAACCCAAACCTCACACAACAGGATCTGACAGTCAGCACCACCGCTTACCATACACCTCAAATCGAACCACCACCTAGCCACATAACCTGACCCATAGAGCCACCGGTCGTCGCCCAAACAACCACTGCAGACCACAACACAAACACCCCCACCCCGGCTACTAAACCCACACTAGGCACAAAATCAACACCCCAACACTTTACCTGCGCCGCCGTCGAGTTCCAGAACCTTAACCTGACCTCATCACCTCCGTTTTGTTACTGCTCCAATCCGTTCTTGGGCCCAAATTTCATTGCGCCGCCACCACCGAGCCTGGTGGTGGTCGGCTGCTGCTAACAAGGGAAAAGAGAGAGACGAGCGTGAGAGAGAGAGAGAGAGAAGGTAAAGAGAGAGGTCTGATCTTAGAGATAGAGAGGGTTTGATTATTTGTGGCTGCCAAAATTATGAGGGAGGAGAAGAGAATA
Source organism: Ambrosia artemisiifolia (assembly GCA_032199755.1). NCBI lineage: Eukaryota > Viridiplantae > Streptophyta > Magnoliopsida > Asterales > Asteraceae > Ambrosia > Ambrosia artemisiifolia. Next base: position 22,629,600 of record CM063517.1, read on the forward strand.
AGATGCTTTTATAGGTAGGGTTAAGTTAGGTGGAGTATATCACGTATCCAAACCCGTTCTAAACATTTTGAGCTTCGGTTTTTATTTTGGTTCAATGATAAATTACCAAAGTTAGTCGGTTTCGTTCGTAATTAAAAATAAAATAAACCGAGCAAAAATATAAATATTTCCGTCGCCTGGCACGTGCGTTCGATGCACGTATTTACATCGCGTTAATTAAATCAGTCGCAGTTTCCATTGTTAAAACAATCCGTAAACTTCCGAAATTTAATAACTAACAATATTTATAATAAATAGTTATTTCAAATAATAAAACCACATCAGTATAGATCGGAAGTTGCCGGTTGTCACAAGAATGTGATACTAACCGAGTTCACCAACTTAATGTTGGATGGACTTGTGTCATGGTTAATGGTTGACAAAGGAGAGCCAAAGCTCATCCAAACTAAGTCACCATACTCTACTTTAACTTCTTAGTTATACTATGTAATACTAATTATACTTTCAATCCCTTCATCCTATAACTTATTAATCTAATAACTTGGAAGGTTTGTGGATACATCCCTACCTTACCAAACTCTTGACCCTTCTTGTAATTCGGACTCATTCCATCCAAGAATAGGAAAATCCCTAATCTAAGACCATGCTTGATTCATAAGCAAAGTGGTCATGAGATGCAGCTCTTTAAAATGGATTCACGTTCCTAACCTAACTCTCACCATCCGAATCACCTTCATGGTGGTTTTATGCTTGGTTACTAACTCTAACTCTTGACCATCCGAATCACCTTCATGGTGGTTTGTGTTTTGGTTCGCCTTAAAGGCAATGCATGACTTTCTTGAACATACGAATCATTCCTGTGAATCTAAAATCCATTCCTTTGCAACTCTAGAATAACCGGAGCTAAATCTCTTCCTCCCAAGACTCTTAACGGGAATCTAACTAAACGCAACCTAAGGTGAGTTCATATTTGCCCCCTTTTCCTCTTTGTCACTTTTGGAGCCCAACATGTACCATATGCAAATACACTAAATGCTTTCATACACACATGCTTAATCTATCAAACATGCCTATATGTCATTGCCATGCTATAAATCAAAGATACAAGAGCCTTAAGCATAATTCATTAACTAATTTTAGCCCACCTTAACATGTATAGCGTTATAGGAGTAGCACACCGCCCTCTTGGGGTCATTGTTAAGTATTTAACGGCCTAACACGTCGGTGTTAGGATACGCAGTAGACACATGGGATTGATTATGCCTGTTGTATGATTTGTATGTGCAATCTATAGCATGATGATTCGAGCAAAACATTTTCTTATTATGTATGTATTCAGATGCTAGTATGCTCACCAATGTTTTATGTGTTGACAAGATATTTTATACATGTTGCATGAGATATTTGATGCATTGATTCAAGAAACTCACTAGGGTTGGACTTAGATATTCACGTCTTAAATTTTGATTATTATGAATGTTGTATTTCTATTCGAACAATATGTACTTCTTTGTCTCTATGTTATGAAATGGAACCATTTAAGTTATATTGTCGCAAATCTAGTGTCGTGAAGTTTTTGAACAATCTATCACAAGTCGCGCCTCGATGTATTCCGCCATCGGTTGGGGTGTGACACTATATAATCCATACCAAGGTAGTCTTCACCCTAGCAACACCCTACAATCCTAGCCAAGAGATGGCCTTACAACAAGCTCACTAGATAGGTTTTGATATGAAAACATGGTGAGGGTTGCTAGAGGATTTATAGGGTTTTTAGATCATCAGATACATAAGAGATCTCATATAAATGATCAATCTTGGACGCAGAGGATCTTCTAAAACTAGACATATGGGATAGATCTTGGTTCATAACTGGGTTTAGACTTCTAACAATCATTCTTGAATCATTGGTACTATTCAGACCACACTAAACGCCGGAACAGTATTCGTCACTCTGTTCCCCAACTTTAATATGCCTTTGAATAATCCATCACTATTAACAGCCCTGAAAGCCCAGATCCAGATTGTTGGAACGCCACAAGTCAATACCTTTCAGGCTACCTTTCTCTCAAAGCTCACACTTCCTAAGTGTTTATGGAGTGATCCTAAGCTCCAAAGGTCACTCACAAGACCCTAAGATAGCAGAAATGCGGGAGATTATCGGATGGAATGGGATGCCAAAATGATGGGTGAAGGTCTCCTTTTATAGAGCTGCCAGTGCATGCACACCCGTGTTCCAATGTGGGCATGCCCGTGCTCAATAGTCAGGTACTGTCCATTGGTACTAGAAGTCCTTCTGAGCATTCATGGTCTCCTTCACGCCCATGCTCGTATGCATGCGTGCCAGTCTTGGTCGGTTTAAGCCTTGGTGAGCACGTATAAGCAAACACGGTCGTGCACTAAGATAAGCACGCCCGTGCACATTGACTTTCTTTATCTGGATGGCTGAAAATGTTGACTGGTTGACTTTGGGCAGGAGCACGCCCGTGCATACTCTGCTACAGTCTTTAAAGTCTTCTAGTTCCTTCCCATTGTGCTAGTTTTCGCTCCTTTTTTCTTGTTTGCCTCCAAATACCTGCAATTGATTCATAGGAACAATTTAGATCTTTTTTGCAAAGATAAAGACACAAATACATACAAAAAAGTGGTAAATACATCTATAAAACATATATAAATGATAGCACATCAATTATCCATTTACACATACAACACCCAGACTATCCGAGATATTTGGCGTTGAACAATCAAGCCAATCACACGCTCAACAGAGAGCAACCGGGCATCCAATTACTACGTACGGACAAACAACAATACACATGATGATACCAAAGTGGAAAATTACTCAATTCTACTCAAATCCGAAAAATTCACAATATGTTTTATGAGAACAACGCACACAAAATTATAAAATACTATCCATATGTAAACATGAGCTAATATTATCCAGCAACACATGTTTATTCAACTATTAACATATGTGTATGTAACATGGTTTATATTATTATCATCACAACACATGTTATTAGCTCATTAGATCACACATATATACATATGTTAACATCCAAAAATCTATTTCTATACCATGGATAACTAATGATTATCAATAACACACCATGTACATACATTTATGTATGAATATTTGGCCACACATATATATAAACACATGCATAAATACATTCTATCAAGACACAAACTAGCCTAGAAACATATGTACAAATATATATACATGGCACAAGCACATGCATGTATGATGATAATTAACTAACCTATATGCCTACATCTATATACACACACGACACCATACATATACACACTCGTGTGCTAGATTAAAAAAACTAAAATTCATATACCCATGTGCCTCTCTCTCTCTCTATATATATATATATATATATATATATATATAAACACTTGGAATACTTCATATTAGATATGAGTTTATTTCTGGTTTGCTTCTTTATACTAAGTTCAGGCATGGGATAGCTTCATTAAAAGGTTTCGAGCTTTATCATTGGAATACTTCATCAAGGATTCGAGTTATTCCAGTTTGTTCTTTATAAGAGTTCAAGTGCATCGGACTGAGATATCGTTTCAGATCTAGTGATTGAAACATATGGGTTTCTGATCAGGCAGTTATGATGATGAAATGTTATATTGTGGGGTAGTCAAAAGAATCAACAGTACAATGATCCGATTCAGATGACTATTATGGGCCAACAAAATGGATAGATCTTATTCCGTAAGTTGTGAATAGTCAACCCAGTTCCAGTATGATTGAGAGAATTTGTTCAGGGAGAAGAAAGTGTTTATGTAATCACAGTCAGCAAGGATAAAGTTTTTCAATGAAAATGCAAGTGTCTGAGTGGATTGTTTTGCATAGAGTCACATTTGAGATTTTTAATTCGGTACTGACAATTAGATTTCTCTAGTTGGTGTGAAAGGTGATGCATGGGTAAGTTCAAGTAGGAGATGTAGCGGAGTGGTGGTACCTACGTGTTACATTGAATATCTGGTCTATCTGTATGGAATTCTTCTAGCAGGGGTCTTATTAGACTGCAGGTAAGACTAGTTGGATTGCGCGTGATGTACTTGGTCAAGATGACATTCCTAGGTACTGATGCTACGAGGCTGCAGTGCATTACATTGTCGACTTCACATTAGCGTAACTAGGTGACCTGGTTGTAATTCAGCTGAGCGTGCCGGTTGAGTTCGCAAATGATATACGTGGTCTAGCTGACTTCTTGCGTATTGATGTTGATGGTCCGTAGTGCATTACTTGGTCGGTCCATGAAAGATGTTGTACTTATACTCAATGCAATAGTGCATGTATTGAGGGGGGATCTGTGATATTGACTGATGATGTGCAATATGTATTTAGTATTCGCCAACAACGTCCAAGGGGGAGATTGTTGATGCACTTTGTGTGTGGCCATCGTTGTCGAATAGACTAAGGTTGAGTCATATGTTGTATAACATGAGATTGTGGTGTTCCATAAGGGAATTTATGGATCTGACGCATTTGTTTAAGTCGACCTAGAAATTCAGATTTTGGTTCGTGCTTTCGAAGGGTCGAACCAAAATTAGTCGGGTCGAACCAAAACTAAATGTTTGGTTCATGCTTACACAAGGTCGAACCAAATTGGTCTATATATAGCAATCTCAAGTGTAGAGTTCATTAAGATTGTGAGTTTGTGCTTAGAATGCTCTTTAGGGGAGGTCATGCCTGACTTCCCCTGGCCCTTAGATAGATGTTTATCCTACTGATGACAGTGTCTGTAATCATTTTTGATGTAATACGAATCTGTGTTGACGTGATTTTCATCTATTTCTGTTTCGTCTCCAATCTCCGTCTAAAACCAAGTTGTAATCATAGAAATTCAGATTTTGGTCCATGCTTTCGAAGGGTCAAACCAAAACTAGTCAGGTTGAACCAAAACTAAGAGGGTGTTCGGGATTGAGTTTCAAAACTGCTTATTGACTTATTGGCTTTTTGAAAAAGTCAATAAGTCAATAAGTTGTTTGTTTAACCCAAAAGCACTTTCTGTTTTGACTTTTGGCTTTTAAGGGTGAAAAAGTTGTTTTTGAAAAGTTAGAAATACTGGCTTTTAGCTTTTGGCTTTTGACTTTTGGAAAAAAATTACAAATTTACCACTCATACAACCAATATTCGCAATAAGTTAAGCGAAACACTTAAAAAAATAACAATTTATTGACTTTTTGACGTTTCTCATCTCAAAAGCTAATCCAAACACTTTTTTTTAAAACTCCTTTTCAAAAAGTCATAAGTCAATAAACACTTTTGACCAAAAGCACTTTTGTATTTCCAAACTCAATCCAAAACACCCTCTAAATGTTTTGGTTCATGCTTACACAAGGTCGAACCAGTTGGTTCGCACCCTCGAAGGGTCGAACCAAATTGGTCTATATATAACAATCTCATGTGTAGAGTTCATTAAGATTGTAAGTTTGTGCTTAGAATGCTCTCTAGGGGAGGTCATGCCCGACCTCCCATGGCCCCGAGATAGATGTTTATCCTACTGATGACAGTGTCTCTAATCGTTTTTGATGTAATACGAATTGTGTTGACGTGGTTTTCATCTATTTCTGTTTCGTCTCCAATCTCCGTCTAAAATCGAGCTGTAATCGTTTAATCGATGCGTGGAAACGGTCCCTAACCGTTTTCACAGAACTCACTTTATAACCACACACTTATTTTAATAAAAAATGAATATGTAGTTCAAAATTAAACAACAATAAAATACGAACTGTATTGACGTGGTTTTCACTTTACATCGGTGTAATTCAGAGTAAATTCATATATTTTTTTATAGCGGTGTTTACGTGTTTTTACACCAGTGTGCAAATTTCTTTTTTTTTTTCACATTTTACGTCGAGTTCTCGCAACTTATCGAGTTCTCAACGGGTCCCATCCCTATGTATATATATTTTTTAAATTTCTAAAGATGAAGTTTTTTTTTTATTGTACCATATTTATGTTATGTCATGAACCCTACCCGACCTAGATTGTCAAATCGATCCCGTAGTTTTATGTCAGATAATATGAAATTGTAGCATTTAAAACGATGAATCCACTTGAAACAAATTCTTGTATCCGCCGATGCTTTTTATTTTAGGTGGACTGCTTGACTTTGTTTTCACTAAAATATATACTTTAATGATACAATGGATCTTGGATAAAATACAAGATGGTCTGCAAGTTTAGTGATGAAATTTATACTTAGCAGCCCCTCTTTATCAACTAGGTTTGGTAGAAAATGTAGGTTGATAGGGAGGGTGACCTTTGACAAGAGACGGAAATGGTTTTTGATAACGTCAAAAGTTGTCTTAATTAATTTTATTTTATCATCACATTAAAACGGTTTTCTTAAAGAATCATTAGTTCATTCGTATTTGTTATTATTTTTACTTGTTATTAAAAAAACTTAGGCACGAGTCATAACTATTTTCTTTATTTTCCATTGTTCCGTTTTGTCATCAAGAAAACTTATATGAATGCCACGATTTAACTTATTATACGTATCTTTTCATCAATGTTGTGTAGAGATTTCATATGTGAAGCACAAATGTAGAGATTTCCAAATAATATTCAGGGTATTCAAGGATGATGTCCCTCCACCTTTATGTAAACTAATATTAAGGTCGTGGCCTTCATAGATATTAAAATCAATGAAAATTCGAACTAGATGTGTTTCTTTTCATGAGGTTGAGAGATCAAGCCATATGCCCATACGGTAAACAATGATTTAGATTTAGAAGTACGATAAGGGGTACGTGTGTTTGTCGTTCTACAACAAAGTTGAATTCGAAGCTGAGATATAACTCAGTTAACATTTCATGTATATTTTTTTTTCAATTTCACTCATTACATTATTTTATAACTAATATAAAGTATATCTATTTATATGTTTTTAGTTTATATTTTATAAGTTAAATATTTTTACTATACCATTCTAATATATAAAATAAGTATGAGTTTCAATTTTTTTTAACGACAAATGATGCAGCCAGTATAAGTATGAGTTTCAAATTGAGTCGAAGTTAATCAACAAACGAGCATACTAAAAAGATTATTCAAATAGTTACCTTTAAAAAAAATTATAAGTGTAAATTTTGTTGCAAGTACCAAAAGTATTTGGGCTTAAGCCCATTTACGTAATTACGTCCCTGTTGCAAACTTGCAATCGCCTTGATTCCTAAGAATTAAAGCGACATAGTTTAAGATTGAAAAGGAAAATGTATTTTCTTTCTATATTTGTGAATAAATATTAAATTGTGTTTTTTAGTTTACCATTACATTTTAAATTATTATAATTTTCATTTTATCGTAACATTTAGAACTTAAAGTTGATTAATATTCAAGTTAATACCAGAAATGGGTGGTGACGGTGACGTAGCTTGTTGTCCGCCTATTTGCTATCCTTATGTAATTTGCTCATTTTATTACATAAGGATAGTCGGTAGGCGGACAACAAATTGCGTCGTCACCCCTTTCTGAATAGAAAATCTCAATCTACTAATAACAAAAAAATAAAATAAAAATAATATTCAATATTGTTGTATAGTCCTCGATGTCGTTCTCGTAAACATCATAGTCATCAATGTTCAAACCACCTTAACTTATAAATATTTTTAAAGTTTAAGATTGAAAAGTGAAATATATTTTCTTTCTATATTTGTGAATAAATATATTTTTTTTTTTACCGGCCAAACACCCACTGAGCGCCCCCCAGTGGCCATAGACAAGGGCTCAACTGGCCCACTCCAGACCCAGAGGGCATTTGGAAAATCCCAGTGCGGGAGACCCCAAGACTCGAACCCAAGACCTTGGGGGGAAAACCCTCACACCTCCACCACTCCGCTATGGCTTCATTGGCGTGAATAAATATTAAATTTGTGTTTTTTAGTTTATTGTTACATCTTAAATTATTACTCCGTATAATTTTCATTTTATCGTAACATTTAGATCTTGAAGTTGATTAATATTTGAGTTAATACCAAAAAGGGATGGCGGCGTAGTTTATTGGCCGCCTATCTATTATCTATTATCCTTATGTAATTTGCTCATTTTATTCAAGTTAATACTAAAAAAATAAGTGAAGAAGACATATATATATATATATATATATATATATATATATATATATATATATATATATAGGGTAGGGTTCCTGTAGGAAAATTGGTTTGTGTGAGAAGTGTAGGAAGGATTAAAAATTGATATTTATGCATCATTTTTTGGGACTTATTAATGATGTTTTGGATTGTTTTGCTTAGAAAAACAACAAACATAACAATTAATAACCGAAAACAATGTATTTTAGGTTTAAAACTTAAAACACTATGTCAAGAACATTTAAGCCAAAACAACACAAAACATCATTCCAAAATCAAAAACATGATGGCTATATGTCAATTCTTAATCCTTCTCACACTTCTCACACAAACCAATTTTCCTACCGAATATATATATATTCAACATCGTTGTATAGTCCTCGATGTCTCTCGTAAACATCATAGTCATCAAAGTTCAAACCATCTTAACTTATAAATATTTTTAATTCCAACATATGACGTCTAGTCTACCCAACTAGAATCAACATGCTATTCACACCAAGATACACACATTAAGCATATAAGGGGACGGAGCGCTATCAGAATTGGTCACGGGTACTTCACTACTAGCACGGTAGCACCGCCGCCACCCATGCCGGTAGTGGTCCCGTGAACCAAATTCGGGACTTTCACACAAATTAAATTAATTATTAATTTTTTTCTTTCTTTACTTTAATAAATCACCTTCAATGATTAAAATTGTTACATAAAATTAAAACGGGTAGCAAAAACCAGTGTCACGCGAACCCGGACTTTTGCGCCGCATTCGTGTCCGCAGGTCGTGCGGGCGTCGCGTTGGTTCAAGAATTTTTCCTGAACGAGAACACATTTTTGCACCCCCCCCGCGCGGGTAGGTGCCAGAGTATAATTTTTTTTAACGATAAACTTCATTAAAAAACGGCTAAGCCCACAAAAAACGAGGACCGCCAACCACGAAACCAAAAAATTACAGCATATACAAAGGGAACCTATTCCAATCCTTCCAACTAATATCCCGATATCTAGACCGATTACGTAACCAAAGGAACGACCAAGACTTAATACAACCAATCATATCACAAATCCGCGGCTGAACATCTTCAAAAATGGCTTTGTTACGAGCTCTCCATATAACCCAACATGCCGTCATAACTATACCACGGACGATACTCTTTTTCCATTTATCCCCGTTAACCGCATCAGCCATCTTCAGGATGTCTTTGATCTCAACCAAGCTGAAAGGAAGCAGACGACACCATCTTTCGATAAAATGCCAAACACCACAGCTAAGAATACAATCGGTGAACAGATGGGTAGCCGTTTCCTCTGCAGATAAACAGAAAACGCAACAGCCATTTCCCACATTAACATGCCTCCTGGACAGCTCCTTCTTCGTCGGTAACCGGTCCATTTCGAGCCTCCAAACATGTAGGTTCACCTTAATTGGCACCCACCCGGTCCAAATAAAATCATGACTCCTCCGAACGTCTCTACCAGTCCTTAACATTTTCTTTACTTGCTGGACGGTGAAGTCTCCGCCGGGTTCCCAAGACCACGAGTCAACAAAACCAGAAAACGTGAATTTTAAAAGCATCTCTTGAAGGTCTCTATATTCGGAGATCTCCTCGAAAGAGCTAATACCTTTCCGCCAGTTATCCATGTATACGAAAGCTCCATTACTGAACCGAATTCTGTCCGAAATTTTGCACCTCTTCGTCTTCTCTAGATGAAACAAACAGGGCCATCTATGCATGAGAATCGTCTCACCATACCATTTATCCGTCCAGAAGCAAATAGTCGACCCATTCCCCACCTTTCCTCTGATTAAATTATGAATCCCTTACCTTCTAACTTCAATTGACTAGCGACAGAAACTATATTCTTCCAGCATCCGGTCATCCCTCTATTAACGGGAAGAAAAGTCCACCTACCTTTACCGCCATGAATCGCCTCTATAACTTCAATTGACTAGGTGCCAGAGTATAATGTAACACGAAGAATTTAATCTCTTTCATTTGGTTTCACCTTATAAACTCATTCATTTTCCATCTCCCCACCAATGTGGGACAAACCAAACTCACATTAACTTATTCGTTTTCCATTTCCTCCCCAATGGAGATGTGTTTTTGATTGTCTTTAAAATTATTTTATCGGTAAAACCAAACTCCATGTAAAAGTGTTGCTCCTGAAGAGATACCACATTCAACACCTAAAGGGTATATTAATGTTGAATATGTACGATGACATATAGATATTGTTGACTCATACAAAGTTACAATATTAGTAACAATATTTAGTAGGTTATAATCATAGCTTGATCTTCAGTAGATATTGTTGTCTTTAAAATTATTTTATCGGTGAAACTTCATATTTAATTATTGTCATATTATTGTACCTTGGGCATCTTTAGGAAAAAAATCATGCATAATATATCTTCTTTTATATATTTCCAACATCTAATATATTATTATTATTATTATTAAGTATGAAAATAATTGATAGTTGGGTAAAGAATCAGTGGAGTGCTGTCTTCAAAAAAATGTTTCAGTAAAGGAAATCAGTGAAGTGATGTGGCAGTGCAGGATTGGTATAAATCAGTGAAGTGAAAAGCAAATCAATTAAGGACCCCTTCCCCCCCTAAGGGGCCAAGGAGTGCTACTAGTGTGATTTTTTTCTTTCACTGATTTTAACCAATCTTGCTTTGCCACATCACTTCACAGATTTACTTAACTAAAACACTTTTTTGGAGGCAACACTCCACTGATTCTTTTATTTATTTTCATTTAAAACCCAAACTTTTTTTTTTACATTTTCACACGGTTTTAAACTTTTTAAAATTTTATTCATACTATTACAACCGTCCCACCAAACGGTCAGCAAAATAATTAGTAATTCTTGGAAACCGTCGAACGAATTTATTTTTTATCACCTAAACGGTCAGATTTTTAATTTTACCACTTCTTACCGTTCAAAATTTTTGCATATAAATAGAAGAAACCGTGGGGTTAAAAGGCACACAAACAAACGGTAAAAAACAAACACCCACCCACCAATATGAACCCGTGGACCGAAGAGGAAGAGATGGCACTTGTGGTTTGCCACAACGACGCCTCAAACGACCCAGAGATTCAACAACTCCCGAGGGACGAAGGGTCGGCCTACCCTCTAAAGGGGTTTTGGGCTCGCGTGTTTAGCGACTTCATCGAACACGTTGGAACCAACACCACCAAGTCCCTCCGAGACCTCTAGTTCAAGTGGGCCGACCTCAATATCAAGTCTAAGAGGTGGACCACCCTCTATGAGCAAACAATGAGGGACTATCCGGACCTCGATGAGGAATTGGCTATCGACTTCAGTCACTATGAGTATGAGGCTCGATACGGCAACGATTTCGACCATGTCGAGGCATGGCGATTGTTGCGCCAACTTTAAGTTTTTTTCTTTGTTTTAATGTATTTTTTTATGTTTAATATTATTATGTTTTAATTTTATGTTTTAATGAAATGTTCTTATTTATGTTATTTTATTAAATTAGATTTTAAAACAAAGAAAATTATTAAAAAAATTTATAAAACAAACGGTAAAAAGAAAACAACACTAAAAACACACGGTTAAAACAAATAAATTTGCATTTATAAAACTCAAAAATAAAATAAAAAACCGGTACCAGCACGGTAGATATAACCAGTAAAACGGTCCATGGGACCACTACCAGTGTGGGTGGCGGCAATGTTACCGTGCTGCTAGTGGGTACCCGTAGACAATTCGGGTGGCGCCCCATCCCTCCTAAGGAGATGCAAGTTTCACAATTGTTAAACTTAGCCTTACGTTTTCATTTGACTCAATTAACCTGTGATCATAACAAATTTTCAGCGGTAACTAATTATTATAACACAACTTTACGCAAAATTTCACCTTATGTTAGGGTGGAGAGGGCACCTCTCGAGTTTGGTTTGCAAGTTGATACATGCTTAGGGTATATTGCCGCCATCATAGCGGGTTCCATTTGTGGGTAGTGTTTGTGGCTACGTAAAACCGTTGTGTTTATCCATTTTATGACCGTTTGGAATAGTCTTACGACTGTTAGGGAGACTTTTATTTAAAGGAATAACAAATTTAAGTCACACGCTATAAATACAAGCAATTTTAATCTTATTATTCACCACAAAACTCTCATTCTTTTCACAATATTTTTCACATTTCTCTCAAATGGGAACATCGGATTGGACCAAAGATGAAAAATGGCACTGGTAATGGCTTGGCTAAGTCTCAAATCGAGCAGGAATAGGATGCAATACTTGACTAATTCGAAGAAAATGTAGGTCAAACCAACCGAAAGATATATGACCTACATCAAATGTTTTGTGAAATCCAAATAAAGAGCTAAAAATTTGAGTCGAGGGGAAATGTGACTACGATAATTTCAGGATCGTTATCCGTACTGTAATAAAACATGTTAGAGGTAATTCGATGTTAGTAGACTTAAATTTCAATTACTGAAGGTCTTTTAAAGACTAGTAAAGCCCATATAATGCATAGGTTTGCATTTGGTAATTTTTCAAAATTACCGTATCGCATTTCAATAGTTAATCAAAATGAGCATTGGTGACGATGACCCGATTAGTTTAAGAAATCAAGAAATGGATCAATATGCTTAGATTAGCATAAAATAATATATTGTAGCTGAATGTGTGATAAAATGTATAAAAACCCTAGTTGGTTGTTTTGTTCTGTGTTATCTGTTAATTCGCAAAAGTCTTGAATTTAATAAATAAATTTGGCACTATACAACATTTAGAACTCACTATGATTCTTATTTGTTACACGTTAAGATATTTAGTCTATTTTTTTCTCATATTAAACGGATCGATCACTCCTTCGTGCGATTTCATAAATGTATCTATGTCTAAGTCATATATCCTTTGCCTCACAGCCGCGTATTTATCTGCCAACAACGCTATTGCTTATTCTCCTTGTTTAAATTTTAATTCCACCAACTAGTTAACATTTTCTCTTTCATTGATTTGTACATACAAAGTTCGTCAACCAAACTGTTAATGCTTAACAACTCCGTTAGTTTCTTTTGTTTTCTTGGGGTGTGTCGTCTTTGTTTAGGTCTGGCATATGACTAGTAAAGGCATCATCCGGTGTAACTGAGTAGTAGCTAGTTGCCAGATTTTGATGGCTTTCTTATATATCTTATCGGAATGACTATCGGACTCTTCACCTGTCAATGAGACTTTGCCTAATTTTTCATTCGTTCGTACAATCTCCCATGCATCAACGTGGTTAAACCTCCTAGATGTCTTTCTTGGTGATCACCCAATGCCTTTTTCTTCACTGAAATATCGTTACATCCATTACCTCGTAGACATTCATATATAAAAATATAAATTAATACGATGTTAAATTAAATATCAATATAAATAATACCGCTTGAATAAAGAGCCTGTTGAAGTCAGTCATTTGTGTATTCAAAGTGTCCCATTTTGAAGAAATTTAATGGACTGTTTGACCGCTTCCGCCCATGAGTGAGTTGTTTTAAGCACTCCTTCCAACAGGTATCTCTTTTTTGTTCATTTTCGACTGCCTAGTTTTCAGAGGAATAACACCATGATTTAGTTAAATCTACTTCTTGGTCGTTTGTTCATGGTTGACTCTTCGCACATCCGAGGAATTTTGCTTCATTTTCTTAAACTGCCTCACCTTCATCTTCATATTGTTGAAATTGCATATCTTGTATATCGTTATCCAAGTTATATTGGTGAAGTAATTGCACTTGTTCTTCTAAAGAGTATACGTGCTAACGAGTGCAACCAACGTAAGATCATGTTCTAAAGTATGTGGTTGTGCTTGTGTAAAAATAGTGGCGGATACCAATATTGCGGGTATGGATACATTTGTTGTTGTTGTTGCATAAAATTAATTTGCGGTTTTTACCAATTAACGACTCGCGTTTGAACATACCCTTCTTGTGCTTAAACTGGCGATCGCGCGCTTGAACCGCAACCTCTTGTGCTTGAACCCGCTCTTCTCGATTTAGTGGATTTCTTGGTTGCACCAACCTTTGACTTTTCTGAATCTATATGAAAAATATTTGGTGTAGAATGGTGAATTTTATATGAATTGTGGTAAAAGAATGTTTAATGGTCTGGTATTTATTAATTAAAAATTGTGGGAAAAAATATTTTTTTTATATAGCCTCAACGACCATATAACCGTTTCCCAATGTACACTTCATTGGTTACTATAGCCTGATCCACATTACCGATTACCTCTATGGCTCCATTCGATACATCGTCAAAGATGTTACCGGTCAGGTTGGGGTACCAAAGACCACGTACCGATTCCACCACCTCTCCTTATGGAATTTGAAATGTTGTTGAATGTCTTTGCAACTTGCAAGTGTGAAGTAAGGGTGAGGGGTGTGGTTCCCTCTTCCTCCCCCTTGTCCACATCAGCGTCGCGTCATCTTTCCCTTCATCTCTCACAAATGAGGGAAATGGTTCCTCGTGCTCATCGAAATCCGGATGGGAGGAAGGGGGGGGGGGTTGTTACCGACAGTGACCAAGTGAGGTGGCACTTCCCCGACCCCTTCCCCGTTCCCACACCTAGGGCTGGCAAATCATGTATACCGGACCTGTTAAGACACGAACACGAAATATGTATACACGAACACGACACGACAACTTATCGTGTCATTTTTTTGATACCCGAACGCGAACCTGTTTATACCTGGTTTACACGATTAGACACGATATTACCAGTATATACCAAGTTAACACGATAAGACACGATAATACATGTTTATACCAGGTTAATACGATAGTACACGAACATGTTTTACAAATCCGACACGTTAAATGGGTGCCATCAAGCATTAAAAAGGTAGAATTTCACATAATAAAAACGTATAACTCCAATACTCCAACCACACAACCTAATATTAAAAAAAAAAAATCTTTAACATGTCTTAATGGGTACTAAACAGGTAAACAAGTATTTAACCTCTTTAAACATGAAAATTAACAGGTATAATTCGTGTCTACCTGTTTAAGACACGAAATCTGTTAAGGAATACTTGTACCTGTTAAAATCATGTAGATTTGTATCAGGTATTTGTGTTCATGTCTGAAATTGCAAGCCCTATCCACGCCCCATGGTCTAAAAAAAAGACTTCCAAAGTGATCGGAAGGTAAATTAGTCAAAGTAATAGGACTTTGACCGACAAAACACTTAAAAGTCAACAGTACGGACAGGTGTTGAGCTGTCGTCGGTGGCCACGTCCACACTTACAGTTGGCACCTACTTTTACTACTCTCCATCCCTTCCAATTTATTATGGAAATCAACCCATTGGTTCTTTTCATATTATTCTTTGTAACAGTTTTATAAAAACTAATTTGGTTGGATGTACATTGAGAAAATACTAGTATTTTATTATTACTATTATTTTATACAAACTATAAAATATTTAAAAACCTGTTTTTTTTAATAATTACGCGTGGTAGTCTAATTATTTATCATTTATACCTAAAGTAACTAATTCTATGCTGTTAAAATAAAGTACGGAGTAATTAACTACATCATTTGTTATAGTTACGGGAGCTCAAGATTTTTTCCAAACGCATCTTATTTCATTATTTTGTATGCTATTTGTTAATTTAAGTATTTGTTAAAATGGAAAATATTAATATTTAATTGTTTTTTTGTGTGAACTCATAGTTTTGAGGGTAAGAGTTTTAACATCTAAATATATTTTTTCCATGTCCTGGTTGTATAAATTAAGTCAAACTAAATACATACTATAATACCCTCTTAAGCAAATAGATTTATATTTTTAATGAAACGAGCTTATTTAAGCTTTACTTGATTTAAGCTTTTAAAGAATCAATTTTAGATAGTTGAGGAGTGGTTTGGCTTGTTTACATCTCTTCTTGTTATGTGTATAGGTGTATAAAAAAAGTTCAACAAAATCTCAACAAATAAAAATTATATGAAAATATATTACAACAAGTTAGCTTTTTTTTTTGGAAGGCAAATTTCATTAACACCACAAACCCGGCATTATCTCCAAGTTAGAGATAAGCCGGAAAACAAGTCACTTTACATCAAAATTAAAATGACACTATCGTTTCCAATCTACCTTATCCTCTTTATATCTACTATTATACCATAGGAAACCCATCGCTTTCACGTCTGCCATGATTCTAACCACGTCCGGAGGGATGTTTGAGAACACCTTATCGTTCCTAGCCTTCCAAATCCTCTAACATGAAACTATGAGGATCACATAGACCATTTCTTTCTTTACACCTTTGAGCTGCATAAAATCAACCATATTTAAAACGTCATTGATCGAAAACGCGAACAAACAGCAGACCAAACTTTCGTGGATATCCAACAGGCCGAGAATAAATGTCCCACTGACTCGTCACTTTCAGCACATAACCTGCATAAATCCTCTCCCACATTAACATTTCGTCTAAGAAGAGCTTTAGTTGTCGGAATACGATCTCTAAGAGCCCGCCACATAAAGATGTTGCACTTGTTGGGGATCCATTTACACCACCTGAGAACAAAACCATTGTTATCGATGCTGTCTTCTTTTAACCATTTCCTCGTTTCCTTGACCGATACAATAATATTAGAACTGAAAGACCATCTCCACTCGTCATCCTCGTCTGACAGAGCTATACCAGATAGTCTGTGTTGTAACAGAATCAGCTGCTGAATCGCAGCCTCAGAATCTGGGTAAGACCTCCAATCCCATTGAACGACATATCGCTGATCGATGTAAGCGAACCTGTCCTCCACCAAACAGAACTTTTGCTGCTCCAATCGGAACAATTCAGGATAAATATCCTTAAGACTGCATTCGCCAAGCCAAGAATCGATCCAAAACCGAACCTTCTTACCATTGCCCACTTTACCCCGAATACTATTTACAAAACTATTACCATGCTGCTTTATCCGAGACCCCAATGAAGCTATTTTACTCCAGGCACCCGGAATCGATTTCTTATGAGGAATAGGCTCCCAGCTCCTAGAAGATAAATGAATCGCATCAATAATTCTCTTCCATAAGGCTTCCAGTTCAACACGATAACGCAAATCCATTTAAGAATAAGAGCGTTGTTACAATCCTCGAGTCTATTAATACCCAGCCCTCCTTTATCTTTCGGTTTCGTGACATCCTCCCAAGCCACCCAATGGATTTTATTTCTATCATCACTACTTCCCCACAAAAATTTTCTCATAATCGCCTCCAACTTATCAGTAACCATCTTAGGCGCTTTGTACATCGAAAAATAATACGATGGGAGACTCTCAAGAACCGAATAAATAAGCGTTAACCTCCCTGCCATCGACATCGTAGTAGCTTTCCATTTCGACAAGCGTTTTTAAACACTTCAACAATGGGCTCCCAATTATTAATCCGATTCATATTAGCCCCTACCAAAATTCCAAGATACTTGAATGGGGTAGAACCATGCCTACATCCCAATGAAGCTGCTTTAGTTTTGAACCTCAACCGAATTTTTTCCAATGCCGAAAAGAGTGGATTTATTCAAATTTATCCGTAACCCAGAAACAAGATGAAAGAGACGAAGGACCCTCTTTAAAGCTGCAAAATTATAATCAGACCATTCTCCCATAACCATTGCGTCATCAGCGTATAAAAGGTGGGACACCGTTAGTTGGCCGTTAGGAAACCGGACCCCATCAAACGCCCCGCTGACACACGCCTTTCGAATCATACTCGAAAAGGCTTCCATCACAATAATAAATAAAAACGGCGAAAGAGGATCCCCTTGCCGAATACCTTTTTCACAATTGAATTCAAAAGTCGGGGCACCATTAACTAAAACAGACGATCTAGCAGACATGAGAATACCTTTTATCCAAATACACCATTTCTCGGGAAAGTTCATTTGTCTCATGACAGATAGCAAAAAATCCCAATTGACGTTATCGTAGGCTTTCTCAAAATCAATTTTAAAAAAGAAAACCTTTTTACCTTGCTTTTTAGCCCACGCAAAAATCTCACTAATAATCAACGGGCCGTCCAAGATGTATCTCCCTGACAAAAAAGCGGATTGCGTCTCATGCGTAATTTTTCCCATCACCATTTTAATCCTGTTAGCCAAAATCTTGGAAATCACTTTACTAATGACACCAATAAGCGTAATCGGCCGATACTCACCAAGGCTAACCGGGTCGCTAACTTTAGGAATAAGCGTAATAAATGACAACCCAACTCCTCTACTAATTTCACCCCCATCTGCAAATCGCTGCATGATACTCAGAAAATCATCTTCGAATAAGTGCCAAAACCGCTTAATAAAACGAAAGTTTAAACCGTCTGGCCCCGGAGCTTTATCACTACCACACTCAAACACCGCGTCTTTAATCTCCTTCAATTCAAAAGGCTTAACCAATTCCGACGATTCCAAATCGTTCAGAACTTTCATGTCATGGCATATAAGACTCGGTCTAAGCTTCATATCTTCCGTAAAGCGATCTTTGAAAAATTGATGAACTTGTTGTTTAACTTTAGCCGGTTTAAATATCCACTCGTTATTAACCATCAACCCCGGGATAAAATTGCTAACCTTTCTTTTATTAATCAACCCGTGGAAAAAAGCCGAATTCTCATCCCCATCCTTAGCCCATCTCACCCTAGCTTTTTGGCGAATATCTTTTAATCTACCGATGTCAATCTCTTTAATCTTCTTAGCGGCCTCTTCATAAATCCACAACTCGTCTTCCGATAAATCTCTGTCCTCGATCATCAAATCTAGTTCCAAGAGTTCTTGCTTTAAATTGTATTCCTCCTCATGTTCCAACCGAACACCCTGCTTTCGCCATTCCGTAATAGTCTGTCTTATTTTTTTAAACTTACCCATAAGAATTAGATCCGGAGGTCCAGATCCCGTGTATTCATTAACCGCATTCACCACCGTTTCCTCCAACCCTTCTTTAGCAAGCCAAGAATTAAAAAACCTAAACGGTTTTGGACCGAAATTTCTCGCAACCACTTTTAAAACCATTGGACTGTGGTCCGATTTGTCCCTACCGAGTGCCCGGTACTCCACATTAGGCCAATCATTCAGAGCATTCCACGATAGTAATAACCCCTGGCTACATTGTAATACATATTGATTGTGAAACTGGTTTGTTAGCATCTCTTAAAGATGAGTTACATAAATAAAACTTGTAATTGACTAATTGTACAAGTCATTTATTCTCTTCTCAAATATACATTTGATAGCACATAAAACACTGATTTTTCTAAACATGTTAGATATATCGATTCAAATATAACTCACTAAATATTCATGTGCATCCAAACACAACTCGTCAAACGAGTTAGACATGCAAGCACAAAACCTAATTATGTTTGTGACATATGTATTTCTAGTATCATGTTCATAATTTGCAACCCTTGTTTTAAATACATTGCCAATTAGTGTACATCATTGGCGACTCTTGAACTTAGTTTTTTGGAAAATTAAAGGGTTAGACTCAATACATATAAACTTTTCTGTAAAAATTACACTACGAATCGAAAAAGCTAAAGGGCAGGGTGGGCCGACCATCATTAAGCTTCGCCACTTGTGTAAACCATATCTTGCTAATCTTATAAATACGTTTCTTTAGAGTGAAGTGAACGTAATTCAAATTAGGGTTTTTAATTCATCAAAGTTACATTTTTAAAGAACCTAAAACAATTTATAATTACAGTTGTTAAGAGTTTTAATTCCACTATTAATCCTTTTTTAGTTGTTATTTTTTTTATTAATTCCAATTTTAGACATCTCACGTCTCTCGATATCTCTCTGGTTCATAGCTGTCGAGATGAAGGTTTCTTGAAATGAATTATTTTTTGAGAAACACAAAACTATAGAGTTTGCAGTCTACAACATTTTAAATTTTATATAGCATTGTTTAATAAATTTGGAAATTAACAATTATATATATTTAAACTAGTTGCTAACATAAAATAGAATACCATGTGATCGAATCAAATTTGTTTTGGGTAAATTTAAAGGATGATAATCAAGTTTTTTAGGTGTATGACTAGAATCACTTGTTTTTCTAAAGTTACTCATGAATCATATTGCGTGTTCCAACTAAATAATTTTATATAAATGTTAAAAAAATTAGAATATGTTTAAGCAAATGAAACATATATAAATTAAATTTTGATTACTTATACAATTTTTTTTTAAAAATTGACCTTAATTCAACAATAATGAAAGTTGGTTATTATTTATTGAATTTTTTTCTTTCATGTACCTCCTACTTCAAGTTATCATATGTTTTATTTATCTCACTTAATTTCAATAAGACTAAACATTTGGAAAAAAAAACCTATTTACTATTGGATGAAGTTTTCCTAATTTTTATTTTGTTAATACTTTAAAAGATTACTAATTATGTAAAAACAATATAACATTAAGCATCCATGTACTTCACAAATATGAATCCACCCCCCATCTTTGTTCTATTGTAAACGATGCATATATCTCAACAACATGATCATATATTTTAGACATCTTCAAACAATTTGAATCCTTAACTTTCGATGAAAAAAAGACGCTCCACCATCTTTCATTACTCTATCCGAATCAAATGTATTTTCTAGGTTGTTATAATGAATCGCGACATTCGTTCACATGCAATTGTCACTTCTCAGAGATTCGAACCTGGGTGATCAATCCATGACCGTAGTGAAGGAACTTGCGTATCGTCGTAGGCCTTATTTCTGATTAGAAATATAGTGATCCCCACATTTGAACTTTTATATCTTTCTTCATCATTGCTATCCTCTTTCCTCACAATGTTTGCCGAATATTAGAAAGAACATTGCCACTGCACCATCTTTCATTTCTCTATCCGAGTCAAATGTATTTTCGAAGTTCTTAGGAAGAATCACTAAAGTCGTTCACAAGCAATTGTCACTTCATATGGATCCGAACCCGGGTGATCAATCCATGACTGACATGAATCTTTGACGAAACTAAGTGGAGGTCCAAAGCAACTGATTTACCGTTGGGCCCTATTGCTGATCAGAAATATAGTGAAATCCCCACATTTGAACCTTTATTTCTATCTTCATCATTGATATCCTCTTTCCTCACAATGTTTGCCGAATATTAGAAAGAACATTGCCACTGCACCATCTTTCATTTCTCTATCCGAGTCAAATGTATTTTCGAAGTTCTTAGGAAGAATCACTAAAGTCGTTCACAAGCAATTGTCACTTCATAGTTCATATGGATCCGAACCCGGGTGATCAATCCATGACTGACATGAATCTTTGACGAAACTAAGTGGAGGTCCAAAGCAACTGATTTACCGTTGGGCCCTATTGCTGATCAGAAACATAGCGAAATCCTCACATTTGAACCTTTATTTCTCTCTTCATCATTGATATCCTCTTTCCTCACAATGTTTGCTGAATATTAGAAAGAATTCTGTCACTCCACCATCTTTCATTACTCTATCCGAATTAAATGTCTTTTCCAAATTCCTAGGATGAATCACTAATACCGTTCATAGGCAGTTGTCACTTCTTTTTAATCCATTCAATATTCTCAACATACATATGTATTCTGAAGAAACAAAAGTCTAACCTGGATCCAATGGTTAGGCTCGTCTCTACAGAATGGATCCTTCGCTATCCAAATGGCTCTAAAGTGAATGGTTCCTGCAAACACACAATGTACCGATGTGGGGCGACCGCCTCGAATCCCGAAGGAATCTACTTAGCAGACACAAAAACGTAATCGGCCTTAGTGTGTTCTTCAGGGAATTTCTGAATGGCCTATCCAAGGAGACTAAGTGCTCCTTAAATAGGTTCCACACGGGCCTCAACATCTACCCTTAACTCACCCAAGGGGCCAAGGCCCAAGTTAAGGGCTTGCCTCCACATCGGCCCAAAGTTAGGCCCAATAGGATAAAGCAAGACACGTGTTATATCAGGGATAGAGATTGTACCGTATTGGTGACGTGGCGTCTCGTGAGTAGTCCCAGGTCTGTCTTGACGTGATTGGCTGCCAGGTGGGGCCTTGTCCCCCCTGCAGCCCTCCAGGTTAGTGGAGAACCTTGCTGAGGTGGTCCCGTGCACTCCGGTTGGTGGGCGCGTGCAGGATATGTACTGGTTGTCTCCTGCGGGTCCTTCTTGGGACAGGTGTCGTCCCTTAAGAGGTAGATTGTGCAACATGCTCCCTGCCACACGTCCTCCTGTGTTGATTGGTTCGTACATGGCTGTACTAACCTCTTGTTTAATGCCACGTGTCCGTCGTTAATCTGTCTTGTCGCATTGTGAGCGGACACCGTTTGGCGGCTACATGTTCCGCGTTATGCTCCGCACCCGCGTACTGCGTACCCGCTTAAAGTGCTCCCACTTTTACGTTTGGGCCTCGTGGGCCTGTTTCGTCCTTTGGGCTTTGTTTCTGGGGTAGGGCCCACGTGGATTTGGGTCCCTACCCCTTCAAGTCCCCCTAGTCCAGTGCCTCTCTTGGTTGCGCGTAGCGTGAGCGTGAGAGGTGGTGGACTCATTTGTAGAAAGGTGTTTGTGCGGGGTCCTGAGTTGGCGGGTTGTTACGTGTTACGTCAGGCGGGTATTAGGACTCGGCGTGATGCGGGTCGTAACGTTTTACGTCAGCGGGTTTGAATAGTTGGCGGTGTGCGGGTTGTAACGTGTTACGTCAGGCGGGTGTTAGGACTCGGCGGGATGCGGGTTGTGCTGCTGAATGTTACCACATTTATTTTTGCGAATTTAATTCGAATGATTTGGAGGGAAAATCGAGAAGTCATCATCATCTGCAGTGTATGTGTCAGTTGAAGTGACTGTCCGTCAGTCTGCCGCGTCTGTTCAGCCGTCCTGGCAGTTACTGCAGGCGACTTTTGGTGTAGCTGGTGTCAGGCGCGTGTGGGCGACGCGCGGCGCGTGGTAGTTTTTTTCGCAGGCTTATGCCACGTGGCGCCTGTTGATGAGTTCTTTCCCTCTCTCCTCATTAATGCCTCGGGTATAAATAGCAGCAGTTATGTGCAGTTTGCCACTTTTCGTCTGATAACCGTCGAGTCTTCTCCCCTCCTTCCTTTCCGGTGACCTTTTTCTTCCATCCTATTTTCATTTCCTCTTCCCAATCTACTGCAAATGGCTGAGTCTGATGCTAAGGGCAAGAAAGATCCCGTCGGTATGGCCGACGCTCGGATCAAGTGGAAAAGGGACTCCTTTGAACAGTTCCTTGCCCTGTACGAGATTCCGGCGAGTTGGGAGCCTACCCTGCCGTCGGAGGGTGAGACTGTTCTGGACGCCGGTCCAGGGCGAATGGCGTTGTACGCTGCCCACTTCCAGTTGGCTGGTTTCCGTCTTCCGGCCAGTCGATTTGTTTGTGACCTGTTGTTGCAATATGGGGTGTATCTCACACAAGTGACACCCCTAGGGATGGCCAGGATGGTGCACTTTGAGTTTGTGTGTCGGTCGCAGGGTGTAGAACCGACATTTGACATGTTTAATGCCTTTTACAGGCTGACTCGCGGGGGGCCGCAATGGTTTTCGTTTACCCAACGCAGCCGGATTCGGCCTGTGGGGAATGAGCCACCCCGCAGCATGCATGATTGGAAGTGGAAGTTCTTTTTTATCAAACAAGGCGTTGTTCCTGCTCCGCTTCAATGGTTGGCTGTCTCCGGGAAAACAAGGTTGCATGATTTTCCGGTGACCAACTATGAGGACTTTGACTGGTATGAGAAGCTGACGCAGCAAGTGACATCCATTGAGATGGCGCATGTGAGGCCTGAAGCCCTGTTGATGGCGGGTTTAAGCCGTGTGGGGGGAAGGTCCGATGCAAACCCTCATTTCTATGTGAATGGTGAAGGTACTTAATCCTCTTAGCGGCGCTAATTGTTGAATTTGCATTTGTTTTTGGTGCTAATTGTTCCACGCACTCTGTTTGCAGAAAAGAGCTGTTTTTATTCAATTGTTCCTGGCGTCGTTGGCGAATTCCGCTGGGAGCCTCTGCGTGTTGGTGAAGAACCTTACGTGGAGCAGACGCGAGAGAATTTTCTCCCTGTGAATGTGAAAGACTTTGCTGGCCATGTGCTAATACCAGGTGACGTTCCTGTCAATCCCCGCCCGCTTAACGCGATATCAGTTAGCGGGACTAATATTATGTTTATCTCTGATGATGAGTCTGAGGATGAATCCTTCGCGTTGACTCATCGCCGCTCGGGGTCGTGCAGGTCTAAGCGGTGAGGGCGGTTCCTCTCAGAACCCACCCGCTACTGGCGGGTCAAAGAGTAGGGATGATTATGTTGAAGTGTTCGAGACACCGCCTGTGACCTTGCGTTCCAGGGTTGAACCTGGTCGTGGAGGCCATGGTGCCGGCAAGAAGCTGAAGGATGTGATGTCCATGATGGATTCGTCAAAGCGGAAAGTGCCTGAAGGCGACTCGTCCGCCTCCTCCTTGAAGGTCCGACTGGGTGTGTCTTCGAAACGTCCAAGATTGGCGTCTAAGATCGTCAAGGACGTTCATCCAGGTTAGTTGTTCCCTTTCCACGTTTCATTACTTGTTGTTCTTTCCGCTGCTCATATTGCTTTTCGTTGTTTGTAGGTGCAACTCTCCTTTTCCCAGGTGGGCCTAAGGTGTCCGACGCGCGTGGTGTTAACCCGATGGACACTGAATCCGTGGGGGCTACCACGCAAGGAGAGGGTCCCATTCCGCCCGAACAGGCGGATGATATCGACATGTCCGGGATGGAGGATGATGCCGCCGCTGCCCATGAACAAAGGGAAGCCGAAGCTCGTGAAGCGGAGCGACTACAGGCGGCAGCGGCGGAGGAGTTGCGTAGGAAGGAGCAGGATAAGGGGAAAGGTGTTGATACTAGTGTGTCTGGCGAGGGTTTTGCGGCAGGCCCTACCTCACCAGGTGGTGGTGAGCATTCTCAGGGTCTGGGCGGTGAAGATGATGTGGTTGACAATGTTGTTCATGAGAAGGTAACTGCTGGTGGCGGTGGCATGAAGCAAGGTGATGGTGATGCCCAAAAGAGTGACAACCCGGGGGTTACATCCGCCGGGTTTAGGTTGGATGTGGCCACTTGCCCTGTGTATAGGCCAGAGTGGTCGGTTCGTGAAGATGGACGGTTCTTCCAGGTGGCCACATGTGAGTCCTGGCTGTCCGGCTCTATTCCGCCTGCGGAGCGGGCGTATGCTATGAAGCGAGACCGCATAGCCTTACTGCAAGATGGGGCCGCTGGTTTGGCTATGGCGGCCTCAACGATGAATGAGATCCGTCGTAGCGTGCAAGAGTTGATGGATGCCCAGGAGGAGCTTGCGACGCGTAAAGCTGCCTTTAAGAATGTCCGTGAGAAGCATAACAAAGGGTGTGTTGCCCAGTCCAAAGCCTTAAACAATGCCCTTGCTCAGGTTAAAATTGTTGAGGGTCGCCATGCCAAGGCCGCACAGGAGTGGAAGGCGTCTTGCGAAGCAACAAACTAAACCATCGCTAGGGAACGAGACCGTGTGCGGTCCCTTGAAGGTGAGGTTGAGAAGCTCAAAGCTGCTTTGGCGGGTAAGGATCGAGAGCTTGAGGGAGAGAGGTCAAAGTGTGCTGCCGCCAACTCTGATTTGGCCAAGAAGGAGGATGAAGCGCTCCTGCGTGCGTCACAGGTTTCCCGGCTTGAAAATGATGTCACCTTATTGCAACGCGAAGTAGACGCCCTGCGGGATGAAAAGCTTGCCTTGGCCGCTGATGCCAAGAATTTTGCTGACGCGCACACCCAGGCCCTAGAAGCCTTGCGGGTTGCCCAGGAGAAGCAGATGAAGGCGGAGGGCGACGCTCAATGGTTGATGACTACTGGGGTGCAAGGGGTATGTTCCTTCCCTGTGGTAGCTTGACATGACTTTGGTTTATCTTGGCTAACCATCCTGTATTTGTTATTGTAGGTGTTTGCTCGTGTTTGGGAAGAGCCTGCATTGGTGCAGTCGGTTGCCCGCCTTCTTGAAAAGTCAAAGCAGTTTGGTGCGGCCCTTGGGTTTAAGCAGGGGTTCGACTTTTGTCTCGGCGGCCACCCCTTTGATGACAATCCTTTCCGCAACATCGACGCTGAAGCGGAATACGACAAGGAAGTGGCGGCTTACGACGAACTGAGCTTCCCTGTGATGGATGTTGTGGCGGAGTGTGCGCAGCTACCAAACGGCGTGCAAGTGTTACGCGATGCCTTTGAAGAGGCGGAGAGGGAGCGCCAAGCGGAAGAGAATCAACAAGAGAAGGAAGATGCGGCCAAGGAGGCCGCTGCTTTAAGCGGCGAAGGAACTTCTGCCGCTCCGCCAAGGGACGAGGGTGACGACGACTTCATTGATGATGTCGACTTTGATGGTGAAGACTAGTGTTTGTTGTTGAAGTAGCTTGTGTTTTGAAACAATTTATGTTTACGTTGTGTTGAAACTCTTTTATGTTTGCCTTCTGTTTATTTACGCGTCGGCGCGTTTGGTTGTGAACATTTGTCTTTTGATTACTATTGCCTTTAGTTTGTGTCTCTTGCTCTTCCCTTGCCATTATTGCTTGTAATTAATTCTGCAGTCATGATGTCAGCCGTCAGTCATTAATGACTGACTGACGGCGCAGCAGGGCACCTGAAGTGACGCAAGTCACTATTTCCGAAGTGCATGATTACTCCTATTAATTGCTCTTCATAATTGCCCCTAAGACTTGGGTTATAAAAGGGGATTAGTGGGGGTTTCGTTGTTCATCCCTTCACTTCTTCTCCTTTTCTAAGTCTCCATGGATTCAGACCAGCCTAGAATGAAGACCCTCGTTGATTGTTATGACCACTCGGCCGCCGTTGATTCCTTGCTGGAACTCCGGCGACGTGCCCCTCCAGCTCCCCCTCCGGCGAGTGTGGTGAGGGCTCCCCCCTTTCACTCGGTGCACCCGGAATGGAAGATGAGGGTGTTGGCTGACTACTGTGGAGAGTTGGTGGCTCCTCCGGTGGCTCCTGTTGCCGTTAATGGAGTTCGGCCGGTCATCATTGCTTTGCCAGCAGTTGGAGTCTTCAAGCCTACTCCCAAAGTTCGTTTCCGCCGGATTGATGGTGCTTGGGTGCACATGGTTGTCATAGATTAAGTGTTCTATGTCATGGTCTAGGTTGTTTATATGTGTGAATTCAGCAAGGAAAACCCTTTTTTTGTACCATATGTAGGGTTTTAATTTTGTCTATGTATTTGAAACGTGTATTGTCATTATGCAATGAAATGTTAACGCGTTTTCTTACTTTGCCACATTGTTATTTTAGTTACTGTAGCTCGATGGGTTAGGTAACCCGTTATGTCTTTTGACAATAATGCGTCCCCTTGGCGGCCGTTTGTGTGGACTTGGCTTAAATTGACTTTGCCCACGTAAGTGTTCTTAGGCCCGCCGAGGGAACGGCGACTCGTTTCCAGTTTGCTTGGACGGCTGGGTTAGCTATGAAAGCGTTGCCCGCCGGCCAAGGTGGCGCATCTGCTGCGAAAGCGTCGATGCGCCTCTTTTGCTGCTTAGCGGGCGGAGTCACCTGACACGGTGTGCTCCGCGGCCAAGGCGGCATGTTTGCTGTGAAAACAGCAACGTGCCCTGCTCGTTGCTTAGTCCGCGAAGGCGCTCGAGTCAGCCGATTTCGCGGACCAAGGTGACGCATTTGTTTTGCAAATCCTGACGCGTCTCTTAGTCTGCTTAGCCTGCGGGGTAACTTAAGATGGTGTTTCCCGCTGGCCAAGTTGACGCGTTCGTTATGATCCTAACGACGCGTCTCGTTGATTGTTTCATCTGCTTAGCTTGCGGAGTGACCTATAAGGGTGCTCTCCGCTGGCCAAGGTGACGCGTTCGTTGTGATAACAACGACGCGTCTCTTCCACTGTTTGGTCCGTGGAATCACGTTAGATAGTGGTTTCCGCGGGCCAAAGTGGCGTATCCTGTGCGAAAGTCAAGGTGCGCGTTGCACCTTGGTATGCATTGTTGTATGTAGTATGTTAGAAGTGATGTAAAGTCATATAATCAGCCTTGCATTCGTTCATAGATAAGTCATAAAGACGTAAGACTGTTAATACATTAGAACATCAGAAACGACAAGTTGCAGAGACATAAAAATAACATATCGAAGAGGTACATTCCTACTTCAACTACATGTAGCACACCCTAAGTTGTGCGGCGTTCCACGTCCTCGGGATTGGGGTGCCGTCGAGGCGTTCTAGCGCGTACGCGCCCTTCCCCAGTACTTCATCCACCCATCCCGAGCGCTTTTTGTTCAGCCTTGCTTTGATCCCTTCCACAATGCTCCTGTTTGCTCGCTCAACTTGACCATTGGCTTGTGGGTGGGCTACAGACGTGAACGTTTGACTTACCCCCATGTCTGCGAGCCAACTTTGTAGGCCGCCATCTGTGAACTGGAGGCCGTTGTCACTGACGATGTCCATTGGGAGGCCGAAACGGCAGATGATGAATTCCCAAATGAAGCGTTTGACCGCCCGGGCGTCAATGTACACTAACGGTTTGGCCTCTACCCACTTCGTGAAATAGTCGATAGCCACAATGAGGTATCGGACATTCCCAGGCGCTGTGGGGAAAGGTCCTACAATGTCAATCGCCCATTTTTGAAATGGCCATGCCGAGGTGACGGGCACGAAGTCGTTCTTGGGGCGCAGTGTGCTGGGCGCATGGCGCTGGCACGCGTGGCATTTGCGGAGTATTTTGACTGCATCTACGTGCATGCCGGGCCAATAATATCCCGCATTCATCAGTTTAGCCACTACCATGCGCGGTCCTGCATGTAGGCCGCAGATTCCTTCATGTATTTCTTTGACCAGGAATGTGGCTTCCTCAGTGTTGACACATCTCAGCAGGGGCCCCAAGTACGATCGTCTGTAAAGCGTGCCCGCGACCACCTGGTAGTGCATTGCTTTATGTTGGATCTTTCGCGCTTCTTGTTTGTCCTCGGGGAGCGTTCCGTTGGTGAGGTAGCGGACTATAGGTGCCATCCATGAAGGTGCGCCAGTCTGTATGACGTGTACTTGGTGAGCGGAGACAGATGGGGTGTCTAAGACTTCCACCCTTACTTCTTTTGCCAAATGCTCGAAGACGGTGGCCGCCATTTTGCTCAGAGCATCTGCGGGCTTGTTTTCGCTTCTGTTGATGTGAAAGATTTTGCAGTAAGCGAAGCGTTGCATGAGTTTCTTTGTCTCTTCCAAGTACAGCGCCATCTTGCTATCCCGAGCCTCATATTTCCCGTCCACTTGTGCCGCTACTAGCATGGAGTCTACGTGTGCTTCGACAAAGCGGGCTCCCATTTTGTCTGCCAGACGCAGGCCGGCGAGCAATGCTTCGTATTCCGCCTCATTGTTCGTGCTTTCAAAGTTTAAGCGGATTGCATACGTAAACTCTGTGCCATCTGGACTGATGAGACGCAGGCCGGCCCCCGCACCATCGTCACTTTTTGCGCCGTCAGTGTATAGCAGCCATTTATCTGTTTCGACCGTTGCTGGCGGCGGGTCTTGTTCTATCAGGCATTCAGCAATCTTGTTCGTGGGGACCTCTGTGGTGAAGTCCGCTAGGACTTGTCCCTTGATGGCCGGTCGCGGCTTGTAATAGATATCATGCTCTCCTAGCTCTATGGCCCATTTGGCTAGTCTGCCCGAGAGTTCGGGCTTCTTCAGGACATCGTTGATTCGGTACCCCCGTCAGCACGTTGATCGGGTGTCCTTGGAAATACCTTCTCAACCTGCGGGAAGCGTGCACCAGCGCCAGTACTAACTTTTCCATTGTTGAGTAGCGGGTTTCCGCGTCCAATAGTGTCCGGCTGACATAGTATATTGGCGTCTGGACGCCCTTTCGTTCCACTAGCAGGACTGCCCCTACCGCTTTGTCGGAGACCGCCAAGTACAACGTGAGTGGTTCTTTAGGGAGAGGCGCTGTCAATGTGGGTAAGTTCATGAGGCACTGTTTCATGTCCTGAAATGCTTTTTCTGCTTCCGCTGTCCAGCGAAAGTTTGTCTTCTTTAGGCAGTTCCTGAGCGTGCTGATGAAGGGGAAAGACCTTGAAGCGTAATTGGATAGGAAGCGGTTTAAGGCCACAAGGCGACCCATCAGGGTTTGCACCTCCTTCACGGACGCTGGCGATGGCATTCGCTCTATCGCTTGTACTTTCTCTGGGTTTGCGCGGAATCCGTCCTTCGTGACGATGACACCCAAGAATTTTCCCTCTTCCATGCCGAAGGAGCACTTGCTGGGATTCAGTTTCATGCGAACCGTTCTCAGTTGCTCGAATGTTTTCTGGATGTCTTGCAGCATTTGACCTTCTTCCACGCTTTTGATGACAAGGTCGTCTACGTAGACCTCCAAGTTGACGCCTATCTGTTTTTTGAACACCGAGTCCATGAGGCGTTGGTACGTTGCGCCTACATTTTTAAGCCCGAACGGCATTTTTGTGTAGCAAAACGTCCCCATGTCGGTTCTGAACGCCGTTTTGTCCTCGTCTGCTTTAGCCATCTGGATTTGGTGGTATCCCTTGTACGTGTCGAGGAAGCATTTGAAGCGGAATGGTGCTAGCGAATCGACTTTCAAGTCTATTTCTGGCAAGGGATAACAATCCTTCGGGCATGCCTTGTTAAGATCCTTGTAGTCGACGCACATTCGCCACCCGCCATTGGCTTTGCCGACCATGACAGGGTTTGCCACCCATGTCTGGTATTTGACTGGACGGAGGATACCCGCGTTTAGTAGCTCGGTTACTTGTTCGTTCATCGCTTTGGTTTTTTCTGGTCCCATGCTTCGCTTTTTCTGTACCACTGGCTCGACTGATTTGTATGTGGATAGTCTATGTTCCGCGACGTCGCGGGGCACGCCCACCATGTCTGCGGGTTGCCAAGCAAAGATGTCCATATTTTTGATAAGTAGCTGCTTTAAGTGAACACGCACCGCGTCTGAAAGTGCATGGCCGATTGTGACCGTTTGCTCGGGGAAGCGGGGGTTGAGCGCCCACTTCTCTGGCTCCGTCCGCACCTGTTGCCTGGCGGACTTTGGTGGTTTTACCGTCTCGGCGGAGTGGCATTGTCGGTTTCCGCGGATGAATGCTACTCCATTCTTGGTTGGGAATCCCACCATTTGGTGCGGCGTAGAAGCGGTGCTGTTGAATTTAGCCAGACCTTCCCTTCCGATCAGTATGTCATGTGAGGAAACAACTGGAAGGACCATGAATTCACATTCCTCGGTTCGTGAGAGGTTCCCGTCTGACCAAGTGACTGGGAATGTGATTACTCCACGCGGCATGATTGTCTCGTGGATGAATCCTGATATGGGCTCTGCGACTGGAATGAGGCGTTTCTTGTCTGCCTCGTCCAACTGATTGAAACATTGGTCATACATGATGTCCGCGCTGCTGCCTGGGTCTAGGAACATGTACGGGGTACGGTAGTGGCCGAATACCCCTGTGATGATTAGTGGTGACGTGGATGAAGCACCACCTTTGACGGCGGGCAGGATTACTGGCTGTTCCTTCCACGTGTCATCCGCCGTGCTCACCAGCGGGCGTTTGTTCCGGCGGTTGGTTGCCGCCCCCTTGTTTGTCATTTGGCATGTGTGTCGTGTCACGCGGTTGATGGTGTGGGTTTGAAGGTTTCGGATGCGTTTGTTCGAACCCTCTCCCTTATCGTCGCAGTCTTTACTGCGGCCATTACGTTGCACGTTTTTGACTAGGTGTCCTAATTGTCCTGAATTCAGGGCCGCCTCTATTTCCATTCTGAGGCTGTAGCAGTTGTCAGTGTTGTGCCCGAAGTCGTTGTGGTATTCACAGCGTTTGCTAGTGTCCACATTCTTCCGTTTCCCTAGTGGCCTTGGTTCTTTGAAGTTGTGTTGTTCCGTCGCGAGCACTTGTGATGGGGTTTTCGTTAATGGGGTCCAATCCGTGTTCTTTCTTGATCCGCCTCGATTGTCGCGGCCGTGCTTGCCGTTGATTATATTGCGGGCGTCTTGTTGCGCGGAGTACTTGCCCTCCTCGGCGGATCCAGTAATACGCGACCAAACGGATTGCTTCCCCTTGTCTCGACGGCCGCCGCTGTTCCCCTGGATGTACGGGTTCTGGCGCGAGTGGCGGAATGATTTCTCTGAGGACGCATATATCTTTGCAGCTTTGATTACGTCGTCCCAAGACTCTGGAATCCCGTCCTTTCCCGTGAGGCATTTCATGAGGTCGTCATTGTTGACTCCGTGAATGAACGCTGCCCGCGTCAGCTCCTCATTGCATCCTATCTGCATCGCTTCCCGCGTGTAGCGGGTGATGTAATCTTCGACTGTCTCGGTGTCCCTTCTTGCGCATAGCAGGATGTGCGCTTTGTCTTTTTTGTGTCGTCTCTGGTGAGAGAAGTGAAGGGAAAACTTTGACAGCAAGTCGTCGAAGTCTTGGATGCTGCCCACGGGTAGGTTATCAAACCACACCCTGGCTGCGGCCGTTAGCGTTTGTGCGAAGAGGTGACACCAAACTTGCATAGGCCAGTTCTGGCTGTGAGCTGCGGTCCTGAAATCGTGTACGTGATCATCCGGATCGCGTATGCCATCGTATTTGCCGATGCTACTCGGTAGCTTCGCCTTAGCGGGGATGGGTGCCATGGCGATTCTTGCACAGAACTTAGATTTTTCTGCTAAGTCTTTCGGCCGGTATGGCTTGACCAGGTCATCATCGCTTTCCGCATGTGAGCTGGACTCGTAGCCGTCATCTTCATCCGTGATAGCGCGGCCCTGGCTGTGGGAGCTCTTCCCGCGGCCTCCGCTGCGACTACCATGTGTGTTATTTTTTGTTGATTTGCTGCTTGCTTTGTTTTTAGCTACTGCTCCGGAGGTCTTGTTATTGTTGTCAAAGTTGAGTGTTTTCTGTACTCTCTGCTGTGCCTGCTTCATTACTCTTTTTTGGTATCCTGCAGTGACCTCTGCCTGTTGCTTGAAGAGCCATTCGTCTGGGTCCTCCTCAGCGTTATCCTCGTCGTCTTCCTCACCTTCATCGATGTCAGCCACTTGCTGGGTGACGACGGGACCAGGGTTGGTCATTCTGACAGCTCGATGTGCGACCTTGGTTATAGTAGCTGGAGTTCTTTCTGCAGTGCTGACGTCATCATCATCCTCGATGATGGGCTCGTCAGTGTTTTTCCGAGGGGCTTCCTCGTTTGCCATGTTGTCTAGCTAAAGGATTGAATTGTTGTTGCTCTAGCCGGTACGGATGGCGCCAATGAAGAAACAAAAGTCTAACCTGGATCCAATGGTTAGGCTCGTCTCTACAGAATGGATCCTTCGCTATCCAAATGGCTCTAAAGTGAATGGTTCCTGCAAACACACAATGTACCGATGTGGGGCGATCGCCTCGAATCCCGAAGGAATCTACTTAGCAGACACAAAAACGTAATCGGCCTTAGTGTGTTCTTCAGGGAATTTCTGAATGGCCTATCCAAGGAGACTAAGTGCTCCTTAAATAGGTTCCACACGGGCCTCAACATCTACCCTTAACTCACCCAAGGGGCCAAGGCCCAAGTTAAGGGCTTGCCTCCACATCGGCCCAAAGTTAGGCCCAATAGGATAAAGCAAGACACGTGTTATATTAGGGATAGAGATTGTACCGTATTGGTGACGTGGCGTCTCGTGAGTAGTCCCAGGTCTGTCTTGACGTGATTGGCTGCCAGGTGGGGCCTTGTCCCCCCTGCAGCCCTCCAGGTTAATGGAGAACCTTGCTGAGGTGGTCCCGTGCACTCCGGTTGGTGGGCGCGTGCAGGATATGTACTGGTTGTCTCCTGCGGGTCCTTCTTGGGACAGGTGTCGTCCCTTAAGAGGTAGATTGTGCAACATGCTCCCTGCCACACGTCCTCCTGTGTTGATTGGTTCGTACATGGCTGTACTAACCTCTTGTTTAATGCCACGTGTCCGTCGTTAATCTGTCTTGTCGCATTGTGAGCGGACACCGTTTGGCGGCTACATGTTCCGCGTTATGCTCCGCACCCGCGTACTGCGTACCCGCTTAAAGTGCTCCCACTTTTACGTTTGGGCCTCGTGGGCCTGTTTCGTCCTTTGGGCTTTGTTTCTGGGGTAGGGCCCACGTGGATTTGGGTCCCTACCCCTTCATATTCTATTTAACACTTCAAAATTAATTTGAACACACCAACATATTTGTTGTCGAAAATATAATTGTTTGTTTACTTTTAGCAAAAGAAACTCGATTGCGATTAATGTGTAATTATTTGCATTTCATTGAATATTAAAAACCCTTCAATTATTAAATGC
This sequence comes from Ambrosia artemisiifolia, assembly GCA_032199755.1. Taxonomy (NCBI): domain Eukaryota; kingdom Viridiplantae; phylum Streptophyta; class Magnoliopsida; order Asterales; family Asteraceae; genus Ambrosia; species Ambrosia artemisiifolia. The sequence continues at coordinate 22,664,011 of CM063517.1, forward strand.
ATCGATAGGTTTAGCTTGAATTTAATTTTGAGGAGGTGGACGGAAAAACGTGGCCATAATTAAAACCAATCTTGTACGGTATAATGTACGCCCATCTTAAACGTATAGCTACAACAAGTATAATAATAAATAAATATATAATAGCACTAAGATTTAAAATCAATAAAAGCTGCATGGACATCGCATGGCATGAGAGAATGGGATCTATGTAACTTTTTTATTAAACAAATTTTAATACCGATATCTTTTAACATATTTCATTTAATTAGTTTATAAATAATTAATTAACTATGGTGGTGTGTTTATTGCTTATTGGCTCTGATTATGTTATTTTATAAATAAGAAGAAACAGATAATCGTATGTAAATATATATATGCGAAATGCAGAGAAACAATGATTGAACATATTTTTTTTCTAATGTTTTATTATTTTGCTTATTTGATTTGATGATTTGATACGTGTAGTAACCAAACTAAGTAAATAAAATCCAATTACTTATACTATATTTAAATAAGTAGATACTCTAAAACATCTTTTCATTTGGAACTAACTAGATGTGTGAATTTCAGACACGACACAAGCGTAAAATAAAATCTGTAAGCTTACGTTTTGTCTAATATGTTCCAATTTGTTTAGTGTCAAGCCCATAAATATGTTTATCTGACGCATTTACTTATTGACTCGTTTATTTTTTAAATTGTTTAAGAGATACTTTATGTTAAAATTTAATGCATGTTCTAATACTTATGCCAAAACCTGAAAGTTAAAAAGAAACGAATGTTAAAAAATGAATTTACGAGCGATTGTTTATTTTAAATTTTTGTTAGTTTGGGTGTAATGGACGTGTCTTTGTTAATACATGCGTTCTGTTTCTGGTGTTTGTACATGTTCGGCTCAAAATATTGTTTTCGTGTCGTATTTGGATTTGACAAGTCAACCCTAAAACACTATTTGTTTAACTCTAAATATTGCTACACTAAAACACTATAAACAAAATATGTATGGTTAGTAATCCATTTGACAATCTCAAAACACCCTATCTACACGGACTAAAGTTGCAAACCTATGCATCGGGTAGGCAATCACGATTAAAAAGATTCTATAACACATAAAAGGTGAGTGTAAATCCGTTAAAATAAAATCTCATCAAATCACATTAAATTGTTTAACCTTTTTAAAAACTATTATATATTATATTAAATATTAATATTATGACAGTTGTATGTGACCATGCAATGTAATGCATGATTTTTTTAGTTCTGAATACATTCGAAAAGAAAAGGCAGAATTGGTCTTGAACCTTGAAGTTTAGTGTTATTTGCATAAAATATCCTAATGTTTTAGTTTTTCTACACAACTTCACTGTATGCAATAGGCTACACCCCACAAATACGAGTCAACATGTTTGAATCACCAAAATTACCAATTTGAAAATTTGTATAGTTAGTAAAACATTAATCACTAATTAAATCTTTACTAACTGCGATTTTCAAAACGGTTCAAACTATCCGAGTCATGAAAACCGCCACTTTTTTTTAGATGACAACGTAAAACTTTCATAAAACAAACCCAAACATAGCAAGACGTCAGGGAGTAGAAGGGTAACAAGTTACAGATCAACCTTCAAAATACACCAATCTTCCAATGTAGCAAGTTAATTTCATCCTAATTTTTATCCACATGAACGGGCTTGCTTTAATCTCCTCCAAAATCTTCCCCGGCTTCTTTTTATCGACAAAAACCGCCATCTATACTACTAATCTTTAAATTAAATAAAATGAGACAAAAACCAGTCGAAACCGAAGGAAAACCACGAATGTGTTCTGCCTTTCCGAACTAATTTATTTTTGAAACCGGACTAACCAGTTTAATTAGATTAAGCTAGTAAATCACTAAAACTATAGATAACACAATAACCAATCTAGTTTTTTTTTTTTTAAAATGAAATCTTTTTAGGCAATATGCCACTTGTCATGGATGTTCATAATCTTTGACCTCAAATAAGCCTATTCCACGTGCCTTTCACTTTCTTCTTTCTCTCTCACGCACCAACTCCATTAGTGGTGGCTTCTATATAAACATGCCAACTTTTGTGACTAAGACATTGGACAAACACACCAACTTCTGCACCTTTACATACCTCTACAAATCTTGATTCAAAAAAGTGCGACAAAAATATACAAAAAACAAAGCAACCATCAATATCTTCTATCTTCACCACCTCATTCCAAACATTCAACCCTTTTCACTCATCAATCTGTCTCATTAAGGTACCCCATTTTTATTATTTTATGTATATTGTTTTTCTTGTTTTGAGTTCTTGATTGTGTTAAAACTTATGATGGTTACATGTAATTGTTTGATCTGATCTCCATTTATTATTCTTTTACAGTTCATGTGTCAGTTTAGTGTTCTAACAGCTCATTGACAAGTCATTACACTTTTTATAACAAAATCTTGAATATTATCTAACTAGTAATGTTTTTGTCACCATTTGCAGGATACATTAATTCTAAACCACCTTTTGGACTTGCATGGGGCTATCATATTCTTGCCCCTATACTTCTTATACAGATTTAGACATTAGTTTAAAAAATGAAGATTGTGAGACAATTGAAGCTCATTTGGGTGAAGAAACAGGACTAGATTATGCTAAAATGAAGGAAATGTGCAATGAATTTCCAGAATTTAACAATGTGATGGATGAGTTTACACAATCATCTATTTTTGATCTTGGAAGCCCTGAACATGAGGCAGCCATTAAGTTGCAAAAAGTGTATAAAAGCTTTCGAACACGACGAAAGTTGGCTGACTGTGCTGTCCAAATTGAACAAAGCTTGTATGTGTTCTTTTTTTTTTTTGAATTATTTTGGAAAGTTGAATTTTTGTCTAATGAAGATGATATGATTATTATTATAGGTGGAAGCTTCTTGATTTTGCGGAATTGAAACAAAGTTCTATATCATTTTTCAATCTTGACAAACAAGAGACCGCCTTTTCGCGTTGGTCTAGAGCAAGAACAAGGGCTGCAAAGGTAATTTCACAAACTTATGATAAAATTGAGTACCAAGAAATCGAATGTACAAAAATGTTTATATTTTTTTTCTTGTTTGTGCAGGTTGGGAAAGGTTTATCAAAAAATAGCAAAGCACAAAAGCTTGCTTTGCAACACTGGCTAGAGGCGGTAAGTTAACGCGATATTAATATTTTAAATTATTTTTATTTTCTATTAGATATGTATATTGTATACTATAGAGTCTTAATTTTTGACTCGTGTTTGTAAATGATATTAGATTGATCCAAGACATCGTTACGGGCATAATCTTCAGTTCTATTATGGAAAATGGCTGGTCTCTCATAGCAAAGAGCCCTTCTTTTATTGGTAAATACATGTTAACATCTTACATAAATTGCAAAAAGAATGCTTATATTATATAGTTCTTGAGTCTAATATATTTTTAAAAATCCAGGTTGGATATAGGAGAAGGGAAAGAAATAAATCTTGTTGATAAATGCCCCCGATCAAAACTTCAGCAACAATGCATTAAATACCTTGGCCCGGTATGTCTATACGTCCATAATTTTATTTAAAATAAACAAAATAAAAAATACCAAAAAATGGTTACTTATATTTTTATGTTTTTTATTTGCAGATAGAAAGAAAAGCATATGAAGTTGTGATAAAGGATGGGAAGTTATTATACAAACAAACAGGGGAGTATATTGACACAAGTGGAGAACCCAAGGGGGCTAAGTGGATATTTGTGCTAAGTACATCCAAGATTTTGTATGTTGGGATAAAGAAAAAAGGGTCATTTCAACATTCAAGTTTTCTAGCAGGTGGTGCTACATTGGCTGCTGGTAGAATTGTTGCTGAAAAAGGGTCACTTAAGGTATGTTTCAACTTAATATTATCATTTGTTTATAACTTGTTTTGTTACAAATAAATGATCATTCACTAAAGGGTCACTAACAGTCTAAAATAAACTTGTTTTGTGTTGTTTCATCAGGCAATATGGCCTCATAGTGGACATTATCAACCTACACAAGAAAATTTTCAAGATTTTATTTCGTTTCTTCACGAAAATGAAGTGGACACAACTTATGTTAAGGTAAAAACAATACTCGAATCAAGAATGTTTTTATGATTCAGTCTTGATGATTCATTCTTACATTTATTATTTTTGTTATGTTCAGATGGATTTAGATGAAGATAAAGAAACAATTAGTAATCACATAAGAACACACTCATCAGAAGAAGATATGAGTGAAGAGCAATCTTCAGAAAATGCGAATGATCATCCATCAAACGGTCTTAACCTACGCACTCTTGAAATACCAAATAGTGATGAAATTGTTGCAAACAAAAATACCAAGATTCAGACATCTGCATCATGTTCTAAAGATTTATGCTATGAGACCATCTTGGATGGTTATGAAGCAGCCGAAGACTCATTTGTATCACAACAAAACTGCACTTCATCGATGAATGAACTGTCTGATGATGAAGAGGAACCATGCCTAGATGATAATGTTTTACAAAGAATTAGTTCACATAAAGAAACAAGTTGTTTTCAACTAGGAAGACAGTTATCTTGTACATGGAGCACGGGAGCTGGACCACGCATTGGTTGTTTACGGGATTACCCAACCGAGTTACAATCACATGCTTTAGAACAAGCCAATTTATCACCAAAAAGTGCCCCAAGCAGCCTTCGGTTCACCAACACAGCGTTATGCACGAGCCCATTGTCTTTTGAAAATCCGAGTTTGTTACGAAGAAATAAACCGCCTTATAGGACACAATCCACTCCGTTAGGTATCGGATCGGTTTGGGTTACACAATTATTTGATTAATTTTATTTCATTATAGTTTTAGGCATTCTTTGGAGGTTGAAATGTTCAATCATGTATACAACCTTAGTTTTCTTCTTTGTGTACACATTATAGATGGAAATGAAAACTGTAGATACTACATTGGTGTCTATTCATTACTCATTTTTGTAACTTTTTTATTTAATGAAAATGATATGAAAATTTAGATCATAGAAATAAAGGGTCAAGATTTATGTAACCATGTATTTTACATATGATTTATATATCATATAATTTATTCATATGTAACTACTGATCTTAGCCCTTCATATTATTAGTCAAAAGAGTCAGATTTGTTTTTCATTTATATGTTATTTTTTAAATTTTTAAATGAGTGAATTTTGAATACTTTTTTAAAGCAGGAGTGTATTATTTTGATTTTTGTAACTTCGTTTAAACTTAAGAGAAGAAATGTAGAATATCTTTACAAAAATAAATAAAATAATAAGTATGTACTTCCATGTACTACATGACATGAAGTAGAATAAAAGTCAAAAGGAATGCAATAAAGAACACACACAAGTCCTTGAAAACCCAAGTTTTGTCCATCATTTTAATATTTAAAACCTGTACTTTGGCCACATTTCAAGTGATCAATGTAACATGCAAACTACATGTGATTGAGATGCACAATCTTCATTATTAATAATTTTCTCAAAATTTAAAATAGTTTGAACTTCTATGTTTAATTTCATTTTTTGTTAAACTAAATTAAAAAAAATAAAAATATGATGTCATCATTTAGTATGTCTTGCATCAATTATATACACATATAGGTGGAATGTTTATGTTATTTTAGACATCAATAATGCTGACATGATTTTCATCATCTGTTGCATGTATTTGTATTATAATCAAGTAACAATGACCTGTGAGTCTTATCCATAATATAAAAACATCAATAAATAATCTATATATTTAACCATAACATCTTTATTAGAAAAAGTATTAAAATAAATATTAATAAAGTGTAAGCATAAAAATTAAAAAAGAAACACAATGCAATTGATAAAAAAAGGCATGATCTATTCTCACCCCATGGTGTTTATTTTCACCACCTTTAAAGCGTTTCGCTGTGGCCATAACAAGGCGCTTTGGGTTACATCGTGAAAAAAAATTGACTGAAAGTCTGAAAAGCCTGAAAAAACAACTTGAAACGCCTCGCTATGACCATAGCAAGGCGCTTTGAGGGGGGGGGGGGGGGGGGGTAAAATCTACACACTTGGAAGAGGGTGGGTGTTGGGATTTATTTTGGTATGGTTTTGGGTTGGGTTTCTAGGGGGTTTGAAGTGTTTTTAGTGTAAGTTTTTTTTAAATAATTTTTTTTTGTATAAAAACTATAAATATAATTGTATGAACATGTTATTTACGACTACATTTTACTGTCATTTTCGGTTTATGTCGATTTTATTGTTCATTTTTTATTTATGGGTTTCATATTTGATAGTGAAATTATTCTTCGAAATAAACATTCAAACAGGTTCAACAAAACAAGCATTCAAAAATATGGTAAACAATCGAAACAAACATGACATAAACAAAAGATCAACTGCATATATAATAACCAGTTTGTACATACAAAACAAAAATACAATTGATCAAAGTCTACTACAAACTAAGGTATATACATAATCAGTCATGTTGTGGCGATGCTGGTGGCGACGATGGATCTCGACGCCCCATAATGCTCTACGGCTACCTGAATCGACTCCACGATCCAGCCCACAGAACGCTCGACATGCCGGAGGCGGCGATTAAAGTCTCGAGCGACTAACCGCACAGCAGGAGACAGGCCGGAGGTGCAGGGCAGTCATTGTTGTGATCGCCATCATACTCACCATCCGGCTACTGCTGCTACTAGGCCTGCGGCTGCACTGTGCTGCCAGGGGTACTCCCGGCTCTTGCTCTAAGAAGACCTGGTATATGCGGGGCGCGGGAGCCGACAGACCGGAACCGAACACCCACCCCCTGAAAGTAGAGCAAGATCTGCATGCTCTGTGCATTGGCCTCAGCCAATGGAGTCGATGGGATTGAAGGCAGCAGCTGTGCGTCATCCTCTGGGCGGTGGCCCACAACGCGCGAAATGACGTTGATGAACGATCCGCCATACAGATGTGCGAGAGCCTGGAGCTTGTGCGTACTACAAAAGTACTCCACCAGGCTCACAGATAGGCCGCACGATCGCCCCATAAGTAAACAGTATAAAAAGAAAATGTCAGAGGTGTTGACCTTCTCCCGGCTAGCCCCTCGCGCTGCGATATATGTGGCGATCGCACGATGATGTATATGTATAGGGGTCCCTCATGTGGCTCGCCTTCCCCTGAGCTTTCCCAAAGTGAGAAGTGGTGATGAACCTCCAAAAACTGACCAGGGTCTGTGTTTCCAGCTGCGTGATACCGTCACGGTACAACGCTGTATCAATCTACGGGTCTAGGTATAACCCCGAAGCGACTGCGAACTCCCGCAAAAAATAATTGTAAATATTAATGAATTTTTGTAAAATTAAATATCTGTAAAATAATAAGGAAATGACAGGTGATCGAAATAACTAACCTCATGGGTCATGTGATACCACGTTGTCGCCAACTGAAATGAGATCGGGCGAAAAGACCGATCCGGGTGCTCCAAGAACCCGCGGGGCGAGGGGTGACCGTGAAGGACGAGATAAAATCGACCGTCAGCTCATGGTAGGAATCCTCAGGCGATATCTGAAAAAGACGACTCCACAGGGTGTTAAACCTCACAATGTCGTTCGCCCTCCCGGTCTCATCGATCGTCTCCAAAAGATCTCAGTCTATGTACATGTGGCCGTCGACGGGTAAAAGGCGCAACTTGGTGCACCGCTGCCCCGCTGTCGTCCCAGCTCCAAAAGCTAAGTAAGGGGGTCTCGGTAAAGGGTCCACCGCGACTGCGCCCCCTGCCTCAGCCCCACCATCAAACTCCTCCTCATGTTAAATATCAAAATCGTCATCCATATTTATATTAATAATAACTTTTAATTAATAATAAGTTTTTAATTATTATTAATAAAAAATAAGCTTTTTATAGTTAATTTTTAATTAATAACAAGTATAGTAATACTAATAATTAAAAAAGAAACCAGACAAAACACATCGCTATGGCCTATGCGAGGTGCTTTGTTCATCTTCCCAAAACAATCAGTCATTAAATCAGCCCCAAATCACCATTAATCAAACAAAAACACAATAATAACATACAAGAACGTACTACTAACCTTAATCCGAGCAATCCAAGCCAAACGAACCTTAATCCAAGCAATCCGTGTGTCTTTGTATGTGTGTGTGTTTTTTAATCAAAGCAAGACAGAAGTCTCTCTTGCTTTGGACTATAACGAGGTGGCAAAGTGCCTTGCAATAGCGATAGCAAGCCGCTTCAGATCATATCTAGGCCTTAAGCACCCCTCTTTGACCATAGTGAGGCGCTTTAGGCCTTTTTAAAAAAAATATTTGTTTCAATTCATTTTAAATTGTTTTAATTGATTAAAAAATATTTTAATTCATTTTTAATTGTTTTTACTTGTTTACAATCCAAGAAAATTTCGTTTGAGGCGTTCACAAGCAAGTGGTAAGAACTTTCACAATTTTTTGTGCGTAACACATGAATCATGCAATCAATATCATGTTTTATCAAATTACAAATTTTAATCTCTAATCAATATACCCGACTTCCGGACATTGTTAGACGCGTTCGGTTCGTTTAAAATGTCAATTCAAAATTGACAAAGTATAAACAAGAAGCTTAAACCAAGAACACATTTTTTTAGAAAATATATTCTCAAACAATTCCTAATAACCGTTCAGTTATACATCTTTTGATTAGAAAATATATTCTCAAACAATTCCTAACAACTGTTCAGTTATGGATCTTTTGATAAAAAAATATATTCACAAACAATTCCTAACAACTGTTCAGTTATGGATCTATTGATTAGAAAATCTATTCTCAAACAATTCCTAACAACTATTCAGTTAAGGATCTTTTGATCAGAAAATATATTCGAAAAAAAATTCATAACTGTTCAGATATGGATCTTTTGATTAGATAATATAATCTCAAACAATTTCTAACAACTGTTCAGTTAAGGATCTATGGATCAGAAAATATATTCTCAAACAATTTCTAACTACTGTTCAGTTATGGATCTTTGGATCAGAAAATATATTCTCAAACAAGTCCTAACAACAATTTAGTTAAGGATCTTTTGATCAGAAAATATATTTTTAAACAATTCCTAGCAGTTGTTCAGTTAAATATCTTTTGATTAGAAAATATATTCTCAAACAATTCCTAACAACTATTCAGTTATGGATCTTTTGAACAGAAAATACATTCTCAAATAATTCCTAACAACTGTTCAGTTTTGGATCTTTTGATCAGAAATATAATCTCAAACAATTCCTAACAACTATTCAGTTGAGGATCTTTTGATCATAAAATATATTCTAAAACAATTCCTAACAACTGTTCAGTTAAAGATCTTTGAATCAAAAAATATATTCTAAATAATTCCTAACAACTGTTCAGTTATGAATCTTTTGATCTGAAAATATATTCTCAATATTTCCTAATAACTATTCAGTTAAGGATCTTTTTATTAGAAAATATATTCTCAAACAATTCCTAACAATTATTCAGTTATGGCTCTTTTGATCAGAAAATTTTTTCTCAAACAATTCCTAATAACTGTTAAGTTAAGGATCTTTTGATTAGAAAATATATTCTCAAACAATTCCTAACAACTATTCAGTTAAGGATCTTTTGATCAGAAAATATATTCTCAAACAATTTCTAACTACTGTTCAGTTATGGATCTTTGGATCAGAAAATATATTCTCAAACAATTCCTAACAACTATTCAGTTATGGATCTTTTGAACAGAAAATACATTCTCAAATAATTCCTAACAACTGTTCAGTTTTGGATCTTTTGATCAGAAATATAATCTCAAACAATTCCTAACAACTATTCAGTTGAGGATCTTTTGATCATAAAATATATTCTAAAACAATTCCTAACAACTGTTCAGTTAAAGATCTTTGAATCAAAAAATATATTCTAAATAATTCCTAACAACTGTTCAGTTATGAATCTTTTGATTTGAAAATATATTCTCAATATTTCCTAATAACTATTCAGTTAAGGATCTTTTTATTAGAAAATATATTCTCAAACAATTCCTAACAATTATTCAGTTATGGCTCTTTTGATCAGAAAATTTTTTCTCAAACAATTCCTAATAACTGTTAAGTTAAGGATCTTTTGATTAGAAAATATATTCTCAAACAATTCCTAACAACTATTCAGTTATGGATCTTTTGATCAGAAAATATATTCTCAAACAATTTCTAACTACTGTTCAGTTATGGATCTTTGGATCAGAAAATATATTCTCAAACAAGTCCTAACAACAATTTAGTTAAGGATCTTTTGATCAGAAAATATATTTTTAAACAATTCCTAGCAGTTGTTCAGTTAAATATCTTTTGATTAGAAAATATATTCTCAAACAATTCCTAACAACTATTCAGTTATGGATCTTTTGAACAGAAAATACATTCTCAAATAATTCCTAACAACTGTTCAGTTTTGGATCTTTTGATCAGAAATATAATCTCAAACAATTCCTAACAACTATTCAGTTGAGGATCTTTTGATCATAAAATATATTCTAAAACAATTCCTAACAACTGTTCAGTTAAAGATCTTTGAATCAAAAAATATATTCTAAATAATTCCTAACAACTGTTCAGTTATGAATCTTTTGATCTGAAAATATATTCTCAATATTTCCTAATAACTATTCAGTTAAGGATCTTTTTATTAGAAAATATATTCTCAAACAATTCCTAACAATTATTCAGTTATGGCTCTTTTGATCAGAAAATTTTTTCTCAAACAATTCCTAATAACTGTTAAGTTAAGGATCTTTTGATTAGAAAATATATTCTCAAACAATTCCTAACAACTATTCAGTTAAGGATCTTTTGACTAGAAAATATATTCTCAAACAATTTCTAACAACTGTTCAGTTAAGGATCTTTTGAACAGAAAATAAATTCTAAAATAATTCCTAACTACTGTTCAGTTATGGATCTTTTGATAAGAAAATATGTTCTTAAACAATTCCTAACAACTATTCAGTTAAGAATCTTTTGATCAGAAAACATATTCTTAAACAATTCCTAATAACTGTTCAATTAAGGAGCTTTTGATCAGAAAATATATTCTGAAAAAATTCCTAACAACTATTTAGTTATGGATCTTTTGATCAGAAAATATATTCTCAAACAAATCCTAACAAGTATTCAGTTATGGATCTTTTGATCAGAAAATATATTCTCAAACAATTCATAAGAACTGTTCAGTTACGAATCTTTTGATCGGAAAATATATTCTAAAACAAATCCTAACAACTGCTGAGTTAAGGATCTTTTGTTTAGAAAATATATTCTCAAACAATTCATAACAACTGTTCAGTTATGAATCTTTTGATGGGAAAATATATACTCAAAAATTCCTAACAACTATTCAGTTAAGGTTCTTTTGATCTGAAAATTTGTTCTCAAACAATTCCTGACAACTGTTCAGTTATGGATCTTTTGATCAGAAAATATATTCTCAAACAATTCCTAACAACTATTTAGTTATGGATCTTTTGATTAGAAATTATTTTTTCAAACAATTCCTAATAACTGTTAAGTTAAGGATCTTTTGATCAGAAAATATATTCTCAAACAATTTCTAACAATTATTTAGTTATGGATCTTTTGATCAAAAATATATTCTTAAACAATTCCTAAAAATTGTTCAGTTATGGATCTTTTGATCTAAAAATATTTTCTCAAACAATTCCTAACATTTGCAATGAGGGGCTCAATTTATACTAATTACATGTATACGTATGTTTGGAAGTTTTGACCCGTCATAAATCGTTTACGCGTATTTGTACAAGATTTGGAAAGTTTTAAATCGTATTATTGCGTGGAGAATAAGCTGAATAGGTCGGTACAATCATACCATAGATGAATTGCAATAAAAAACGCGGATTGATGTTGTTTTGGGAAAGATTGGATTCGCAGTTGACTTTCCAAAGTCAACTGTGCACATTAAGAAAGGGTTATGTTTGTTTGCGTTTGATAACTATCACCAAACAGGGCTGTAGCCCAGTTGGTTTATGCGTGTGTGTGTATCAGGCCGGCTGTGGACGCGGGTTCGTCCACGCATTTCTTTTTTTGTGATTATTTTACCAATATTTTATTATTATAAGTTTATAATATGGTTATATAAGCCCGATAATGTCACAAAATATTTATATATATATATATATATTTTAAAACGTACAAGAATGTCAAAATGCAACGTTTTATTGATTAAATAATAGATCATGTTTAAACGAAAATACGGAATGTTACAGTCTCCCCTACTTTTAGGAACTTCGTCCCGAAGTTGGATTTGGAGAGTCTGCTGGGAAGAGGTGTGGGTATTTGGTACAAGCTAAGGTGTTTGTGGAAAAAGTTTAAGAGTCATAGGATCAAGGTTTTGAGTGATATTGGTCTGAGATAAAGGTTCTATGGAGTACTAAACTGTAAGTTTCAAGAATGCGAAGAGAAGTGCATGAGATGACTATGGATAAATGAACTACCAGGTAACTTGGGTTTATATTTGGTTATTTACCGAAACCTTGATAGAATTTCAAACTACCTTAACGTACCTGTAAATTCATGATTACGTTCCGGACCGCAATCACCAATTTACCTTACATTAGCGTTTTGTGTCCTTCTATGACTCTAAACACACATGTAAAACAGATAATAACCTTGTGATTGAATCTTTGTAACAATGAGTCTAATAAATCTTTGTATCAAATTACTTGTAGGATGTATCCAAAAAATGAGTCCAACTGTTGAGTAGGAAAAAAAAAACCTCTACCAGTCAGTGAGTAGGAACCTCTACCGATTGTTGAGCAGGTGCGATAGCCTCTACCAGTCGTTGAGCAGGTTGTTAGAACCTCTACCGACTGTTGAGCAGGCATGATGACCTCTACCAATCTCGTTGAGCAGGTTATTGGGTACTCTACTAACTATTGAGCAAGTACTTCATCCTCTACCAGTTATTTGATTAAGTGTAAGAATTGTTTTTTATTTAACACATAAGTTGCAAATTGATAATACATACAAGTAAGCAAGTTTGTAAATGCATCAAGTATCAAGTACAACATGCGAGTTGTAATAGAGTTGCCCTAGACAAGGTTAATGACTCTAGGTGTGTTTATAGCAAATAGTTTATATTCCATGCTTTCAAGTATCATGACTAATCAAATGTTCAAGTAGATAATCAAATCCTCATGTATAACTAAGAATCAAGTTCGATGCGACGAACAATCAAGTTTTCAATGGCTTGCTTACCGTAGGGATCAAGTTCATGTTCAAGAGGGTAAAGGGTTTATTTTATAGATTTTCAAAGAGGCACAAATAGTAAGGAGATTATTTAGCAGTGTAAATCGTGAGGTTTGACGAGAAAACATGATTGTGGTATATGCCAAATATTGTAAAAATTTGAACAAGTTGAAAATAAGTAGTTGTTAATGGGGTATTTGGAGACTAAATATTGTTCCTATGGATGAGAAGATTTTTTTTTTTAAATTGGTTTCGTACACAAAGCAAAATTCGTTAAATAGTACAAACTAAGTGAGCTTTGATTAAAATATTCAAGTTAGTTGGAGATTTTAAACACGACATTAGGTTTTATAGATAAAGGTGACATTATTCTGAAAATCCTTTGTTACGCTAATGAATATATATTTAAATTTAGAAATTAAGTTTATGGGCATCTTTTGACAAAAATAGGTATTTTCCATGGTTTATAGGTGATGAAAATTTTGACAATATAAAGGAATCTTTAGTGTTGTGCTAGGGTATACTCAGGTTATGAGGTTATAGTTTAAAAATATATAATATGTTGAGAAAGGAAATAATATGATTTGGGTAGGGTGTTGAAAATATTTAAACAAGTGGCTAAGATGGTAAGGTGCGATTGTGAAATCCATATATGATTATGAAATGGGATTGATTTAAGCTGTAAAATTTTGAGATTTTAGAGCTTAGTTCTAAGGAAAGTGAGTGTAATCATTTATTCATTAATTAAAACGAATAAACGAAAATGTTGACTTATGAAAGCTTCTAGACTCTAATAACATGGTGAAGACATGCTTTAGCCTATAAGTGAACACTCATCCCGAGAATTCCCAGGTAGGCATCCGGGTCCCTCGTCTGATTGGGATTTATGCGCAATGCCAGTCCTAGACAGAAAACTCAGAATACAGGCGTTCACCCTTCCAGATTGCACGTGTTCGTTATTAAAATCTAGAACTTTGACGGGATCTTCAAGGCAGTTCAGGTTAGGACCTGAGAATTTGTCCTATTAGTCTAAGAGTAGATCCAATGATGGAGAGTATTCATCTTGTAGGGGTTAAAGTAGGGATAAGAAGTACGATGGAGATAGAGAATAGAAACAAGTAGAGTTGCAAGTAAGAGAAGCAAGTACTGGTTAAAATCCTAAGGTTATAGACTAGATTATTTTCTAATAACCTAATTCCCTATAACCAAGGCTCTGATACCAATCTGTAACACCCCAACCGATGGCGGAAACATCGAGGTGTCACATATGAATGATTGTTCAATAGCTCATGGTAAATAATAGGTTTCAATATTAAATAAATAAATTACATACATTGTTCTAAAATTTGTAAATCAAATGAGAAATACTAAATACAAGTCTTCAAGCATTAACTCTAATATTCAAGCAAAGCTATAACCTGAAACATGTTAAGTTTGAAAATATTTTGGGTCAACAAAAGTTGGTGAGATTTACATAGGTTTGAATATTGAATAAAAACTTGTACAATTCGAGTGTCATGGCAAGTCTAGTCCATATGTGAAAACAAAACTACTAGGTAAATCGGGTGCATAATCAAACCTTGTGACTAGAATATTGTGGTCCATCCCATATGCATATGGTTCTCTCGATTTTGTTGTATGATCGATAACAATCACCCACGCTACCTATGTAGGAGGTACACGTATCCGGGTGGGGTTGTCAGTCCAATAGATCTATCATTGTATATCGATCGTCGGCTGATCAATGTTAATGATTATGCTAGAATAGTTATGCTTACCCTAGTAATGTTTAAGACATAATGCAACATAGAATAACACATAGACACTTATGATTGAATTGTAAATTGATGTTGTAACATGTTTCACCCCAAAATAGTGAAAAGGTAGAAAAGGGGGCTATGTAAACTCACCTTAGTGCTAGAATTGAATTCCCTTGATATAGAGTAAATGTGGCTCGAAAGTATCCAAGTATCACCCTATGTTTAAGGCATAATAAGTGTTGGGAAAACTTAAAAGTCTAAGTTTTCTATACTAAAGGTATCCTAGGGTTCCTAATTTGGGGATTGATAATTGATTGGTGATTAATTTAGAATAATTGTTAATTACATAATTAAATAAAGAAATAATTAATAAAAAGGATTTTTGACAATTCTTAATTAAAGCTAATTGTATTAAAATGTAGTAAATGTGAAGATAATTTTTATAAAATTATTTTCCTAATTAACGAATATATAATATATTAATATTTTATTTGTCAAAACATAATATTAATATCTAAAAATGTTAAAATTACTAAAGTTTCAAATTAAAATTTATATTTCTGTTCTAAATGAAGAGAAATAATTTATGTAAAATTTTGGTATAAAAATAGTGAAAAATGAATTTATTATGAATTTAATACGATTAAATTAGATTAAATTGGTTAAAAATAAATAAATTAATATTTTTCAAAAATAAAATTTAGTTTTATAAAGATCATCAGTTTATAAGTCTAGAATAATTTTTGTGAAATTTTATAAATCCGTTTGGATATTTTTATAGAATTTTGGATTAATTTATAAATAAAATTATAATATTTATTATATATATTAAATAATTAAATTTTCTGAAAATAAAAGTTGTATAACATAAAATATAAAATAAATTTTGTAGAATTTATATATCACAATAACTATTTTAAATATAATATACATTAATAATAACAAAAGAAATAAAGAAAACAAAACCAAAAAAAAAAGATTGCAGCTTAAGGGAATCGAACCCAGGCCTCTGGCCGGTTCGTTGGTCTTAATCACAAGCCCAGACCAACACCATGAGAATGATTTAGTTTGGTTTCAAATATTTATAAGGGTTACTTGATTCTGACCACAATAATCAGAAAAATTAAAATGACTGTGACTGGATTCGAACCCAAGTCACGAGCCGGTTCAATGTTTAAACACAGAGGGTATCACCAACTGGTCTACTGGTCAGTTGGTGCTTTTTATTGGTTTGTTTTAAATATAACTGATGACTGTTATGTGTCATCTTCCCCAAATCGTAACATATGAACCCTAGTTTTCTAATAAGCCAAATTAACAACCAATAGCCTTTGTAATGTTGGGGCTATTGTTTTTATGAGGCCGATTAACAAAACCAATAATTCAATTGATACTTACAGCGTGTATTGATCTACGAATACGTATGTTTGGAAGTTTTGACCCGCCATAAATCGTTTACGCGTATTTGTACAAGATTTGGAAAGTTTTAAATCGTATTATTGCGTGGAGAATAAGCTGAATAGGTCGGTACAATCATACCATAGATGAATTGCAATAAAAAACGCGGATTGATGTTGTTTTGGGAAAGATTGGATTCGCAGTTGACTTTCCAAAGTCAACTGTGCACATTAAGAAAGGGTTATGTTTGTTTGCGTTTGATAACTATCACCAAACAGGGCTGTAGCCCACTTGGTTGATGCGTGTGTGTGTATCAGGCCGGCTGTGGACGCGGGTTCGAGTCCCGGTCCACGCATTTCTTTTTTTGTAATTATTTTACCAATATTTTATTATTATAAGTTTATAATATGGTTATATAAGCCCGATAATGTCAAAAAATATTTATATATATATATATATATATATTAAAACGTACAAGAATGTCAAAATGCAACATTTTATTGATTAAATAATAGATCATGTTTAAACGAAAATACGGAATGTTACACCGTGCATGCCGGTACAATTGACTTTTTGGCTTCCTGCTGACTTGGAAATGTTGACTTGTTGACTCGGGACAGGTGCACGATCATGCACGACCTGAGCACGGCCTTGCTGCATCTGTAACAGCTCTCGGAGTCTTCAATTCCTTGCCTTTTTTTGCTGTTTTTCACATCTTTTCACTTCTTGAACTCAAATCCTGCAAAGAAAGATAAATCATGATAAAACTAAAATAAAAGCATGATTTTGAGTGAAAAATGGGTTAAAATGTGTGTGTAAAATGTGTGCAGATCTCAGCACATCACCTGCTCTACCATTTGCCCGACTAGTATTCTATCCTCTGAAAAAAGCCTTCTGGCATACATGTAATCCTTTAAGTTTACAAAGGGAGTGTGGTTGTGCGTCGGGTTTTTGGCCTTTAACCTCCAAACATTTTCCTTAGAGTCAAGCGCCCCTACCAACTCAAACGGGCAACCAATTTTTTTGCTACCCGTCTTCGTCACCGTAGCCACACTCTTATGCTCCCCATCAAGAGTGCATTGAAATATAACCTTCACGAAATAAGTTTATATAAAATAATTTTTTAATTAAAAATTAACAATATGCTTAGCATAGGAGAAACATAATCCTAAAGGAGTGTGACCCGAAGACCACTGGTGCACCCGTAGGGAATTAACCTTCACCAAGAATAAAACACGTTTTTAGATAACTTTTTAATTAAAAAGTAACAATACTCTTATCAAAGGAGAAACATAATCCTAAAGGTGTATGACCTAAAGATGTGATACCGGCAAACTCAGGTTAATAACTTTTACCAAACATATAAGTCTACCATAGCGAAACATTTATAAAACGTACTTAACTGGGTTAGTTGACTCGGTTCGGTGATTCGAGGAATCACTGGGAGTTGGTCTTGCACACACTAGTCATGGTTTGGTGATTCGGAGGATCACCGGTAAACACACGTGCACGAGCCGCGTATCCCGTCCGTTAGTGAAACAATAATACAATACGGGTAACTTATTGACAATTACGTGTTGTATGATCATTGATAGCTTAGGAATTCATGTTTATGTGAATTAACATGATAAAGTTGGAAAATCTCTCATTCTTATAAAAGTTGGTAAGAATGAGCCACCAGGTCCCTCATTCGTGCTAACGAAGGTACGAATGAGAGACATAATCCCTCATTCATGCCAATGAAGGTACAAATGAGAAAATTTGTAAGAATGAGAGAAATAATTTCTCGTTCGTACCAATAAGGGTACGAACGAGAGACACAATTTCCCATTTGTACCAATGAGGGTACGAATGAGAGAAATTCTTTCTCATTCGTACCAAAGAAGGTACGAATGAGAACAGACTATATAAGCATCTCTTTGTCTCATTTTCATCATTTCACAACCCTAACTCGCCCCTAAGTGCTCTCTCTCAAACCCTAACCTGTAGAAACAAGTTTTTGCCCCTATTTCTTGGATTCTAAAGCTAAAACAAGTTCTATATCAATATCAAGTGAAGATTTAAGGTATGTTAATTATCTAAACCCTTTTCATTACATTTTTTATAAACCCTAAGTGTCCAAATCTGATCTTAATGATTTTCTTAAATAAAAACCTTTCTAACATCTTTCTAAACTAGATTTAGACCTAAATAATGAGTTTCTTACAAAAACCGAAGTGTTAATGATGTTGGTGACTATCCTATATGTTTTGTGTTCTTGAAATGATATATGAATGATGTTTAGATGATTTAGGACTGTTTTGGAACATGATTTATTGATGTATGGATGATTATTGATGTTTTGTAGACTTTTAACCATTTTGGGGATTTATGTTGGAAACCTAGGGTTTGTAATGCAAACACGATGATGATAATATGGTCAGGGATTCATTAGGATTGGTGATTCTAAGTTTAATAATATGAATATGGTGTTATTTCAATACTTTCCATTTGGGTAAATTTCTCTTGTAATTGATGTGACATCTCCATAATTTGCTATTTTAGGTAAAGTTGTGATTTGGTATGTGAAATGGATGGATTGATGTATGAAATAGGTGTAGTAACATGTGGATAGGGTAGATAAGGTTGACTGCAGTGTTTGGTAGCATTTCGTGAAGTTTTCAATAAGATTTGAAGGGTTTTTGTTTGTCGAAATAGTCTATCAGCTGAATAGGACGAATGAACTCTCATTCGTTCCCTCGAAGGTACGAATGAGAGGAAAGATTTCCCATTCGTGCTAATAAAGGTACGAATGAGAGGAATGCTTTCTCATTCGTGCTAATAAGGGTGCGAATGAGAGGAAAGCTTTCTCATTCGTGCTAATAAGGGTACGAATGAGAGGAAAGATTATCATTCGTGCTAATAAGGGTACAAATGAGAGGAAAGATTTCTCATTCGTGCTAATCAAGGTACGAATGAGAGGAAATATTTCCCATTCGTACTCACGTGTAAAATTACGAACCTTTGATATAAACTAAGTGTTTTATGTGCATTACTTGTATGTAAACTATATATGCTTGATCAACTGATGTAACACGTCACCAACGGGATGTCAAGTCTTGTGTGGTCATGTCAAACATTCAAACAAGTTTCCGGTAGTTGGAATCACCAAACAAGCCTGGTTTATTATTATCTAGAAGACGCAACCTAAGGTGAGTTTCACAGCCCCACTTTTACTATTTTTGTTTTCGGGGGAGAAACATGTTGGACAAACTTATTTTCATTAGACCACAGTATTACATTATATCGCATGGGTACTAAGCGACGTTTTCATCATTCAAGTCCTTACCTAAATTTTGAACCATTAATATGTGTAAACATGGCGGGGAGAGTGTGAATAGATCTATTGGGCCCGGCAAGCCCCACTCGGGTCGAATGGAGGTCGGACAGATGCATATTTGTCCTACTAACTTACGACACAGGGTGATGTCCGGTGGCCGGTTTAAGGCATTCTAACGTTCAACAGTGGTTCATAATCTCTCTAGTTTTGATATGTGCTCAAGTTTCAAGAATAATTCCCATGTGTAAGGTGACAACTACCAAGATGGTGAAAGTGACACATGGTGGTACTTGGGGTGTTCTCTTTGGTCGAGATCAACGACAAGGCAATCCTCCTAATTTTGGGGTTGAGATCTTAGGACAAGGGTATGTGTACATGGTGGTCTCATGCTTTATTTGTATAAGGGTTGACATCAATAAAAAAGAGAAGTGTGTGTTTGGGTCTTGGGTTTCGGCCGAGAAGAAACAAAGAGGGGAAGGTTCCATTTTGAGCTTAAACTTCCTCATAGGGATGTGTAGTGTCATTGTTAAGGGTTCCATTTGTGTATAAGTGAGAGATAAGACAATAACGTGAGTGTATATGTATGCATTGTCGCGCGCACATGTGTATATATATGTCCATTGTATTGTCCAACTCTATAATAAGTTTAGTTGGTTATCTAGATATTGATCATTCCACTTATCATCATGTGTTTGTTCATGGGCCTTGGTAGTCGAATATATATATATAGGATAAGGATACGGATAAGGATAAGGATAAATTAGAAACCCACTCGAGTTAGAGAAACCCATGGCACCCCTATGTAAAAACATTATTTTTTCCTGATTTTTTCAGCATAGCTTTTATATTCAATTTTATTAGTTTTGGCAAAAAATAAAATAAAAAAAGCACCGAGTAGATAATTTTGTTACACATGTGTTACACAAACTCGGATTTATCATACGTCAGCATTGTTACATAATTTTTTTTAAAAAAAATCTACTCGGCGCTTTTTAAATTTTTTTGGCCGAAACTCATCAAATTAAGTATACAAGCTATCCTAAAAAAATTAGGAAAAAATAATGTTGTTACATAGGGGTGCCAAGGGTTTCTCCAACTCAAGTGAGTTTCCACAGGATACCTAGCCTATATATATATATATATATAGGTTTAGGTTCATGTACAAAGGGCATATTTCATGAGAAGTGTGAGAAGGATTAAGAATTGACATGTAGACATCATGTTTTGGATTTAGGATTGACGTTTTGGGTTGTATAGGCTTGAAAAACACCAAACACAACAATTTAAAACACAATGCAATATATTATAGTCATGAAATTTAAAACACACTACTAACACTTAAAACTCGACTTAATGTTCTTGGCATAGTGTTTTAAGTTTTAAGCCTATAATACATTGATTTGGATTTTTAATTGTTATGTTTGGTGTTTTTCTAGGCAAAACAATCCAAAACATCATGACTAAGTCCAACAAATAATGCCTACATATCAATTTTTAATCCTTCTCACACTTCTCGCGAAATATTGCCTTTATACAGGAACCTCATCCTCTATATATATATATATATATAGGGTAGAGTTCCGGTAGGAAAATTGGTTTGTGTGAGAAGTGTAGGAAGGATTAAAAATTGATATGTATGCATCATTTTTTTGGACGTATTCATGATGTTTTGGATTGTTTTGCTTAGAAAAACAACAAACATAAAAATTAATAACCGAAAACAATGTATTTTAGGCTTAAAACTTAAAATACTATGTCAAGAACATTTAAACAGAGTGTTTTATGTAATTATTAGAGTGTTTTATCTGTAATTTAAATTTAATGACTATAATACATTGGATTGTGTTTTAAATTTTTGTATATTGTTGTGTTAAGTGTTTTTCAAGCCAAAGCAACCCAAAACATCATTCCAAAATAAAAAAGATGATGGCTACATGTCAATTCTTAATCTTTCTCACACTTCTCACACAAACCAATTTTCCTACAGGATCCTCCTATATATATATATACATATATATATATATTATTGAACATACGAGTTGGTTATATTAGGTAGATAGTCGTGTGATTGTGTATTTGTGTGTGTATATATATATGTAGGTTTGGCTTGTTCCTCAATGTGTGTGTACATAGCCGATTATAGACATTAATGCACATGTGATCTTACGAGTGGTTTGTATTGGTTAGGTAGTTGTGCAATTGTGTAGGTGTATATGTATATATAGTCGAATTGTACAAGAGATGTTATCGAGACCCATAAATTATCTAGAGTGATAGAATTTAGGATATTAACATGTGTGTGTTTTGATGACAATATTAACATGTATCATTTTTCACAAGCTATGGATCTATGAACACATGTTATTGGATGTTAACATATGATAATATCTGTGATCAAGCTAGATATATATATATATACACACACACACATGTGTTAGTGTGAAGTTATCATGTGTTATGAAGTAGTAACATCTAGTGATAACACGTGTTTGTTCTTTGGGAGTGTTTCATGATTTTGTGTGGGAGATAACCTCGGAAAACACTTTGTAATTGTTTGGGAGTGGATTGTGTAGTTTTCCACTTGGGCATTGTCACGTATATTGTTGTTTTGTTAATGTATAGTAATCGGGTATCCGGTTGCTCTCTGTTGAGCATGTGATTGGCTTGACTGTCCAACGCTAATTGTTTTGTATAGACCGGGTGTTGTATGCATAAACAGATTATCTATTGCATTTCTAAAATAACACAAGCTTTACTAGACTGTGGGGTATAATGTGTGCAAAATATCTAATTATACACATGAAATGATAGAACTAATAAAAATGTGTATGGATGTTGACTTGGATCATTGACTGGTGTCACAATCACGACGTTGAGGAGTTGGTTAAGTTTCACAGTTTTTATTTTCAAATCCGACCACTTTGAATAAATTTGGTTTTGGGAGCGATCGGTTTCACCTACATGTTGACAAAATGCGTCTAATAATGCATTACAAAACGATACGGTTCCATGTGGTATGCCATCCGCCACATTCACTCAAGACGTAGCCAAAGCTAGTTCTTCATCTTGAGTCCAAGATCTTCTTACCATTTGAGGTAAGGTATAATTTTTTTTAGATAAATGTGTGTATATAAATTTGAAAGTGTGTGTATATATATAGTGTATTTTTTTATTAATTGCTAACGGTCATATTACCGTTGTAAACCAACAATCACCAACAATCAAGATCATAACCACTACGGCATGAAGATGGGGATGACAACGGTGTTTTATGCGTGATGGGAACATCTAGCCATCTATAATCGTAGCATCCCCACCACCCATATAGATATAGTTCACAGAACTTAAAAGAGATACAATTTTTATGTAAATTGGACCCTTTCTAAATCTTTTGTTTTTCTTTAATCGATTCATGTAAAAGTAAGTTAACTGTTGGGTCAACTTTTTGTTACATCATTCCTCATAGTTAGTCATAGGAGAATATTTTAGAAAAGTGTTATGGTGAAAAGCATAAAATCTAAGAAGATAAGTGACATGATGGGTTGGAACTTGGAGTTCAAAAGAAACAAGAACAAAAATGACACTTAAGACCAATCATATCATGATCTAAAACAAGATACTCAAATCTTTTTGGTGTTTAGAAAATTTAACTTCATTAATTTTGGTTCATGAATCTTTAGGGCTTCTCGTATGTTGACTTTACAATAATTATTATAAAAAAATATAGTGAAACATACCTTTCATAAAAACGTGTCACTTTCAAATAATTCATTTATTTAAAACCTTTTGAGGGGTTTAGATGTAAATTTCCAGTGTTTGGTATAAAAATCTTGACCGTTTAAACGTTTTAAAAGCCACAATGAGTTGTATCATGCAAAAATATAATCATGCATGATTATACTTCACTCTAGTTTGGGGCAACCTTAACCTATATTGAAATTTAATTTTCTTGATTTGTGCATTAAGTGCTAACTAATTCAGGACTAATCCTAAGGTAACTTTCTTCAAAGAATCATAAAGAATAAAAGACTTTTGTCTTTTGAATGATTACATCAAGATCCATAAAACTTGACTATATGATTAACTAAACAAGAAATAAACAAAAGTCTTAAGTTAATCAGCATGTCTTCGTTCCCCTGGCGTTAGACACATTTGGCTCCTTATCGCCAGAGGTGGTTCGTTTCTTGGCAAGAGTTTAGCGGGTGCTTCACATCAAGTTTTCGACCCCCCCCCGGGCGAGACTTTGGTTTTAGTAGATTAAGGTTTCTATTCAGAAAAGGGGGGTGGCGCAGTTTATTGCACATCTACCTGCCATCCTTATGTAATTTGCCCTTTTATTTATCATTAAAATTAATTTATTGTTCATTAAGTTAACTAAAAGTGTGTAAATGTTAAGGGTGGCTGACGGATTAGATTGATGAAATCCAAACATGATTCATATATTTAGCTAAGTTCAACCTGAACATTAAACCTAACATGACTTTTGTAACCATTTATCCACATGAGTCGAGCCAAGTAACATGTTTTAATCAAGTTGTAATTTGTTGTGTTGCAAATGAGTCACAAATGGTTTGGACTTAGGGATGTAAACGAACTGAATGTTCAGTGAACCATTCAGTGGGAAGTCCTTTGATGTTCGTTCGTTAATAAGTGATCAAACAGAAAAAATAAATTTAATTAGTTTGATTAATTAAATGATAAAAAAAGGTCGTGTTCTATCAATTGTGTTCATGAACGTTCAATAATATGTCCGTTGATGTTCACTTGTTTTGTTTACTTTATGTTCACTAATTAAAAACATAAATTTGTAAAATGTTATTTTGGAATAATTATGTTTATGCTTGTTATCTCTAAATTGTTCCTTTATTTTGCGATAATTATGTTTATGATTAGTAGTTCAAGTGCTTAACAAGGTGATTATGTCTAATGTTTGGGAATAAGAGTTGTTTTTTTTAATTTTTAAATTGGGATATGTTTGTATGTGTTTGTGAAGAAGTTCAATTCCTTAAAGAACAAACATGAATAGAGATTTTCGTTTGATATATGTTTATGAACAAGTTCAATGCTAAGCAAACAAACATGAACAAGACTATGAGGGTTTGACCTAATAAAATACATAAAAGGTTTTATTTTCAAACATAGAAATATGTAGTTTTGAAGGTTTTGAGGGGGTGGATATGTAAGTTTGAAGCATGCATTATTGGGGAACTCCAAAACTGCAATATGCAGAAATCAAGAAGCATCTGGTTTTAGTCAGATTGAGATGCAAAATGTTGGGAAGAAGCCATTATTTAAACAACAAATACAGAGATGAAGGTTTGAAGTTGTTGGTAAAGGCAGAGACAGATCTTAAACTAGAAACTGTTTTTATGATCATGTCATATTTTACACAAAACCATCATGGTTCAAAGAACAGACAAGACACCCAATATAAGAATCAAATCATACCAATTTCATTAAGTTGGATTTTACACATTGTTTTATAAGTTTATTATGGTTGATGTAAAGCTAAAGCACAATATTTTGAACATACTTTTTTAATAGATATACTTGTAATGCACATAAATCGGGTATAGTATGATATTAACATAATACAATTGAAATTACGAAGATTTTCATTAAATTAAAATCAATACATTACAAGTGGACGGCTGGTAAGCGGGCAACAGGCTACGCCGCCACCCACTTTTGGATAGCAAAACCTACTCTGTTAAAAATGAAACTTTGGTCTCTAGCTGTCGAGCAATTACTATGCATCACCTTTTGCACCCTATCCAGAAACCGGATGGCTTCGGGGGCAAAACATCAACATAAAAATCAACTATTTTCATGAAATTCGAAGGAAAACAACATAAAAATCGGGACTCTAGACGAGAGAATTTATCATGTTCTTTGGCCCGCTATGTTAATTCCGTCCATATTTTACTTGCCTCGTCATTCCAAGTGGCTTATCGTACCCTTGTCAAGCCAATTTATTTTATCGGTTGTTTCATATATGAGTATTTCAATCCAATTCGGCGTTCGATTTGATATGTGCACACGGCTAATTATGTTTTAACTTAGTAGTTATGGCTTTGGTTAACATCAAATCTGTGGTTATTTTCATATTGTTTATCTAACGAGAGGCCACAGGTTTGACAAATTAGAAGATTGAATATTAAATTAGCAAAGTGTATGAATGATTAACTAGAAGTCTATAATTAATCTGAATGGATATCAACTTGAGTATGTTTATATCAATAATTGGAACATTTTTTATGTAAGTTCAAAAGGGAAAACATGTGCTATTTGTACGTGAAACATGCCATCATGTACAAGTAAGCAATGGAATTTTGTAAGAACATTAAGTAGTGGCCCTCAAATTTCATTTATATAATGATGGTTATTACAATAATAAACTTCATTGTAATTCTATTTAATAATAATAAAAAAAATAATAACAATAATAATAATATAATAAGCTAACCTCTTATGAATGTGATGAAGAGTAAATGTTTTTTCGACGAGGGTTTGCGGTCTGTCAAGTGATAAGTTCTCTTTTGGTTTTTTTCAGTTCACATTTGTATGATAAATATTGACTGGATTCCCCATGTGTGGCGCAGGGATCTTACTAGGGATAACCAAATAGTACCGGTATCGGTACCAAATTTTTTGTATTGAATTTTTTTCGGTACCAATGGTACTAACTTTTGCTGATTTAACCTTCAAATACCGGTATCGGTACCGTACCCATCATTATCGGTACTAGTACCCATCTTTGTCAATTTTTGGTATCGGTACTAAGCTCATCCACTTATATTCGACTAATTGTAAAAAGATGTGTGGCTTACATAATACACGTGTCTTGACTTTTCGCCTTTACCACATGGTCTTACGTTTTTAAAAAGCATAATAAGCACAAGACACTACAAGAAGATTGTGAGTAGAGGCGACAAGTAAAATCGCATGTATTATGTTTTTCTCGGATGGATGAATTAATTGTTGCAAAGGGGAAAAACGACAGGGAGCTACCAAGCTCGATCGCGAACTTATGCATTAGTGAAAATTTAAATGCAGTTGCACTAAACAAATTATAATGTGTAGGAGTGTGTTCAATACATAAACAAATTTTAAGTAAAAAAATCTCATGATCCTCATTAGCATTCTTAAATATGCTAGCCGCAAAAGTGATACAACAGTAGTTGTACATTTACAAAATTATTTTAGGTATCATGGTTAAAACAATATATACAAGTATTGAGGATATGGCTTTTATAATCACATCATCTCGCATTTCCTTATAAGGTTTGAACTTTAAAAATACCTAAATATGGGCTTTAAAGGCCCTTTGATTATGTTTAAATGAATGGTCCATGGGTCATAATAAAGATAGGAAAGCAGTCCATTAAAAAAAAACAAAAAAAACAAAACACCATCCTACCAACGAGCTCTAAAAGGCTCTGCTTGCTTTGCCCAAAACAAATAGATATACATGAACCATGGGCTTAAGCGAACTTTTTAGCACACATGTTAGTTAAGCATAGAACTTGTTGATTATAATTATGATAGAAGTACAGATAGTTTAAACCTGTATGAAAAAATAACTAGGGATCTGGAATCATGCCATCATGCAATTGTTTGGTTTAACTGAATTACATAACAATTTGGTTAAAATCTTATAAAAACAGTTGGAAACCAAGTTCCTGAATCACTTTGACAAGAAACCAGCCATAGAACACATCAAAACTCACTTGCACAGTTGCATTGCTAGAAAACTTCAATCTGCGACCAATAATTATGACGCTATTAGTTTATCGTGTAGGTAACCAAAACAAATGAACGAAAAAAACAATAAACTACAAGAACACGGATACAAAACCTTAGCTTATCGTTTTCGTTCGGTTCTCCACTTGTATACCGGTCTAGAAGTTGGGCACACAATCTCGTCTTCACGCAGCTTTCGCTTTTTACCCTTTTTCTGATCCAACAATGTGATTTTATTTATTGACTCAAAAAAGGTGAACATATACTTTTTGAGCTTTGAGCATACATACCTGCAATTCTTGTTTCAATGCCATTTCATTATAAACTTTCTCCAACTCTTGGACTCGGTTTCTTCTGGCTTCCAACTCTCTGTATGAAGTAGCTGTCTTCCTGCACATAAACAACATCAAGATCCTTTTAAACACCTTTTTTTGTTAAAACATCTGAAGCATTTCCTTCAGCAAAACATCCATATATAGATATGGAGGGCCGTTCATTTCAAAACCAATACATGTTGAGAACCGCATAATGTATCTGTACCTATTGTTTTAAATGTAAATACACAAAACGTTAGTCGCCACTGTTTATCTCCCGTTACCTCTGATCATATTTTATGCACAGTGTTCAAGTGAATTATGCGGTTTTCAATCTCAACGTGTTATTGATTATGAAACGGGTGTGGCACTATACGTAAATTAACAAAATACTTTACCTTTTGATGCTCTCAGGCAAATCCTCAAAAGCAGGCAACCCTCCAACATTCTTTGTTTCTGATAGTATTCTCTTAGCATCCTCCCTATACAAAATAAGAAAAGGTACTTTAATAATAAAAGATATATTTATCATAGTTGTCAAAGGCGTAAAGCGCACTCAAGGCGCTTTGGTACCGCCTGTGGCCTAGGCGAGAAGCGCAAAAAAAGCGTGGGCCTGAGAAAAAAAACGCAAATAAAAAAAAGGCAAAATCACCAAAATCACTAAAAATAACAACTATCAGCAATAAATATCAATATAATAAAGTAGCATCATCATTAAAAACCACCAAAATATCCAAATAGCAAGTTGTTCATACTTGAATACCAAAAAAATAGAGGTTGCTTATATAGATCTCTAGGCATAACCTGTTTAAAAAAACAAAAGATATGATTTATCTATAAAAGTTGGTAAGTAGATATTATTAATTTTCAAAAATCGGCTAAAATTTGGTAAAGGGATAAAACTTTCAAAAAAAAAAATCATTGCCTTTTTTATCTAGGAGACAAAAGCGGCAGAAGGTCGCTTCTAGGAATTTCATCGCCTAGGCGAGCGCTTTTGACAACTGTGATACTTATTTCCTCTAGCTTTACTAACCCAACCAATTAGCAGGTAGGTATTCATGGGTGGCAATGAGTTTTTTCCCCAACTGGGTCTCATGGTCACAAAATTAAAATAAAAAACAAATGCATAACATCTGTCACACACGGATTAATCTGATATTAGAACAATAATTTTAAGGTCCAAAACATGTACTGCCACTAAAACTCCAGTATACAAGTGCAAAATAATAAAGAGACCGTGAGGTTCAAACCTATCTTCAGCATAGTATACATGTTTATTTGATGGCTGAGAATCAAGTGAATGCAGTGTGGCAGTTAGCCTTTCAATTTTCTGCATTAAATATAAATGGTTTTAGCTACAAGTATTCTGAATTCTAAAACTTATAAAATTCAAAAGAACAGTCTCGTCACCTTTTTTTCAGATTGTAGTTTCTGCAAGATATAACCTATATCTTGTGACTTCATCAGCAAGAGTTCCTCTTCGGTATATCTGTTTGAATCACTCCTGCAGCATATATATGAATTTAACATCAAATTACGCTTTTCTTCCCTCTTAAGGCTCAAAATAATAAACATATAGAAAATTACCCTTGCTTATGTACTCCATCAACGGTTTTGGAGCTAATCATCTTGAAGTAGAACTCATCCGGATTCCTAAACGCTGCCTTTTCCTTGAGTTTCTGTTATAAAAGCGAGGGGTACAATTTTAGCTAAAATTCCAAAAAACGACATAAAAAATAAACTCGTATTACATGAATGCAATTAGACAAAAAGAGAGTTTTACCTGCAAGTAATCCTCCTTTTTATGGAAGGCCTTTGCACGGACAACATAGTCCTTGTGTTTCTCAAGAAGCCCAAATCTTTTTCTTTCTTTTCTGAATACAAAGCACACGTAAGAAAGAGTAAGTCACCAAGTAAGAGAGAGTCGAAAGAAAAAATGGAACGTAATAAAGGCACTCACGGTTGAGCTCGTTCCTTGTGGGCCCGTCTATGAACAGCATTCCTTAGGGACGACATACTGAAGAATGAGGACAGCAGTCAGCTGTAATAACAAAGCTTGAAATATTTACAACAGATAAAGCAGGTAAATAATAGAGAATACTTGAGAAAAATACTAAAATCAGCAAAAATGTATTCAAATTCTTACATTATTGTAAATCCTTTTTATTTAAAAGAGATTACAACTATCCTAGTATATTTTATGATTATACTTAATCTTGGTTTTAAATAGCGTAAGACGCACCAAGGCGATGGGTTTGGAGCCGAGGTGAAAGAGGCACCGCATCACATATGCGAACCGTGCATTTTTGTAAACAACTTACATTATATACAGAGCAGAGCACAAATGATACAAAATAAAGCCACATTTACACACACAGACAAATATATATACCATAAAATATCATTAGTTACAAAACAGCCCCAAATCCCCAATCAACAGAACAATCAACAATGCTGAACTCCCAAGTCTCAAGTCTCTCTCTCTCTATATATATATATAACAGAACAATTATGATTTAAGGAGCACTAGTGTACAAGTGAAGAAGCAGCATCAACATTCAACAATTGTAGGAACAATCAACAATTAAAGGTGCAGCAGCAGTGAGAATCAGAACAAAACAGAATGGTCGATATATCGACTAGAGAATCAGAGAAGAAAGGACCGGGCAATGATAAATTGATAATCAACAATTAAAAATTTTAAACTCAAGAATTAGAACAGAAAGCATGTCAAGCTAAAAAAGAAAGAAAAAAAATCTTACGGAGTACTGACTACTGTCAAGATATGATTGAGGCTGTCAAGAAAAATCGATTGTGTAGCAAGAACGATCCTCTCAAATGAGCAGCAAGAAGTCAAGAACGATAAACAAAAGTTTTTGAACAAGCCGATGAGCCAGACGATCGATTTACTTCAGATAGAAATAGAATCGATTCAGGTTTTTGGATCGATTTTCTGGGCCACAAAAAAAAGCTACCGGGTATTTAAACAAGCTCATATACATTTAATTCAACTGAAGCCCAGCAGATGGTCGCATGTACAAGCAGTGGAGGATCTAGAAAAAAATTTAGGAGTAACGTTCAAAAAACAATTTTTCACCGTAGTTTCATACAATGGATTGCTAGCAGCCAACACAACTGGTTTTTATGTGTATTAGGTAATTGAAAATAAGATCAACAGTTACGTGTTGTTTAAAATAGAATGTGACAGGAAGGAGACGGATTGCTAGCAGCGAACACAACTGGTTTTTAAAATTTTTTAAATTATTATGATTAGTTTAATGTTAGAGAACGTTAGTGTATGTTGCCATGTCTTTATCACCCTTCTTAACTAATGAGAAAATAAACTATCTATGTATTTATTATTTATCTATATCTTATAAAATCACCATAGAAAATAAACGCTTATCATTTCTAAAAGAGCAAACTTCATCAGGACATGTGGCCGGGGTTTGGACCGATCAGAACACTCTAATTATGTTGATTTCATAAATAAACTACTATTAACATTAACGTCCGTCAACAATGGCAGTTTTTTAGAACGACAGCAATATCATTATCGTAACACACGCAGAAAAAACTAAAAACTAGACACACGCTAAACAACAATGACAGTTAAACGAGTATCATTCATATTCATAGAAACAAAATGAATCCTTTGAAAAAATCTACCAAAATCCAAAAACAGGTTCTAAAACAAACTAATTGAAACAAAGTGATTTAATATCCTTTCACTTTTATTATCAGAATGCAGAAAAAATGTAATAGAATACAGAACCCCACCCCAAAAAACGTAACAGTAACTGTAAATTCCTAATAAAAAACACCATAATCAATTATAACATCTAAAACCCAATTTATAATTACTAAATTCCTAATTTAATGCACAAACATCCAAAACACAAGTTATAAAACACAAATTATTAAACACATGAGCAATTCCATTAAATTAAAAAAAAAATAAAAATAACTCACAATTCACAAGTTCAATCGCTGCTGCAGCCTGTGGCTGGGCCGGTGGAGGGCGGAGGACGGGAGTCGGGGTAGGGTTTGGTGGCGCCTGTGGCTGCTGGTTGCACAACAAAAACAACAGCATTGTTTTGTTTTTTTTTTGGGTCTAAATGTAGATGAAAGTGGGCTTGATGGGGGTGGGCTTGTTTTATAATTTGGGGTTTTTGGGCTTGTTTAGATTAGTCAAATCTTTTTTGGGTTATTATTACTCGAGTTTGGTAAATATTTTTCCGAGTAACGTAATGTGGTAACGTATAAAATATTTACAACCGATAAAGCGGGAAAATAATAGAGAATACTTAAGAAAAATATCCTAAATCAGCAAAAACGTAGTCAAATTATTACATTATAGTAATCTTGGTCTTAAAAACCGTAAGGCGCACCGAGGCGATGGGTTTGGAGCCGAGGTGAAAGAGGCACAGCATCACGTACACGAACCGTGCATTTTTTGTAAACAACTTACATTATCTACAAACCACATATCATACACTTAACACCTAAAACACTAACATGTATACAAAAAGACGCATATATACCATAAAATATCATTAGTTACAAAACAGCCCCAAATCCCCAATCAACAATACTGAACTCCCAAGTCTCAAGTCTAAATATTTATAAAACAGAACAATTATTATTAAAGGAACAGTAGTGTACAATTGAAGGAGCGGCATCAACAATTATAGAAACAATTAACGAGAACAGAAGAGTCGATGTATGGACTAGAGAATCAGAGATGAAAAGAAGCCGGGCAGTATTAATCAACACTTAAAATTTATGTAATAAAGAATCAGAACAGAAAGCATACTGAGCTTAAAAAAAAGAACAAAATCTTACTGACTACTGTGAACTGTCGAGATATGATTGAGGCTGTTGAGGAAAATGATTGTGTAGCAATGTAGCATGAACGATCCTCTCAGATGAGCAGCAA
Organism: Ambrosia artemisiifolia; assembly: GCA_032199755.1. Taxonomy (NCBI): domain Eukaryota; kingdom Viridiplantae; phylum Streptophyta; class Magnoliopsida; order Asterales; family Asteraceae; genus Ambrosia; species Ambrosia artemisiifolia. The sequence continues at coordinate 22,696,777 of CM063517.1, forward strand.
GAAATCAAGACCGATCAAAATTTTTTTTTTAATAAGCCGATGAGTTAGATGGTCAATTATGTTTAGACAGAAATAGAATCAATTTAGGTTTTTGTATCGATTTCCTGGTCCACAAAAACACTACCGGCTATTTAAACAATCCCATATACATTTAATTTGACTGAAGCCCAGCAGATGAGTCATGACAAAAGCCATCGCTAGTAGCCCAAGGCGCGATAGCCTGCGGCTGAGGTCGCATTGCGCATAGGCGTGTCTTTTTAAACCAAGTATTTAATACATTACGTGCTTGATTGAAAAAGTTGGATAAAGTGTTGGATCAACAAAGCTTAGCCAGTTTTGACCTGCACTTATACATTAAATGTGTGATTATCTGTTCTGTCACCCCTACTGCGTATATGATGGATTAAAAAAGATAAAAAAAAAATCTAGTTTTGGTATTGCATAATGAATCTATTATCATTTTCCTTTAATGTATTTCCAATAATCAATTATTAGTAAATTGTCGGTGGAACTAACTGCAATCTATTTAGGGATGACAATGGGTCGGGTTCGGGTATTGGTAATACCAAACCCGTACCCATTTGTAAAATCATGTCCCAAACCTGGCCCAATACCCATATGGTGTTTGTCGGGTAATTATCTGTCAGGTATCGGGTATACCCGTTATTTTGTTAAAAATACCCGTTAGGATTTCAATTAGAAAATACCTACGGGTATCGGGTATACCTTTATTTTACCAAAACATACAAGTTACATATATCTTCACCATCATAAAATGTCTCAAATAACTAAAATAAATAAACTTCATAACATGTAAATCTTAAAAAAGACACACTTACAAAATATATATATAAGGAAAGAAAATATTATACATAAATTGTACCGGGTCGGGCATCGCGCTATATACCAAACCCATACCCAAACCCGAAGAAAAAAAAAAGTTAAACCCGATCCCAGACCCTTCCTTGTCGGGTTTCAGGTATACCCGTCCCATATATTTCGGGTTTGGGGTAAACCTGTTGGGTTTGGAGCTAGCAAAACAGGTCTAAACGAGTTTCACCGGTCAGACATGACACGGCACGATTAACATAGGTACTAAACACGAACACACGACGCATTTAATTAATTGTGTCATTTTATCAAACACTAACACAAACATTATAATAAACGTGTTACACGACACAACCTATTTAAACACGATTAACATAACCTGTTTAGTAAAACAACACGGCCCAACACAACACAACACAACACAACACAACACAACACAACACAACACAATTAACAAACGCATCAAAACCTGTTCCAAATGATGAATATGTGATATACAAATACGATATAAATGAAATTAAACAACAGGAAATACAAACACCTACTTGTGTGCGCGACGACGAGCAGGTAAACGATGGTATAGGCGGCTAGGGTTTAAGGTTTTGTTTTAAGATGGTGATTATATTTAACTACAATTAAAAAGGTTATAAAAATGTATAGTACCAGAAAAATTTCACATAAATAATTTGTTTTTCAAGTCCATATATAACTTAACAAATTATATTAACACGAGCTACAACCAAATTACAATTAAATCAAGAAAAAAAGCAATAACTTGCCTTAAACGTCGGAACACACACAATCTGGAGACGATCAGAAAACGGTGAGGCGACTGACGGAGTTGAGAATTTGTGTTATTGTGAGACTTGAGCGTTTGGGTTTTGTTAGGTCGAGTTTTTTTGTACAGAGGAGAAAGCAAAATAACAAATGGGTTTGGGTTGAATATGGGCTAAAAGTCCATGCTATTGACCATAAACATTTTTTGGGTTGAATATGGGCTAAAAGTCCATGCTTAGGCCCTTACGGGTGTGTTTACCGTTACCGTTTTGGTTTTGGTTTTAGTTTCGGTTTGTTTAAACAAAGATATGCCACCATATGCTTCTCGCACTTAAACAAGTTGCAAAAATATGGTCTGGGTCTCCTCTTTGAAGCCACACCGAACACAATTAGTGTCCGACAAGAAAATACCCCGAGAGACCAGCCCTTTCTTAGACACCACCTTCCTCATCATGCCCTCTAAAGAAAATAGTTCACTTTTGGCGGAGCCCACGCGTTCCAGGGGAAAACCGGCCCACTATCCTGTCCCTAACCCAACTTAGCTAGCTTAAATCAGATCCCTTTAGTTGAAATTTGTACTGCATTTTGACCATTTGTGGGTAATTTATATAATTTGGAATGTCACTATTAGAGCACTCACAATAGGTTCTCCACCCCCATACGGATACCCATATGGGCGAAGCATACAATGGGCCAGGGGTGGCCCTGGCCCCCTGTTTTTGGCGCAGTGGTAGAAATTTGTAATTTTCTTAGGTAAATCGAGTCCGGCCCTCTCCGATTTGCCACTACCGATCGGAAAAAATTGAGTCTGGCCCCTCCCGATTTTTAAACCAAGCTTCGCCACTAGATACCCATAATTTAACTAAAAACCACAATTTTCTAAACTTATCTCTCGTTTTCTAAAAACCTCCCACATCATATCGCTATAGTAATTTTTTTATTATTATTTCTCTCTCTTTCATTTACAACATTAGCTACAAACTATTTGGTCTTATTCTCGTTCTCTTCTAAACTTGATTTTTAGTGTTTTTTTAGAAGTTTCATAATCTAATTATTATTTTTCGGGTTTGTATTAAGTGGGTCTGGGAATTGGATGCATCTAGGGGTGCAAACGAGTCGAGCCCGAGCTCTACCAGGCTCGAGCTCGATTAACATATAAAGGCTCGAGCTCGGCTCGATTCGAGCTTTGTTTTTAAAGCTCGAGCTCGGCTCGTTGGTAGTTTCTCAAGCTCGAGCTCGGCTCGTTTAGTGTTTATTAGTTAATATATTAAATTAAATAATAAAAATAATAGGCTCTACAGCTCGATAAGTCAAAAGCTCAGCTCGGCTCGTTTATTAAACAACTTTAAATATGGGGTAAATAGTATAAAATATTAATAAAATTAATATTATATTAAGGCTCGATAAGGCTCGTCGAGCCCTGCGAGCTTCATATGTCAGGCTCGAGCTCGGGCTCGATAAGTAAACGAGCTTTGTTTTTTGCTCAAGCTCAGCTGGAGCTCGATAAGACTCGGCTCGTTTTGAGCCTTTTATCGAGTTGATCTCGAGTAGCTCGCGAGCTGCTCGGCTCATTTGCACCCCTAGATGCATCATTGGCCAAAGCAACAATCTTTGCATACAAAATGAGCGATTTGGATCAGTTTACATAAATACAAACTGTTGGCTGCTGCAGATCCAATCCTAATTAACGAAACCATACTTCAAAATAAAGCTGCTCAAAATATTAATTTGTATCATCAAAAACACAAGAGAAAACATTCGACTATTGACGATTAACCAATCAAAATTACTACACCTACCTGTTGGTATTCGCTTGAAATATCAACAATATGGAACTAGAAACTTCATTAACAGAAAGATCAACAATATGACTGGTTTCGCATGAAATCGGTTTCGGGTCAGAACTGTTTGGTAGCTAGGCTGCGACATATGGTTAGTTTGGTCTTGGGCTGCAAAGAAACAAGGAACAATAATTAACAAGTGAAATCAAATCAGCTTGCACACAATCAGCACACGATTTGCCCAAACCCAAGCGATTATTTTTTTTTTATTTGTTCAAAATAAATAAATAAATAAACATGAACTTAAAAGCCAATAGCAATTTTAAGATGCTACAACAAACTAATCAAAGCATTTATAATCTACACATTTATAACGACAACAGTTGCATATTAATCATAATCAATATATAACTAACATGAAACACTGATGATCTGCACAATCCAAGCTCAATTTCCACAATCAAAAGTTCCAAACACACATAAACAAATGAATCTGAACATTCATAGTTTGTTGCTTTAATTTGACCCAAAAGAACATTTGCCTTGTTTCGAGATAAAAATCACAGCCCATGACCCGTTTGAGTTAAACACAACCCAAACGTCTAAACATTTCTACTACAAAAGTCTAACTCGAATGCAAAAGCTTAAAACATATCTATTAAGTTGTAATTTTTGTTTAAACCAAAGAAAGGAATTTTGACAGCGGTGTTAATTTATCAAAAAAATTAAAGACAAATATGAAGTGTGTTCGGTAGTGTTGGACCTTAAGCTTATGTCTTTTCGAATATTTGTGAAATGCTCTCCATAATGTCACAGGCCAAATGTTTGATAGTTGTAATGCTACGGGTGGTGCCCGGACGCTTGGGATCACTGGTCGAGTCCTGGACTTTATTGGGGAAGGCATCAGTGGAATAAGGCAAGTGTATGCGTCAAGACATGTCTATGTGTCGAACGCACCACTAGTCGAGACCTGCTGCCGCTCTCCTGATGAGTCCAAGGCAGGACGAAACCAGTGACCCAGATCAATGAAGCGGGATGGATTGGCTTGTCCCTGGGCAACGGGGACGCCACACAGGGATCGGAAGATAACCCCATGACAATAAGCTCCTATATTAAATGCTCTTCCGAGTATAGATACATATTTAGGCTATATATACTTGAATAAGAACGTTGGGCAATGAGTAGAATATATGGAAGACAAATATATACTTTGTAGTGTACATACCTCAAGCGAAACCATTGTGAAAGTGGCGCCTGGAGAACCATCTAACAAATACTTCATAACTTCAGTACACATAGTCGCTTTTGGTTGTGTTTGCTCTTTTTGAGTGAAATAAGTCTTTCGATAAATCTTTAAACTCTTTAAGTTGGTAAATGGAGAAGGTTGATGTGAGATTAGTTCCACGGATGTAGAAAGAATCTGCAAAAACACATAAAAGATGCAATCTAAGCAAGTAAAGTAATCATAACTAAAGATATAGATAACCTTAAGGACCAATACGAGCGTACCTCAATGCTTTCCAAGTTAAGCGTAAGAAATTTGACGCTATGAAGCTGTTGAAGCAGGCAAACAATTTTACAAGCTTTTGCATTATCATCAGAGGTTTCGTCTAGACTTAAATCATAAACATCAGAGGGTCGGAAAATAAATATATCTGCCTTGTCCAAATGAAGGTCAGCAGGAAGCTGCAAAGGATAATAATGGCCTTCACACTGAAAAGAGGTAAGGTTAGGTGCAGAAGCAACGTGTATTCTTTCCCAATTTCTTATGATAAGATTCTTGAGTTGAGGTGTAACCACAGTAACACGATGCCCGTAACCCTGTTCAAGTGTTAAATTAGATAGCCCAGGATGACATATATTGAGATTACACGGTCTTCTCATTTGACATACACGCAAGGTGAGATTCTTCAAGCTTACAAAGTTAGAGAAAAGACCAACAGAAGACTTGTCATCATCCAATATGACACTGTCAAGACTTAATGTTGTTAAAGCTAGCATGTCCCAAGTAGATGGGGTCAGTATATGATCTTCGAACAAGCAAGCAATAATATTCAGTTGTTGGACATTATGGGACTCTGCATAGTTCAAAATTATGTTATAAATGCGTTTCACAAATGCCTTGGTAACATTACGTCGTCCAAGTAAAGTGAGCTTGACAGAATACACTTGTATTTGATTATTCCGGCGAGACAGTACACGTTCAACAAATTTGAAGAACTTGTCTAACTTATGAAAATGATTATCTGCGAAATTGAGATGCGGCAATGAAGTCCAGATATACCTCCATCTAGATGACAAAGTACTTATACGGACTGCATATGTAGTGTCAAGGAAAGCGAGTATTTTGTGGATAACATCGTCTGGCAAGTTGCTTAGTCTATCACAATCTGCATTCATTCCAAATTTAGTTGTCCAAGAACGGATTCTGATAACGTTATCTTTATGGAAATAAGACTCCAAATACAAATCCTTGATTTGGGTAGTATCCATTGTCCTAGGATTCTGATGTAAAGCTGCAATTTGTTAGGATAGCATGCAACAATCAGAACGTGACTCAAGTTGTTACACAATTCAAATAATAAAGTGTGTCTGAAAACAATTAAAAATAAATAGTTCAACAACAAATTAACAATAATAGATTAAGGGTATGTTTGGTATGGGGTAATGGAATGGACGAGAGAATGGAATGGAGAAGGTAATGGAATGGATAAGGGAATGAAATGGATGATTACCATTCCATGGTCTTGTTTGGTTACACGTAAGAATGGAATGAATCATTACTTTGTATTGTTTGGTATGAAAGAAAAGACAAAGGAATAAAATCAACGGTGGTGAGTGGTGGTGATGGTTGTTGGCAGCGGGTGCCAACGACGGTTGTTGGTGGTGGTAGAGGTGGTGGTGGCGGCAGCGCCGACGACGGTGGTGGTAGTGGTTGTCAGTGGCGGTGACGACGATGGGTGGTGGTGGTCGGTGGTGGTGGGTGGTGACGTCTGGTGGTGATAGTGGCGGTGACGGTGGTGGTGGTAGAGGTGGTGGTGGTCGGTGGTGGCGGCAGCGCCGACGACGGTGGTGGTGGTAGTGGTTGTCGGTGGCGGTGACGACGATGGGTGGTGGTGGTTGGTGGTAGTGGGTGGTGACGTCTGGTGGTGATAGTAGCGGTGACGGTGGTGGTGGTGGTGGCCGGTGGGTGGCGATGGTCGGTGACGGGCAGTATCGGTGGTGGCAATCGGTGCTTGGTGGTAGGTGGTGGAGGTAGAGGTGGCGATGGTCGTCGGTGGCGGTGGTGGTCGGTGATGGCGGTAGTCGGTGGGTGTTGGTGGTCGGTAACAGAGAGTGGCATCGGTGGTCAGTGGGTGGCGGTGGTCGGTGGTGGTGGTGGCGATGGGCGCTAGTGGTAGAGGTAGGTGGTGGTGGTGGTCAGTGGTGATGAAGAGTGACAAAGGGAATGGAATGGAAAAAGAGTAGGGGGGTTGGATGGAATGAATATGGGGTTTTTAGAGGGAATGGAATGGAGGAGGTAATGGATGATTCCATTACCTTGACCAACCAAACACCTTTTTCTTCATTCCATTGTAATGCTCCATTCCATTCTGCCTTCCATTCATGCATACCAAACACTACCTAAGTGTCAAATTGTAACAAAGTAAGTGCTGCCAATAAAAAATGGTTGAATAAAATTTTAATTATACTAAAGCTCATCAACAAACCTCTAGAAATTATACTTAAAAACAAACAACACTTTCATTGTTTCTAAAATAAAAGATCATAACTGAGACAATAAAAAATGGTTGAATAAAATTTTAATTATACTAAAGCTCATTTCAACATAAAAGTTGCAGCAAAGAGTCATTTTTGTTATCTCTTTGTGCGTTACCTATTCCCACATGAGAAGGTATTAAACATTGTATGACATCAAATATGTTATTTGCAATGCCCTATATGTTATTCATTTTTCTTCTACATAGGTACAAACAGAGGACAAGAAAAATGGTTGAATACTATACGAGTATAACTAAACTCTATAACCCTCACCGTGACCAATCGACTAAACTATAAACATAAGCCCCAAATAAAAACTGCAACTGCAAGACACACAAATTATCAAACAAAATCAACTGTCTAACAAAAAAAACAAATATGTTGTAACATTCTAACTCTAACAATTAATAATGAAGCAACTTGAAGCATGAATAAAGGAAAATGCATGTTATCCACCAAACTTAAAACCAATGAAAACACATTAATTATGTGACAACATTTTCTCACGTACAAATCATATTTCAATGCTAACTTACTGACTCTTATTTTCTATTTCTCTCAAAGAAAAAAAAATATAGTTATTTGTTTAAGAAAACTGTTCTTCTGTTTAGGAAGAACATATCTAAATATTTAGACATATAATATAATCATGGGAAACGTATAATTTTAACATGAAAACATTTTAAAATAATGAATTATAATGCAATTCTTGTTAGATATAAAAAAAATGTATTTATGAATGGTTTTAAAATTACCTCTATACTATCTAGGAAATCTATCATATATGAACGTCGATTATCAAGATCATGGCTCCAACCAATTGTTTTCACATTCTGGACCGGACCAATGCAACTTATATAATAATATATACATGGATTCTTACATTTTTTATGGGGTAAAGTCTCTTGCTTTACTCCTCGGCCTATTGGCCGGGCCGTCTCTATGGACGACTGAGAAGACTCTTATGCTCATAAATAAACTAAAATTAATGGTTCATATTGTCACGGCTTGAGGTACAACAATAACAACCTTACCCAGTAAATCCCACACTTAGCAAAGCTAAGAGTAGGGTTTGGGGAGGCTGAGATGTAGGCATACCTTACCCCTATCCTTACAGATAGAGAGGCTGCTTCCAGAAAGACCCCCCGGCTCGACAACACACAATCAACAAGCAAGCAACTCCAAAAAACTAATAAAAGCTACTGATTTTAGGGAAACATTGAAAACGGCATGTAGTAAAACAAGGTATATATGTCATCCTAAAAACAACATAACACATAAACACCAAAAAACAAAAAACAAAAACATTTCAGACCTCCTACCAGTGTAAGAAAAAGTCTAAGCTTCTAGAACCACGCTACGGGCAAACAAACTCTCCCTAGTAATCCTTAACCTTAATCTTGCGCCTCCACGAACCCCTATCCTTGACCATGTCCTCAGAGAGGTGCATCTCTACTAAATCATGCCTAATCCGTTCATCCCAAGTCAATTTGAGTCTACCTCTATACATCTTTCCCTCTACAGTGAGGGTTTCCACTAATCTAACTGCGGTCGTTTGCCTCCTCTTCACATGCCCATACCATCTTAATCTCCTCTCCTTTATCTTGTCTGATATACTAGCTACCCCTAACCCTCATATAGGGTAATTAACTAAAACATTATCATCTACATGTGCCTAGCTCATTCCGAACTAATGATATTTTTTTCAAAGGAAACAAACTGCATTCAAAAGACCATTATATCATTAACACTTTCTAAAAGAAGTTGGGTTCATATTTAAATGAAATGAAAAAAAAGATACCTCATATAGGGTCTTGCCTCATGCTCGTAATTCTTAAATGAAAAACCTTTATAAGCAGTTTGTAATATATAAGGTTAGCTAGCAAGCATCCCATGCATGTATTATCAAGCTCGATCGAACCAGGTTAATATGCACATAGTCATATGGGTACGTATGTAATAGTGCATACATATATAATGTGTAGATAACGATCATAATTCCATGCATGCGCTACTAGTGTGCTATGACGTCACTGGTGCAATGCAATAATAATAACATGATAAAAAGATTTAAGTATGAATCTAAGGCGTGACGTCAACAAACTAATTATTAAAACTGCTGCAAAGCAAAGCAAAGCAAAGCAGTATATCGTGCGGCACACCTTAGGTGGAGGTGAAAATGGAAGGAGCAGCGACGGCCGGAGAGGGCGGAGGAGAACGCAGGAAGCTGAGGATTCACAGCAGCGCAGGAGGCTTTGTTTCAATGTTTTGTTTCACGTGTGTTTAAAACCCTAATGTTCGTTTTACTTTAAAAAAAAAAGAAAAGAGAAAAGAAAAACAAACAGGATTGAAAAAACAAAAAACAGGTATAATACAAGACTCGAAGTGAGTATCGAGTCGGTTAAAATTGTTAGAAAATTAAGATCATGTGTAATGGGTGAAATTTAGAGCCCCTCACTTCGGCACTTTTTAACAAGTGACGTGTGGGTCCCACCAGGGGCTTGAAAGGACTTGGATTTCAGACTATGGGGAGTGGAGGGGGGGGGGGGGGGGGGAAAGAGGGGGGGAATCGCCATGTGGCACTTGTGGGGTCCATGTGGGGGGGGGGGGGGGGGGGAAAGTGTGGGGAGTGGAAAGGGGGGAAGAGTGGGGGGGAATTGACATGTGGCATTTCTTTTTCCTTTTTTTTATAAAAAACTTTAATATATTAATAAATATAATAATAATAATATTAATAATTTAATCCGAAAATTATTTAGATTTAATAAAATAATAATAAAAAAATAAATTATATAAAAAAATAATATTTATTAAAATTAATAAAAAAAATAGATTATATAAAAAAATTATATTCAAACATTTGAATTTTAAACGGTTACTGTTCAAACCGTTTGAAATTCAAATTTTCCCCCCAAACGTTTGAATTTCAAATTTTGAAATTCAAACGTTTTCCCCCCAAACGGTCATATTTCTCACCCTATAAATACCCCCCTCCTCCAGAATATCAGTCACACCTTCCATCTTCCTCATCCTTTCCTCATCCTAAAACACAATGAATAACAATGGCGGTTTTCAAGTAGGAGCTGCCGGACCTTCTAATGTCCGGCAGTACGCTCGACGGGTCCGGGGACGGGGCCCGTCCCGGAGACTACCAACTCATCCTCCTCAACAACCTCCTCTTCCTCCTCCTCCACAACATCCTCTTCTTCCTCCTCCTCCTCCACAACATTGGCTAAATCCCCCTCCTCCTCCTGCTGCGGCACCACCAACTCATCCTGAAGACGATGATCCCTGGAAGGATGATCCCTGGACGGATGAAGAATGGGCTTGGGCCCATGATTATGGCATGGCTACATATCAATTGAACCGACTCATGTTGTCGGCACCACAAACCTTCACCCCTCCTCCTCCTACCCCCTACCAGCAACCTATCCCCACCAACCAGACTACCCCCTACCACCACCCTATCCCCACCCCCCCAGAATACCCCCACCCACCACCACCAGACCACCCCACCCCGTGAATATGGGGACCCAACCCCTGAGGACTTGGAAGCCCTCAGGGAAATTGAGGAGCAGGAGCGCCTCTGGAGCATGCCAACCCCTCCTCGTGAGTACTACTACTTCCCATCGGATGCGAGGTCCGATGGACGGGACAGCTCACGTTCCCTATCCCCCGAGTACTACACACTCGAGGACGAAGACTTTTAGGATTATATTATGTGTTTAATTAAGTAATTTAGGAATTATGTAATGTTTAAATAAGTAATTTAGGATGTGTGTTTTTTTAATATTAGTTGTAATATGTTTTAATTCTTAAATATTATGTATTTTGTGTTTTAAATATTATGTGGTTTGAAAATATTTTAGTAGTTGGTTAAAAAAAATTAAAAAAAAAACTATAAAGGTTGTTTATTAATATTTAAAAGGAATTTTTTTTTTTAATACAAAAATACCCAACCAATAGCAACCCAACACCTCACCATTAAACCCCCCCCCCCCCCCCCCGCCCGGCTTTCCCCCACCGCCTCCCCCTCCCCGCCCCCCCTTCCCCGCCCCATGGGCCGGTGTTACCGCCCGGCATTTGATCCCCGCCCCCCAAAACCGCCCCACTCCCTCAAGTCTCATAAGAGGTGTAGTGGTGTGGTGTGTTGTGGTGTGGTGTGGTGTGTGTATAAAGATATTAAATTAGAATAAAAATATAAAAATATAAAAATGAGTGGTGGTTAAGATAGAGAAGGACAAGTGGCAAAACGGGATTGGGTGGAAGAAAGAATGCATCGGCGCTAAATATTTAGCGTGAGGTTGATTAGCGACCGATTCACAACAAAGGGGGCGGTGTTTGGGCTTTAATGGGGCATTAAATTGCCCCTTTAGCGCTCAAAACTTCTTCCACTATGGGTGGTCTAATGATCTTTTTTACATCATTTCCTTCTTTAAGACCAAATCACAGCTAGCAATTGGGAGCAATTGGGAGGACCCAATCGTTAGACACAATCAAGGAAATCTCCAGCTTGCTATTTCCTTCTTTTGCTCTTTGTATTACTTATTATTTATGTGCGGTATGTTTTGTCCAACTGTAAGACAATTTTCTCAATCAAGCAACACAAAAAACCTTTCTATGATCTAATTGAAAACAAAATAGGCACTCCCAACCACCGGAACACTCTACAAATTTTGTTGTTGGGCTCAAATAAATTATTGCAGGATGATTAGATCACCCGTAATGAATGGTTTTTGGGCGTTTTTCCCAAAAAAAAACGCCATTACAAGCCCCAAATACCGATGTTTTGATGCAATGACCGTCACCTAACGGTAAAAAAATAAATAAATAAATTTTCAAATTTTATTAATTCACTTTTTTCACCTATTTAAACCCAACTCAACCCAATTTTTATACAGTTTTCTTTCATTCTTATAACCCCTTTCTTATTCTTTATAAAAAAAATAAAAAAGCATACATCCATTCCGCCCCCCTTTTGGTGTTCCGTCTCGGTCAAGCAACCCAAAAATGTATCACCCAACCGCTAGCAACCTATAATTACCAAGATTGTGATCCAATTATGATGGGGTATACCAACTATTAAGTGTGCCCCAACAATAGTTTCAAGGGCCACTCGGTTTTGCATCAAATATGAACATAAGCATGGGCGGTACGCATGGTTCCCAAGAAGTAACCGACCCCTAGATCGAGACAGTGCCAGAGACACAATCCGAGCACGAACCTGGTGGACAACGCTCGCATAAAAAAAGATCTTACCGCTCCTTGTGCGAAAAGGAACTATCAAGCTTGGGCAAAAGACAAGGAGCACACATGGGCTTGGCTCGACATCTCAGGGGATCCCGAAGTTGGTAAGTGTTATTTTTTATAATTCTATTTTGTTTAAAAATAAAGTATAATAGTATATATGTTCTAATTTTTGTAGCCAACTATCAAACACTACCCATTTTGGACGAAAATTCGAGAAAGTTTTTTTAAAGATGTGGGTAAAGGGGAATATCGGGACAATGCCTCGGTATCAAGCATATGGACCGACACTACAAGAAATTTGGGTATATACCTACACATAGTATGTGTAGGAAAAACCATATAATGTGTTAACAGTTACGTTTACCTACACATAAATTAAGTGTCATGATGTGTAAACTCAGACCTGTGGATATAGATCATTACTTACACATATGTTATGTATAGGTATATAGCAAGCTATACCTACACATATATGTGTGGCTAAAACTAATATATAAGTGTTGGTAGAAGTACATCAACTTGCTAGATTGGAGTATGATGTGGCATCTGACATGGCAGCTGACGTGGCAGTTAATTATGTGTAGGTAAATGTAAAGGATGTGCAGGTATTGATCTTAACGTGTGTAGAAATAATATATATTAATGTGTTGGTAAAAATATTTAAATGTGTAGATAATAACCATGATTTATTTAAATAGTAATTTTTAAATGTATACAAACAAATAAAAAACAGTTATAGAAATATACATGAGTAAATTAACATTTTTCATTAAAACATAAGTGTTCACACAAACAAACAAACAAAATAAATATTGACCATAAGTTACTAACAAATGACTTAGAGGGTGTTTGGGATTGAGTTTCATACCAACTTATTGACTTATTAGCTTTTTGAAAAAGCTAATAAGTCAATAAGCTGTTTGTGTAACTCAAAAGCACTTTCTGTTTTAACTTTTGGCTTTTAGATTTTTAAGGGTAGAAAAGCTGTTTTGAAAAGTTAGAAATCCTAGCTTTTGGCTTTTGACTTTTGAAAAAAAATTACAAATTTATCACCCATACAACCAATATTCACAATAAGTTAAGCGAAACACTTAAAAATATAACAATCTATTGACTTTTTGACGTTTCCCATCCCAAAAGCTAATCCAAACACTTTTTTTAAAACTCCTTTTCAAAAAGTCATAAGCCAATAAGAACTTTTGACCAAAAGCACTTTTATATTTCCAAACTCAATCCCAAACACCCTCTTACAACAACCTATATATGGCTTGCACCAACTCAACCTCCCTGAAACTATACTAGTTAAAGAAACATTTGTTCATCCAATTTCCCCACTTACGCTGAGCTAGAACTACTTCCAAGTTAAAACACCTATACCTAAACTCAGTTGAAGGCCAGTCTGTACATCTTGCGCGTGGTGGGTTTTGTGGAGTGGTGATGCTTTTAACCAATATTTTCTTTCTTTTTCTCTAATTGTGCTCATTATAGAATTCTTGGGTGTTGAAATCGGGTTTTGACAGATACTCCAAGCCTTGAAGGGCGGGCATTCTTCGCAAATCTTCATCGCTATAAGCTGGAATAAACCAATAGCTTTGCACTGTCCCAAACACCTGAAATTTTCACCAAATACTTAGTTAAAACAACAAAATGAATCAAGCTAACATAAAGTTATCTTTTTACCCTATTTCATCACTACAAAAGATTTAAGACGTATTTCAGATCTTTGACAAATAGTTTTGATAATAAAACATTTGACCTTCTGTAGTCAAGCATTTACTCTTTATTTGGATTCGACTTCTTAAAGAGGTAAAAGAAAAATCCAAACATGTGGGCTAAAAGATACTGATGTTTACAAGCGTAACACTCCCTCACTTCCATGAAAATGTTAACACATGTCCAGGATATATGATTGAAAAGAAATATTTGACTATTGACCCAATATGAGAAATAAGCTTCAATGTAAATCTAACCTGCTGAAAGTACCTCTTGCGACTAAGCTCGTAACGCCATCTTGCGGTAGTCTTCTTCTCGTATGCCTTATCATAACCACATATATCAATAATCCCACATCTGAGTAAAGTATGCTGTTGAATAACCATTAAATATCATAAAGTTAAAGATTATGATCGGTGTAGGACAAATTGTTTTTGTTTATAGGATCTACAATAAACAAAAAAACTATACCTCAACTGTTGTGGTATTCGAAGCTACCAATGATATGTGCATAATTAGAAACCCAAAAACGCTTAAAGCGAAAGCTAAATTCAGGACTGCAAAAAGAAAGAATGGTTAGGACTGCAAAAATAAAGAATGTTAACAGAAAAAATAAAGATTTAAAAATAAAAAGTAAAAAGATGGGTTCATTACCAAAAGCAAAAAACGTTGTTGCTAAAGTGCTAGGTGACCCGGGAATCTCTCCGTTACTAAAGAACACTATTTTCTTAAGCAGATAAGCTACATAGTTTTTTTTTTTGTCGGTACAAAAAAAAATATTTAATGTCTATTTTCATAGCAGCAACAAATTTCTCCTTCATTAGAGAATAATGTACAAGTTAATATGAAAAGAAAACATGATTAGAGCCAAATCCAGATGATTGCTAACCTTCAGGGCACAAAAATTTGCCCAAATTGAATGCTTGAAGAGTTTGATATACTTTGATCAACAGAGCTTATATCCATTGAAGGAAATGCAGAGATTAATGAATATGTGGTAATTTGATGCTTTGGAGGTCACCTTAGAGGTCTCCCAACTAAAACACGAATTTTTTGTATGTCGGACATTACACCCTCATCTGAATGATCAGTGGGCCCTGAAGGAAAAGTTTCAACAGTTGTTGAGCACCAGTTACCATTCACTCGGGCTAGAACTAAAGTGCATAAATGCAAACCGGTTCCAGTAATATCTACTTTAAAAGGCTCAATATTCTTTTCACCAGGAACATCTTTCCATCCAAGAGGAACAATAGATGTAGCTGTGCATATTACAGGAGATTCTTGAATAACAGCTACTTATAAAAGAATGTTCCATAGTCTTTCAAGGTGAGGGGAAAAACTTCTAGAACAATAGCAGATATATGCAATCTGTGAACCACAGTATGGGGTGCAAACGAGCCGAGCCCGAGCTCGAGCTCGGCTCGTTTATTATCAATTAGTTAATATATTGAATAAAAATTATAAATAATAGTTTGTTCAGGCTCGTGACCTCGAGAAGTGAAGCTCGAGCTCGGGACTCGTTTACTAAACAACTTTAAATGAGTGGTAAATATTATTAAATATTAAAAAAAACTAATATTACACTAGGCTCGATAAGGCTTGACGAGCCTAAAGAGCTTCACATGCCAGGCTTGAGCTCGGGCTCGATAAACAAACGAGCTTTGTTTTAGGCTCAAGCTCGGCTCGAGCTCGATAAGGCTCGGCTCGTTTCGAGCTTTTTACCGAGCCGAGCTCGAGTAGCTCGCGAGCAGCTTGGCTTGTTTGCACCCCTAATGGTTAATTTAAAAATTTGGAAAAAGTAATCAAAAGTAGATGTAATACTCTGAATAAAATATATGTTATCTGCAATATTTTTGTTGATCTAATAAAAAAAACAACTAAATAGCGAGTACAAAACATGCTAGAATAGGCATATGGCATTTGAGATAAATTACACGAAACATAAACAATAACCAAGCATATTAACAGAGTAGCAAATGCTAACCGTGGATGAATATGAGAATGTATAACTCTTACCGATGTCAGCTTTGAGTATTCCGCACCAGATAGACACTGTCATAATGCTTCAAAGATACATCATATAGTGGGAGATAGAAAGACAATTATCAATTATGTGGTTAGATAGCCATTAATGCATCACTATTCAGAATGCAGCAACATTCAGTTCAGTAAGACCCCCCGTGATAGAGGGAAAAAAAATAGCGCCCCTGTACACCATTACAGGGGGGCTCCATTTTCCAATTTCAGCTTTGGGCTCCATCAATATAGCGCCATTTGCTATTAGCCCCCTCCAATCAGATCAAGCCACATCACCCTCTCTCTCTATTTTATTATTATTTTAATTTAAAAGATATAATAAAATATTAATAGGGGCTTTATAAATAAAGCCCCACCACTACACCCCTTTTTCACTTTATTTCTCCATGCTGACTCAGCTGCCACGTGGACCAATCAGAAAGGGGGGCTTTATATATAAAGCCCCCCACTACGCATGGTCTAACAACGTCAAGTAAATGTTTAAAATTTGGTCTACTCACATGTTAATATGAAACAAAATTTGGCCTACTCACAATTATTGATATCATATAGCATGAAGAACTTTTGACATTGTTTAAACACAAACAAAAGACGAAAACACTACCCTGAAGCATTATGACAGTGTCTAAACACATCGAAATCTTCATGGGTGTTTACAATTAAACCTTCCTTAATTCATAATAACATCGTTTAAACCAATACCCAAAACCATAAAAACAAAAACTTTCACCCAAAACAATTCACTTTCTTACAATTCACATTTCTTTACACCCTATTAGCCGAAAAAAAAAACAGAGCACAAGACAACCAACCATGGTGGTGTTACGATCTATTTCGGGTTCTAAATTAAAGCTTCTATTTGCAGCCACAGCCTTAGGGGTGGAGTTGGTGCTGCTAAAATGCGTATACACACAACTGAGATAAAATGCATATTCACACAACATCAACTGGAGACAAAATGCATATTAACAATAAAAATCAAGATTTCAAGAGTCCTTACCTTTAACCAGCCGATAGTTTGCAAAAACACGAGCCTCTCGTTGCCTGACTGTATCGATTTCTTCAACGAGTCGATAATTTGCGATTAGGGGTTTTGAGAATGATCGATTGGGGTTTATAAGGAATTACTTTCTGAGATTGGTAGGTTTTTTAGATTGATCGCTTAGGGTTTTTTGTTTCACCATAGAGAGATATGTGATAGATCTATTGGGGTTTCTGGTATTTGGGATATTATGGGCATGTTTGGCTAATCATTTCCATGGCTCCTTTTGACTTATAACTTTTGGGAGAAGTTATAAGTTAAAATTAGACTAAACGGTGTGGATCCGGGGAAAGGGGACGGGGTGCAGACGTGGAGTCGGGGTTTCCGGGGAACACCCCCCCCCCCCCCCCCCCCCGTGTTTTTTCCGGGGAGATGAGGGAAATCTCCCCGTGCCCACCGCCTCTTGTGATTGGTCCATTCTTTTTTTTTTTTTTTTAAATCAAAGTTTTATATATAAAAAAAGGAAGGGGGAATGGGGGAATTGGGGGAAGGCATTTTCAAACTTTGGGGGAGGAAATGGGGGAAATGATGTGGCGCTGATGTGGCAATTGGGAGAGTTGGGGGAAAGGGGAGGCACACCAAATAGTCTTATAGTGTTTGGATAATGGATGGAAAAGGAACTTTTGGGAGATTTAACTCTTTGAAAAGGAGAAAATGGAACAAAAGTTATAAGTAACAAATCTTAACTTTTGAGTTTAAGGAGAAAAGGAGGGGGAAGAAGTCAAAAGGAGAAAGTAAAAAGGACACCCAAACATGCCCTATGTTTTTTTAAGGTTAGTTGGGATATTAATTGGTAATAAGCTGGGCGGGAGAATTATATGGGCGTGGGAGGGAATTTTTTTATTTTTTATGACACTAAACATGACACACCATTTTTATACCGTCATGTTTTCTGAATTCTTAACATTACATTTTTAACACGTAAAAAAACGTGTCATTATTTAACCAGATTTTTTAAATCATGACATTTTTTTATGACACACAATTTTTTGTGACATAAACAAATGTGTGTAATAAAATGCGTGTCATGGTAGGCCCTTTTTCTAGTAGTGATTATCGGAAGAACATTGATGGCCTGGAAGATCGGTTATCGATAGTGGTTTCTTGATGATGGCAGCTGATAATGGGAGAACAGGGGTGAAGGCTATTAGGTTTATATATTATATTGAATAAAAGTTGAAATTCTACCCATTTAAGAAAATATTTTTTCAAAATACCCAGATAGGTAAATACTTTTTGTATTTACACCTATTTGGGAAAAAACTCGAGAGAAACATGGAATTTTATTTAGGTTTTTGAAATTTTGACCCTAAAGCATGACACACTTATTTTCCTTATGTCACGTTTATTTTTTATGACTAAAACAATGACATGCGAAATTGCGTATCATAAATTTATCAGATTTCATAATTCTTGACATTTTTTTATTACACACGCTTTTTAGTGCCATAAACAATTGTGTATCATTGTTCGCATGTCAATAAATGTATTTTTTTCTAGTAACTTAAAAAAAGTCAAATTTATGTAGTATTTTAGATAATCAATAAAAGAAGGATTGCATATTTATTTAAAATTAAAATTTTAGCGTTTATTATAAAAATTTCTTTTCATGTATCAGTATTGGAGTTTAATACTTTAATCATGGTTGCAAAAGTCGTTAGGCTTTCTCACATTAGTCAACTGAGAGTTGCGAGTACTTAGGTAGTACTAAGACATGATTAATTATTGTGACACCCCGGGAAAATCCCACATCGGCCGTGGCCAATAGAGATCCTTGGTTCATATGTAATCCAGTGCCTCTTAAATAACCAACGCGTTTTGGGGCTTAATGTTAGTGGATGAGAGTAGAACTCCACAGTTAAGCGTGCTCAGGTGGGAGAAATTCCAGGATGGGTGACCTCCTGGGAAGTCTCCACCGGGGCAACCAAAAACAAATCCGTGAGCTCTGGATGGGCAAAGCGGACAATATTGGTGGTGAAGGAGGCCGGATGTTACAGATGGTATCAGAGCCACTCCTGTGCCGTTCGGGATGGTGGGTGCATACCTCATCAGGGACGATGAGACTCTAACAGGGGGTGAATGTGACACCCCGGGAAAATCCCACATCGCCCGTGGCCAGGAGAGATCATTGGTTCATATGTAATCCAGTGCCTCTTAAATAACCAACGCGTTTTGGGGCTTAATGTTAGTGGATGAGAGGAGAACTCCATAGTTAAGCGTGCTCAGGTGGGAGAAATTCCAGGATGGGTGACCTCCTAGGAAGTCTCCACCGGGGCAACCAAAAACAAATCCGTGAGCTCTGGATGGGCAAAACGGACAATATTGGTGGTGAAGGAGGCCGGATGTTACAATTATAAATAAAATAATAGAATGGGTTTGGGTTATGATGAGTAAATTAGAAAAAAAGGTAAGGATGGGTATGGGTTAGGATGAGTTCAGGTCAGAATGGGTTCGGACCGGATTGGGTCTGTTAACGAACTAAATTGTTTCGTCCTCACAGAATCGTTAAACCATACAGACCGTTTTGATTCCACCGGACCGTTTTGACCGAATTGAACCCGTTAACGACCAGGACACTTTCGACCCTGCCCTTAAAAGTCTCGGGCCGTTTAGACCCGAACCGAATCGTTTCGTACCAAACAAGCCTGTTAACGACCTAACCGGCCTGATAATGACTGGGTCATTCTGACTTGAGAGGCCCGTTAATGACACAGACCGCTACGATCAAGACCGTGCCTGATAACAACCTGGACCATTTCTTCCGCACCGACCATTTCTTCGTTACTTGCACATTCTTTACACGCCATGTTAAGAAAATAAAACAATGATTTAATTATTCAACTTATATGTATCCAATATCTAGATATACCCTTTTAGACACGCGTAGATATTTTTTATGCCGCAACATTTACTAAGAACATATATATCTAATATTTACACATATCTTACATTTTTAAAAAAAGTGTATGTATTTATTTGGCGTGTCATTTAAACTAAAATTATTATTTTTTATATGTAACCAATATCTACAGGTGTTGTACATTTTAAGCATGTGTAGGTATATATTTTTCCACGTCATTATCAAAAACTAAAATAAAAATTTATATAATTGATTTATCTACATGTTTGTTTATGTATATTATGTGTTGGTAAACATAATCATTTTACCTACACATATTTTAGTTCTTTACATATTTGTAGATAATTTACCTACACATAACAATTTTTTACCATATATGTAGGTAGTTTAACATTTAATTGATGTCAATTTTGGGAGGAAATTTTCCCACCAACTCCAATGTGTAGGTAAAACGTATTACCAACATATATTAAGTGTTAGTTGTTATTTAACATAAATCGTCAACAATTACCCACACATGTACAAAAATGTGTAGATATTTACCCACACATTTATATATGTAGGTAAGTTATCTGTAGGTAAACACCCCAAATTCTTGTAGTGCGAAGGATAATTAGAGTAGCGGTCAAAGCGATACGGATATAATAGCAAGAACGTTGGAGGTGTTCAACGCAACGCGAGGGACATTCACATACTTGAGGTGTTGGGAGCTCCTACGCGGAAGACTTAAATGGGCTAACATAATGCCCATGATGTCCAACAGTAGGCGTAAAGCAAAAAAAGTCCAAACCTCCTCTTCGGTTGATTCGGAAACACCCACTTCCGATGCTCGTAACGTTGATTTAAATGATCCTATTAATATTAATGAGGATGTCGAAATGGAGTTGCCCCAACCACCCGGTAGAAGAAGTGGGAGAAAGGGGGGAAGGGTGGAGTCGTCTTTGGCGAGCGTCGAAATGAAACAAGGGTTCGAAGAGACAAACTGACAAATTCAAGATATACGAGACCTTGGCCATAGTCATTTGGAAACAATGCAAGAAAGAATCACCGAAAATAAAAAGTTCGCATCGATCCAAGAAGCTAGACAAATGGAGAAAGACATCTAGTTTATGTCTAAACCAATCGATCACCTCAAATGAGAAGCGTTACTCCTAGCACAAATGCGTAGGCAACAAATCCGTGACAAATACGGACTTTAGAGCTATATTTTTTAAGCATTCGTTGGTTTTTTATTTTTAGTACTTTGCATGTTTTGTCTTTATTTTTTAGTATTTTAATTAATGGTAATGTAATTTTTGTTTATTTAATGAAATATTTTTTTTATTTAACCGTAAAGCTTATGGGTCTTTAACCTAGTGTAGGATAAAAATATAACTTATAAGTTTAACATTTAAGGTACCAGGGGAATAATTCTCACTCTCTCACATACATTTACACAAAGTCACATTATTTTCACTCGAAGTTTACCTTCACCTAACCTCATTGATAGGGCACACCCTCACCTAACTTCTTTTAATTAATTAATTAATTTTAAAGGAGAGAATTTGGGTTAATTATGAAAGAATGGTTGTGGTGTAATGTATAGTTTTATTTTTATTTAATTACCTAACCCAACGATCCCCCCCCCCCCCCCTCCCAAAAGAAAAAAAACGTCACCCAACGTTCAAATTTGAACGACCCGTTTCCTTAACAGTCAACACCACACCACACCGCACCCACACACGCATCACCTTGTTGTTCTATTGGCGTCTGTGTACCCACACGACCCGCACCCACCCCTATCACCCTTAAAACATTTAACATGTTAATATGATAGATGATACGATTAATTTAACACAAATAAATATATGTATTAGGTTTTTCTATCAAATATGGGTTAATAAGAGTATTCCCAACGTGATTAGTTGGCACCAATTCGAAATACCAGACATTTTGTCATTGGCCTAAGAAGCATTGGAGGTGGTGGTCCAATTTGATTAGGTCTATTCAAGCAAACTCGTATGAACCAAGATGGTAAGGACAACACACAAAAACCATTTTTTTTAATATAATCTCATATAAAAATGGAATGTAAGGTGTAGGTTTATACGCTGGATCGTTGGGTTGGATTGGCGACCATGGCCACATCAACCATAAGAGCACTGAACAACGACTTATAAGGGTGCCATAGTGGTGAGCGTGAATATGGAAGGACGGAAATGAGTATGGACCCTATGCTTTTCGTTAATGCAATCACGTCATGTAGAGTCAACAGGATTGCACTACACAACGTCTAAGAGTATTTGCATTTCTTCCACCGTTTTCTACCCTATGATTTAACTAAAAATCATACTTTTTAAAATTTGTCTCTCGGTTTAAAGAACGTCTCACATCACATTCGCCATTATTATCTTTTTCTTGCCCACAAACACTTTATTTTAATATATTTCATTTTTTATACACTTACAATATGAAAAACGAGTAGTACTTTTTTCATATATGAAGAATTACTGTAGTGACTTGTTATATAATTTAGCTAACCTTACGAACAACTTTTTAACCGATAACAATCTTTAAAGAAAGTGATCATGATACCACTGAAACAAGTAGTTGCGAAATGCGAAGTTAGTGAGTGGTTCATGTGAGTGGCTTAGACCACTTACCTTATTTTTATTTTGTATGTTTTGGGAAATTTACGTATTTAATATAAAGAAGAAAATTATAAGGACCGAAAATGTTACAATAGTGTATATCAATATTAAAAAGTAAGAAACAAAGTGGTATGAACCAAATTGATACCTAGTAAAATCGTAACCTTACTAGTTTGGTACATATATAACATTTAATAATAATCACAAAAATATAATTAGCTTTACTATGGAAAAGTACATCGATGTATCATGTATGTGTGGCTTAATAGTAACCACACTTGCATGATCAACAACCACCACATTTTACCTGCAACTCACATAATTCAATTCACATCTTCCATGGAAGCTCTTAGTCTTAGAGCTCCCTCCCCTCTTTCTCCACCTTCCCTCATCACAACCCAATTCTCCAAACCCATTTCCACTCTCTCATTCACTCTAAACAAACCCATTTCACCCTTCCAATCTTTAACCCATTTCACAAAATTCAAATTCAACAACTACACAGCACTTTCTTCCTCTGTTTCAACCGAACAAGAACCCGAAACCCATGATCAAGATGAGAGCTTTGATTGGTATTCACAGTGGTATGCACTCATGCCAGTGTGTGATCTGGACAAGAGAGCTCCTGTTGGGAAGAAGGTGATGGGTCTGGATGTTGTGGTGTGGTGGGACAAGAATGAGAATGAATGGAAGGTGTTCGACGATATGTGTCCGCATCGATTGGCTCCGCTTTCTGAAGGGAGGATTGATCAATGGGGTAGGCTGCAATGTGTGTATCATGGCTGGTGCTTTAGTGGCTCTGGTGACTGTAAATTAATCCCTCAAGCTCCGGTTGATGGTCCTCCGGTAATATATTAGTTAGCGTTTATTGTACGATTAGTCGATTAGTATACTGATTATATAGTTGATTAATAATACATAATACTTTTTCGGGTTAGGATTTAATACACAATGAAAAAAATAGGAAAGTCTTGATTAAACTCATTCAAGCGGCATGCTGGCATTGGAACCATCTCATCGAACTCTACGATCTTAGTTTTTAGGTTTTTGCTTTTTTGGATTTTTAGCTTGTGGTTTTTAGAATTTGTGTTATATCATTGTGTCTGTCTATTTGGCGTTGTGTCTTTTTTTTCGTCATTGTGTCATTTTTGCAAATCATTCTGTCTTTTTCCTTGGCATTGTGTTATGTTTTTTTTTGCATTGTGTTATATTTTGTTATCCATTATGCTTTTTGTATCATTCTCAGTTATTTTACATTGTGTAAGATAACTTGACCTTTTACGAGTTTTTTTTTAATTATTCTATAATGTGCAGGTTCATACGTTCAATGTGTAAGATAACTTGACCCTTTACGGGTTTTTTTTTAATTATTCTATAATGTGCAGGTTCATACGTTCAATGTGTAAGATAACTTGACCCTTTACGGGTTTTTTTTAATTATTTTACAATGTGCAGGTTCATACGTTCAAGAAGGCGTGTGTGGCGGTTTATCCAAGCACCGTGCAAAACGGAATTGTTTGGTTTTGGCCCAACACTGATCCGCAATACAAAGATATCCTTACAAGGAAGAAACCTCCATACATGCCTGAACTCGATGATCCTTCGTATACCTTCCAAATATTTAATAGAGATATACCATATGGGTATGCACATTTCTCCTAGATTTTGCGAATTCGTCGGTTTAAAAATTTGATCATAGAGTATAACACTTTCAGGTATGAAATCTTGGCTGAGAATCTCATGGACCCTGCTCATGTTCCATATGCACATTATGGAATATTGAGGGCACCACAGTCTAGATAAGTATTTATACAATTACATAATTCTAATACTTTCAGTTTTCTAGTATCCTTGATGGCAGGTGTGACCCGACCCGTCTAACATAAGTTTACTACAATGTTAAGGTTGATCGGGAAGGGGGTGCGCCCATGGATATAAACATAGATCAGATTCACAAAAATGGTTTTATATCAAACCAGCCCTACGGCGGATCAAAATTTATTCCTCCCTGTCTGCATATCTCGGTTACTGAAATTCCAAAGGTATACAAATCTACATAACTGCGTTCAACTTTCGACCTATATTAATCTTTTTGGTAGTTTTGCTTCTGTAATTGAATGAACTCAGGGGAAATCAGCACAACCTCGACGGTTGTTTTTGATCTTTATCTGTATACCAGTGAGCCCGGGTAACAGTAGATTGATCTTTATATCTGGAAGAAACTTTGCTGTTGGGATTGATCGAATTATTCCCAGATGGATGTCCCATATTGGGCAGAATTTGGTTATTGATTCAGATATGTATCTTCTTCATATTGAGGTAACTTATAGGAGAAGAAAATGATTAAATTCAAGTAAGTCGGTTGTTGAAAGATTATGCAACTTGCAGGAGAAGAAACTGATGGAACCCGGTTTTTCTAATTGGCAAAAAGTCTGTTTTGTGCCAACGAAATCAGACGCGAAAGTGGTTGCATTTAGAAAGTGGCTAAAGAAATATTCAGGCGGCCGGATTGACTGGGGAAACAAATTTAGTGAATCTTTACCGCCTACTCCGCCTAGAGAACAACTTATGGACAGGTTATTTTGCGTAAAAGTTAACCAAACTGATGTTATGAATATCAAAGTTAATTTGCTTTTTGATTGATTTTAGGTACTGGAGCCATGTGGTGAACTGCAGCAGCTGCAATGGTGCATATAAAGCTTTGAATGTACTTAAGGTGGCACTTCAGGTGTTTTCGGTTGCTGCGGTGGCAATGGTGGCTGCAACCAAACAAGGAATTATATCAGTTGCTGCAAGAAATACACTTGCAGTTGCTGCAATATTGTGCTTTGTGGGGTCTAAATGGGTGTCTCATTTTGTTTACAAAAACTTTCATTATCATGGCTATAATCATGCCTTTATATGAGACTTGTTTGACATAATGCATTGATGTCAAGAGGCCTTGAGGCCCATATATTTAAAGATATGAAATTATTTAATATAGTTAAATAGTGTACATAATATGTTTCAATATTATGTAGATAGTTTTTGTGGGTGGGGCTTAAAGTACTTTGGTCCATGTTGATGACGATGGTCCTGGTGCAGCCTGTGACATCTTGGAAACAAGATGTTTGCTTAGAAGGTAAAAAGAAAAACTTAATTGAGACAGAAGTTTATCCAAATCTAAGCTATCAAGACTTATATTTAATGCCCAATTTAACTAACATTCATGGTTAGTCTTAGTTAAGTTGGTTACACATTTTACAATTAGCCTCTCAACTCCCTCAAGTAGGGATGAGCTCGGGACGTTATCGGTATCAACCGATCTCAAAAATACCGATTCCGAAAACTCTCAAAACCCAAACTGATACCTATACCGAAAACATACGGTATCGGTACGGTACTGGTATGGTATCGGTATTTTACCTTAAAATACTGAACCGATACCGATCCCGTACCGATACCGAAAATACCGAAACCGAAAACCTCTAAATGTGAGTACCGATACCGAACACCCTCGGTTCGGTACGGGATCGGTTCAGGTTCGGTATTCGGTGCAATATAATCAGCAATAATCGGGTTTGAATAAAACCATATTATTAAGCAAGAAGTACAAACACCACTCCATTGTGCAGTTGTACTTCCAAGCGAAATGTACAATAGAGACTACCTCCATAGACAACCAAAAAATTATCGGCGGGCACAATTATCGTTCATGGTTTTAAACTCAAAAACAAACAAAGAAGGCGACCTGAACCACAACCACCGATCGTATAAAAACATCAACATAGACAAAGTGTCGCCGCCATGGACAGTCTGAAAGCCTCCGGCTGCAGCATTGATGTCTCTATCTTTTTCTCAGTCTGCGCATAGAGTAACAACAGTAAACAAAAAGCAAACCCGGTGACACAAAGCCGCAACAGACAAAGCCAACAGCGGTAGCCATTGGTACAACGACGTGGAGAGAGAGAGAGAGAGACGGTGGTAGAGCGAACCTCATACACGACGAAACCGATACCGACAAAACAATAAACCGTTTCCGAAGATGTAGAGATAATAGAAGAAAGAGACCTAACATAAATGTGGCAGCAAAACCACGACTTCTCAAATACCACCCCACCTTTACACCAAATACCACCGTACAACCTCTTCTTGCACGATGTACAACAATGTATGCATACAGAAGTTGCTAATTATTATTATCTAAATTTACGCGTTTTCATTCTAAAAATTTATACGTATTGGATCCGGTCCACCATACATGTATTTAAGCTATACCACTATTCACTTGATAAAGACTCTTGTCTCTTAGTGTGAGGTTTTTGGTTCAATCCCAAAAGTTGGATGTATTTGTAACATTTAGTCGTTAAAAAATTAAATGATATTATCTTTAAGAAAAAAATTAAGAAACAAACATTAATAATAGAGTAATTACTATTTGAGTCCCTGTGTTATGGTGGTTTTAACTAGTTGAATCCAAAACGAAAATGTTTAACTATCTGATAACCTAATTTTTCAAATTATAACTATTTGAGTCCCATTTACTAACATCGTCATCCAAGTCTGTTAAGTAGAAGGGCATTTCAGTCATTACATCTAAGATACAAGTTTTTAATGCACAAAGTACTCAAAAAAATAATATACACACATTAACTTGCTATTACCTTCCCTCTCTTTTTCTATCTGTCTCTCTCTCTTCCTCATCCACCACAGCCACACCTCCACCACACCACCTACCTCGCTGCACCTCCTACCACTGCCACAACACATTCAAAGCTCCCCACAATAATCACACCGCTACACCGCTACACCTCTCACACTACCACAACACATCCGCAACTCCCACTACAACCATCGTACCACCTACCACCCACACCACCCCCCACCGCACCACAACCACACAACCTAACTGCCCACACCATCGTTCCCCAACACTCACGATGAGGATTTGTAGATCTGGGTTCGATTTGCATATCTAAACCATTTAAAATGTTCGATGCAGGCGACAAGTTTCCTTAGGGTTCAGGTAGCTGCAAACGAAAACAACAGTAGTCGGCTAGGGTGTCAAATAGGTCCAAACCGAACCTTACATTGTTCAATCTTCACTAGGTCTCTGGCTGATTACGTGTTTCTTGTTGAAGTTACGATGGGTTAGGTGTTCTTGGTAGTGGAGGTTCCAGTGGGTTAGTTGTTTTTAATGGTGGAGGTTTCGGTTAGGTGTTTTTGATGGTGTAGGTTCTGGTTGGAGTGTTGGTGGCCCGTTGTACATTGTGTAAAGAGTTTGATGATGGGTTTTGCGGTGGGGGTCGGTTGGGGTAAGAGAGACCAAAAGAACATATTTGAGTGTTCTTCTATGTGTACATATATGTGATATATATATATATATATACACGGGAAGGCTAATTTAAGAACACATATATTTCGTGCGAACCACAAGAACGCTATCTAAAACCATTCAAATTCAAAATTTCTTTTTACACTTGTCTTTATTATTAAAATACAATCTCATAAACACAATTTACACGTAAAAATTTAAACGTATACGAAAATAAATTGTTTTTATACATGTGTAAATTTACTATTTATACATGTGTAAACTGTTTCATTTACACATGTGTAAAAGGTTAATTTTAGAGTGTTTTTGCAATAAAAGATGAATTATTTGAAAAGAAAATTCGTTTTTTAATGTTATATTTTAATTATAATTAGGTTTATATTGAAAAAAAATGATTTTGATTGGTTTTCTTATTTGTTCTCATGGTTCTCGTGATATTTAGCGTTCTCAAGATAACTCTCCCATATATATATATATATATATGTGTGTGTGGGGGGGGGTATTTTAGTCATTTCACGAAAACTAACTGAGAAAATCTAACAAAGTTAGTAAATTGGACTCAGATGGTTACAAATTGAAAAATCAAGTGCTCAGATAGTTAAACATTTTCGTTTTGGATTCAACTAGTTAAAACCACCGTAACACACGGACTCAAACTTTATATGCCAATGATGTTGTAGCCTAGTGATTGCAATGGAGGTGAGAAGGTTTACCCACTTTATGGGGTTCTTGCCCTAGGAGATCACATGTTCGAATCCCACTCAGAGTATGGTTATTTTGAAATGATAGGCTGGACCTTAAGAGAGATCCGGGAACCGGACCTGAAGGTTACGGGGCTTCCTTACGCGTGTGTACCGTTACCAAAAAAAAAAC
The DNA here is from genome assembly GCA_032199755.1 of Ambrosia artemisiifolia. NCBI lineage: Eukaryota > Viridiplantae > Streptophyta > Magnoliopsida > Asterales > Asteraceae > Ambrosia > Ambrosia artemisiifolia. The sequence goes on from CM063517.1 coordinate 22,725,647, forward strand.
AAACTTTACATGACCATTGGTTGACATACAGTTTTTACTTTTGTAATTTAGCACTTTGACCGTTGGAATGGTTGGCGCAATTAGAACCACAATTGCATCATCAATAACCACCACATTTAATCTACAATCCACAAAATCATCCACGCAAACCATCAGCCATGGAAGCTCTCAGAGCTCCCTCCCCTGTTTCCTCACCTTCACTTATCAGAACCCGATTCTCCAAACCCATTTCCACTCTCTCCTTCACTTCAAACAAACCATATTATTACTATTCATCCTTAACCCATTTTACAAAATCCAAATTCAACAACTACACAGCACTTTCTTCATCTGTTTCAACCGAACAAGAACCCGAAACCCGTGATCAAGATGAGAGCTTTGATTGGTATTCTCAGTGGTATGCACTCATGCCTGTGTGTGATCTGGACAAGAGAGCTCCTGTTGGGAAGAAGGTGATGGGTCTGGATGTTGTGGTGTGGTGGGATAAGAATGAGAATGAATGGAAGGTGTTCGACGATATGTGTCCACATCGATTGGCTCCGCTTTCTGAAGGAAGGATTGATCAATGGGGTAGGCTGCAATGTGTGTATCATGGCTGGTGCTTTAGTGGCTCTGGTGACTGTAAATTAATCCCTCAAGCTCCCGCGGATGGTCCTCCGGTAAATTACTTTAGAATAATTTGGTACATGGTTATATGTTCATGTTTAGATTATGTTGATGCTTGATAGGATATGTGTATTAGAGAGAGAATATATAAGTTAGAGTTTATTGTACATCATTACCGTAGTTAGAGGGTGTTTGGGATTACGTTTTGAATCTGATTTCTAGATTATTGCGTTTTAAAAACGCAAATAATCAATTTTTAGTGTTTGAGATTGCGTTTTGAAAACGCAGATAATTAGTTTTTTAAGCTACCAAAACGCTATAATCTATAAGAAGCTCCAGCCCTGCTTTTCCAATACGCATAATCTGTTTTGAATAATCAATCCCAAACATCCCCTTAGATGATATGATTTATTTATTTTAGAATGGGTGCAATATTATATAAAACAAAAAAATGCGCAGGTTAATACGTTCAAGAAGGCGTGTGTGGCGGTTTATCCAAGCACTGTGCAAAACGGAATTGTTTGGTTTTGGCCCAACACTGATCCACAATACAAAGATATCCTCACAAAGAAGAAGCCACCTTACATTCCTGAACTCGACGATCCTTCATTTACCTTCCAAATGTATAACCGAGACATCCCATACGGGTATGCACATTTCACTTTCACCTATATGCTACTAATTCATGAGTCAAATTCGGTTTTTGAGAGTGTGACACTTTCAGGTATGAAATATTGACTGAAAATCTCATGGACCCTGCTCATGTTCCATATGCACATTATGGGATAATGAAGACACCACAGCCCAGATAAGTATTTATACGCTTACATATTTACATACCATGTTCTTAGAAAATCGCCAGGCTAACACACGTCTCCTTCACTGTTAAGCGTGATCGCGAAGGGGGTAGACCTCTTGAAATGAACGTGCTCAAGATAGACAAAAATGGTTTTATTGCACAACAGCTAAATGGTAACTGGAAATTTGTAGCTCCTTGTATGTTATATGGTACTATCACTTTTGGAGGGAATCCATCAGATGGTAGCACAAAGGTATATATTATATATTTGACTTACAAGTATAACATGAGATCTTTTATTGGTAACTGAGGTCCTATACTTTGGTTAAATCAGGGGCAAACATCACAAAAACCACCTCGAAAGGCGCTTTTGATCTTTATTTGTATTCCAGTGAGCCCGGGTAATAGCAGACTGATATTTGCTTCACCAAGAAACTTTGCTGTTTGGATGGATCGAATTGTTCCGAGATGGGTGTACCATATTAACCAGAATTTGATTATCGATTCAGATTTGTATCTTCTTCATGTTGAGGTAAAACTACAAGTAAAGAACTACACAGGTTTTTATTTGAAATCTGGGGTGTTGAATGGGTCGTGTTCGCGGGTTTAACCTGAAACGCCAAACGATTGTGCAGGCATATGAACCTGAATGTGTCAGGAGTTTTCGTGAGTTGACACGAACATGACCCGTATTATTGCATATTAATACTTACAAATTTAAAATTTACAACAAAAAATTAAAATGTATACCTATGACATAAAACATTTTTTTAACTATAAAAATAAACGGGTCAGCACACAAACGAACCCTTTCAACTAAATGCATTTGCGGGGCCCACCTGAAATTGACCCAAGCCCGTTTAGACTGAACCCAAACCCGCGAATTTCACGTTAGGATTCTGCTATATCATAATTTTACAACCCTTTTTTAATATATTAGTCCGATCAGTTCTTGAAAGATTATGAAACTTGCAGGAGAAGAAAGTGATGGAATCCGATCCTAAAGATTGGCTAAAACTATGCTTCGTGCCAACTAAATCCGATGCTCTTGTGGTTGGATTTAGAAAGTGGTTAAAGAAGTATGCAGGCGGTCAACTCAATTGGAGAAACAACTTCGACCGGTCTCTTCCACCCACCCCTCCACGAGAACAACTCATGGACAGGTACTGGACCCATGTGGTGAACTGCAGCAGCTGCAATGCAGCCTACAAAGGTCTAAATGCACTTGAGGTGTCACTTCAGGTGTTTTCAGTTGCTTCAGTGGCTATTGTGGCTGCAACCAAACAAAGTATGATATCGGTTGCTGCAAGAAATATACTCGTCGTTGCTGCAGTCTTGTGTTTTGTGGGATCAAAATGGTTGTCTCATTTTATTTACAAGAACTTTCGGTACCATGACTACAATCATGCGTTTCATTGATAACTCTTTTCAAACCTGTGTTTGTTTTAATGTATTGTGCTAATGGCTGTATGTAGCTATCCTAAAAGGCATGATACATTGATGTAAAGACGCTAAGTTATACACATATCCAAGTTTATTCATACATTTGCTCATTTAGATGTCTCTTATTTAACCGTTAGGCGTTAGTGTTGTTTGTCAGTATAGTTTACATTTGGATAACTGCAAATATGGTTAATCCTTGTTAATACAGCATATGAAAATATGGGTTACACATCACATTATCCAATGGGTTAATAAGAAGATTCTCTTCTCTGCTGGGGTCCAATGAATTCTGGTGACTTGGTTCAACGGTTCCACTCATGCTAATGATGAAACAAGCAAAACTAAACAATCCAGATAGACGACGCTCTAACATGAATTGTAATGCCAAGATCGGTCGACCAAGACAACTCTAGTCAGCTCAAACAAAACTCAAAAGTGAAAAACCAAAGACAGAAGACATACGGTCGATGCGCGTAAGACCGTGACATTTATAGGCAAATCAAGCAAAGTCAAAGAAAGTTGGAAGTAGTAGAAATCAAGGTGAAAACTTGCCAAAAAGTGGTTAGCTTAGGTGATTTAAAAGATATTAATTGACACTAATGTTAGGAAAACCTATTAAAAACAGTTAAATTAAAAAAATAAAAAATACTTCAAGTGCTTCTAGGGGAATATGACATAATTGGTTGTCCACCTATTGAAAATAAGATTTTCACAGGTTTTTTTTATGCAAATATATATGGTTTTCAGAACTACTTCAATTAACAATCTATACGATCTTTTAGGATTTGAATTCATAACCTATTGGATAAAATGGAGAGACACCTCAAAGCAAATATTCTTCACACTCAAAATTAATCTTTGGCAAAACCGAAGTTATCTTTAAAGTTTCTTCAACTTTCATAACCAAAAGAAAAAAGAACAAAAGAAGGCAAAGAAGTGTTTTTGTGGCCTAGTTTAATATTTATTAAACCTTGACAGGAGAGTCTTAGTTGGTGATCCCTACCAAAGAGCAACTAAGGATTAGCTGTTGATGATCATTACCAAGCTTAGCGAGCCGAGAAGAGGTGGTCTCGCGTTAACATAAACGAGTTGACATGAACATAAACATGACACGTGCAGTAATTTTACATGAACCTAAACATGACACGTGTATTCACGAGTTGACATAAACACCACCCGTCAAATTGATATGAACACGTTCAACCTATTTAGCTAAACGTGGCCTACAGATATAACACGTGTTACATTTACACTAACCCCAAACCTATAAATTTATTTTCTTAGATTGTGTCTTGTTTCCCTTTCATGAAATATACATTTATCCAAAAGAAAAGCGAAACATAACATATGGTCCAAGTTGCAATATCTACTAAAGTTAAAGGTCAAACAAGTAACTTCAGTTATACATCTACTTGTAGTTGTGTCTTTTAACTTGTCATCAACTCAACCCAGTTATCAGTCGGTGTAAACTAAATTCAAGATCTTGGCGAAATTTCTGCGAACTCAAAATTCTGAAAATCCAAATTGCTTGACATATTTGGTACTCCTGAAAAGAAAAGCACAAAGTGTGAAGAAAAACGAATATTAAAGTAAATAAAACATTAATATTTAGAAATAAAAAATCAACTTACCTTGGTTTGCTGCAATGCCATTAGAGTCAAGTAAAGTGTAGTCTAGATGTGCTGACAGAAACGGCGAAACATCATCTGTGAATGTTTTTTGTAACCGATGTGGATTTGAATCCATGTTGCTCGATGACGCCGAATTGCCCAAATCACCAGATTCATTATTTATCTGTGAATGTTCTTTCATACCACCATTCTGATTCTGAGCCAACATCGTATTGAACTGGTAATCATAAGAATGTTGCAAACCCAACGACCCATCATTATTCAACCCGTTTGGTGGTAAATCAAATGGAACTTGTTGCTCCTCAAGATTACTTGGTGGAAAAGCCGCAGCGACCTCATTCGGGTTCATCTGATTCATTAGTGCAATTTGTTTTTCAAGGAGATCACTGAACCTTGTTACTTGGTCGATCAATACCAACCTCAGACGGTAGTTCTGAAAGAAATGTTGATTTTGTTCTGCAAGAGTTTTCCAAACTGAAATACACAAATTATATCTGATTTAGTGTTTTTTTCCAAAAAGAAAAAGGTAAGAAAAACATATATATATATATATATATATATATATATATATATTGTGGAAATCACATACTTATATCTGTAAAGCAAGGCTCTACATTATGTTGTTGATAGAGAACATTAATGGTCTCCTTCTTTGTCTTGTAATTCAGGATACATTTTTCTATTAGATTTTTTACCTGATACAACACAGTATTAAGAGTTTAGCTTGTTATTAAAGGTCAGATATAACATATTCATATATTTTTTATAGAAAAATAGCTGAAATGTGATATTGTATAGTTTGTTTTTACTATGATTCGGTTTTAACAGGTCAAATAACTACCATGCAGGTCCTTTAGGTTTTGGGGCACCGCCTCTTGAGTCTTGACCCCGCCCCACCACTTGGCTGGTGGGGCGTCACAACTCACAAGGGTATGAGAATGTGCCCCTTAACCTCATTCGACGGGTCATCAACGTCTACAAACAAGGAGCCTACACCTTCTAGCCCATATTATATTTATTTTAGTAAATCATGACTACATCAAATGACACTAAAATAAGCAATTGTCTCCTTACCTTGTCTATCTCCTCTAGTGTAACCTTTCTTCCCTCTCCGGTAGACATTGCGAGCAAAACAAAAATTACTGCAAAATTTGTTAAACGAAAGTAAGATTAACAAAGGCGGTCGATTGAATTACAAAAACAAATCCTATGTTTAATATAAATACAAAAAAAAAAGTTATTAATATAATAGTTCTAAGGACTTCATTATAACTTTAGACAAAATACAAGAACATAAAAGTATAATGAATAGCAAAAAATCATTCCAAGAATTGCTCATTATACATTAAACATCTTTAAGACCAAACTGTTAATCTTTGAATTTAATTCGATTAGAAATTTTCATATGGCATCGAAATATTAAAAAAGTTGTACATCAGATACTTTAAAGATTTGGGCTGAGAACAAAATAACAAAAATAAAAGAAAATAGTTGTAAAGATTATATCAAGAACACATTCAATCAAACAATTTTACCTAAAACAATTTGCAAGAATCACATATAAACATATATCAACGTTTAGTTTTTCAATCCGAGAGACGTTTAGAATTATTTCTTTCATTCTAAGTTGATTTTAACCAGTTTCAATGAACCCATTTATATATCCTCACACAACAACGCATGGTGTATAACCTGAACCAGAAGGAAGTTACAGATACGTGTACGTATTTTTAGTGTGAACCTGGTCTTATTAAAACTAAAATGCAAAAACTAAACACAAAAAGAAAACTACGGCTGAGCCAAAAATTGCCCAGTAACGGAAAGAACAACAGTACATGTAAAAGCGGTTTAAAGAAGCGAAATTTCAAAACGGAATACTGAAACAAAATTTGGTACAAGTCTATAATGAAACTTATTCAAAGCTTATCATATCATATCAAAGGCATATCAGAGAACATATACTAACTTACACGACTATAACATGGCAATAAAACATGTCGTGTAATCGGAAGCACCGATAGCCAAAACAAAGGGGGTACACAGGTAGCTAATCCATGCACCAATGAGATAGTGAGTGTGGCGTGCACCCATTATTCCATCTCCACATACAAAAACACATACACATAACAGAGCTAAGATCGATCTATACGCTTCTAGGGGCCAAGTGTTACACAAACACAACTAGAAACGCCGTGAATATTTATATCGCGCTGTCACGAACAGTGCCATATCGTTGACGCCCAAACGACATGTCAAAACAGAGTGCTAGGGTGACAGAGCACAAAAGGTCGGATATCAATAAATACTTAATGAGGTCTAAGGAACATGCAACAATGATCTCAAATTTAAGGTATATTGCATGCTAACCAAAAATCCGTACTACAAAGTAACGGACCGAATTTATATATAAAAGAAAAAATATATACTATGAGGAGAAGGAAACGGAATCCGTACCTTAGCTTATACGATAGTAGCACACAATTCAAAGACGCCCTAAATTATGAGGAACCTACACAATTAATTATATTCAATTTAGATTTGAAACTAGCTAGTAAGAGTGTTTGACTCGAGAGTTGTATAAACTTATTTTATACTTCTTAAAATTTACATATTTAGTTTCTACAATTATCAATTAGTCAATTAATAGTAAAATTATGTATTTTATAATATGTTTGTACAACCACTTAAATAATATAAAAGGAAACCATATGCCATATATGGACGTCAAACAATTTAGGCAATCAAGTTTTGTTTCACTCTTCAAATCCTTGACTCCTCTCATTGGTATTGCTGTATCTTTAACCCAAAAGCCACCAAGCCTTTCCTACAACCTTCAAGCACATCTCTAATTAAAACAGGTAACTGGTGTTACCTTCTTCTTCTTCTTCTTCTCTTAATCAACACTCAACCTAAAAAAGATAGCTTTCTTTCTTCTTCCTAGACTCAACCCCGTCGACACCAGAAGTCGATGACCACCGGCCCCTGGTCTGGCCGGGCGGTCCTCCGCAAAACGGTCATGTATTTGCAGAAGACTATTAACATCCCTATTCCTACTTATACTTCGATTAACTATAAGAAGAGAAAAACAACAAAGTATTGGTACCACGTTTTAAGATCGGAAGCTAATGAAGCTGAATTAGATATGGCGTAGAGAGCTTGGTGTAACGGAAAATATGTTGAACGTCAAGGTGGTGGTCACGGTGGCTGCGCATATAATAAGAAACGACTCAACATAGTTTGTTCGAATTTTAATCAAAAACACCATTTAGAGTAAGACTAGGATGATTTGTACCTGGTCGTACAAAGATGAGAAACAGCATACGCCAGTGGCCGCGACGTCAATAGCTGCAAACAGGGGCGGAGATTTGTGGGTGTACGATGGTAGTTTTTTTTTTTCTGTGGTAACCGACTGGGATTGAGAGGGGTTTTTAAAACAACTTCAAGAGTTTTCAATCCGATTCTTCCGTCATTCAGTTGAAGATGATAAGGGATTTTGAAAATTGAATAAAAGAACTAAATGAGTGTTGACCCATTTAGTCAAAGCTATGATTTGTTTTATTATTAATATATATATTATTGTTATCACCTTTCATGAAATTGTGGTACATTACCATTCTGATGTTTAGGCGTAAATATTAACACTAATCATTCTATGTTCACAAGATTTAATAACCGACATATTACTAAGATTTTATAAATCCATATATTACATTATATATTAAGTGGATATATCTAGTGACGTGAAGTGTTAAACTTTGGCTTGCAACTTAAATGAATTATATAAATGCATAGGGTTGGCAACAAGAAGAGTCGAAGTCAACACGACGACTAATTTACTTTCATGGTTTGATAAGAACGTAGATTAAAAGTACAAGTCCTACAAGGAACAAACTTGATCATGAATTCCTAAGACTTTCCCATGTACCAACAACTGTCGCATATTACAATTCTACCTCCCTTAAAAGAAATTTTTCTCCTCAAAATTGCTAAGCATAGATAGGAACTTATTTAAGATATCATATTAAAACACAAAGCATCAAAAATGACATCACAACTTATCTAAACATTTCAAAATTCATAGGCGAACAAATATAATAGGGCAGCTAACCTGAAATACGAAGTATTAAGATGTAACCAGATTCGGGTACTGGGAACGAATCGTATCTTCCACCTCCCAAGTAGCTTCACGTTCAGAATGATTCTTCCAGAGAACTTTAACGAAAGGAATAACTTTATTTCGCATGATGCGCTCATGTCGATCAAGAATTGCTTCGGGTTCCTCTTCGAAAGATAAGTCCTCCCGAATTTGATGTAATGATAGTTCACAACGTGTAACGGATGATAGTTGTATCCCCGAAGAAGAGACACGTGAAAAACATTATGTACATGCGCTAGCTGAGGTGGCAAAGCCAAACGATAAGAAACTTCCCCAACTCTGTCAAGGATCTCAAACGGACCGATGAATCTAGGGCTAAGCTTCCCTTTGATCCCAAAACGGCGAATGCCTTTGCAAGGCGAAACTCGCAAGAACACCCGATCACCAACCTTAAACTCTAATGGTCGACGATGTCGGTCTGCATAACTTTTCTGTTGACTCTGAGCTTCCTTTAACTTTTCTCGAGCAATAGCAACTTTTTCACTCGTGATCTGCACTAATTCAGGTCCTTCAATGATTTTCTCGCCAACCTCTTCCCAACAGATAGGAGCTCTACACTTCCGACCATAAAGAAGTTCGAACGGTGCCATATCAATACTAGCTTGCCAACTATTGTTGTAGGCAAACTCTACAAGACAAAGGTACTCATCCCAGTTTCCAGTCCACTCTAAAGCACATGCTCGAAGCATATCCTCAAGTGTCTGAATCGTACGTTCCGACTGACCGTCGGTCTGAGGATGAAATGCGCTGCTGAATCTCAATCTGGTGCCCCACGCGGCTTGAAAACCTTTCCAAAAACGAGACGTGAACCGAGGGTCTCGATCAGAAACAATAGAGACAGGGGTACCATGGAGTCGAATAATTTCTCGAGTAAAGATCTCAGATAATCTACTAACCGAAAAACCCAGCTGAATCGGAAGGAAATGAGCAGATTTTGATAAGCGGTCCACCACAACCCAGATAGCATCATTCTTTTTAAACGTTTTTGGTAGCCCAGTTACAAAATCCATAGAAATGTCATCCCACTTCCACACTGGGATATCTAATGGCTGAAGCAAACCACTGGCTCTCTGGTGTTCGGTCTTAACTTGCTGGCAAGTGAGGCATCTGCTGACATACCTGGCTACATCCTCTTTCATCGCGTTCCACCAAAAATGTTGACGAAGATCCCGATACATCTTGGTAGATCCAGGGTGGATAGAGAATGGTGAACTGTGCGCCTCGGCTAACAATGACTCTCGTAGAGTGGAATCATCTGGCACACATAACCGGTTTCCACACCAGACTACCCCATCCTCATCAATTCGGAATTCTGACTGCTTACCAACCTCCAAATTCTGTACAATAGTCCAAAGTTCTCCATCTTCTTGCTGAGCACTCTTGATTCGCGAGATTAAGTCGGGCTCGATCTGAAATCTAGCTAAATAACCGTCAGCGTCACCAAAATAGATACCAATACCCATCTTATCAAGATCGGAGATAATCTGCGGTTGCAACTGAAGAGAAGAAATCGATCCAAAATTCTTTCGGCTAAGAGCATCGGCCACAACATTGGCTTTTCCCGGGTGGTACTGAATGTTGGCGTCATAATCTTTTAACAACTCTAACCAACGTCTCTGTCTCATGTTTAACTCCTTCTGTGTAAAGATGTACTTTAAGCTCTTATGATCAGTGAAAATATCACAAGTCTCCCCGTACAGATAATGTCGCCAGATCTTAAGAGCAAAGATGACGGCAGCAAGTTCAAGATCATGCGTCGGGTAATTAATTTCATACGGTTTCAACTGGCGTGAGGCATAAGCAATAACTTTATCATGTTGCATCAATACACATCCAAGCCCGTTCTTCGAGGCATCACTATAGATCTTATATCCACCTGTACCCAATGGAAGTGCGAGAATCGGGGCAGACACCAACCTTTTCTTCAACTCCTGAAAACTCTTTTCTCTAGCATCGTTCCAAGAGTACTTAACCCCTTTCCTCATAAGTTGCGTGAGGGGTAAAGCGATGGTTGAAAACCCTTCAACGAATCTACGATAGTAACCCGCAAGACTAAGGAAACTGCGAACTTCTGTGACTGAGGTGGGCGTAGGCCATTTAGTGATTGCCTCCACCTTAGCCGGATCCATGGAAATACCATCGGCGGAAACAACATGACCAAGAAAAGCTACTTGATCTAGCCAGAACTCGCACTTCGAGAATTTTGCGTAAAGTTTCTTTCTACGCAAAATATCGAGTACAATACGAAGATGATCCTCATGGTCTTCCTTGCTCTTAGAGTAAATCAGAATATCATCGATGAAGACTATGACAAATTTATCAAGAAACTCATGGAAGACTCGGTTCATAAGATCCATGAAAACAGCCGGTGCATTAGTTAACCCGAATGGCATAACCAGGAACTCATAGTGACCATATCGAGTGCGGAAAGCAGACTTAGGAACATCAGAATCTTTGATCTTCAGTTGATGATAACCAGACCTTAGATCAATCTTAGAAAAACATTTAGCACCTTGAAGTTGGTCAAACAAATCATCAATACGAGGAAGTGGATAACGATTTCGAATGGTAATTTTATTTAGCTCCCGATAGTCGATGCAGAGTCTCATAGAACCATCCTTCTTTTTCACGAACAAGACTGGTGCACCCCAAGGCGAGACGCTTGGTCTGATAAACCCAAGTTCCAACAATTCTTGTAGTTGCTCCTTGAGCTCCTTGAGTTCAAGAGGTGCCATACGATACGGTGCCTTAGAAACTGGCTCCGCACCCGGAATAAGATCAATAGTGAACTCCACCTCGCGGTCTGGCGGAAGTCCAGGTAACTCCTTAGGAAAAACATCAGGAAAATCACAAACGATTGGATAATTAGAGATATCAGGTTCTTCTGAAGATGTAGCTTTCACCGAAGCTAAAAATGCTGCACAACCGTGTGCAAGAAACTTTTGAGCCTTAAGTGCAGAAATAATCTTCAATGGTTTGCGTGGTTGAGTACCCTGATAAACAAGTTCAGGATTTAGAGGATTTCCAAACAGCACACGACGAGTCTGACATTCAATCGAAACGTTATGTTGCGATAGCCAATCCATACCAAAAATAATGTCAAAATCACTCATGTGAATAGGATACAAATCAGCTGAACGAATGATGGAATCGATTCGAATGGGACAACCTCTGTAGACGTGAGATATAAAAGATGCATCCTTAAAAGGAGTGGATATAACCAGAGGACACTCTAAGGCGGTAGCTACGGACTTCAAATACTTAGCAACAAAAAGTGATACCACAGAATGTGTAGCACCCGTATCAAAAAGAGCATACAAATCACGTTCACCAATATACACATAACCAGAAACCGTACCTATAACAGGAAAACAAAATTCACCCATGAGTAAATATTTCATAGTAGCCTCATTAGACCGTACATCTTTCTTGGGGATGAACAAAAATCTAGAGCTCTAATTCAAAATTCTCTCGATTCAGCCCCTCCTGAGGAATTGCCAAACCATTTGACTCTTCAACCATTCCAATATAAAGGATTAGTCAATCAAATAATAGATAGTAAATGGGTAGGCTTCAATCAATACCAACAAATAATAATCAACCAGTATATAACAAAATATCAATAATCAACCAATATATATATAACAAAATATCAATTAACTAAGATCGAGTTTATCTAAAAAAGATTTGAATATTTCTCTCGTAATAATCTTTTCCGCTAATATTTCTTTATGGGGTCAACAATCGAATTGCGTCCAAAAATAAAACAAGTCACTTGTTTAAATTGGTCCTTGTATTTTTTAGTTGGACATATTTTACCCTTAAATAATGTTTTTAGAAAATCAAATAAAAATTACAAATTGACATATCTTTCTCGTATAAACACATGTCAAAATGAACTATATTGGCTGAGATCGGTACTCATGTCATACCAATACCAAAATTTGGTTAAAATCAAAACCAAATATTGTATCGTATACGTCCAGTCAGTACTAGTATCGTATGGTATCGTTAAAAACCTTGAACCGGTACCATATCACATTGTACAAATACTTGAACTGAGCTAGAGTAAAAATGAATATTGCACCGTACATGTTCGATCGGTATGATATCGTCGTACATGTTTGGTATCAATATGGTATGACAGGGGACTTATTGCGACACGTATATTAAAATACGCACGTAAAACATGTAGTAGGACAAAGGACTTATCGCGATGCCTGAAGACCAATATACGCCCATAAAAAATAGTTCTTTTTTTAAGTAAAGGAACAAAAGGGATAAACTAGAAACTTAAGAAACCCGATTGTTCAAAATGTTATTTACAAAGTTCTTTAACAAGTGGACAAATTAGTTTAAAAAATAGCGAAAGAAAGTTGTTGAAAAAATTACTTTAGTTAAAAATGTATGTTATATATATGGTACATGTGTAAAATTGGAACATTAAAAAATTGAAAGATTAGTTTGTGATTTTTGTAAAATGAAGGAACCAAAAGTGCTAAATGCCGAAGTAGAAGGTGTTGCAAAGCCTGTGTGAAAACCCACCGACTTTACTTTTTAAGATAGTATACAACACTATTGTTGTATATATCCAGTTCACCCTGTTTGGAGTTGCGGGTCTCTATGGAAGTAGCCTCTCTATCTTTAGGGATGGGGGTAAGGTTTGCCTACATCCCATCCTTCCTACATCCTACCAATAGTATTTATATTTGTGGGATTTACTGGGTATGATTATTGTTGTATACAACACTATTGTTTAATTAATGAGAGAGAAGTAAGAATATTATATTTAATTACAAGGGTGGCAGGAATATAAAGGTGAAAAGGCATCAGAGGGCGATTACATAATTTTATGTGGTGAATTTAACGATGGTCATGAAAGGTGTGGCTTTAAGAGGATAAAGTGGCAACTTAGATGGACCAATATAAACCCTTCATTTGAAGAGGGCTTTGAGGACTTCACTCTAGTGCTCACGCACACATAGAGGGAAGTTAAACGTATATTTACAAATACACAAATGTTACATTTACAATGTCAATTAATTTTTGCTCATTTTAATGTAGGGATATTTTGAAATTAGTAGTCCATTTAATCTATGATTGAGATTGATGGTGTGGGGTACTCAATTGGGTCAAGCCCAATAGCTCAAGAAGCCAAAATCATTAAATATAATAATGGGTCAAGCCCAAGCCCAACAAGGAAGCCCATTAGGGTTTTACCTATCCCCACTCTATAAATAGAAGGCCAAACCATGCCATACAACTCAGATTGGTCACAATCTCAGACCTCTCTCACTCTCTCTCTCTTTTCTCTATCTCTAAATACTCTCTCTAGAGTTAACTCTCTAATAATACTTTCAGCAGCAGAAGGCCGAAGCCTTGAAGCCTTCAAGCACGCAAGCTGCTGTTGTACATTCTTAGAAATCTGCAACCATGCTGATTCCACAACCAAGCTGGCCCCAACAGCCACTATATGTGGAATCACGATCTGTTACTCGCAAGTCCCAGCCTTCATCAGGCTTACGTGGATGGTCCTTAGTTGTAACTTGGGATCAAGAGTTCCTCTCTTCAAGATCATACTCTTATGTTTGATCTTTTCTTAAGTCAACCAATAATAATAACATTCTGACTTTGGGTTGATCCCAAATCAGAATCATAACAACTAAAATATCAAAACTCTTGAACCCCCCATCTACGTTTACAACGTAGAGGGACACCACGACTTGCGTTTGGTGAACCGAAACCCTTTAACCCCTTCTGACGAGTTCTCTCATGCTGCTGGTCTAACCCTTTAAGCAGCAGACGAGGTCAGAAGCTTGACGACCTTGGAACTTTCAGACCTTCTCCAGATCTATATTTGTTGTAGCAACAGAGATAAAAGAAATTTTATATTTCATTTTCAACCTTTTTTTTCTTATATTAATATAGTGTTTATAAAGGTAAAGATGTGGGAAAATTAGACAAGAGTTGTATTAATCCCATCAATAGCAAAACTAAAGTAGGGTCTGAGGGGGGTACAATGTAGACAGCCTTACCTCTACTCCGTACGAATAGAGAGGCTGGTGGTGAGACCCCCGAGTCGATAGTAATTTTGCATCAAGCCTTGGACATAAGGCATAACACTCAACAATATACACGATAGCCGATTGGTGCATGTAACCCTTGTCTTTCGGTTATCAATGCCACCACATGATGCATGATTAACTGTATGTTGTTTTTAACGTTATTTTTACGGAATTAGTAAAATAACGTTAAAGTTAGTGTAATTTCACTTTTGCCCCCCAACGGCCCACACATATATAATTATATGCGCACACCGCCTGCGGGGTGTTAAAAAGTATTACTATATATAGTAGGAACCAAAAACAAGAAAAACAGGATATAAACGCTGCTGTTAAAAGTCAGTAGTCAATGCAGCAATCAACAATCAGTAAACGTCAAAAACTGAAAACAATGTCAAGACTACTTTCTAATTGCTTATCGTCGGGAAGATGTTGGACCTGCAAGTAACACAAGTTAATATAAATAAGTAATCTTGGTTGACTGTAATTAAGTGCAGTGGAAGTCAACAAGCATAGTTCCACATTCAGGTCACTACCATGAAGTTAGTTAAGTAAGGTACCTTGGCGAAATTTCTGCGAACTCAAAATTCTGAAAATCCAAGTTTGACAGATTTCCTGCAATGCCATTAGAGTCAAGTAACGTGTAGTCCGGATGTGCTGACAGAAACGGCGAAACATCATCTGTGAATGTTTTTTGTAACCGATGTGGATTCGAATCCATGTTGCTGGATGACGCCGAATTGCCCAAATCACCAGATTCATTATTTATCTGTGAATGTTCTTTCATACCACCATTCTGATTCTGAGCCAACATCGTATTGAACTGATAATCATAAGAATGTTGCAACCCCAACGACCCATCATTATTCAACCCGTTTGGTGGTAAATCCAACGGAACTGGTTGCTCCGCAAGATTACTTGGTGGAAAAGCCGCAGCGACCTCATTCGGGTTCATCTGATTCATTAGTGCAATTTGTTTTTCAAGGAGATCACTGAACCTTGTTACTTGGTCGATCAATACCAACCTCAGACGGTAGTTCTGAAAGAAATGTTGATTTTGTTCTGCAAGAGTTTTCCAAACTGAAATACACAAATTATATCTGATTTAGTGTTTTTTTCCAAAAAGAAAAAGGTAAGAAAAACATATATATATATATATTGTGGAAATTACATACTTATATCTGTAAAGCAAGGCTCTACATTATGTTGTTGATAGAGAACATTAATGGTCTCCTTCTTTGTCTTGTAATTCAGGATACATTTTTCTATTAGATTTTTTACCTGATACAACACAGTATTAAGAGTTTAGCTTGTTATTAAAGGTCAGATATAACATATTCATATATTTTTTATAGAAAAATAGCTGAAATGTGATCTTGTATAGTTTGTTTTTACTATGATTCAGTTTTAACAGGTCAAATAACTACCATGCAGGTCCTTTAGGTTTTGGGGCACCGCCTCTTGAGTCTTGACCCCGCCCCACCACTTGGCTGGTGGGGCGTCACAATGGGTATGAGAATGTGCCCCTTAACCTCATTCGACGGGTCATCAACGTCTACAAACAAGGAGCCTACACCTTCTAGCCCATATTATATTTATTTTAGTAAATCATGACTACATCAAATGACACTAAAATAAGCAATTGTCTCCTTACCTTGTCTATCTCCTCTAGTGTAACCTTTCTTCCCTCTCCGGTAGACATTGCGAGCAAAACAAAAATTACTGCAAAATTTGTTCAACGAAAGTAAGATTAACAAAGGCGGTCGATTGAATTACAAAAACAAATCCTATGTTTAATATAAATACAAAAAAAAAAGTTATTAATATAATAGTTCTAAGGACTTCATTATAACTTTAGACAAAATACAAGAACATAAAAGTATAATGAATGGCAAAAAATCATTCCAAGAATTGCTCATTATACATTAAACATCTTTAAGACCAAACTGTTAATCTTTGAATTTAAATTCGATTAGAAATTTTCATATGGCATCGAAATATTAAAAAAGTTGTACATAAGATACTTTAAATATTTGGGCTGAGAACAAAATAACAAAAATAAAAGAAAATAGTTGTAAAGATTATATCAAGAACACATTCAATCAAACAATTTTACCTAAAACAATTTGCAAGAATCACATATAAACATATATCAACGTTTAGTTTTTCAATCCGAGAGACGTTTAGAATTATTTCTTTCATTCTAAGTTGATTTTAACCAGTTTCAATGAACCCATTTATATATCCTCACACAACAACGCATGGTGTATAACCTGAACCAGAAGGAAGTTACAGATACGTGTACGTATTTTTAGTGTGAACCTGAAGGTTGATCTTCAATCAATACCAACAAATAATAATCAACCAGTATATAACAAAATATCAATAATCTGTTGAAAATTTCTAAGTTGTGAATGGAAATTACTACAATAAATTTTTAATAAAATTCTTCAATGTATGGTGATTAACTCTTTAGTAGTGGTTTCTCATTTTCACTTAATTAGTTTTTATTAGAGTTTAAGTCTCTAATTAATTATATAATTAAGTGAGGCTCTTCATCACCCATTGGTCTTGTATATGTGATAAGCTTTGTGCCTAGTTTGAGGGCAAGAAAAACATACAAGAAAATATATGATATAATTTTGAAGAGTTCTAAAAGAAGTGATTACTTGAAGATCCAATAATCATTTTGAAAACCCATATGTTGGGTAACTACATAGAATGGAACACTCTTACACACACATACGCAGAGAACAAATACAGAAGTAAATCGAAGTCTGGTTATCTTTCAGGCAAGTGTGCAAGTCCGGCAGTGCACCACCACTGTTAAGAACCGGTGTACCCTGGGAACAGACCGCGAATCTGTTTAAGGGAATTGTGTCAAACACAAGCCCGGTTCACCTCTATGGTTTTGTTTTCTTTTTATATTTTGCTGCAGCAAGTATAGAGATTCTGATGCATCTGAGCTTCATGTAAGAAAGCGTGCGGCGATTACTATGTAAGTTGTTCTAACAAACTTAAACAGAATGTAAAACAAACTTTCGTGTAGATTGGAAACCGATCTTAAACCTTTTTCTTAAGGAATTTGGGTTCGCGAAAGTTTGTAGAATGTTTTCTTTGGTACATCGAATTAGATTACATTCATGATGAGAATGCAATCTTTAATCCAAAAGATTGTTTCTACAAAACGAATTTTTTGATTTAATTTTCGGATTCATGGGTTTTGAGTTATATTTAGATAAACCGGACTATGTAACATTTCTAATATGTGTTTAAACATTTTTTTTTGAATTTCTAATGATAGTATTAGAAAAGACATATTAGTTGAAAACCTATGTAAACTTGGTTGATCATGTTTTCTTTCTAGTAAGCGTATTTGAAAGATAATTTCAAAGTATTTGAAATGTATACATTTTCTAATAAGAGTATTGGAAAATAAAGGGTTTCAAAATATAAGGTTTTGAAACATGTATTTCTAACAAGCGTGTTAGAATTGACGACGTTGAAAGAATAACGTGTCATGAAACATTTCTAATAAGAGTATTGGAAATAAAGGGTTTCAAAATATAAGGTTTGAAACATGTATTTCTAACAAGCGTGTTAGAATCGACGACGTTGAAAGAATAACGTGTCATGAAACATTTCTAATAAAGCGTATTAGAAATTATTATTTAGAAAATAGTAAGTTTAATTTGTAAACTTATATATTGATTTCTCTAATGGGCGTGTTAGAGATTGATGATTTTGTAAAGACAAAATAAGATGTTTATATTTTCTAACAAGTGTGTTAGAAAAGATTATTGTACAAAATAGACAAACGTGTTGGAAATTTTATTTTGGAAATTTTGTGAAAATAAAAAAAAGTTATAAACTTATTTTGTTTATTGAAGGTTTTAGTAAGAATACTAATTAAAAGTACAAAGTTGAAACTTAAAAATAATAAGAATATCATTAAGATGAGTCAAATATTCTTAAAGGTTTTAATGGGGTGTTTCAACTCATGGGTTTATGGAGAATTGGGTGTTTCAACTTTTTCCAACATTAAACCAGTTTGGTTAAATTTGACGGTTTCTAACGAGTGAGTTTGAAACGGGTATATTTTGGAAAATCCAAAGTTAATACCATTTATGTAAATGGTTTAATTTTCTAACGAGGGTGTTAGAAACGGTTTATTTTATATAAACCAACAAGGTCTAAAACGATTGTCATAATCGTGTATTTCTAACAGGCAGGTTAGAAACGGTTGAGAATATAAACCAGTGACCTTTAAAATGATTTTGGTAATCATTTATTTCTAACGGGTGTGTTAGAAAAAAGGTTTATTTGATATAACCAAAATCTATATGATGAAACGTGTAATCGTTTGCATTCTAACAAGTATGTTAGAAATTGTTAATTTTTAAACCGTATATGTTTATATGGTACACGTATAGTTTCTAATGAATAAATTAGAAATGGTTAGTCATGAAAACCATATACTCTAACAAGTGAGTTAGGAATGGTTTAAATAATAAAACTATATTAGAGTTTATGGTTTTGATGTGTAATCAAAACATAAATATATATAGTTTATGAAAAATACCTGTGAAAGCAGAAATGTTTTGTCTGAATAAAACATGTGTTGTGCAAATTATATATGGTTTGATACTTGTATGAGAAGTATGATGACTTGAACCATATAATAGTCTAGAGAGACTATTTAGTGTAAAACAACTTATATTGTTTTGGACATATTTACTTGTTCGACTACTTGTGAGTAGTTAAGTATAAACAACTTTGTTGTTTTGAACAGTGTATTGAGGGAGTACCTCGAAACATGACACGAGACGATATAATTGCTATTATTTCGTCGAACGATAAAGTGTTGAAGAGAATAACACTTTGAGATTTGATGTTTATATATCGTTATATGAATCCGTTTAAATATATATGTTATATGTATTTTGGATTATATTGAAATTATAATTTGGTAAATTATAATTATTAATTGGAATCTTAATGAAGAGTAAACTCTTGAGTAGAGTTTTATGTTTCTAATTAAAGTTTTTATGACACTTAATTAGAGCTTTTTATGTCAATTTATTAGAGCCTTTATGTATAAAATTAAGTCTCTAATTAAGTGACTAAGAAGAAAAACTCTTCATCCATCCCCATTGAGATAATCATGATCAACGTGGCAAGTGTATTGAGGTTAAATACACGAAAACGAGATATGTCGTCAAATGTTGAGAGCATCAACATAGAATTGAACAAATGTATTTTCGATGACTATAACATATGATAGGAATATATGTTATTATTCATAAGTCGTTGATAAATTGTGCCAGATTTATTATAAAAGACTTACAATAGTGATGGACGTGTAGAGTTTCTACAAACCATCAATGTTGATTGAACTATATGAAGGATTCGTGATATATTTTGGGAGAGTCACCCAATAAATAAGTTCAACAAATATATACATATCACTTAGGGATATGTGAATGTCATGTCATGTCGTTGAGTGTCAATCTAATTGACTTGTTGATGATGAATATGTTCATCAAAGTGACTTATATTAAGACTTATGTTTAAGTCCTAAAGAGTCAATGGTGAAGCCTTGGAAATTAAAGGCAAACGAGTCTTGATCCTAATGGATGGAATTAATTATGGTTTTGAAGCATTCTTTAAATTAACCAATGTTTTGGAATGGTAAACAAAATCTCATTTTGTGTCTAAACTAAGAAGTGAATGTTAGGAAGAGATAATGAGTTATCTCTTAAGGCTGTGAAGAATCAGAATGAGGCATCTTCTGTTCACATGCTAAGTATTCGTAGTCTAAAGCATGCTAGACTAATACTTGTTAATTTAGATGCTCCACGGAGAATAAATTAACTTTGAACATTCAAACATATGTGACGACATAAGAATGAATTTTGTAAAAAGCAAATATATAATTCATTTAAAAGATGACTCGAAAGGACCGAATAAATTGTTCATTGGTTATGATACTATTTAGCTGAATATGAGGAGAACTCATATAGCTAAGAAAACGGTTCGTGTGGAAAATATGGGTTGAGTAATATAATGGATGACCTCAATAACACAAGATATAGATAGTCGCTATCTTATCACGGGTGTCTAATGTCATCATGAGTGATATTACTCAAACTCAATCAAAGTGCAAGCAATGTGGGGGGAAGAACCATTTAAGAAACAATCCATAAGGATGTAAAAATGGCACTTGAGAAGTTTTCAAACTACATATGAAAGGAAGAAAACTTCATCACCCCATTTGGTAGTTATCCAATAAACACATAAGTGTGGAGGTGACTTGTATTTGAAAATAGAAGGTTTGATATAAACGGATGTGATTTTGGGAAGTACAAATCACACGAGCTAGAACAGACTTGTTATAAGTCAGTCCTATTATGTGGACAAAATTCTTGAGAAGTTCAATGAAAATGACTCTAATGTGGCTAGAACTTTCATTGACACGAGTCAACGTCTAGCTAAGAATCGAGGTGAGACTGTTAACCAATTAGAGTACTCAAGAATTATTGGCAGCCTGATGCATCTGATGAGTTGTATCAAACCAGACTTAGCAAGCAAGCTAAGTAGATACACGAGCAACCTAAGTTCAATTCATTGGAATTACGTGACACAGGTGCTTTGGTAATTAGGATACATACGAGACTACGGGCTGCAATATAAAAGATATCCAGCAGTCGTTGAAGGTTACTATGATGCGAATTGGATATCTGACACGAATGATTCCAAGGCAACGAGTGGGTAATTGTTCACACTTGAAGGTGCTGCGATAACATGGAAATCATCTAAGCAAATGGTTATTGCTAGATCCATGATGGAATCAAAATTCATCGCTTTAGAGGATGAATAGGCAAAATGGCTACGTCAATTTGTTAAGGATATACCTAGGTGGCCGAAGCCGGCATTGGCCTAATGCATATGTTGTGATAGTCAATTGGTAATTGGCAGAGCTCATATCACAATGTGTATCATTAAGAACAGGTATATAAGACGTAGGCATAATACGGTACGACAACTAATCTCTACAGGAGTTATCACTATTGACTACGTGAAGTCAAAGGATAACATCGCGGATCCGCTAACAAAAGGCTTAAGCTGAGAGTTAGTTCAGAAGTCGTCAATGGGAATGGGGCTAAAGCCCATGAAAGGCTAGGTTTATGCGAAGGAAACCTAACTCAGCTGACTGGAGATCCCAAGATCTGAGTTCAATAGGACAACCTAATTGTATGAACTGGCGAAGGTCACTGTGGGGGAGAGTTGGTGGAAACTCCACGTATTAAAAGGGAGCTTACTATAAATTAAATAAGCTTCCTAGTCCATTCCTAAAAAGTGACAAGGTTGAGGTTAAGCCTATGGTTTTTAATGATTTGACTGAGGTAACCAGTCCCAGTAGATCACCTATGTGAGAGAGAAGTGGGGTCGCTTCGAAGGGTATTGTTGGGGCACAATACCTAAGAGCTCTCGCAGAACCAGGCACGTGTCCATGACCACAACGGACACAACTATGAGGACTTGACGTTGTCAGGGAGAGTCTTGTGTGAAGCGTATTGTCGTCTACACAAACGGCAGACGAGTTCAAAGACATCACGTTCTACTCAGAGCCAGTGGGCTAAGTGCGTTTCATAAGCGAAGGTTCAAAGGGTCACACCTACCTATCGTATGCAAAACTCAACTGTTGAAATTTAATCAGAATGAGGTTGCTTCTGAGAATGACTCCCATTCATGTGGGAGTTTGTTGGAAATTGTGTGTGTTTTGATAAATCTCCATTCATGTGGGGGATTGTTGAAAATTTCTAAGTTGTGAATGGAAATTACTACAATAAATTTTTAATAAAATTCTTCAATGTATGGTGATTAACTCTTTAGTAGTGGTTTCTCATTTTCACTTAATTAGTTTTTATTAGAGTTTAAGTCTCTAATTAATTATATAATTAAGTGAGGCTCTTCATCACCCATTGGTCTTGTATATGTGATAAGCTTTGTGCCTAGTTTGAGGGCAAGAAAAACATACAAGAAAATATATGATATAATTTTGAAGAGTTCTAAAAGAAGTGATTACTTGAAGATCCAATAATCATTTTGAAAACCCATATGTTGGGTAACTACATAGAATGGAACACTCTTACACACACATACGCAGAGAACAAATACAGAAGTAAATCGAAGTCTGGTTATCTTTCAGGCAAGTGTGCAAGTCCGGCAGTGCACCACCACTGTTAAGAACCGGTGTACCCTGGGAACAGACCGCGAATCTGTTTAAGGGAATTGTGTCAAACACAAGCCCGGTTCACCTCTATGGTTTTGTTTTCTTTTTATATTTTGCTGCAGCAAGTATAGAGATTCTGATGCATCTGAGCTTCATGTAAGAAAGCGTGCGGCGATTACTATGTAAGTTGTTCTAACATAATCAACCAATATATATATAACAAAATATCAATTAGCTAAGATCGAGTTTATCTAAAAAAGATTTGAATATTTCTCTCGTAATAATCTTTTCCGCTAATATTTCTTTATGGGGTCAACAATCGAATTGCGTCCAAAAATAAAACAAGTCACTTGTTTAAATTGGTCCTTGTATTTTTTAGTTGGACATATTTTACCCTTAAATAATGTTTTTAGAAAATCAAATAAAAATTACAAATTGACATATCTTTCTCGTATAAACACATGTCAAAATGAATTATATTGGCTGAGATCGGTACTCATGTCATACCAATACCAAAATTTGGTTAAAATCAAAACCAAATATTGTATCGTATACGTCCAGTCAGTACTAGTATCGTATGGTATCGTTAAAAACCTTGAACCGGTACCATATCACATTGTACAAATACTTGAACTGAGCTAGAGTAAAAATGAATATTGCACCGTACATGTTCAATCGGTATGATATCGTACATGTTTGGTATCAATATGGTATGACAGGGGACTTATTGCGACACGTATATTAATATACGCACGTAAAACATGTAGTAGGACAAAGGACTTATCGCGATGCCCGAAGACCAATATACGCCCATAAAAAATAGTTCTTTTTTTAAGTAAAGGAACAAAAGGGATAAACTAGAAACTTAAGAAACCCGATTGTTCAAAATGTTATTTACAAAGTTCTTTAACAAGTGGACAAATTAGTTTAAAAAATAGCGAAAGAAAGTTGTTGAAAAAATTACTTTAGTTAAAAATGTATGTTATATATATGGTACATGTGTAAAATTGGAACATTAAAAAATTGAAAGATTAGTTTGTGATTTTTGTAAAATGAAGGAACCAAAAGTGCTAAATGCCGAAGTAGAAGGGGTTGCAAAGCCTGTGTGAAAACCCACCGACTTTACTTTTTAAGATAGTATACAACACTATTGTTGTATATATCCAGTTCACCCTGTTTGGAGTTGCGGGTCTCTATGGAAGTAGCCTCTCTATCTTTAGGGATGGGGGTAAGGTTTGCCTACATCCCATCCTTCCTACATCCTACCAATAGTATTTATATTTGTGGGATTTACTGGGTATGATTGTTGTTGTATACAACACTATTGTTTAATTAATGAGAGAGAAGTAAGAATATTATATTTAATTACAAGGGTGGCAGGAATATAAAGGTGAAAAGGCATCAGAGGGCGATTACATAATTTTATGTGGTGAATTTAACGATGGTCATGAAAGGTGTGGCTTTAAGAGGATAAAGTGGCAACTTAGATGGACCAATATAAACCCTTCATTTGAAGAGGGCTTTGAGGACTTCACTCTAGTGCTCACGCACACATAGAGGGAAGTTAAACGTATATTTACAAATACACAAATGTTACATTTACAATGTCAATTAATTTTTGCTCATTTTAATGTAGGGATATTTTGAAATTAGTAGTCCATTTAATCTATGATTGAGATTGATGGTGTGGGGTGCTCAATTGGGTCAAGCCCAATAGCTCAAGAAGCCAAAATCATTAAATATAATAATGGGTCAAGCCCAAGCCCAACAAGGAAGCCCATTAGGGTTTTA
This sequence comes from Ambrosia artemisiifolia, assembly GCA_032199755.1. Lineage (NCBI taxonomy): Eukaryota > Viridiplantae > Streptophyta > Magnoliopsida > Asterales > Asteraceae > Ambrosia > Ambrosia artemisiifolia. The sequence goes on from CM063517.1 coordinate 22,750,371, forward strand.
CCTATCCCCACTCTATAAATAGAAGGCCAAACCATGCCATACAACTCAGATTGGTCACAATCTCAGACCTCTCTCACTCTCTCTCTCTTTTCTCTCTCTCTAAATACTCTCTCTAGAGTTAACTCTCTAATAATACTTTCAGCAGCAGAAGGCCGAAGCCTTGAAGCCTTCAAGCACGCAAGCTGCTGCTGTACATTCTTAGAAATATGCAACCATGCTGATTCCACAACCAAGCTGGCCCCAACAGCCACTATATGTGGAATCACGATCTGTTACTCGCAAGTCCCAGCCTTCATCAGGCTTACGTGGATGGTCCTTAGTTGTAACTTGGGATCAAGAGTTCCTCTCTTCAAGATCATACTCTTATGTTTGATCTTTTCTTAAGTCAACCAATAATAATAACATTCTGACTTTGGGTTGATCCCAAATCAGAATCATAACAACTAAAATATCAAAACTCTTGAACCCCCCCCATCTACGTTTACAACGTAGAGGGACACCACGACTTGCGTTTGGTGAACCGAAACCCTTTAACCCCTTCTGACGAGTTCTCTCATGCTGCTGGTCTAACCCTTTAAGCAGCAGACGAGGTCAGAAGCTTGACGACCTTGGAACTTTCAGACCTTCTCCAGATCTATATTTGTTGTAGCAACAGAGATAAAAGAAATTTTATATTTCATTTTCAACCTTTTTTTTCTTATATTAATATAGTGTTTATAAAGGTAAAGATGTGGGAAAATTAGACAAGAGTTGTATTGATCTTCTAGTAACATACGGCCTCATGGAACTGAAGTCAGTGGGTCAACTTATACCAACCTAGAAGATTTTTCGTTTCAAAAACCGAATGGTACACGACATGAGGATGACGAAGATAACGATGGCTTTGATAACTCTGAAGATTGTTACCTCGGAAGATACTAAAGTTGTTTCGTCAGCGAACGAATTTGAAGATGAGGGCATTATTATCTTAAATCATTATCATTCAATGGATCTCAGAGTTTGACTTACAAAAAATCCTGAACCCGCCACTGAATTCAATAATAAACGACTTCTAAATCCGCTACTGAATTCAATAATAAATTTCTTTAACAAACTGTTGAAGGGACACCACCATTAATAGTGGTTAACTGGTTATTCTGAACAAGTAAACTGATAAACAATGAATAATAATAATAAAAACAGATTGAATTTACCTGAAAGAATTTGGGGGCAAAATATTGAAACAAGACTGTGAATATCTTTGGGTGTAATATGAATTTATTGAAGTCTGAACATCAAATTTTATAGTAGAGTGGCCGCGTATTTAGGGGCTGTAACAAACCTGAATCCAACTGAAACTATGATACTTATTATTTGTAGTTTATTTATTATTTATTTTAGGCGCCAAAAACGGTATTTTTAATTAAAGGGAATAAAAATGTTATATAAAAAAAGTATGCTTATATTAAATTCTAAGTATGCTTAAATTAATAAAAAAAAGTTACCCTTTAAAAAAAAGTAATATAATGAAATATAAAATGGATAAGTTATAGTATAAAATAAAAACATATGATGCATATTTACTAATTTCTCGAATAAATACGAATTTATTCAGCAATTCTATTTGTTTATTTATTTTAAATTTTGTGTATAGTTTTAAGTTTTCTATTTGTATTTAACTAAAAAGATAGTTATTAATTGTTAAGAAAGAAAGTATAATAACAAAAAATAAACAAATCAATTATACATCGCTTTTTTTTAACCGCTACACATTGCTAATCAAATAATTTGTTGCGGTTTCATGTTGGCTTGGCTAAAGGTAGCCCATAGACCCCTTTTGATTTAATTGATTTTAATTAATAGCAAAAGAATACGACCCAAATAAAATGCAGCGTACATGAACGACCCAAATAAGCACCGACCAACCAAAAGTTACATAAAAACAAGCCGATCGTAAAACCGAACCGATAACTGGTTTAAACGGTTTGAAACCAGACCATGAACACCCTTAATCCGTGGCCTAACCAGTGGGCTTATAACTCAGTGGTACCCGTTACCAATAAAAGTCTATTGCCCACATGTGAAGTTGTAGTGACGCGGGTTCAACCTTTGTGGTGGCTAGATCATGCGGGTGGTGGAAGGAGGTATTTTGTTGGCATCATAACTCTTGCGGGGTGGAATAATGGGTATCCTATGAGGTATGAGGGATAGGGTTCCTTCGTAAACCCTTTTTTTATTTCGTGGCCTAATGGTCTAAGACCATGCGTACTCGAGCGCTATAGGGGCTTTAAAACAAAAATAACGCCCCAAACACCACTACATAGGGGCCTTAAAGGGGGTTAAAGGACGTTAATATTGTAAAAATGGTGTTGAACGTTAAAATTATAACGCTTGAATTTTTGATTCTGACCAAAAAGTTGGTTGAGCCAATTATATGAGGAGAGAGGGACGTTAAACTTCAATGCCACTACACACTCTAATGGGATTGGAGTTAGGCATAGGAGTGTACCAATATATAGTGGAGTTTAAATGCCATCAAAGAGCCACATCACATTTTCTCCCGCAAATTGAAGGAAGTGGAGCAAGTGACACCAAAAACCACTATATATACATGTCACTTATATAGTCATTCTCCTCCTAGAGAGTGTCATGCAGGATGCGATGTGACATTGAGTAATGTTAGAAAAAAAAAAGAATTTTAAAATAAAATTGGATTTTTCTCTCTAATGTTTTCTCCCATAATTTTTAAACGTTAATATCTTTTATATACGAGATTTTTAAAGAAAAAAATTATACCAAATTAACGAGTGTTTTATTATCTTTCCAACGAGTACCATACTGCTATATAAAACACGGAGAAAAAAAAACGACTATTTTATTTTGGGGTTTTGTTCATACAGGAAAACAACACAAAGTGTTCAGATCATTCATTAATCATATATAGAAAAGTAATTTATTATGTTCAAACCAGTAAATATGAATTTTATTTTCAACAGGTGTTAGCATTGGAGTTGTACATTGTTTTATGTTAGGTTTTAATATTAGAGTTATACATTGTTTAAGGTTATGCGTTAACATTGGAGATACATTGTTAATTGTTTTAAGTTAGGTGCTACCCGAAGCTTTCTTGTATTTAATTGTAAAGCGCATCAGTTTATTTCTATATAAAATTGATATGTCATGTTAGATTTTTTAACCCCGAGACGCTCCCATAGTAAAATATCTAGTATGTATATATATTGTGTGTGTGAATCTGGGAAGGAGATCGCGGAAGACACCACAAATTTGAAACCAAACTTTGAGGGCCGACTCATAGGGTACAGTGTTCTCGAATGAGGCCTCAAATCCTGTTTCATCAATTAAAGTTGGGTTGATTTTAGTTCATATTTTTTAATATCCCCTTTTAACTTCTGTGATAAATTGCCAATGAGGTAGTGATTAACTGGTTGGGGAAAGACTTGGTGTTATTTGTGATCTAGGTTCGATTCCTACTTTCTACATTATTTTCTGCGGCATCCAGGTGAAGAGCGAATACGGGTGGCGCCGGTTTGACTCGGATGAGAGGCAAGGTTTTACCGATTAGTCCACTGTCGTGCCTTCGGGCAGGTGGAGGTCGGGTTTCCGCGCATCTGAGAGAGCCAAGGGGCTGGTGACGGTCGAGTAGTCGACCACTCGACCTTGGCCATAGCACCCGATGTCACAGTGATTGGCACGTCATTCCACACCGTTAAAAAAAACTTCTGTGATAGATTGGCAAAACTTTTTCACCAATCTAACCATGTTTTTCTTATTTCCTCCCTAATCTAGCCCTCTTTTTTTTCTCATCTTATATAAATTTCACACATCAAGTTATATGTATTTTTGATCAAACAAAACTCTTTGACGTCTGCAATAGAGAGAACATTTAGCGAATGTGATCGTAGCCCATGAAAGCATTAATCACCCAAACTACTTTGGACAATTCTAAAGGGTTCATATTGTTTTCAAGGATTAAAAAAAATTATAACCTCTGCCTCAACGCTTTGGTGACCGGTACTTAGACCAGTTGTAGTGGAGCGTGGAAATGGGCGTGGAATGAGAGGAAAACGCCCCAAAATGTTGGAAATATGTGTGTGAATGTGAGTTTGGTTTGTCCCACATTGGTTGGGAGATGAAATAGTGATGGGTTTATAAGGAGAAACCAAATGGAAGGAAGTAAATTCTTTGTGTTACTTTATACTCTGGCACCTACCCGCGCGCGCAGGGGGGGGTGCAAAAATGGGTTCTGGTTCGGGAAAAATTCTTGAATCAACGCGACGCCCGCATCTGCGGACACGAATGCAGCTCGAAAAACCCGGGTCCGCGCGCCACGGTTTTTGCTACCCGTTTTAGTTTTTAATGTGTGAAGTAACTAGAAGATTAGTGTACAAGGTATGATGAGTAGAACTCTCGCAGACACTCGTAACCTGTCATACTCACAGACACAAAACACATCAGAAGCAGCCGACTTTCGATTTCTTTTCAGGCAAGTGGGATAGTCCGGCAGTGCACCATCGACACTGCTTCGAACCGGTGTACCCTGGGAACAGACGAAGAATCTGTTTAAGGGAATTGTGTCAAACACAAGCCCGGTTCATGTCTATGATTTCGTTTTCGGACCAAGTGCAGGGAAACACGCGAGCCTCATGTACAAGACGCGTTGAGGCGATCACAATGTAAGTTTTCTAACAAACTTAAACAGATTAGTAAACAAACTTTCGTGTTCTTCCTAAGGAATTTGGGTTCGCGAAAGTTTGTAAGTGTTTTATTTTGGTACATCGAATCGGATTAAATTTGTGATTGGAGTGAAATCTTTAATCCGAATATTTATGGTTTTTCGGGTTCATGGGTTTTGTGTCGTGTTTAGATAAACTGGATTATTAACATATATTTAGACGTTTTTTGAAATACTAAATTTCTAATGAAAGTATTAGAAAAGTCATAATATTTGTAAACCCATGAAAAACATTTGATAACGTTTTCTTTCTAGTAAGAGTATAAGAAAGATAATTTCATATTATTTGAAATGTTTATATTTTCTAATAAGAGTATTGGAAAATAAAAGGTTTCGAAATATGAGGTTTTGAAACATGTACTTCTAACAAGCGTGTTAGAATCGACAACGTTGAAAGAATAACGTGTCATTTCTAATAAGCGTATTAGAAATTAATATTTACAAAATCGTAAGTTTAATGTGTAAACTTATATATTGATTTTTCTAACGGGCGTGTTAGAAATTGATGATTTTGTAAAAACAAAATGAGGTGTTTATATTTCTAACAAGTGTGTTTGAAAAGATTATTGTACAAAATACACAAACGTGTTAGAAATGATTATTTTGGAAAATAATCAACATTAAACCGGCTTGGTTAAAATTTGACGGTTTCAAACGAGTGAGTTTGAAACGGGTATATTTTGGAAAATCCAAAGTCAATACCATTTATGTAGATGGTTTAATCTTCTAACGAGCGTGTTAGAAATGGTTTATTTTATATAAACCAATGAGTTCTAAAATGATTGTCATAATCATGTATTTCTAACAAACATGTTAGAAACGGTTGAGAATATAAACCAATGATGTTTAAAACGATTTTGGGTAATTGTTTATTTCTAACGGGTGTGTTAGAAAAGGTTTATTTAACCAAAACTCTATATGATGAAACGTGTAATCGTTTGTATTCTAACAAGTGAGTTAGAAATGGTTTTGAATAATAAACTATATTAGAGTTCATGGTTTTGATTTATAATCAAAACATAAATATGTGTACTTTATGCAAAATACTTGTAAAAGTAGAAATGTCTTTTGCAAATTATATATGGTTTGATACTTGTATGAAAAGTATGATGACTTTAACCATATAATAGTCTAGAGAGACTATTTAGTGTAAAACAACTTGATGTTGTTTTGGACATATTTACTTGTTCGACTACTTGAAAGTAGTTAAGTCCAAACAACTTTGTTGCTTTGAACAGTGTATCGAGGAAGTACCTCGAAACACGCCATGAGACGATATAATTGTTATCATTTCGTCGAACGATAAAGTGTTGAAGAGAATAACACTTTGAGATTTGATATGAATCCGGTTAAAGATATATATATAATATGTTATATATATTTTGGATTATATTGAAATTATAATTTGGTAAATTATAATTATTAATTGGTAAAACTCTTCATATGGTGAATTGAAGAAAAACTCTCTAGTAGAGTTAATTTATTTATGACACTTGATTATAGTTTTAAGACTAAATTAAGTGTATGATTGAAACTCTTGAGTAGAGTTCTTAATGCCAATTGATGAGGTTTTATTTCATATGGTGATACTCTTGAGTAGAGTACTTAATGCCATTTGATGAGGTTTTATTAGAGTCTTAATTAGAGTCTTAAGTCTCTAATTAAGTGACTAAGAAAAAAAAAAAAACTCTTCATCCATCCCCATTGAGATAATCATGGTCAACGTGGCAAATGTATTGAAGTTAAATACACGAAAACGAGATATGTCATCAAATGTTGAAAGCATTTACGTAGAAATGCACAAATGTAGTTTTGATGACTATAACATATGATAGAAATGTATGTTATTATTCATAAGTCTTGAGAAATATTGTGAGATTTATTATAAAAGACTTAGAATATTGATGGACAAGTAGAGTCTCTACAAACCATCAAATGTTGGTTGAACTATATGCAGGATTCGTGATAAGTTTGGGAGAGTCGCCCAATAAATAAGTTCAACAAATATATACATATCACTTAGGGACATGTAAATGTCATGTCGTCGGGTGTCAATCTAATTGACTTGTTTATGATGAATATGTTCATCAAAGTGATTTATGTTAAGACTTATGTATAAGTCCTAAAGAGTTAATGGTGAAGCCTTGGAGATTAAAGGCAAACGAGTCTTTGTCCTAATGGATGGAATTAATTATGGTTTTGAAGCATTCTTTAAACCAAGGTTTTGGAATGGTAAACAAAAGCTCATTTTGTGTCTAACCTAAGACGTGAATGTTAGGAAGAGATAGTGAGTTATCTCTTAAGGCTGTGAAGAATCAGAATAAGGCATCTTCTGTTCACATGCTAAGTATTCGTAGTCTAAAGCATGCTAGACTAATACTTGTTAATTTAGATGCTCCACGGAGAATAAATTAACTTTGAACATTCAAACATATGTGACGACATAAGAATGGATTTTGTAAAAGCAAATATATAATTCATTAAAAGGATGACTCGAAAAGACCGAATAAATAGTTCATTTGTTATGATACTATTTAGCTAAATATGAGAACTCATATAGCACAGAAAAACGGTTCGTGTGAGTAATATGGGTTGAGTAATATAATGAATGACCCCAATAACACAAAGATATAGATAGTCACTATCTTATCACGGGTGTCTTATGTCATCATGAGTGATATTACTCAAACTTAATCAAAGTGCAAGCAATGTGGGGGAAGAGCCATTTAAGAAACAATCCGTAGGGATGTAAAAATGGTACTTGAGAAGTTTTAAGCGACATATGAAAGGAAGAAACTTTCATCACCCCATTTGATAGTTATCCAATAACAAGTGTGGAGGTGACTTGCATTTGAAAATAGAAGGTTTGATATGAACGGATGTGATTTTGGAAGCACAAATCACACGAACCTAGAAAAGACTTGTTATAAGTCAGTCCTATTATGTGGACAAAATTCTTGAGAAGTCCAATGGAAATGACTCTAATGTGGCTAGACCTTTCATTGACACGAGTCAATGTCTAGCTAAGAAACGAGGTGAGCCTGTTAACCAATTAGAGTACTCAAGAATTATTGGCAGCCTGATGTATGCCTGATGTATCTTATGAGTTGTATCAGACCAGACTTAGCAAGCAAGCTAAGTAGATACACGAGCAACCTAAGTTCAATTCATTGGAATTACGTGACACAGGTGCTTTGGTAATTAGGATACATACGAAACTATGGGCTGCAATATAAAAGATATCCAGCAGTTGTTGAAGGTTATTATGATGCGAATTGGATATCTTGCACGAATGATTCCAAGGCAACGAGTGGGTAATTGTTCACACTTGGAGGTGCTGCAATAACATGGAAATCATCTAAGCAAATGGTTATTGCTAGATCCATGATGGAATCAAAAATTCATCGATTTGAGGATGAATAGGCAAAATGGCTACGTCAATTTGTAAAGGATATACCTAGGTGGCCGAAGCCGGCATTGGGCCAATGCATACGCTGTGATAGTCAATCGGTAATTGGCAGAGCTCATATCACAATGTGTATCATTAAGAATAGGTATATAAGACGTAGGCATGATCGGTGCGACAACTAATCTCTATAAGAGTTATCACTATTGACTATGTGAAGTCAAAGGATAACATCGCGGATCCGCTAATAAAAGGCTTAAGCAGAGAGTTAGTTTAGAAGTCGTCAATGGGAATGGGACTAAAGCCCATGAAAGGCTAGGTTTATGCGAAGGAAAACCTAACTCAGCTGACTGGAGATCCCAAGATCTGAGTTCAATAGGACAACCTAATTGTATGAACTGGCGAAGGTCACTGTGGGGGAGAGTTGGTGGAAACCCCACATTTTGAAAAAGGGAGCTTACTATAAATTAAATAAGCTTCCTAGTCCATTCCTAAAAGTGACAAGGTTGAGGTTAAGCCTATGGCTTTTAATGATTTGACTGAGGTAACCAGTCCCAGTAGATCACCTATGTGAGAGAGAAGTGGGGTCGCTTCGAAGGGTATTGTTGGGGCATAATACTTAAGAGCTCTCGCAGAACCAGGCATGTGTCCATGACCATAACGGACACAACTATGAGGACTTGACGTTGTCAGGGAGAGTCTTGTGTGAAGCGTATTGTCGTCCACACAAACGGCAGACGAGTTCAAAGACATCGCGTTCTACTCAGAGCCAGTGGGCTAAGTGCGTTTCATAAGCGAAGGTTCAAAGGGTCACACCTACCTATCGTATGCAAAACTCAACTGTTGAAATTTAATCGGAATGAGGTTGTTTTCTGTAAGCAACTCCCATTCATGTGGGGGATTGTTGGAAATATGTGTGTGAATGTGAGTTTGGTTTGTCCCACATTGGTTGGGAGATGAAATAGTGATGGGTTTATAAGGAGAAACCAAATGGAAGGAAGTAAATTCTTTGTGTTACTTTATACTCTGGCACCTACCCGCGCGCGCAGGGGGGGGTGCAAAAATGGGTTCTGGTTCGGGAAAAATTCTTGAATCAACGCGACGCCCGCATCTGCGGACACGAATGCAGCTCGAAAAACCCGGGTCCGCGCGACACGGTTTTTGCTACCCGTTTTAGTTTTTAATGTGTGAAGTAACTAGAAGAAGAAGCTTCTTCCATAAACTGTTTCAAGTCTGTTGGTGTTTCAACAGCAATTAAAATGCAATAAACGAGATTAATTGACATTAATCTCAACTTTGATTAGTGTGATTATTGCAGCAGAGGTTACATGTTCTATATTATTCAAGTCTCTATAAGAACTTGGATATATTAGTGTACAAGGTATGATGAGTAGAACTCTCGCAGACACACAGAGCTGACAACTAAACTCGTAACCTGTCATACTCACAGACACAAAACACATCAGAAGCAGCCGACTTTCGATTTCTTTTCAGGCAAGTGGGATAGTCCGGCAGTGCACCATCGACACTGCTTCGAACCGGTGTACCCTGGGAACAGACGAAGAATCTGTTTAAGGGAATTGTGTCAAACACAAGCCCGGTTCATGTCTATGATTTCGTTTTCGGACCAAGTGCAGGGAAACACGCGAGCCTCATGTACAAGACGCGTTGAGGCGATCACAATGTAAGTTTTCTAACACAAAACGCCAGGCATACCGCCCCCTGGGCGTTTTGGGGTTGTTTTGGGCAGGGGCTTGAAATATTTCACGCCTTCACGGCGTGGAATAACCTACTTTTGGTTGGGCCAATCAAGTATATACAAGTGGAGCAGGGGCGTTGAATCCCCCAAACCACTACGTTTTGTCTTAGGTCAATGTGTTTATCATTTACAAATCCTTATGCAGGAGGAGCTAAGAGTTCGGGTTCCTACAAAGAAGCCGCCGCTACCACTTACAGACGACCAACAGGTACTAACTACTGCCTTCAATTCTTGCTACCTTGATATATATAGAACTTACAAATTACTTGAACTAGAAAGAAAGCAAGAGGCTATATTATCTCTTTATTTACAAACCGGTCAAAGCTGTATTTGAACACACGTTTTGCATAAGAGAAACTCTATATCCTCTTTACTACAATTGGTATGAATGGATTGAGAATGTGTGATCATATAATAGGCTCTTCTCTAGCTGTTATATGTTCAGGTACCATTTGTATGAGGATATATGTTTTCTCTTTATGTCAATTCGACATGTACTTTTTTTACTGTTGTGAACATACATCTAAAATAGATATTTTAAAGGGTGATGCTATCTACACAACAAAAAAAACCCTAAACAACTTTTATACGGACCGTGGATGCCTTGATGGGCCGTTCTGGCCAAATCACGGAAAAACGATGGGCCACGGCCCGTCATAATCTGAAAAGTGAAAAACGACGGGCCGGGGAGGCCCCCACGACCTGCCATAATACGAAGTACGAGGTGTCAGTCTGAACTCCCTGCAAAAGCAGGGTGTTGAGACTGAAAAAGCCTGAAAAGTTGTTTTACCACGGGCCGTGGAGGCCCCCACGGTCCATGGAGTTATATTTTTTTTTTAAATTTTTATAAAAAAACACGAAACTTCTTGGGGAAGTTTGGTGATTCTACGGGCCGTGGAATTTTTTTTTTTTCAAATTTTATAAAAAACACGAAGCTTCTTGGGGAAGTTTGGTGATTCTACGGGCCGTGGAGGCCTCGACGGTCCGTGGATAGGTTTTTGGGATGGGCCGTGGAGGCCTCCACGGCCCATCATTTTCCATTTTTAAGGCCTCGACGGCCCATTGTGGCCTCCACTGTCCTTGAGAACCTTAATTTTTTTTTTAGCATGTTTTTTGTATTCTAAGCTTAATATTTGTGTTTTTTATAAGAAATAAAAAGTAATTTCTTCTTATAATCATAAATTAGTGTACACAATATTTTTTTTCCGTTAAATATTTTAGTATACATGATAAAAACAGTAACATACGATAAGCTAGGTTAAGTCAAAGTATTGAGTAGGGATGGCAACGATACCCGAACCCGATGGGAATATGTTACGTATCAAATAGTATAGGGACTAGAATGTAATTGTCCATTAGTTGGGTAGTTGATAATATGTGTAGGGTGTATAAATACATGTTAGTATGATGAATAATGTAGCTATTGATTTGAGAGTTATCTCCTTCTTCTTAAGTTTCTTCTTCTCTATCTTAGCTCTTATCTCTTGATCACTATTTTTATCATATCAAATGGTATCAGAGCCATTACGCTCCATCTCCGGTGACCTATGATACCGGTCATCCCACCACCACCATAAATTACATTGTAAAACACCCACCATAACCAACCACCATCAAATTCCACCGTAAAAACACCATAACAAATCATCATCGTGGCCACTGTATAAACATTCATTCTTTTCATTAACTCCAATTCTTATTTCAATCATTCCTTTTCTCCAATTTTTCATTCAACTCAATCAAATACCCTGTTCTTGTTTTGTCTGTTCTTTATCCCATTCTATTAGTTTCGTTCCATTTTAATTTTTCTTTGCTTGTTCTGTTATCTTGGCCGATTCATTTCATTCGGTACAAGATTCATTTCCACCAATTTATACAATATATAAGAATGGTATTCTTGTGTTCTTGTGGGGGTTTGATTTGGGAAAACAAAATTCATGATTGTGGACATATTAGATGTTCCTGTGGGGGGATTAAATTTGATGGCAGGATTCATTGTTGTGGTTATAAACCCGATTATTCGATACCACCAACTGATTATGAAGTTTAGAAGGGTTTTAGAGCCTATGATGAATGGACGGGATCTGTGAATTGGGGAAAACAAGGTCCTAGTTTGTTCAACACCAAGAATCAAGAAATAAGCACTCTAAATTCTGCAACAGCCATAGAAGAAATCAAGAACATTGAACAAACAGGTTACTTCCAAGATTATTGTGTTTCTTTCGATATTCTTCTTACTAAAGTAATTCTTAGTGAAGATTATGCTATCAAATTGTTCATAAAGGGTCTCAAATCTGAAATTAAGTCTTGGATTCAGTTGGTGAGTCCAAAATCACTTATGGAGGCTTATGAATTCGCAAGGAACCAAAATAATCTTCTTGCTTATTGCGGCCATAAGGGATTTAAAAAGGTAGGAATTGAGGTTTGTAGTGTAAATGTTCATGAAAAGGGAACACCTGAAAGTTTTAATGGTAAAAGTAGGATTCAAGAAGTTGTTGGTACAGATGAATTAGAAATTCGAGAAGAAGTTGTTAATAGGGGGACTGATAAGGTTTCATGTGATGTAAGGAATGATCCAGAATCATTGGATGGTAAAGGGTGCAAAGAAAATGAAAAAGATAATAAAAACAATCAGGATCAAGTTGAGGAAATAGAGAAGGAATTGGCTGCTAAGGTTGCAGCCCTTGAGAAACAGAGAAATGATCTTGAAGCTGAATTAAAATGGGTGAACATCTCTTTGACAGCTGCCAATGGACGATTTCAGAATGTTAAGGAAGAGAGGGATCAATCCATTTATGGAACTTCTTTGGGCTTACAGAAATTCGTAGGTTGCATCTTGTGTATAAATGGTTCGAAGACTGCAGCTGGATTGGTTTCGAAGGCTGCAGTTAGTTTGCGATTCTTTAGCTTATTAAATTTAGTCGAGTTACTTAAGAAGTCAGTTACCGTGAGGGTTTGGGATCCAGGTTCCATATTTCGAATTATGAAAAGTGGACTTTTGAGGACAAAAGTCTTTGAAGGGGAACGTATAGCAGATGGTACAATGTATATAGTAGAAGGGACAATAGATCTGGAATGGATGAGATTGATGGTTAGATTGATCATTGATCCAGACCTGAGAAAAGATGAGTTGAGTGCTGAGTTGAGTACAGCCATGAATGCAGTGTTTGGTTTGACATTGCTGCAATGGCATGATAAGACGAGAAGACTGTTGGTCTTGACAGCCACTGTTGTAGAGAGACACAGGTTAAAGATTCAAGGTGTTGCACAGTTGACACCCACTGATGTTGAGAGACAGAAGTGGAAAAACTCTGATATGAACTCTGATATGATTGAAACTGCTGATGCTTTGCTGATGATCTTTCAAGATCGGAAAGTTCTGATAAGTGTGAAAGTGCTGATGATTCCTCTGATGGAAACTGCTGATACTCTGCTGATAATCTTTCAAGACTGGAAGGTTCTGATATGTGTGGAAGTGCTGATGATTCTTCCAGATTGGAAATTCTGATGTGTTGCAACTGTTGATGGCTATCAAGATCAGAAGTGCTGATGTGATTGCAACTGCTAATGCTCTTTCAAGATCAGAAAGTTCTGATGAGTTTAGAACTGCTGATGCACTCTCAATGTTAGGAATAACTTGACTTTTGAGGTCAAAAGTCTTATAAGGAGGGAGTATTGTTACGTATCAAATAGTATAGGGACTAGAATGTAATTGTCCATTAGTTGGGTAGTTGATAATATGTGTAGGGTGTATAAATACATGTTAGTATGATGAATAATGTAGCTATTGATTTGAGAGTTATCTCCTTCTTCTTAAGTTTCTTCTTCTCTATCTTAGCTCTTATCTCTTGATCACCATTTTTATCATATCAGAATACCCGATACCCGAAGCATACGGGACGGGTATGGGGTCGAGTAACCAGGTATGGGTTCGGGTATGGGATTTGTTTTGAATATTTGGGATGGGTATGGGATTTGATGTTTTACCCATTTACCCGCCCCGATTACCCGATTATGTATACCCGTTTACCCGGTTATATATACCCGTTTACCCGCCCCATTTATTCAATTATATTATTTATATATATATATATATATATATATATATATATATATATTCCCACTTAGTCACTTACCAGGTAACATACCCTCCAGTCGTTTGAGTTTAAGTTTCCATGTTATTATGTTAATAGTTAATAGTATTGTTCATTCTAAGTTCTATCTTTATCGTTCTTTACTTTCATTATTGCGAAATTTTCTATGCATTCGAACTTTTTTTTTTGTTATGGCTATGCTGGTTCTATTAAACATTTATAAAGGTAATGGGTTGGGCCTCTATCTGCCTTTTCTTATAGTGGTTCTATTAAAGACTTAAAGTATTAATGGAGGTGGCATAATGAATATGAATGCGGTTGGATGCTTGATAGGATCCTGAGTTCAACAAGTAATTTAAAAAATTGGTATTTATTAACATGAAAAGAAACGTTTAGCTAATGTTGTTAGGTATGTTGTTCTTGATATTATTAAGGCATCAATTTTTACTCGTTGATAACATGATACCCGATAGTTATGCTCGATACTCGAAACCCATGAGCATACCCGAAACCCGCGGGTATGCCCGATACCCGACGGGTAATTACCCGTCATATACCCGACGGGTTTGGGCCGGGTATGGGGTTGGGATTAGCCATACCCGACCCATACCCGTCCCATTGTCATCCCTAGTATTGAGGTGGTGGAACATCAACCCTTTGTATACGGTCGTCATATATCGTCTCCCACTCACTTGCCTCTTCATATCGAAACTCACACCATGTGCTATTCAGTTTTGGCATTGGGGCGCCTACTGCTAACTCAATCTTGATGAAATGATCTTTGTTAACAAAAGCAAACGATACGAACGCATGCTACGGACCTGACAGGCCCGTTAACTAATCGGACTGTTTCGACCCTACCGGCCTGTTAACCAAGCGGACTGTTCCGACCTGACCGGCCCGTTAACCAACCGGAGTGTTCCGACCCGACCGACCCGTCAACGAACTAGACTGTTCCGACCCGACCGGCCCGTTAACGAAGCGGACTGTTCCGACCCGACCGGCCCGTTAACCAACCGGAGTGTTCCGACCCGACCGGCCCGTCAACGAACCGGACTGTTCCGACCCGACCTGCCCGTTAACGAACCGGACTGTTCTGACCCGACCGGCCCGTTAACGAACCGGACTGTTCCGACCCGACTGGCCCGTTAACGAACCGGACTATTCCGACCCGACCGGCCCGTTAACGAACCGGACTGTTCTGACCCGACCGGCCCGTTAACGAACCGGACTGCTCTGACCCAACTGGCCCGTTAACGAACCGGACTGTTCCGACCCGACCGGCCCGTTAACCAACCGGACTGTTCCGACCCGACCGACCCGTCAACGAACTGGACTGTTCCGACCCGACCGACCCGTTAACCAGCCCGACTGTTCCGACCCGTGAACGAACCGGACTGTTCCGACCCGACCGGCCCGTTAACCAACCGGACTGTTCCGACCCGACCGGCCCGTCAACGAACCGGACTGTTCTGACCCGACCGGCCCGTTAACGAACCGGACTGTTCCGACCCGACCGGCCCGTTAACGAACCGGACTGCTCTGACCCGCCTGGCCCGTTAACGAACCGGACTGTTCCGACCCGTTAACGAACCGGACTGCTCTGACCCGAACGGCCCATGAACGAACCGGACTGTTCCAACCCGACCGGCCCGTGAACGAACTGGACTGTTCTGACCCGACCGGCCCGTTAACCAACCGGACTGTTCCGACCCGACCGGCTCGTTAACTAACCGGACTGTTCCGACCCGACCGGCCCGTGAACGAACCGGACTGTTCCGACCCGACCGGCCCGTTAACGAACCTGACTGTTCCGACCCGACTGGCCCGTTAACGAACCGGACTGCTCTGACCCGACCGGCCCGTTAACGAACCGGACTGTTCCGACCCGACCGGCCCGTTAACCAACCGGACTGTTCCGACCTGACTGGCCTGTTAACCAATCGGACTGTTCCGACCCGACCGACCCGTTAACCAACCAGACTGTTCCGACCCGACCGACCCGTTAACCAACCGGACTGTTCCGACCCGACCGGCCCGTTAACGAACCGGACTGTTCCGACTCGACCGGCCCGTTAGCCAACCGGACTGTTCCGACCCGACGGGCCCGTTAACCAACCGGACTATTCCGACCCGACCGGCCCGTTAGCCAACCGGACTGTTCCGACCCGACTGGCCTGTTAACCAATCGGACTGTTCCGACCCGACCGACCCGTTAACTAACCGGACTGTTCCGACCCGACCGGCCCATTAACCAACCGGACTGTTCCGACCCGACCGGCCCGTTAATCAACAGGACTGTTTCGACCCGACCGGCCCGTTAACCAACCGTACTGTTCCGACCCGACCGGCCCGTTAACCAACCGGACTGTTCCGACTCGACCGGCCCGTTAACCAACCGGACTGTTCCGACCCATCTTAAACACTTATAAAAAACCAAACATTTATATTCACATCTCTAACCCATCTTAAACACCCACACTACACTTTTAAAAAATCAAACAATCATTATTCAATCATTGCCAATGATTACCAATGATTGGAAATGGATTAGGGTTTGGTGACGGGCCGTGAAGGCCTTGATGGGCTGTCATTTTTGTTAGGTGGTGCCTCGATGGGCCGTGGAGGCCTTGACGGGTCGTGTGTGGTTGTGCAAATAAAAACCCTAGTTGTGCAAATAACTGGAGCCATTTTAAACCATATATTTTCATAAACATCATCAATCGGCTATTGTGTGACCAGCCACATTAAAATTTGGGGTGTTTTTAACAACAAACGAATTTACTCTAAAAATTTGAAAACTATGCGTTTAACATGTTAAACATATTATAAAAAATTTCACTGAACATATTTATCATTAAACGAAATACAAAAGTTACATCATAATAGAAGGTAGACGGGCAACAAGCTGCCGCCACCCCTTTTTGAATTTTTTACATGTTCAATTGAATTTTTTATAATATATTTAACATGTTAAATTCATGGCTCCCAGATTTCCCACATTTTTAAGGTTCTCCATACATATTTATTGTGCATTCTTTTTCATATATTTCCCTAATTTTGTTATCATCATGATTTTATTTAGAGATTCAGGCGTAAAGAGATATTATCTGCCACCAACGACTTTTCTGATAGAAATCTTGTGACGAAAGGTGCATTAGGAAAGGTGTACAAAGGTCTGCTTTTGTGGAATGACAACTTGATGAAATTTATGGTACGGAAGTTAGATTGTACCTATGGACAAGGAGACGAGTTGCAGACGGAGTTTTCAACAGTTAAGAGTCTTAAACATAAAAATATAATTTCTATTTTGGGGTACAATGATGAGAATAATGAAAATATCATCGTTTACGAGCAAGCAGTTCATGGAACTCTTGACCAACATCTAACCGATCCAAATCTCACATGGACCCAAAGGCTTCAAATATGTTTAGGTGTTGCACGTGCACTTAGCTACATCCATTGTGACATCAACAGCTCTAAAATTTTTTTAGATGAAGATTGGGAACCCAAGATATATGGTTTTGAACTTTCCACAAAATATCCTCAAAGTTGGGAACCCAAGATAAATGGTTTTGAACTTTCCACAAAATATCCTCAAAGTTGGAGGCATCGCCTTCTCTACTCTCACTACTTCAACACCGACAATATGACACCTGAATATGATGTTTACTCTTTTGGTGTGTTATTGCTTGAAGTCCTTTGTGGGAGGAAACCAATGATTACAAATGATGATATTAGGGGAGTAATAGATGAGAACATTCATCCTAATTTAAGGAAACAAGCTAATGCACAATCGTTGGCACTCTTCAATGAAATAACTTATAACTGCTTGAATCGACAACTTGTGCAACGTCCAACTATGGATCAGATTGTTAAACAACTTGAGGATGCGTTGGAATTTCAAATGAAATATGCAAATCTTGTATGTACATTCATTTGCTTTTGTTTTCTCATCCTTTTTTTCATTATGTTACTTTAATGTTTAACAATTTAATTTCCTTATTGGTAATTTGTGTTAAAGGGACACTCAATCGCTCCACATGAAGGGACACCATTCAACAACTTGAAGGTAATTACTAATTCCTTTTAATTAGTTTGAGGTGATTATGGTAAATAAACTTTTTTTTTTTCACCATAATACACAAAACACAATCTAACTAAATATTATTTTCTTAATAATTGAACTAAATAAGTTAGCTTTTTTTTTTTTAACGCAGTAAATGGCAACAAAAAACCATACTTGAAATAAACTTTTGCTCATTTTTTAAAGTCTATAAAGATAATTCGATTTTACACAAAAGATGTACATGCAGCTCCAATACTCCCCTTCTCACTTAACGCATAATGTTGTAGGTGGATTTTTTTAAGATTCCACTAATAGAGATAAAGCGAGCCACAAATAATTTCCATGATGAGTACTTTATTGGGTCTGGCGCTTATGGTTCAGTGTACAAAGCTGAACTCGATGTTTTAGATATCCAAAGTTTGTCATCAATGGAAGGAAAGTGTAAAGATGAACTTCCCAAGATAAACAAAGTTGTAGCTATAAAACGTATTTTTCGTAGAGAAGACGAGCAAGGTAAACAAGGGTTTTTAACAGAAATTAAATTGCTTACTAGTTGTAAGCATCCGAATATAGTCTCCCTTCTTGGCTTTTCTAGAGAAGATGATGAAATGATTCTTGTTTATGAGTATGCATTTAAAGGAAGCCTTAGTGATTATTTAGGAAGAAATATTAGAAAGGCTAATCTTACTTGGGCGCAACGAATAGGAATTTGCCTTGATATTGCACATGGCATTAATTACATCCACACCGACATGAAGGGAAAACCTAGGATAATTCATGGAGATATAAAAAGTGATAACATTTTGTTATATGAAAATTTGCTTGCAAAGGTTGCTGACTTTGGGCTCTCAAAATTCCATCCTATGAGGCAACACGCTAGCACTAGATATACAGAAAATATCGCAGGGACATTGGTTTATATGGATCCAGAATATTTGAAAACAGGTAGGTATAAAAAGGAAATTGATATTTACTCATTTGGAGTAGTTCTATTTGAGGTCCTATCTGGAAGTTTGGCCTATGATGCAATTTACCTTGCCAAACATGAGACGGGCCTTGCACATATTGCAAGGCGGTGCTTCAGTGAGGGAACGTTAAAGGAATTGATAGATCCCAAAATGATTGAAGAAGATGATGATCACAATTTTACTTTAAATAGAGGACCAAATCAAACTTCTTTCAACAAATTTTCAGAAGTTGCATATCGATGTTTGGCGGAAACTCAAGCCAAGCGTCCAACAATGGAAGTCATCATCAAGGAGCTTCAAAAGGCATTAGAATTGCAAGTAAGTCGATGGTTAATAAATTACAATATTTTTCTTCATATTCTCAGTAGGAGTTATCTCACTTTAGTTTAATTAGAATTCATATAGCACAAACGTGAATATCAAATGCACAAAAGCACATAAAATATTTGAATATATATATATCTCATACCTTTCAAACATGAATTTTGTTTGTTTGTTGATCGAATTAAGATTTTAATAACTATGATAACTACAATAAAATATTAATATCTAAACATGTAAAGGTACTTATTTGTTTGCAATTTTAGAAGATATACTGTGTATTTTTTTAGGGAGTCTTATAAGTTATAAGCAACTTTGTAAATGAGCCAATTTGTCTTGTTAGATATGAATTGCATAAGTCAATATAAGTCAAATAGATGGTTTTTCTTAGTTCAGAATTCATATGGTTTTTCAACTATTATCTAATTTGATTATTGTATAAATTAAGAATCACTTTCGTCCTCCATTGCGACAGTTGTTGGAAATTTTGTGTGAATGTGAGTTGGTCTTGTCCCACATTGGTTGGGGAATGAAAACTAGATTGGTTTATAAGGAGAAACCAAATGGAAGGAAGTAAAATGTTAAGTTACTTTATACACTGGCACCTACCCGCGCGCGCAGGGGGGGGTGCAAAATTGGGTTCTGGTTCGGAAAAAATTCTTGAACCAACGCGACGCCTGCATCTGCGGACACGAATGCAGCTCGAAAAACCCGCGCGACACGGTTTTTGCTACCCGTTTTAGTTTTTAATCCTTGTCACTAGAAAAGGGTTTAATGCTTCCTTCATAAGAACAAGAAGAGTTCTTTTTGCAAGAGACAAGTGCAACACATGTATATGTGCACTCGTAAGAACACTGCAGCTACCAAGTGGGATAGTCCGGCAGTGCACCATCGACACTGCTTCGAACCGGTGTACCCTGGGAACAGACGAAGAATCTGTTTAAGGGAATTGTGTCAAACACAAGCCCGGTTCATGTCTATGATTTCGTTTTCTGAACAAGCGCAGGGACTCGCGAGCTTCATGTACAAGAGGCGTTAAGGCGATCACAATGTAAGTATTCTAACAACAGTGCTAACTACTAAGCAGTAGTAACGCTAATTAGCTTAGTGGTAACTATGCTCAGTAGTAACTGCGAGCATGAGCGATAACATGTTTCAACTGAGACTTTCCACAACAATTATAACCACCATTGGTTATAATCTTTCACAAAGAGTTGCAACGTGTCATCCCAGTCGTTTTGATGGTTTAACCCCTATATAAGGGAAATTATTTGGTTTGTTCTAGACCATGAAAATTACGTACAACTTTGTTTTCACATCAAAGAACGTCCTCATTCTTTTCAAAACTATTTATCTCATCATGAAATACTTAGATTTGAAAGTGAACTCTTACACAATTCAAAACGCTATCTGGGTCTGATTGAAATATGAAACCTACATATGACATTTCAGCATTTACTTTTACAATTGTTGAACAACAGGCCAATTTTGAAACTTCATCTTTCAATGATGCTATTAATTGATCTATTGATAAAAGAAAATTGATTAAAGCAATGGAGGGTGAAAGTGATTATTTATACAATAATTAAACTAGATAATAGTTAAAAAACCAAAATATAAAAAAAATAGGGTGTTGAAGGTCCAAGATTCAAAGTTGTTGTGGCTAGAGGTTTTACACGAAGAGCAATGGTAAATTAAATGGTGAAACCCTCATCAATTAGAGTGATCTTAGCTTTATTGAATTGGAACAAGTTGATGTGAGCGCAAAGTTTTTATATGGTGAACTTGAAGAACAAATATATGAGACATGCAAAGAACTTGAGGTTGAGGGTCCATAGCACAAGGTGTGTTTTAAAAAAAAAAAACCATGTGTGGGCTCAATCAATCAACAAGACAAAGATTTATATGAGTATATGATCACTCATGGTCTCAAATTAAGATGTCGCTATGATAGTTTATATTCCAAAGAGTATAAACATGCGAATTTTTGAATTTGCTAGTGTATGTGGATGATATGCTAGTGGTATGTAAAGATAAGCATGGGATTGGCTCTGCTTAGGTCGTGCTTAAGGTGTAGTTTCATATAAAGGATAATTCACGCACGCACGCACGGGAGGATTAAAGAAATGTAAAAATATACAAATGATTTTTTTTCTTATACTGGTAGCACAATTTTTAAATTTCATCATCATCTTTACCCACGTGGCCACATGCATCTTTCCTCATTCATTTTAACTCACAATGTTGCAGGGGGAAACCATAGTACTCTCGAGGTTTAAGCTCAGTGATATAGAGTTGGCTACTGATAACTTTGCTGAATCATACTGTATTGGTTTAGACAAAGATAGGAAGGTATACAAAGCTGAACTTGATCATTTTGACAACAGTATTTCATCCTCAATTGAAGAGAAGTATATTGGCGAACCATCCAAGAAGCACATCACCGTAGCAATAAAATGCATCATTAATAGAAAAGGTGGGAGCGAAAAACAAGCATTCTTTGAAGAACTTGAAATGCGTATCAACTATAAGCATCCCAATATAGTCTCTCTTATTGGCTTTTGTTACGAAGTTGATAGAATGATCCTTGTCTACGAGCATGCTTATAAGAGAAGCCTCGATGACTATCTGAAAAGCGTTGACAACATGAAGAATTTTACATGGACCCACCGTTTACACATGTGCCTTGAGATTGCACGTGGACTCAATCACCTTCACACCAAGATAGTCAGCAGACAAAGGATCATAATCCATGGTGACATAAAGAGTAGCAACATTCTGTTAGGCATGAACTGCGAGGCAAAAATTGCTTACTTTGGGATCTCCAAACACTCTACGGATCAAGAGGTAGTCATGAAAGTGTATGCTGATCCAGAATATGAAACAACAGGTAAGCTGGATAGACGTTGTGACGTTTACTCTTTTGGAGTTGTTCTTTTTGAAATCTTTTGTGGGAGGGTAGCATACAATCCAGTTTACATGAAAGATAACGAGAGAGGGCTTGCGCCCATTGCACGCAAGTGTTTCAATGATGGAAGCATAGAGAAGTTAATAGATCCGAAACTAATTGAAGAAACTGATGAAGACATTTTCACTTCTAATAGAGTACCCAATTATGATTCGTGGAACACATTTTTAAAAGTTGCTTATCAATGTTAAGGAGAAGCTGCCAACCGTCCTACAATGGAAATGGTGATCAATGAGCTTGAGAAAGCACTGAACTTTCATGTAAGTCATTATTTTCTTCTCTTCATTTTCTTGATTAATTACTTTCTTTAACTTTAAGTATTATGCTCAGCCTGTTGACAATCTGTGCATACTCTCAATATCATTGTTCATCCAGATTTGATCCAAGATCCGAAATGCCCTCATAGTTATTGTTTTTTATATTATTACGAATGTATTTGTATAAGTTTTCTTTCAACTACTTGTCGTAACATACTGTACCAAAAAGTATGCATTGTTTTTGTTTTACTTCCATTACACTGTCATTTTTTTTTGAATTGGGAAGCTGACCGAATGTCTTATGGTGCACAGGAAAGCCTCCTGAAAAAACTCCATATTTCACTTAACAATATTGAGTTAGCCACAGAAAACTTTAGTGAAAAGAATTGTGTATAAATATTTCTGTTTTTATTTTTTTTTGGAATTTTGTCTTGGTCAGTTGCTCCTGATAACCCCAATGTGCCAAGGTGGAATTCCTGGATCCGCCACTATTGATGGATATCTTCATCCCACCCACCTAGAGATTAACTCATGAACAGGTTACTTGCATAATATTCAACCAAATGGTGGCTCTTCAGGTGTTTTCGGTTTCTGCGTTAGCTCTGGTGGCTGCAACCAAACAGAGGAAAGTATCACTGGCTGCAAGAAATACACTTGCTGTTGCTGCAATGAATACACCGAGCGAAATGTCCTTTGGTGTCATTCAGCAAGAATACCAAAGGACTTTATCTTTTTAAGTGGTGATGGTTCAAATCTTACTGGTGACAAAAATTTAGCTGTTAATAAAAACTAGAAGAGAATAGCACCCAACTCATCACTTTTTAATATTTTTCCATCTTGGCATTAACATATCACTTAACTTTCAGTTAATATCAATGTTTTCAGAACTGGACCGGAATGATTTAATTGCTGCAGAACTTTTTAGCCAAAGGGCCTAAAGACTCAGCGTGATCCTTACAATCCTCTGCCGATGCCAATCTTCCGCACAAAATCTCAAATAGAACCACACCAAATGAATATATATCCGATTTTTCGGTTAAAAAACCTGGCTGTGGGTCAAGGTAGCCGAATGTAGTGTAATCATTGCCGCTGACGTGAGGGGAAATCCGATTTTATATCTCATCATACTAAGTTTTAACTTCCTTGTTGAGTATTTCTATTTGATGCATATATGTCCTCTCAACTATTTTCTGGAAATCATGCTAACCATTGTGATAAACAAAACTTTTCAAAGCATAATTACAAGTATCCCAAAAAGATTCAGATGCATAAGTAATACATCCATCATATGTGTCATGTTACTGGTGACATATATGCATGATGACATGCAAATTACAAAGTAATTAAAGAGAACATATATAGGGCTATATCATATTTAAGTAGATGTGTTTTGAAAAAATAAAATTATTTGTTATAGTAGAACAACCAAAGGAATCGACGCTTCTAGGAGGCCATGAGTTCGAACCATGAAACTCCATCTGTTTGTTGTTTTCACACCAAAAGCAATTCAATAAAGAACAAACCCAACCAATGCAATTCAGGGTGGGGGGTTGGGTCCAAGTGGAAAAGACATTGGAGTTAAAGCGTTGTTTTCCTTGAATTTATGACATTGATGATGAGTTGGAGGAAAGAGAGGAGAGAATATAAAAGTTCTTAGCTTAGTGTATGCATTTGTGAAGGGAGAATAAGACCATATGTAGAGAGGCGTTTACCCACAGAAAATGCCACATTCACGCCACTCATACCATCTTTGCGGGCGTTTTGTTCCCGTCATTTGCAAAAACACACCCAAATGGTATCAAATAGACTCCAACTGAACCCATTCATGCGGCATTGGAACCGTCTCATCGATCCATGCGATCTTAGTTTTTAGGTTTTCGCTTTTTTGGATCTTTAGCTTGTAGTTTTAGAATTTACGTTATATCATTGTGTCTTTTATGTACTATTGTGTTTTTTTCTTCTTATTTTCATCATTGTGTAATTTTTGCTATTCATTGTGTTTTTTTTTTCTTCAGCACTGTGTTATATTTTTTGACATGATGTTATATTTTGCGGCTCATTGTGTCATATTTCGTTATCTATTATGTTTTTGTATCTTTCTCACTCTTCTCATCTATAATGACTATAAACAAGTGTCCTTTGAGTGATACTCATAAGATCATTCTTCACACATGAACCCTTGTGGCGAGACCCCACATTAATCAAGATTGGTTCCCCTTGACAAGATAGTAACAATAAGAAAAGCGAGTGCATTGACTAACCTTCCTAAAGACACTGTGGGTTAAGTATCTTAACCACCAAGACCTCCTCACATGCCCTATACTATTAAAAAAGACAATCAAGGTTTTATATCACTCCAAACTATATATCAGCTGAAACATCATATTTAAAAAAATAAAGTAGTTTCATAAACTTTATACATTGTTTAGGTTTCATCATTGAGTTTGCAACAGCACTTAAATCCGAAATTATGAACCTTAAGATAATAATTTTGAAGTATGTATACTCATGATTTTTTTAACGGCAAGGAACGACGTACAAACCATCGTGACACCGGGCGCTGTGGCCAAGGTCGACTACTCAACATCCGCCAGCTTCTTGGCTCTCCCAAATGCGCGGAAACCCAACCTCTACCCGCTCGAAGGCACGACAGTGGAATAATCGGTAAAATCTCGCTTCCTATCTAAGTTGAACCGGTGCCACCCGCATTCGCTCATCACTGGATGCGACATAAAATAATGGGAAGAGTCAGAATTGAAACCGGGTTACAAGAAACACCAAGTCTTTCCCCAACGACTCAACCATTGCCGTGATTCGTGAAATATTACTTTTCTCCGTCTCAAAAAAAAAAAAAAAAAAAAAAAAACATAGGGTCTGAGTTGTAAACATTTACTAAGTTAAAGGTCAAACAAGTAACTTCAGTTATACATCTACTTTTTTTTTTTTGAACGGCAAATTTTTACACCTTAGTTTCACCTCACCTTGCATTTGCAAGGATTTGAACCCACAACCTCACATTTATAAGGGAGGACACCATACCACTATACCAAGAGGTCATGGGTAGTTATACATCTACTTAGTTGTGTCTTTTAACTTGTCATCAACTCAACCCAGTTATCAGTCGGTGTAAACTGTAACATCTATATCTCCGTTAATTACTTCATCACACATGATTATCTTCCACTAGATCCACAAACACCACCACCCCTCCATTACAGATCTGTATAATAATTCAACTATTCATCACACCCCTTTCAAACCCATCGGTAAGCACATCCATTTACATATCTTTAATGTCATTTTCATTCTTTTTGTCCAATTTAATGTATTAGTTCATTGTATCATTAGTTTTAGGATCAAATGTTTTTATTAAATTTGTTGTTATTATGTTTTGTTGTTGTGGGGTGCTAGCAAAACATGTCTAGTTGGGTTAGACACGTCAGAGATGACGCGATTACACAAGTATCAAACATTAATATGAATACGACTCGTTTAACTACTTTATTTATAATTTCTATAACCCATTTGTATGTTTTATGTACTAGAAGGAGAAATAAAACAAGTATCAAACATGAGTATGAATACAGATCATAGTGTTTTTTTATTAATCGGGTTTATTCGTGTGTTACGCAGGTCAGGAATTGTTAGCACTAGTTGTGGTTGTGTAGATTGGATTTGGGATTTTACTATTTTAGGGTTTTGTGTGATTGAGGGAGATGAAGGAAGTTAATTCGAGTACGGATCCGATTGGGCAGAACTTGATAAAGTTGATAAGTAATGTGTGTTTCTCTGTGTTTGTGTTTACTGTGCTTGTGATTACTGTGATTGCTATTACGTACCAACCGCCTGATCCGTGGGAGTCGTCGAGAGCGTTAGCTAAGGTTTTTACGGAGGTGGAGAACGCCACTTTTCAGATAGATACGTCGGTTTTGAAAACCGGGGAGGATGTTGGGATGGTTGTCGGGAGCCCGGCTGCCGCCCCTGCCGAGGCGGATGTTGAAGCGAGCGACACGCAAAACGATAGTCAAAACGAAGCGGTGGTTCTGAAAACTGAAGGGTCTCCAGAAATCAGTTGTGATGAGTCGAGATTGGTGAATTGTTCGGATAGAGGGGTGTTGATGGCTATTAAGAAGTTTAATATGAAACGTTTTAAGTCGATAGTGTTTCTTGATTATCAAGTACCGGTGAATGGGTTGACTGCGAATGAGTGTGATGTGTCGTGGAGGTTCAGGAACCGGAAAGAGAAGTCTTGGAGGCGGTATAGAGATTTCAGGAGGTTTAGAATTGGATACACTGATGATTGTAATTACAAAGTGGTAGGTGCGAGAGGATGGCATTCGGGTGTCAATGCACGTCGTCCTAGGCCTAGATTTAATGCAACTAGAAGTGAACGGACGGCCAGGGTTCCTACATCTTATCGTGATGATGAGATCAATGACACGATTCCGGTTTTGGGTTCGGATCTTGCTTTTAGGAACGGGAAATATTTGTATTACTCACGTGGAGGGGATTACTGTAAGAATATGAATCATTACATCTGGAGCTTCTTATGTGCTCTTGGGGAAGCACAGTATCTAAACCGGACATTCGTTATGGATTTGAGTGTTTGCTTGGCATCGACGTATACTTCGAGCAAGAAAGACGAAGAAGGAAAAGACTTCAGATTTTATTTTGATTTTGAGCATTTGAAAGAATCGGCTTCGATAGTGGAAGAAGACGAGTTTCTTAAAGACTGGAAACGATGGGAAAAGAACCATAAAAAGAAAATCCCAGTTAGAAAGGTTCCGACTTATAAAGTTACACCGATGCAATTAAAGAAAGATAGAAGCACAATTATCTGGAGGCAATTTGATACCCCCGAGCCTGAGAACTATTGGTATCGCGTTTGTGAGAGTAAAGCAGCAAATTATGTTCAAAGGCCATGGCACGCGCTTTACAAGTCAAAGAGACTTATGAACATAGTTTCTGAAATTAGTGGTCAAATGGATTGGGATTTCGATGCGGTTCATGTGGTCAGAGGCGAAAAAGCACAAAATAAAGAGTTGTGGCCGCATCTTGATGATGATACGTCTCCTGATGCCTTGGTAGCCAAGCTTCAAGGTGTTATTCAACCATGGAGAAATCTGTATGTTGCTACCAATGAACCGTTTTATAATTACTTTGATAGGTTAAGATCTCATTACAAGGTTCATTTGCTTGATGATTATAAGGAATTATGGGGAAATACAAGTGAATGGTACAATGAAACAACTGTTTTAAATGGCAAGCCTGTTGAGTTTGATGGATATATGCGAGTTGCAGTCGATACTGAGGTATTTTACAGGGCGAAGACACAAGTTGAGACGTTTTACAACTTGACTGCAGACTGCAAGGATGGTATAAATACGTGTTGAACAGGTCCGTTACCGTTGTACTATATTTAATTACTTAAGTTGAATATGTTTTGGTTGCATGTTATAATGAATTCAGTTCTTTTATATCTGAGATTAATAGTGATTTGCTTTTTGTAAGTCACACATTTTCAATATCTAGTGGTGAATGGGATGTTATAGTGGCTTAGTAGGGCGGGCTGAGAACAGGATTGGATCGAAACGATATCATTTTGTATACATTGTAAAGCGTCTGCCTGTGTTGACTTAGGATACCATTCTGTCAAAAAAAGTTGATACTTATAGATATTATATTGCTTTGATTATGATGTGCATTTCTGAATACGATGATTTAGTACAAGGTTATCATGATTGAGATCTTACTATGGATAGTTTGTCTACATAGGATTGGAAGATTCTACTCATATTTTGTAGTCTGAAAATATGTGTTGCATACTCAAAAGAAAAAAGTTTGTTTGGTTTCATGTATGTTGCCGCAGGTTTAAACCTGACTCATACATCTTTTTATTAAAAGTATATATATATATATAGTCATCATCATACGCAGTAAATCCCATCAATAGCAAAGCTAAGGTAGGGTCTGAGGAGGGTACGATGTAGACAGCCTTACCTCTACCCCGTAGGAATAGAGAGGCTGCTGGTGAGACCCCCGAGTCGATAGTAATTTTGCATCAAGCCTTGGACATAAGGCATAACACTCAACAATATACACGATAGCCGAGTGGTGCGTGTAACCCTTGTCTTTCGGTTATCAATGCCACCACTTGATGCATGATTAACCATATGTCGCTTTTAACGTTATTTTCATGAAATTAGTAAAATAACGTTAAAGTTAGTGTAATTTCACTTTTGCCCCCAACGGCCCACACATATATAATTATATGCGCACACCGCCTGCGGTAGAGGTGTACAAAAAAACCGGTTTTCAAAAAAAAACCTATATTGGAATCGAAACCGGTTTAAAAAAAACCGGTTTTTTAAAAACCGGTTTAAAAAAAAACCTATTTAAAAAAAACCGGTTTTTTTTTTCAGGTTTTCATCACCAAGGAACAACCGGTTTTAAAACCGATTTTTTTTAAAAAAAAAAACCGATTTTTTAAATAAAAAAACCGGTTTTTTAGGTTAAACCGGTTTAAAAACCGACCCTAACCGGTTTCACCGGTTTGGGTTTTAATCACTAAAAACCGGTTTTAAAACCGAACCGGTTTTAAAAAAAAAACCGATTTTTTAAGGAGTAAAAAAACCGGTTTTAAAAAAACCGGTTTTTTTTTAAAACCGGTTACCCGGTTTGTACACCTCTACCTGCGGGGTGTTAAAAAGTATTACTATATATAGTAGGAACCAAAAACAAGAAAAACAGGATATAAACACTGCTGTTAAAAGTCAGTAGTCAATGCAGCAATTAACAATCAGTAAAAGTCAAAAACTGAAAACAATGTCAAGACTACTTTCTAATTGCTTATCGTCGGGAAGATGTTGGACCTGCAAGTAACACAAGTTAATATAAATAAGTAATCTTGGTTGACTGTAATTAACTACAGTGGAAGTCAACAAGCATAGTTCCACATTCAGGTCACTACCATGAAGTTAGTTAAGTAAGGTACCTTGGCGAAATTTCTGCGAACTCAAAATTCTGAAAATCCAAGTTGTTTGACAGATTTCCTGCAATGCCATTAGAGTCAAGTAACGTGTAGTCTGGATGTGCTGACAGAAACGGCGAAACATCATCTGTGAATGTTTTTTGTAACCGATGTGGATTTGAATCCATGTTGCTGGATGACGCCGAATTGCCCAAATCACCAGATTCATTATTTATATGTGAATGTTCTTTCATACCACCATTCTGATTCTGAGCCAACATCGTATTGAACTGGTAATCATAAGAATGTTGCAACCCCAACGACCCATCATTATTCAACCCGTTTGGTGGTAAATCCAACGGAACTGGTTGCTCCGCAAGATTACTTGGTGGAAAAGCCGCAGCGACCTCATTCGGGTTCATCTGATTCATTAGTGCAATTTGTTTTTCAAGGAGATCACTGAACCTTGTTACTTGGTCGATCAATACCAACCTCAGACGGTAGTTCTGAAAGAAATGTTGATTTTGTTCTGCAAGAGTTTTCCAAACTGAAATACACAAATTATATCTGATTTAGTGTTTTTTTCCAAAAAGAAAAAGGTAAGAAAAACATATATATATATATTGTGGAAATTACATACCTATATCTGTAAAGCAAGGCTCTATATTATGTTGTTGATAGAGAACACTAATGGTCTCCTTCTTTGTCTTGTAATTCAGGATACATTTTTCTATTAGATTTTTAACCTGATACAACACAACACAATATTAATAGTAAAGCTTGTTAGAAAAGGTCACATATTCTTTCATATATTTTTATAGAAAAAATCGCTGAAATGTGATCTTGTATAGTTTATTTTTACTATGATTCGGTTTTAACGGGTCAAATAACTACCATGCAGGTCCTTTAGGTTTTGGGGCACATCCTCTTGACCCCGCCCCACCACTTGCTGGTGGGGCGTCACAAGGGTTGTTACCCGGGACTAAGTATGAGAATGTGCCCCTTAACCTCATTCGTCGGGTCATCAACTTCTACAAACAAGGAGTCTACACCTTCTAGCCCATATTAGATTTATTTTAGTAAATCATGACTACATCAAATGACACTAAATAAATCAAATGACACTAAATAAGCAATTGTCTCCTTACCTTGTTTATCTCCTCAAGAGTAACCTTTCTTCCCTCTCCGGTAGACATTGCGAGCAAAACAAAAATTACTGCAAAATTTGTTCAACGAAAGTAAGATTAACAAAGGCGGTCGCTTGAATTTCAATAACAAATCCTATGTTTAATATTATTCGGGCTAAGAATAAAATAACAAAAATAAAAGAAAATAGTTGTAAAGATTATATCAAGAACACATTCAATCAAACAATTTTACCTAAAACAATTTGCAAGAATCACATATAAACATATATCAACGTTTAGTTTTTCAACCCGAGAGACGTTTAGAATTATTTCTTTCATTCTAAGTTGATTTTAACCAGTTTTAATGTAACACCCCAACCGATGGCGGAAACATCGAGGTGCCACGCAGTGACGATTGCTCACTAGCTCATGGTGACTAATAAATGTTTCAATAGATTATTTAATTAAATTACAAACATTACATACAAATCAAATAAGTCCAAATAACAATAACAAGTTTAATTAAATTGAATCTAAGGCTTCAACTCCTATGTGTTCCACAAGCTAATGCTAAAACTTCCAAGCAAATGAATACCTGAAACATGTTATGTTTGAAAAATGGAGGGGGTCAACTATAAATAGTTGGTGAGAATACATAAGCTTTAAATAAAATATTGATCAAAAAGTTCATGTAGCAATCACTGTGATAAAGAATTAATCAAAGATAATACGCGTGAACATGATCTACTGGTAGCTCAAGTCATTGTTTTGTACAATCAACCCTTGTGTCGACTGAGACCTAACTCGCAAGTTAGTAAATGTTGTTACTGTTTCGATCATCCCTGAATTTATGCGGGGGATGGGTTTGTCAGACCTATAGCGCTATAATCTACACAGGCGGCTTGATCAAAGTTAATGAATGTACTGAGTCGGACTATATATACCACAACCAGTTCACAAGTATATGAGTTTATTGTATGATGCGTAAATGTAATTGCTCAAGTTTAAAACATGTTTCACCCCAAAAATATTGAAAACAGTAAAAAATGGGGATATGTAAACTCACCTTAGAGAGCAAGCAAGCAAAATCCAAAGTATGCAATAGCAGGGAATATTACTACCAAAGGTATCAACCTAGATTTAACATTGTAAAGTCTAAGTGTCACGAGTCTAATAAGTCTAAGATTTCTAGATCATTCGATTAGGGTTCTCTTGTTTTGGGGAAAGACGCTTCAATGTTAATGCTTTAGTTAAAACATTATAACTTTACATAATCCTAAAGATATAACTCCCAAAAAGTATATATTTTCTATGTATTTAAAATAAAACTAATTATTTATATAAAAGATTATAGGATAAAATATAATAGTATATATTTTTTTTTCCTCGAAAATTTTATATCTTTGGTCCACTAGATTAGAAATAATTTTAGAAAAACTTTGGCTTTTGAATCGTTAAAAACGGAATTTTCATGAATTAGTTATGGTTAAAACAAGTTTATATTAATATAATTGATTAATAACAATTAATATATATAAAATATTCAGTTTATAAAAAAATTGGGTTAAACCCGGTTCTGCATGGGCTCGAACTCGGGACCTTTCTTTTGAAAAGCATCATACACACCATCTGATCTACCAGATGAGTTGGTGTTATAACCTAGACCTTAATATTTTTAAACCATCCTCACAAGGCCTCAGTTTGTTTCAGAAAAAAAAAGGAAAGAACCGGTTCTGAGCAAGGCTCGAACCAGGGTCCTTCTTGTTGTTAAACGATCGTAAAACCAGCTGGTCTAAGCGACCAGTTGGTAATGTTTTAATATCAGAAGCTTTATAAACAGATTATGTGCAGGTCATCTTCCCCAAATCAAACAACTCAAACCCTAACCCACGAACAGATTCAAATAACCCAGAAAACGACTACGATTATTCAATATCATAAGGGGGTTTTATTACTTGAATCTAATCGACCAAACATGAGGATTTAATTGAACAGAAACGTACCAGAATTGATTGAAGACGCGACGAACAGAAAGCGAAAAGATTAGCTTGATTCCGGACTTGCAGAGCGACTATCAGATCGATTAGTTTGTGTTTATTGTTGGTATGATTGCGAAGAGTAATGGGGAGGGGTATTTATAGGGTGTTAGAAGATAATGAACACGAATTTGAACCCAAAAAGGTAAGGTTTAATGGCGGTTGACGAATTTGATAATAATTCGAATAACTTAACTTCAAGATACGATTAGGATGGGTTTTTGGCCGATTTTTATGAGATAATCACTGATTTGAAAACAAATCGAGATATTGATAACAGATCAGGATCGAATGGAAGATTTGAATGATATAAGGATGCTAGGAGATGAAGTTATAAACAATAAGTTTATAACTATAACAGACTGATCATATAGATCAGATGGTTGGTACTCTTGTTCCTAAAACTTAGGTCTCAAGTTCGACCCTTGGGTGAAACTTGTTATTATGTCTTTTTTTTATAAAAATATATATAGTTATCCTTTAACATAAGTGATATGTACTACTTGGTTAAAAGCATGTATTTGAATAACATAATAAACTCTATTTAGGTTATAACTTTTATGAGAAAACTAATCTTTTGTATATATGTATGTATACGTATATGTTTAATTCATCAAATTTTAACGCCAATGAAATTAAAATAATAAAGTTTCAATGATAAAATTTAAATTAAAAGGAATACATTGAGTCTTGTGGAGAAATACGCTAATGAATCTTAAACGGAAAATACACGAGGTTACATTTAACCAACTCGTTTTTGTCCTGCGTACAAAAAAATCCTGAACCCGCCACTGAATTCAATAATAAACGACTCCTAAATCCGCTACTGAATTCAATAATAAATTTCTTTAACAAACTGTTGAAGGGACACCACCATTAATGGTGGTTAACTGGTTATTCTGAACAAGTAAACTGATAAACAATGAATAATAATAAAAACAGATTGAATTTACCTGAAAGAATTTAGGTGCAAAATATGAAATAAGACTGTGAATATCTTTGGGTGTAATGGGAATTTATTGAGGTCTGAACATCAAATTTTATAGTAGAGTGGCCGAGTATTTAGGGGCTGTAACAAACCTGAATCCAACTGAAACTATGATACTTATTATTTGTAGTTTATTTATTATTTATTTTAGGCGCCAAAAACGGTATATTTTAATTATGTAGATGTAGATATTAGATACTCCTAATAAAAGATTAAAAGTTAAAGGGAATAAAAATGTTATATAAAAAAAGTAATATAATGAAATATAAAATGGATAAGTTATAGTATAAAATAAAAACATGTGATGCATATTTACTAACTAGATTATACCCCGGGAACGTCCCGGGGTTGAGAAATCTAATATGACATATTAATTTTACATATGAAATAGAATGATTCGCTTTACAGTTATATGCAAGAAAGCTTCGGGTAACACCTAACCTAAAACAATTAAAAATGTATCTCCATTGTTAACGCCTAACCTTATACAATGTATGGCTCTAATATTAATATCTAACCTAAAACAATGTATAACTCTGAACAAAACCCCACAAAAAATAGTCGTTTTTTTTCTCCGTTTTTTATATATAGCACTATGGTACTCGTTGGAAAGATAATAAAACGCTCGTTAATTTGGTGTAATTTTTTTCTTTAAAAAATCTCTTATACAAAAGATATTAACGTTTAAAAGTTATGGGAGGAAACATAATAGAGAAAAATCCAATTTTATTTTTAAATATTTTTTTCCTAAAATGTCTCAATGCCACATGGGATGACACATGGCATACTCAAGAAGAAGAATGCCTCTTTGAGTGCCATGTCATTAAAATGGCTTTGGTTTATTATATGTATAGATTTCTCGAATAAATACGAATTTATTCAGCAATTCTATTTGTTTATTTATTTTAAATTTTGTGTATAGTTTTAAGTTAGATTTCTAGAGTAAAGATCAAATACATATAGTTTTTTTGTAAGAACTGTGAGAATCGAAGGGGGTAAAAAAAATTTATTTTTTTTTTTAGAATTTTTTTTTCCCATGTGCTTAAACATTCTTTCTAGGTGAATAATACAAAAAAAAATAAAAAAAATTTTTTTTAGTGTAATTACGTCATTAAGGTAAATACATTAGTTTACACTAGAGTAATTATGTAATTACTCTACACGTAATTACTCTACACCAAATTTTTTTTTTTTTTTTTTTTTAGTTTTCAATACTATAATACATGTTTAACAATATGGGGAAAAAAAAATTTTAAATTTTTTTTTTAAAAAAATACCCTCCTTTAATTCTCACAGTTCTTACCAAAAAAGCTATTCGTACCGGATCTTTCCCCAAGTTTTCTATTTGTATTTAACTAAAAAGATAGTTATTAATTGTTAAGAAAGAAAGTATAATAAAAAAATAAACAAATCAATTATACATCGCTTTTTTTTAACCGCTACACATTGCTAATCAAATAATTTGTTGCGGTTTCATGTTGGCTTGGCTAAAGGTAGCCCATAGACCCCTTTTAATTTAATTGATTTTAATTAATAACAAAAGAATACGACCCAAATAAAATGCAGCACATGGACGACACCTTTTTTGTTACAAGTAAAGGGGCGAATAGTATAAAAGTCATAAGTCAGGGACTAAAGTTGTCAATTTTAGATAGTTTCATATGTCTGTTATAGTTAGTTAGTTTTGGCGGGAATCGTTTGTAGCTAGCTTAGTATAAATACAGGCATCATAATCAATAATAAGCAGCTATGTTTGATCGAATTCCTCTCTCTGTTTCTCTTTCTTTCTTCGTAGCTAACAATTTGGTATCAGAGCACCGATCCTCCGGCCTCTGTAACTGAATTCTAACCACCACAACCGTCTCTTAACCGCCATTAACGACCACCATTAAACCTTCATAATAATAATAGTAGTATTACATACAATAACCACATCAATTCTTATAATAATAATAATACTTCACTTTCAATTCCTTAACCACTACTGAATTTCCTAAATCACTATGACAACTACTCGAAATCAAACAGTTGAACAGAAATTACAAGAACATGATACTACCCTGTTGCGACTGGAAACAACAGCTGGTAAGAATTTGACTGAAATCGAAGGGCTACGAAGCTTTGCTCTTAAGAATGCTGAGAATCTTGCTGCCATTAAGACTCAAATGGAAGCACAGATGAATGAAATTCTTAAAACTATACAATCTTTGAACAACCATAATAATAATAATCATAATGATAATAGTAATAATATGAATCATAACAATAATGTGATTCATAACACTCAAAATCCTCATAATGATAATAATAATATGATTCACTCAGGAATCACTCACCATAATAATAGGTTGACAAAGATTGAGTTTCCCAAGTTCAAAGGGGAAAATGTGGAAGGGTGGATATGTCGTGCAGAACATTTCTTTGTCATTGATTCAACTCCTGAATCTTTGAAAATAAGACATGCAATTGTACATATGGAGGATGCAGCCCTGTTATGGCATCAATCCTTTGTACAATCAAGAGGGGGTAGCATTGAAGGAATGAGTTGGGCTGATTACAAGATAGCAATAACTGCCAGATTTGGGTTGTTGATTAATCAAGATGCTATGGGGGCACTAGCAGCCATTAGACAGACTGGTTCCTTAGACAAGTTGAATCAAGAATTTGATATGGCATTAACTAAGGTGACTATCTGTGATGAATATGCAGTTAGTTTGTACCTAAGGGCTTTAAAGCCTGAGATTGGTTATCAGGTTAGGTTGTTTCGACCTAAAGATCTGCCTGATGCCTATCTATTGGCTAGAATGCAGGATGAGGCCATTACAGCCATGCAATCCACCCAGTCAAGAAGTTCCAAAAGCACTTATACTACCTATAATAATAGCAATAATAATAATAATAATAAGCCATATAACATGGCCAACACCAACAAACTATCTTTACTACCTACCCCTAAACCTTTAAGTGCAAAAAGATGGACATTAACACAAAAAGAAATTGATGAGAAAAGGTCTAAGGGAGAATGTTTTGGGTGTACAGAGAAATACACCCAAGGGCACATATGTAAGAACAAACAGTTGTTCTCCATTGAGTTATGTGGAGAAGAAGATGATTTGGATGAGATTGATATGACAGAATTCATGCAACAGAATTTGCAAGAAATGGAGCCAAAGATTTCACTCAATGCTATGATGGGAGTGCCTTCTTATTCGACTATGAGGGTACAGGGCTCAATTGGCACCAGAACTCTTCACATTCTTAATGACTCAGGTTCTACCCACAATTTTTTAAATGAAAATCTTGCCAAGAAAATGATGTGTCCGATAGAAATAATTCCTGAAGTGTCTATTACTGTGGCTGATGGTAACAAGTTAAGATGTACTCAAATGTGTAGAAATTTTCATTGGATGATGCAAGGGAATTGGTTTAAGGCTGATGTTATTTTGATTCCCTTGACCAATTATGATATGGTACTTGGGGTTCAATGGTTACAGACCCTAGATGATATAGTTTGGAATTTTAAGAAACTTACAATGAAATTTAAGATTGATAATAAGTGGGTTGAACTGAAAGGTTTGGAAAATAACAAGGTGTCTTTGTGCTCTGCTGAGAAAATGGAAGAATTGTTAAACTCTCCAGAAGAAGTAGTGTCAGCTCAAATGTTTAGTTTACACTCTTCAACTGAGGGAATTTATCAACATGAAACTAAAGTTAATAGCACAAGTGAAGAAAATCCTGCCCTACAAAAGCTGTTACAAGACTTTGAAGATGTCTTTGCTGTTCCAGTTGGTTTGCCACCTAAGAGGAGTTGTGATCACAAGATCATACTCAAAGATGAAAATGTCACTATCAACCAAAGAGCCTACAGATATCCTGCAGGTCAGAAAGATGTACTGGAAAAACTGACTAAGGAGTTGGTTGATTCTGGGGTTGTAAGGCCTAGTAGGAGTGCATTTGCATCTCCTGTTGTCCTAGTCAAAAAGAAAGATGGATCCTGGAGATTTTGTGTTGATTACAGGAAACTCAATGATGCTACTGTAAAAGACAGGTTTCCTATACCTCTTATAGAAGAATTGTTGGAGGAATTGGGAGGGGCTACTGTGTTTTCTAAGTTGGATCTCAGGGCAGGGTATCATCAAGTTAGAATGGCTGATGAGGATGTTCACAAGACTGCCTTTAGAACACACCAAGGCCTGTTTGAATTTGTGGTTATGCCTTTTGGGCTAACCAATGCTCCTGCCACTTTTCAAGCCTTAATGAATTCTACTTTTAAAGATCTCATGAGGAAGACTACTTTGGTTTTCTTTGATGACATCTTAGTCTACAGCCCTAATATGGAGCAACACATTCATGATCTTAAACAGGTACTTTTACTTTTGAGAACGCATTCCCTATATGCAAAGCAATCTAAATGTTCATTTGGGGGTAATAATGTGGAGTATTTGGGGCATATAATCTCTGGGGCAGGGGTACAAACAGATCCAAATAAGATTAAGGCAGTTAAAGAGTGGCCTATTCCTTTAACTCAGAAACAGTTAAGGGGGTTTTTGGGGTTGGCTGGGTACTATAGAAGATTTATAAGGGGATTTGGTTCTATAGCTAAGCCTATGACTGAACTTTTAAAGAAGGACTCTTTTGTATGGAATGAGCTAGCAGAACAATCCTTTAATCAATTAAAGGAAGCATTAACTACTGCCCCTGTTCTAGCCTTGCCTGATTTTAACAAAGAGTTTGTTATTGAGTCTGATGCCTCTTCCAAAGGCTTGGGGGCAGTGCTGATGCAGGAAGGTCACCCTTTGGCCTTCATCAGCAAAGCTCTATCTATCAGACAACAATCCATGTCTGTATATGAGAAGGAGCTCTTAGCTATCCTGATGGCAGTCAAGCAATGGCACCATTACTTGATCAGTAAGAAGTTTGTGATTAGAACTGATCACAAGAGCTTAAAATTTCTTCTTACTCAGAAGATTACAACCCCTTTGCAACAATCATGGTTGGCCAAGTTAATGGGCTACACCTATGAGATAGTGTATAAACAGGGCAGTGATAATGTGGCTGCTGATGGGCTTTCCAGGGTGTCTGGTCTAGCCTTATTTGAAATGGGAATCAGTTCAGTAAGTCCTATACTACTGGACAGAATTAAGGCTTCTTGGTTAAGTGATTCCTATTTACAATCCATCATTAATAGAATTCAACAAGGTGAATCTATTACTGATGTGACATGGGATGGGCAGTTACTTAAAAGAAAAGGAAAGTTGTTTGTTGGAGATGATGCTGCCTTAAAGAAAGATATTCTACACATTTTTCATAACTCTCCATCAGGGGGACACTCTGGGTTTGTTCCTACTCTACAGAGGTTGAGGAAGTTTTGCTATTGGAAGGGATGCTATAAGGAAGTGTTTTCTTATGTTCAAGAGTGCCATGAGTGTCAACAGGCAAAGTATGAGCCTGTGGCTAGCCCTGGGTTATTACAGCCACTACCTATACCTACTCATGTATTCACAGATGTTTCTATGGACTTCATTTCTTGTCTACCCAAAGTACAAGGCAAGGATACAGTTCTGGTGGTGGTTGACAGACTAACTAAATATGCTCACTTCCTACCCCTGTCTCACCCTTACACTGCTCCTCAAGTGGCACAATTGTTCCTTGATTCAATTTTCAAACTACATGGGTGCCCCATCAATATTGTGTCTGATAGGGATCCTTTGTTCATGAGTATGTTTTGGAAGGAATTCATGAGACTACAAGGTGTTCAGCTTTGTTATTCTACTGCCTACCATCCTCAAAGTGATGGTCAAACTGAGGTTTTGAATCGTTGTTTGGAGTCCTATCTGAGATGCATGTGTATGCATTCTCCTAAACAATGGGTTAAATGGTTAAGCCTAGCTGAATGGTGGTACAATACCACCTTCCATTCAGCAATCAAAACAACCCCTTTTGAAGCACTATATGGCTTTCCACCACCCATTCACATTCCATTCATTCCTAATGACACTATGGTGGCAGCAGTAGAAGACCTCCATAGAGACAGAGAAGCCATGATAGTCAAGCTAAAAGAGGCTTTGCAACAGTCTAGGAACCGAATGCAGCAATATGCTGACAAGGGCCGAACTGACAGAACTTTTGCAGTGGGTGATTGGGTCTACCTTAAGCTAAGGCCTTTTGTGCAAACATCTATGAGGACTAACAATTACACCAAAATTGGCCCTAAATACTTTGGCCCTTTTCTAATAATCGCTAAAGTGGGTTCGGTGGCTTACCGTCTCGATTTGCCGGATGATGCTCAAATTCATGATGTTTTCCATGTTTCTCTGTTGAAACGAGCTCATGGAAACCATACTCCTGCTGTATCTTTGCCAATTGGTCCAAGGTTCCTTCTGCAACCTAGGGCTATTATTGACAGAAGATTAGTTAAAAGAGGGCAACGATTGGCACAACAATTTCTAATCCATTGGCATGACTTACCTGTTTCTGAAGCCACCTGGGAGTTCGCCGAAGATTTCAAACTCAGATTTCCCTCCTTTGTTTCTTGAGGACAAGAAAGTTGTTTAAGGGAGGGCATATGTTACAAGTAAAGGGGCGAATAGTATAAAAGTCATAAGTCAGGGACTAAAGTTGTCAATTTTAGATAGTTTCATATGTCTGTTATAGTTAGTTAGTTTTGGCGGGAATCGTTTGTAGCTAGCTTAGTATAAATACAGGCATCATAATCAATAATAAGCAGCTATGTTTGATCGAATTCCTCTCTCTGTTTCTCTTTCTTTCTTTGTAGCTAACATTTTTATATAGCCAGTCAATCAACGTTCTCCATTTTCCTATTAAGAGCTTGTTGGTCCTATTATATGACACGTATAACGAATGCTTTGACAGCCGGATATATATATTTGGTAAAATTGTAGAGGGTATGTGTAACCTTTTGTGATGAAATACGTACTACTCAAATTTTGAAACCGTATACATACCGGTGAGAATGTAGAACAAGGGTGAAAAGCGATACTTAAATCACAAAATAGTCTATCATATAACTTTTT
The DNA here is from genome assembly GCA_032199755.1 of Ambrosia artemisiifolia. Lineage (NCBI taxonomy): Eukaryota > Viridiplantae > Streptophyta > Magnoliopsida > Asterales > Asteraceae > Ambrosia > Ambrosia artemisiifolia. The sequence goes on from CM063517.1 coordinate 22,791,100, forward strand.
AATAATTTATTTTTAAAATGTAAAGCGGCGCAGCTTGTTGCTAGTTTACCTATTATCCATATCTAACTTGGTTTTTATTGATGAATGAAAATTATGTTCATATAGTTGAATTAGAAAAAAAAACTATTATTGTTTATTTTAATTTAGTCTAGATGTTGGTTATGCTGACTTAAATTAATTCTTTGGTTATGGTCTTTTATTTCAATTAGGTCTTTTGTTAATGTGATTGTTACTTTGACCACATCACGTACTAATAGGAGACTGTTATATACCCCATAACCCATTATAATGTTTATTTGTAATGTTTAGGCTAGTGGGTGTGTTGACATAAAAAATGTCATGTCTCATTGCCATCTAGACATGGACATAAAAACCGGTTTTTCCACCCGACCCGAAAAAAAAACCGGTAAACCGGTTTGACAAAAACCGGTTTTTTTAAAAACCGGTCCCAACCCGACCCAAGCAATCGAGTTCGGATAGGTTTTGGTTTCTGGATCCTTTTCCGGGTTGAAAACCGGTTTGATTTAAAACCGGTTTGAAAACCGGGTTATAACAAAAAACCGGTTTGAAAACCGGTCCAACTAAAACCCGAAAAAAAACCGGTTTAAAAACCGGTTATTACCGTTGGAAAACGGCTATATAGCCGTTGGAGCCAAAATCTAGCCGTTTTTTTTGTTTTTTCTTTTGGTATTTTTGACCCACAATCATACTATAAATACCCCTTAATGTTTAGGATCAATCACACCATCAAAAACACTCTCTAATCTTGCATTCTTCATCTACTTTCTCACAAATTACTCTCTATTTTTTAAGAAAAATGGCATCTTCACAACCACCAACTCCTAAAAGCCAAACCGGTTCGCACGAAGTTGGTGCTTCTTCATCCCAAGCCACGGTTGTTAAGGTGGTTCCCACGAAAAGAAACCCACTTGTTTGGAAACACTTTGATTTATGTGTTATGACTTTTGGTCCAAACAAGGCGAGATGCAAATATTGTTCGGCTTTGCTTAAACATGATGCTAACTCGACATTGAGAGACCACGTGGAAAAACCATATTGTAAAATTTTGAAAGAACAAAAAAATTCTCAAGGTGGAGCCTCGATCACACAAGAAGGCGACTTGTTTGTGTACAACTTGGAAGCGGTTCGCGAAGAAATGGGGAATTTTGTCATACAAGAAACGTTGCCTTTCAATCATTTTGACAACCCACGTTTGATGAGGCTTATCCAACGAACACTTCAACCAAGATACACACATGTAAATCGTGCTACTCTTAGACGTGATTGTTTAAAAAGATGGAAACAAGCAAAAAATGAATTAATTAGTTATTTTGAAAATTTAGAAACCGGTGTTAACTTAACAAGTGATGTTTGGTCCGCACCACACGGTTCACCCGACTCTTATATTTGTGTAACGGCCCATTGGATTGAACCGTCTTCTTGGCAAATGATTAAACGAACTATTGCGTTTCGATTGTTTGATTACTCACACCGGTACAAATATTTTTAATATGATTGACAAAGTTATTCGAACGTTTAAGTTAGAAAACAAGATTTTATCAATATCTTTTGATAACGCGTCGAATAATACCGCGGCAATCACACAATTAAAATTAAAATACCAACCTATTTGTGAAGGGGTATTTTTTCATAGTCGTTCTGTCGCACACATAATCAATTTGGCCGTTCAAGATGGTCTAAAACTTATTGAAACACAAAGAGAAGGTTTTCGAAGAATGTTACGCGATATTTATAGCAACAACACAAGGCATGCTAACTATATAAAATTTTGCAAAAGTGTGAATTGCATTTGTTTGGGTCCGAATTGGGATTGTCCAACAAGATGGAGTTCCACTTGTAACATGTTCGAAAAACACGTTTTGCAAAAAGATAGTTTAAATGCATTTCATGAAATTTTGGTTAGTCGGGGAAAAGCGGCACCATACCACCAATTGAATTGGAATGTTATTGAAGCTGTTTCGGAAATGCTACAAGTTTTTAAAGCTTCAACCACCGCTTTTTCGGGAGTTTATTATCCCACAAGTTGTATAACACTTCACAAGTTATACAACATGACTAGAAAATTAGGGGAAATGGAATGTAGAGGTAGTCCATACAAAGAAATGGCGGCAACTATGAAGGAAAAATTTAGAAAATATTTTTCGGAATTACCGCCGGTTTTTACTTGTGCATCCGCTTTAAACCCATGTTACAATATTAGGGGGGGGGGGGGTAGAAAATATAATTGAAAATATTTGTGACGAGTTGGGGTTGAACACGGCAAAAGAACCACTTTTTTCACAAGGTATGGTAGCAAGATTTAACAAACATCTCACGGATATGTATGATGTTTATTTTGAACGTCATGGTCAAATGTCGTCCATTCAAACGCAATTGAGTCAAGCTTCTCAAAATGTAAACGATTCGAACATGTATTTATACAATTCTTTGTTGGACACATCTAATAAACGTGCACGAGGTAACACTCCTAGTAGCGAACTTGGGAGGTATGGTGCCGAAAACTATTTACAAGGTTTGACTCCCGATGAATTTAAAAATTTTGATGTGTTGGCTTGGTGGAAAAGTAAGGAAAATCAATTTCCGGTCTTAGCCGCCATGGCCCGAGATTTACTAACCGTCCAAGCTTCCACGGTAGCTTCGGAATCCGCTTTCTCTATTAGTGGCAGGGTCATTTCGATACGTAGGACGCGACTAACTCCACCTTCGGTAGAGATAGCGATTTGCTTGAAGGATTATTTGGATGCGGCGGAGAGGGTGCAAAACATACGCTCACTTGAGGGAGAACTTGAATATGAAGGCGAAGTGTACGAGGACGAGGTGAACGCGGACTTAACCGAACCAATGTCCGAATATGAAGCCGAAATGGATGAATGGATAAGAAGCAACTCCGGTTCGGGTGAAGATTAGACTATGTTTGAAGACTTATTTCCTTTTAAGACTATGTTTTTTAAGATTATGTTTTCTATTATGCTTGATGTTTTGATGTTTTGATGTTTTTTATCTTCGGATTCCTTTATGTTTTGATGTTTTTTATCGTGTTTTTTAGTTAATGAAATCGTATTTTTAAGTTACAATGTGTTTATAAGAATTTGTAGTGTTTAAATTGTTCAAAAAACAAAAAAAAAAAAAAATTCTGCACAGTAGCTGCAAAACAGCAGCAGTTTTTTAAAAAAAACCGGTTTTTTTTCCGTTTTTTTTACCGGTTTTTTTCCCGGTTTTTTTAGAGAAACCGGTTTCCAACCCGGTTCCAACCGGTTTGGAATGTTGGTACATCTTGGATCTAAAAACCGGACCGGTTTCCAAACCGGTTTAAAAAAAAAACCGATTTTTTTGCACCTTTAGAACCTGAACCGGTTTACAAACCGGACCGGTTTTAAAAAAAAACCGGTTTGTACATCACTATTGCCATCTAGAATGCCACCTAAGACATGGTTCATGTTCTCTTGTTTGAGACATGAGATAATATTAAATGCAATAATAATAATACAAAGAAACAAAAATAACAATATTAAATCATGATTGGCTATCCCTTACGTCCCTGAAGAGACATGAGAGACGGAGACATGGGTGAGGGGTGGTGTTTGGGACGGAGACAGAAGAAAGAGAAGGTGAGACATGGGGTTTGGTGTCTCCACACCCAGTGGCGGGTTTGTTGGGGCGGGGAGGGGCGGCCGGGCCCCCCTCTCGGATTTTCGCGCAGAATTTCCGATTATATAGTATCCGTATAGAAAATTTTGAAAATATAGGGTTTCAACCCCCAAAACCAGTGACTTCCGACCCTCCAAACCTTCGGGTCAAGCTTCGCCACTGTCCACACCCATAAGCCTTAGTATACAACTCCACGTAAGGTAATATCCAGATGGCACGCAGCACGCTGCATTCGAGTAAATCAACATCCTCATTCTTAGTCCTCAATGAGATAGTATAGTTGTTTATAATCTTCTACGTTATTTGACTTATTTCATAAAATTAAACAATTAACTCGGTAAGACTTTCTCAATCGTACAACATGAGTCTATCAACTGTACAAAATTTCATCTCACGTTTACATCATGATCCTTAAAAATACACAAATAGCCCACACCTTAATTACCTCTCTTGAACCAATGGGCTTATAGCCTAGTGGTACCCACTACCAATGATAAGTGTTGGGCATGAGAGGAGACAAGTTCGAATCTTGTGGGCAGCACTTTGAGGTATTTTGCCGGGATCATAACCCTTGTGGGGTGGGATGATCGGTATCCAATATGAATACCAGGGGCCAGAGGGTCTCCTCCACATACCCTTTTTTTTTTAATTGCCTCTTGAAAGGATATATATAGCAGATAAATATTCGTTATGACGCTCTTTGGAATGATGGCCGCATAACAAATGAGACACCTTAGCGAGGACGTTACATCTATTACCTCCTTAAGGTTCAAGTTATACACCAACATTTGTTCGATCATGATATTTTCGACCTGGAATCATTCAATCACAACATAAAATCATGATGACAGCCCTTTCAATGAACCCATTTATCCTCACACAACAACGCATGGTGTATAACCTGAACCAGAAGGAAGTTATAGATGTTACAGATACATGTACGTACGTATTTTTAGTGTGAACCTGAAGGTTGATCTTCAATCAATACCAACAAATAATAATCAACCAGTATATAACAAAATATCAATAATCAACCAATATATAACAAAACTAGCTGATTACCCCGGAAAGGTCCCGGGGTTCGAAAAATTTAATATGACTTAATAAAAAATGATAAAAGAAGAAAACTCAAATCACGAAAAGAGTAAATAACTTAAACATAATCAATCTTAGTTAAAAATTTCACTACGTGATAACCTAATTGCAAATAGCTTAGGTTAACTAACCACAAAATCTCTCAATCACTGCATTCCCTAACCTAAAACCTAATCAGTAATCATCTAACCAATCACTTATGTAAGCTGCAACTATTCAAAAACTCTAATTACTCCTATAATTCTTAACCTAATCAATTAACGATCACTTAAGTTGGAAGTTGTAATTATTAAAAAAACTTATCACATCTATATACCAAGTCTCACAATACTAATATTGATATCTAACCTAAAAGAATGTATACTCTAATATTAACACATATCATAAATGCTAAAAAAATGCATTGCTCTAATATCAATATTCAATACATAACCTTAAACAATGTATAACTCTATATTAATACATGTCATAAAGGCTAAAAAAATACATAAATATCAATATTCAATACTTAACCTAAAAGAGTCTATAAATCCAATGCTAACACCATAATCCTAGTATTGTGTTAGTTAACAGTAACCATAAACGGAATGGAGAGAAGTTATGGGACTTACCACCATAATCAGGTCCTAATCGGAATTATAAACAAAATCAAGATCCCATAACTACTGTAACCGCCACTGTATGAAGAATATGGTAGTCCGCAAATGCATTACCAACAACTTGAGCACTCGGAAGAACAACAGCAGGACTTGCCGCCTGCGATGCTATCTGTACAATACATTCGACATTTGGATTTAAATAATATTTCTATAGAAGCATGTATAATAACAGTATTAAACAATGAACACTAACATATTCAACCTCATAAATAAAATATCACATACATTTAAAAAAAAAACACACAAACAACCACATACATCTAAAATCATATCCAGACCTATGCTTACACGGTCACACACTCTTATTCTTCTTCCGTTACCGTTACTGTAACAACCCACTTTTACGTGTCCGAAATTACGTTAAATATAATACAAAATTTAGATTATTATAACTAATAATAAATATTATTAAACAATAATTACTAAAATAATTAATTAATATATATACATGTCGTACATACACATTTGCCAAAGAAGTTTGGCTGCACATAACTCCTACTATACATAATATTATCAAATATTATAATAAAATATCAAGAAAGAGGACATCATTTGAGTACATGCATCAGCCCTTTTCTCAGCTTTCATCCTACGCACATACAGTGACATACATACATGATACATATGGACATTCATGAAGAAGCTTATAACATGCACACACTCAACCCCTATTTTTAGACCACCTGTCCACTACTCATCAACACAAGATTATTCATCCTCATCCTCACCTCATGAGTACATTCATGCATCTAAGCCATTCCCTCTGCTTATACCTTACGCAAGCTTTCATACACTCACACCTATACATCTTCATCCAAACACCTGTACAAACTCAAGCCTCATCATCATTAGTTAATCATTATATTTCTTCACATTACTATATTATATAAAACTACAACATGCTTCACAAATCTCTGTACATCATCTTTATAATGCATACACATATATTATGTAATCTATCGTAAGAGAGAGTAAGAAAGAGACAAGAGAGAAGGAAAGGAGATAACCAGCACCGGTCTTTCTCTGGCTCCGTTCGTCTTCTCCGGTGATCCTTCCACGACACCCGACAAACCTTTATTCCGATAACCACCTGGGTCGTTACAGTTACCGTCGGTAACAACTCAGGAGAGGTGGTGTAAGGTTTTTAGGGTTTGGGAGAGTGAATGAGGAGGTTAGGATTTAATACTTTAGGGTTTTATCTTTTTTTTTTCTTTAATTAAAAAAACGAAATAATTAAAAAACACCAAAAACACTCATTAAGGATGCCACGTGTCGATTTCAAGGGGGGATTGAATGAACCAATGGACGCCACGTCAGCAAAAGGGCTTTGTTTTATATATATATATAGATATAGATATCAATTAACTAAGATCGAGTTTATCTAAAAAAAGATTTGAATATTTCTCTCGTAATAATCTTTTCCGCTAATATTTCTTTATGGGGTCAACAATCGAATTGCGTCCAAAAATAAAACAAGTCACTTGTTTAAATTGGTCCTTGTATTTTTTAGTTGGACATATTTTACCCTTAAATAATGTTTTTAGAAAATCAAATAAAAATTACAAATTGACATATCTTTCTCGTATAAACACATGTCAAAATGAACTATATTGGCTGAGATCGGTACTCATGTCATACCAATACCAAAATTTGGTTAAAATCAAAACCAAATATTGTATCGTATACGTCCAGTCAGTACTAGTATCGTATGGTATCGTTAAAAACCTTGAACCGGTACCATATCACATTGTACCAATACTTGAATTGAGCTAGAGTAAAAATGAATATTGCACCGTACATGTTCGATCGGTATGATATTGTACATGTTTGGTATCACCTTCAAAAAACAAGTATGAGTAGTAACGTTTTTATGCACATACAAAAAACTTGAAATTCAATATGGAGCTTCCCATACTATGGCATTTGCAAGATTTGCTATTTTATGAACATTATTTATACCTGCACCAATTGATAACACGTAGTCACATATAAATAGTCAGTATATAAAAGCCAATCACAATCTCTAGTCTTCTTCATTGGTAAATTGGTACCTGCACTTAAGCGGAGCCAAAGCCTGACTTCTAATTGTCCGTCGGTGGCCTGAGGCGCAGAGCTGGAGTAGTGGCTGGTGGAACCTGAAGTTTAAGTCCCAAAATCCCAAGGCGGTGTCGATCAACTTCCAGTGCAGCTGTCAAGATTCGAAACATATTGGAAGGAACATGTGATTAGAGTGGCTCATGGGGGACTATTAATGAGTTTACATAAAACAATAAAATAAAATAAATATTATAACATATAAACAGGAACCATAAAAAGTTAAAGAAGCTTACCTGCCGGTGCATTAAGCTTGAAATTTGTACTTTGGTGTTTCACAGCGACCCAGAAATAATAATTCTTGAAAAACTCCTGATTTTGATCTATCAGGTGCTGCAAAACTGATACAAACAAATTATATGCAGGAGTAGGATATATATAAATATGTATGTATTTCTTATGGAAATTAACAAGTTAATTACATACCAGTCTTTGTTAAGGAAGGTTCTATATTTTCTTTCTCATACAGAATATCCATCACCTCCTTCTGACTCATGAAATGCAACAGGCACTGTTCAATCAGATTCTTCACCTGCATCATACAACAATTACGACATCATGAAACGGTACCCAATTCAAATAACACTGCCTATCGACCTAATTTCTTCATGAATTTTTAAAATCCAGTACAAAACTAACAGTTACAGCATTCTAACCATCAGTCTAGCAACAATTATCAACATAATCTGATTTGACCTACAAAGTCAACCTTCGGGAAAAAATTATTATTGATAACTGAAACCAAAAACTATTTAGAATTATAAATCAAGATACATGGTGACAATTAATAATCAAAATAAGATATAATGAGTTAAAAGCATTACCTCTGTATTTAAGAATATATTCAGGATAACATATTAACATATAAAGCCCATTTTTTCTTGAATATTTGAATATATAACATCCCACTTTTGTTCAAACATTCATAACAGATACAATAAATCATGAGAATCTTACAAGGCTACAATTACAAATGAAAACAAAACAGGGTGATAATAAATCAATCAAGAAATAAAACCCTTACCAGCTGGATCTCCTCCTCTCGTCTGTTAGACGCAGTCTCAAGCAGAGACAACAACACTCCATCATCAAAACTTACTACAGAAGTCAATGTTAGAAATCAGTCAGATACTAAAGTAGTAAATCGTCTAGGTGATTTCATATAATCAAAACAAGTTAGTGTTTACCAACTAGACCTACCTTGAAATGATCATTTAAGACACACAAATAGGTTACACTTGACATCATTGGGGAGCCTATTGAGTATTGACCCTTAAATTCAATCAAACCTAAGGATTTTGTCACACTGTAATCTCTTGTTCCATACTTGTATTTCGTAGTCAACTCCAATCAAACCAATAGGCGTGTTGGTCTAGGGTGTGGCTTCAAGCCGCGGTTCAAATAAATAAACAGGCAAAGCTCTAACTGGCCAAATAATTAAATAAATAAATTAAATAAGAGCAACTCAAATTGCCCAAATAAATAAATAAATAAATAGACGAACCTCAAATGGCCCAAATACCATCAGATTCAATACTAGTTCCAAGAGCGCACATCCGATCATTCATTGTATCATCAAAAACATATTCAAATAGAAAATTCAAAAGCGCGCTGCACCCCTGACGGTCCAGAGTTATTTATTAAAGCTGTTAGTTGGTGAGGGTCGATTGTATTCCATCTCAGGAAATAAAATTACAACTAAGATATAAATTACATTAAAATCCCCTAATTATAAATGAGGATACAAAACAATAAATAAAAGCAAAATACAAAGTGAAGCACAAGCTTAAAGAGGACTCAAAATACATACCGGTATCGGTAATGAAGCGTGATATCTTGTGTTTTTGATAGAGAACATTGATTACTTTCTTAGGGTTCAGGTTATGAATCCTGCAAAGTTGTTTGATATGTTCAACCTGAACACATTCAATCATACAACACAAGAGATAATTAATCAAGATATAACTAACTTAACGGGTATCGATGACCAATTAACGATTTCAAGATGCATAGAAATCAAGATTTGTAAAGCAAATTAGATAAAAGAGAAAAGGGTTACCCTCTCTGTGTCCAGTTCCACACCAATCACTTTCACTTTTCTCTTTTCTGTAGACATTTTCTTACAAATTGCTACAAAAAAATGTTGGAATTTAGTCACACTAAACATAAATTTCTGACGTAAAATCAAATCAAAACATAATGATCGACAGATTATTTACCTTCAATGGCTCTTCTTTAATTTCCGATCAATTTCTGTTTCTAGGGTATGTTGTATTCAAACGGTTATTTGTTTTAAATCAACAATCGAGTGGCGTATTTATATAATTGTTTAAAATTCGTCCTTTAAGTTTTTTGTGTTTCACTTGTTTTTCCCTTGTCTTCTCATGCTTGTATTAGCGGTTGAAACATTGCGCAGTTTGACGGTTGAAAAGTAGGGGTGCGAGCAGCTCGCGAGCAACTCAAGTTCGGCTAGGTAAAAAGCTCGAAACGAGCTGAGTCTTATCGAGCCCAGAGCTTGAGCGTAAAAAAAAGCTCGTATATTAATCGAGCCGAGCTCGAGCCCGGCACGTAAAACTCGTGAGGCTCGTCAAACTTTAGTGTAATATTAGTTTTAATAATATTTACCTTTCATTTAAGCTTGTTTACTAAACGAACTTTCAAGCTCGAGCCTGGTCGAGTTCGGGGTCGAGCTCGAGCTCAAGAAATTTCCAACGAGCTCAAGCTATAAAACAAAATTCCAACCGAGCCGGGCTCGAGCTCTCATAAGTTTTTCAAACTCGAGCCTCGTCGAGCTCGGGATCGACTCGGCTCGTTTGCACCCCTAGTAAAAAATCAGTATGTATAAGAATTCAGGTTGCTTATGTACAATAGACTTTCGGTATGTTCACATTTGCCTCTTCGATATTCGCAATTTTCACAAATTTTGGCTTTTCAATACAATAGCAAAATGTATATGGAATATAAAAGCCAAACCCTACGCTTGTTTTACCCTTGTCTTGTCATATACTTGAATTAAAGAGAATTAGATAGATAGAGAGAGATGAAAGGAGGAATTTTTTGCCAAAATGGTGGAAATTTCCAATATTTTTGTGTAAATGGTAGGTGTCAGAAACTTGTTTAGGAAAATGGTAGTCCCGCAATCTTAGATTGCGGGATTGGGCTTACGTGGACTTCAGCATGGATGACTTGGACGGAGCATGGACGGAGCAGCTGACTTGGAAGATGGACGAGATGATGTGGAAGACCCGCAATCTTAGATTGCGGGATTGGGCTGAATTTTTCTGTTCATGCAATCCAAGTCTGCGGAAATGGGCTGAGTTTTTCTTATTTAACATGCACAATCGATCAAATAATAAGATACACACTCGTCCAAGTAATATAACATACACACTGTCAAACACAAACACAAACATACATTCGTTCTTTTCATACACAGCGTTAGAGGCGATGGTTTTTTAGTGTTGTTGGATCCGTGTTACATTTGCACGTGTTAAATGGCTGTCTGGTCATTTAATTTCAAATATATTAATGTTAGAGGGTCCAAAGGTTGTAGAAGAATTCATCTAGTTTTTGGACATGACCCTCTTATTTTTGGATCGATGTTACATTTGCATGAAACTACTTGGATCGATGTTACATTTGCACGTATTATAACACGTGTAGAATGCAACATTGGTATTGTAGTTTATAAAATTAAATACCTGGCTTGCAATTGTGGTTCCAAGATCCCGTGTACCACCCCCAGGCATGCCAGTTACTTCTTTCTTGGGAGCCACCCTCCAAGCAAATCCTTAGGTTACGGAGGCGGTGGTGGGAGTTCCTCAGAAATGGCGCGCCAGCCTGTAGGATTATGGCGTGTACTAAAGTTGGAATAGGTGTTCTCGGAAATTGAAGGTGGTCGACTCATCAAAGTCGATCATTTTCGCAGCAAATTTAATGGCGGTTGCGGGTTCTACACCTTCAGCGCAAGGCCCTCCGACGTCGAAGAAACACGCTCCGTCATTAGTGACGTCGGGGATATTGGATGCACCAGCTCCTGCTCGTACCTCAATAGTAGATGGCATCTGACATAGTTACGTAGATACCCTTGACTTGGTACCCATGTACAGCAAATCGACGAACTTAAAGATGAAGCTAAAATATGGGCCAAGTATCGAGGGACGCTGCGTGCATAAATATGGGAAGGGATGCATAAATATGGGGGCTGGTTAAAACACTAAAGATATGTGGTGTGATAGATATGTAGTTGTATGTTGCTGCTGCAGCTAAATTGGAATTGGTGGTCTCGGAAATAGATTGTTTTGTAACTTTGGTAGATTGTATATTTAACGTTTCGTGTGAATAATAAATTTACGTTGTTTTTATTCAATAAGTTTATTATTCTTAAATAACTCTGTTAAAAATGAAGAATCATAATTTAACAAATTGACTAAACGACTTGTGGATTGTATAGTTTGTAAAAATAGTTTGTAAATTTGTAGTTTTTAACGTTTTGTCGGTGAAATTGTATTATTAATAAAATGTTTTCTCGGTATAACTGACAGTTTTGCAATCTAAGAATGCGGAATTTAATACTGTCCCGCAATCTGAGATTGCGGGAGTAGAGTAATCCGCAATCTGAGATTGCGGGAGTATAGAAAAATGCTTTCCCATTTCCACCTATAAAAGGGATATGTAATGTGATAGAACACACATCCCGCAACACGGTGCCTGTAGTATAAAAAATGGGGGATCGTACTGAGAAGGATGAAGAGGTTGGTGGGTATTTCTGTTCTCAACCAGTCCCTAAGAAATCAAAGTGGGCGGATGATATTTGGAGGCGTTTGAAGAGGCCGTCGTCATCCACGAAGGCTGGGTCGTCTACGCATATGTGACCGAAAGGCAACCGGAAAAGGATCCTGAAAAAGATAGTGTTATAGTCCCCAAGGAAGATGAACCCAAGAATTGGTCCACAGATGCTTTAGAGTTTTACAACAACGGGGACTCCCCATATTGCTACACTCGTTTCATTACAAAAAAACTGGAAAGAAGTTTTTGGGGTGCCCTACTAGGGATGGAATCCGGCGGTCACCTGTCCTCTACTGTACATTTAACACAATATCAATTTATATTTGTTTTCATATGTTAACATAAGTAGACAGCAGATTAATTTATATTGTTATTTCCTGTTTTGCAGCATGTTGAAGCATGGACTGTAAGATTAATGCGTGTTCGACAGTCGCTGCTCTTAAAGAACCCCAATTTAAAATGCCGATGGACGGTGTTACCTCCTGATTTTTATTACTACATGCAAGATGATAAATCTACTACCCCCCTTGATTTTGCTGGACGAAAGGACCCGTATCCTCCATTTTGGGAGGTTGACTGCATCTACCTTCCTTTGTGGATTGGCCAAACAGACTGGCTACTTGTCCGTATTGATATGCAAAGCATGGTGATTACTCAATACTGGACCGATAAAAGATGGAGAAATGGAAAGCATCGAGAGGTAAGGAACTACATGGAGATGCTACAGTTATATTTCAAATGGTTTCTAGAACGTATTCACTTTCGGTCAAACACGAGATACATAACGGAACGTGATATGTCCCTTGGTTTGGTTGAGACGGATGTCCCCCAAGATGAGGGTAACATTGCTAACACCGGGGTTCTTGTTTGTATGATGATGGAGAAACTAGTTAAAAAGAAATCGTTGATGATAGACCAACAAATCACCGTAGAAGAGGCTTGTGTTAACTACCGACGCCATATGGCTGATGAACTATACAAGTGTCGTTGTGATAAGTATTGGTGAGTTGTGTCTACTGTTTTGTAATATTTGCCATGTGTTATAATAATTTTATCGTCGTGTCTATTTAATGTGTAGATGTCTTCCTAAAGATGTAAACCAACAATGCACGATATATATCACATCACGATAGTAATACGATAACATAAGAAGTCGATAACCACCGATAACATACAATATCAAAGCAACACAAAATAGTACTACCACAAACTAGCATAGATAAAACAGATCACAAGAAATCACATCACAAGAAATCACTGTTGGCGGAATTGGCAGCTCGTTTTGTTGTGCCCAGTCAACTTACAAATGCTACATTTAGGGCGTGCTCTTGGTTGGTCTTCATGCGTAACATCCATCTCGTTATGTATCCTCCTTTGCTTCAACCTCCCACGTTTGATGGTAATTTGTGACGGGTTACCACGAATTCTCCATGTTGCCGGGTCCCAATCTCTTTTATGACCGAGGGTGTAAAAATGCCCGCTGTACTGCAACCGATACATGGAAGTGTGGTAGCGAGGATCAACAAGGTCATGAATATTCTTACGTCGCATATGGCAAACCGCTATAGCATGCGAACACGGCCTGCGTTCTATTTGCCACTTTCCACACGAGCAAGTTCTGTTACTGTACTCAACCGTATACTCGTTCCCTCCGTCATCATTGGGTTGCACACGAGACTCCACGAGGTACCTCTTATGGGAAGCATCATACAAACGTACATAGTGTTCTCTGGACTTAGCATCACGTTCGGAAATGACCGTCCATATCCGGGGGGGCAACATTGTTTCGCACCGTCTGGCAATTCGATAATGGATGTTGAATTGATCGACATCTCTGGTAAATGTAAACTGTATGGCTGCCTTTATAGGCATCATCCTTGCTTTCGACAACACATGGTTAAAACACTCAGACATGTTTGTTGTGAGGTTACCCCAGCGGCGATTTTCGTGGTCTCGCATCAGCGTCCACTTATGGAGGCCAATATCTCTCAAGTATCTCCACGCCTGTATCTTACTGTACTTCATCTGTCTGATGGCATACAGATACTTATAACGCTGGGAGGTGCTTCCGATTGTCCAGCAAAGCTTCTTCAACGCGGCGCTCTTGAACTTTGACCCGAGATTGCTTCTTATATGACGAAGACAATAACGATGGTAAGCATGTGGCTCCCTCCATCCTTCCAGTTCCTCCATTGCTCGAATGATTCCCACATGTCGGTCTGAAATAACACAAAGGGGACGGCTGGCAGTGTGATGTGATACATTCTCTCTAAACTGCTCCAAGAACCAACACCAGCTCTCAATTGTCTCTTCATCCACAATTGAATACGCCACCGGAAGAACGTAGTTATTTGCGTTTTTCGCCACCGCAATCAACATCTTACCCTTATACGTCCCCTTCAGATGAGTGCCGTCAATTGATATCACAGGCGCTGAATGCCTAAAGGCCTCAATTAGAGGGCCGAAAGCCCAGAAAACATACTTGAAGACCCTGCATTCGGCGGTGCTCCTCTCATGATGACGCCACTTCACAACGGTACCAGGATTTGTTGCGACTAACCTTTCCATGTAGGTAGGCAACTCATTGAAGTTGCTCTCCCAAGTACCATAGACATTCTCAATTGCTTTTCTCCGGGCGGTCCATGCCTTAGAGTACGTAACATCGACGTTCAACGTCTCCTTTACGTGGGTCATAATCTGTTTAACCGGGAAAGTTAAATCAGCCTTGACCCGTGCATGGATATGTAATGCAATATCTCTGGACCGTAGTGCCCTGTTGTTATTTCTTTCTACCGTTGAGTAGCATGTGTGCCTTGGACTCCATTTGTGCAAACGCCAGAAGGCTCCTTTATGTGGACGTGATGCAGCAGCAGCCCACATACATGAAGAGTTTTCGTTCCGGCATTTGACTCTAAATGTACCCGGTCTGCTTTCTACCACGCGTAACTCCCTGTTACATTCTACGTTCCAATACCGGATGGCTTTAATTACTTTCTCTTTATTTTCGAAGTAGATACCGACACGGATACTGTTTACCTTTCCATTCCAGATCTCCATCCTATCTTCATCATCGAAATCGGGTAGGCGATATGCTTCTAACCCTTCGTCTTGCTCGTCGACGTGTCTGTTTATTGGGAAGGAAGGATCAATCCCTTCATGAAATTCAGCACCTGTTGGGGCTTGTAATGTCCCAGCTTCTCCTTCTTCTTCGGCGCTTGCTTCTGAATCAACGTCACTTGGTTGAAATTCAGTGTCTCTACTTGAATCCGACACATAACCTTGCAATGAACATTACTTATATCAGGATAAATCCAAATTATGTACTACGAATAACAGTATCAATACCTTGAGAGTCATCTGAAGGCACAATGCTATAATCGTTCTCGTTCTCATCATTGTTGTCATCACTGCTTTCATCATTGGCAACTCGTTCATGTTGCCCTTCATCATAGTCGACAGCATCATCCTCATCGTTATCATTGGCATCTAAATTAGCAACATACTCTTCGTTATAGTTATAATCAGTATAGTGGTGTTCTGGAACAGGTTGTCTATTTGAGCTTTCTGTGAGGCTGTTGTACATTGAAGAACCCAGTTCCAAATTGATTGACTGCATCTGCTGTTGCGTTGGAGTATGAAATGTCTCCTCACCACATGACACCGTGAACCGCCTTAAGAGATCCATAGCACTAGTTTCTGCTAATGGAACTAATGGGGTGTACTGAATGTGGATCACTGCCATATAGTGGTTTACGTTCGATGCTAGATAGAACATCATTTCCATACCCTCATTTCCTGTGATGTATGTAGCCTCAGAACACCCCTCGAAAGTGTAATACATTGTTAACCTAACATTGTATGAACACTTGTCTATTTGAGTAACGAGACAAACGCGATCGAGAAAATCCGAGTATGACATTCTATGGGTCATAATAAACGTAGTTGACTCTGTATTGTAGTCAACGGTAATGTCTGTATAGAATTTGTAAGTAATAGCACCACCCCAGTAAAGTTTAACAATGAAAGGGGAAAAGGTGTCCATTAAGGAGGTGAAGGAGGGTGAGCTTTGATTGTGGATTGGTTTTAACTGAGATTAATGAACGATATTTGTAGAACTTGTGGACTAGAGATAGAGAAATCCGCAATCTGAGATTGCGGGAGTACAGAAATCCGCAATCTGAGATTGCGGGAGTACAGAAATCCGCAATCTGAGATTGCGGGAGTACAGAAATCCGCAATCTGAGATTGCGGAAGTACAGAAATCCGCAATCTGAGATTGCGGAATACAATTTCTACATAAGGAACCCCAGAAACCATATTTCGAGTTAACTCCACATTTAAATCTTCGTGTCAAACAATGGTTATTTGCAATTGTGGTTCCGACACAATTATTCGAGTTTCAAGGAGCACAAGAAACCCCGGCCGTAGGTATTATTGTTGTAATCGCAGACCACGAAATTGTGGCTTTGTATGTTGGGTGGAACCACCAAGGGGTGAACAGTTAAGAGCTAATCCGACTCCTAATCCGTTGAATTCCATCACCGAACAACTACAACATCTACACATACATTACCACTTTAATGATGCTCAACCTCATCGCCCATCACCGAATTACTCGAATGTGCGACCACATACCCAACAGGCAAGGGAGTCCCATTTAAACCACCCACCGTACCGTCACCCTCAACAAAGACATCAGGGGGGACCTTTTGTGCCAGGTGGTCGACAGACTCAGAATGATCAAGTTTCGGAAGTTGAAGACTTCGCTTCAGAGGCTGATGAGTTTGGGGGTTATTAATTGTTGTTCATTTCTTACGTTTCCTTGCTTATGTGGTTTGTCAATGTCTTAACCGTATGTGGTGTGTTGTTTTGTTGTTTTATGTAACTTGTTTGTGTTTTCTTAATGTTGAAACTGGTTATGCGGTTTGTTGTTGTATGTAAGGTGTTTTCTTAGTGTTGAAACAGGCCCAGGGAGCCCTTTTCGGGCCCCTGTATCCGTCTCCCAGGCCGGGCTTTTCCGGACCCGGATCGCCGAACGTGGCGTCCTTGGGTGATATAACAGGGCCGTCGCTGGTTCAGGCGTTACGGGACTTTCCGTGACACGATCCCGGGCCTCACAAAAAGCCTCGGACGTCATTTTGTCTCTCATGCATGCATTGATTCAACTTAAGAGATGGTGTGTAAGAGTTGAAGGCAAAAACAAGGACAAGCAATCTCGCAATCTGAGATTGCGAGAATGCACTGTAGCAGCTTTTTTTTCTGAATCCCGCAATCTTAGATTGCGGGTCTTCCAACTCATCGTCCAACTCAGCTCCTGCTCGTCCAACTCAGCTCCTGCTCGTCCCACCTGTTGTCCACGTAACCTAATCCCGCAATCTAAGATTGCGGGAATACCACTCTCCTAAACACATTTCTGACACATACCAATTACACAAAAAGTTTAAAAAAAAACACCATTTTGGCAAAAAATTCATGAAAGGAGGGGGTGAGGTAGGGAACGAGAGAGGGTGGGAAGAGTGGGAGTGAGTTAGAGGGGGATGGGGATGGGAAGAAAAAGAGGAGAGCGGGAGAGAAAGGGAGGGAGACCGAGGGAGAGGGAGAGAGGGATGAGAAGGTGAGAGAGAGGGGGAGAGAGCGTGGAGATGGGGCCTCATGTGGCGTGGGAGAGCGAGAGTCGGCTATTATTGGCAGTCATTCGTCCAATAACACTATGTTCCAGAGTTTCATTAAAGGATGGAAGAGAAATGATTGGGAAGGAAGTGGGTAAAAAATGTGTTCCAGAGTTTTTTGTAGGAGGGAAAGGGAGGGAATGAGAGGGATAATAAAGAGGATTTTAGTGTGATTTTCAATCTTTCCAATTTGGAAGGAATTGGAGAGAATGGAAGAGGAGGGAGATCCTTTCTCTTCCATCCTTTAATGAAACTCGGGAACACAGTGTAAATGTCTATAGCGGCGGTGGTGATACAACTACCTACCGCGATGGTTTTACCCTTTTTTGCGTTGGCTTTGCCCCCGTACTTGCTTCATTTGGCCGATTGCTTTCTATCTCTTGGTTTGTGCTTCGACTTTGTTTTTCTTGTACGATCGGCGATAGAAAGTGAGATTGCCATTGTATGTGGCTGATTTTAAAGTCAGTTTGGGGTTATAAACAACTTTTCCACATTGCTTCTTCCCTGCATGCGTTAAGGTAATCTGATTTGCGATTTTTGGTCGGCCTCTTTCTCCTGCTAATGCTTTATTTACTGTTGTTTATTTTTTACTATGCAACTTTTAAGACATTGAATAATAAATGAAAAGGGGGCATCGTCTCATCAGAGATGTTACTGACATTTTTATGCTCTCGTTTTTGGGTTTAAAAATACTATATGAGTAGCATTTCAATGTTTTTGATAATTTTGGGTTTTAAGATTTTGTTTTTGATACTTTAGGATTTTCGAATTTCTGAGAATGTTCATGTTGCTAAGTGTTGGTTGTTTTGGGCTTAAAATATGGATTTATGGGTTGTTTTGGGTTTACTATAATTTTCAATAGGGTTAGGATGGGCAAGTTTAGAAGTTGGAAAGAAAGTGATTAGGATGGGTATATCTAGATAAATTCTCTTGATTCACATATCACCAAAAACTTAGCCCTAACAAGTACTTCATCGCCTAACAACAATCAACCAGGCCCGTCAATGACCCGGTCCATTTTGACCAAATTGGGCCCATCAATGATCCGGACCGTTTCGACCCAAACAGATGCATTTCGACATGCACCATTTCAACCCAACGAGACCTATAAACGACCCCAACAGTCTCTACTGGACTGGGTCGTTAATGACCTAGACCTTTTTGACCCGACATGACCCGTCAATGACCCGGACGTTTCGACCCGACCAGGCCTCTTAACGACCCCGACATGTCGACCTGATCGGGCCCGTTAATGACTTGTATCGTCTCGACATGACCAAGATGTTTTGACTAGACATGGCCTGTTAATAACCTAGGGCGTTCCAAACCGACTCGGCCCACCTGGACCATTTCGAGCCAACCGAGTCCGTTAAGGACCCAGACAGTGTCGACCCAACAGGGCCCGTTAATGACCCAAGTTACATTTCGTTTCTTAACATCCATAAGTTTCTCCATTGACACTTAGCTTGGGCTAGGTGTTGAAGTCCTAAAATCCCTGTGTGCATAGTTGGTAGATATTGATATTCATTCGATCAATAGCAACATGCATGGATTATAAATGAAGCTTCATGAGAATTCTACAAGGATACAATCCTAAACAAAATCAGTGTAATAGAAAATCAAACAAGATATAAACCCTTACCATCTCTCTTTTTCGGGTCTGGTAGCCATTTTCTCATGCAAATATGATGACCCTCCAAGATCAAAACTTACTACAATTGTCAAAAATATGGTATCAGATGAAATAAAGAACAAATATTCAATTTTATTACTTAAAAAGAAACAAATCGGATACAATTAACTCTCTCACCAAAATCAGATTATCTTCAAGATAATTTGAATCAAACAATGACAGACTCAAATCTCTACGATTAGATTCGAGAAGAATCTATGATCAGAGAACAAGATACAAAAACCCTAAGTCTAGAAAAGACTCCATCTTATATACACGGTCAACAAGCGACACGAGAGGCTGTGTAGATGTAATGGAAGTGCCCAGGAATAGCAACATTGAAGCACAATCCTCAACAGCATGACATGAGCCCAGATACGCCCATAAGCATTCTCCATTTAAGCCCTTAGTAGCAGCCCATTCCTTTATGTGTATCCCATTACCCACAAAACATTCTTATGCAAACCATTAAAGTTTATGTATTAAAACTAATTTATTTACTGATTGTACTACCATATATGAGTTTATCAACTGTACTAAATTTCTTCCCACAACTACCATCATCATCATACAAAATACACAAATAATCCACGCATTTACCTCTTGAAAGTATATAGGAGATAGATATGCACCACTTACATACATATATACCAAAAGCGGAGAAAATGAAGACTCATAATACATACCGGTATTTGTAATGAAACGCGCTCTCTTTAGTTGCATATAGAGAACATCTATTGCCTCTTTCCATTCAAATTATTCCCCATACAATGTTCTGTTAAAATTTTAACCTCTATCCGCAATGAACAATGCATGTTATATAAGTTGAACATGAAGGAGGATATAGATCTCTTCAAGCAACAAAAGGTATCACGTTTCATTACCGATACCAGTATGTATTGATCTTCAATGAATAGCAAAAATAACCAACAGTACGTAGTTCGTCTTTACAGGAATATATTCCATTGACATATGAGGGAGTCCTTAAAATTTACAACGACAGATAATGTTGCTCGATATTATCAGAATGAGATTTACGTTATAAAAATAATCTTGGGTTGCGTATGCCTAAAGCAACAACCGAATCGCGTACAAATAATATAGGATTTTATGCGTCAAAATTAACAATGAAAATCGCATACTTAAATAAAATATAATTTTGAAATTTTTATTAATAATTAAAACATTTTGATACTTATAAAAAAAGCTTATTTTATCTTCTTTTATAGAAAGTATTTTTGAACTTCTAAATATATACGACAGGATTAAAATAGTGTGCTTTTTTTAGGTTGATAATTTTTTTTTAATGTAATATTAATAATAATAGCAACCAACAAGAAATACAAGTGAGCGGTAGGTAGACGGGCAACAAGCTACGCCGTAACCCCCGTTTTGGATAGTAAAGCCAATTCTATTAAATATGAAGCTTGTGTCTTTGGTCGCAGGAGAGTTACTTTGCACCACCTTTTGCACTCGATCTAAAAACCGGATTGCTTTGGGAGCAAGGCCCCCAAATGTGTCAAAAGCGAAGGGCACAAAGACGTGTTGGTTTTCCAGATAATTATATATTAGTAACAACTAGTTGTAGTTTATCTCTCGGGTGTTTCTCAAATAGACAAATCTAACATGAAACGAAAAAATTTGTGTACCGTAAAAGGAATATGTTGTTTTTTAGGGAATTTTTTTAAGGATCAACACTCGATAACTCATAAAACCTACTTTTAATTCTACGTTTGCATATCTTGTTCGAGTGAAGTCTCTATACAAGTTTGTCACTGTAACACCCCAACCGATGGCGGAAACATCGGGATGTCACGTATGGATGATTGTTCAGTAGCACATGGTGTATATTGAAATTTTAAGTACTTTATTTATAACATAAGATCCAAATGAAACATTGTCTTACAAACTTCTAGTACATAACATGAAATAAAGTAAATAACTTCAAATAACTTCATAGAATTTCTTCGAGCGTACTCTAAACCGCAGCTTCATTGTTCCCTAAAACATGTTAATTTTGAAAAGGTTTTTGGGTCAACAAAATGTTGGTGAGAATTACATAGGGTTGAATATTGAATAAAACTTGTACAATTCGGTGTGTCACGTTAAGTCTAGTCCATATATAAGAACAAAACTACTATCAGGTAAAGCGAGTGCATAATCAAACCTTGATTAACGAGATTAGTGCGATCGAGGCCATACACCTATGGTCCACTCGATTATGTTATATGCGATAACAATCACCCACGCTACCTATGTAGGAGGTACACGTATCCGGGTGGGGTTGTCAGTCCAATAGATCTATCATTGTGTATCGTTGGCTTGTACGGAGTTAATGATTATGCTAGAATGCGATGATTACCATAGAAATGTCCGAAACATAATGCAACATAGAATAACACATGGACACTTGCGATTGAATTGTAACATGTTTCACCCCCAAAAATTGTAAAATAGTGAAAAATGGGCTATGTAAACTCACCTTCGTTAATTGCGTAAAGTGCTAGCATTGCGGGTGTATGCGAGGCGAATCCCAAAGACTCAACCTAATGTTCCAAGTATTCGAATTAAGTGTTTGCGCTTAAATGAGTCTAGGGTTCCTAATCTAAGGCATCTAGGATGTTAAGTCTAGGTTTTGGGGTTTTTAAGTTTGATAAAACTATAATTATTTATATTTGTTTAATAAATAATTCTATTGATTAATAATGAGATAGTAAAATAATAAGTGTTCTTGAGCTTTGTAAATGTGATATTTTCTAAGTTTGTGAAATAGTGAAATTAACTTAGAAAATAATTTGAAATTTATATAAAAGCATTAATTAAATTTGTATTATCAAAATATCATAGATTGGGAATAAAATGTAAAATGGTTGCAAAAATAAAGTTTTCTGTGAAAACCTTATATTCTGACCACAAGGGTCTCAAATTAATTTTTATAAAAGTTTTGGTGAATAAAATCTATTTAATATAAATTTTATACTTTTAAAAGCTAATTAATCAACTAAAATGTAATATTGTATGAAAATATTTTATAACAGGTTAATACTGATGTGGAAATGTTTATAATATGTCAAAATATATTTCCACCAATTTTCACAATAAAATGAATTAAATACGAATTTTTATGAATTAAATATGATAAATAGCACATAAATTTGGAATAAATACTAAAAACTTTCTAAAAATAAAGGTTTCTGTAAAAACTTAGCCTACTCACTTAAAAGGTCTCATAATAAATTTTATAGAATTTTTCTGATAAAAATCTATTTATTATGAATATTATTTGTTTAAAACTAATTTAACAAATAAAAATGAGATAACATATGAAATCGTACCAAAACAGAGGGAAAATGGTTTGAAAATTATTATAACATTTTGAAATATATTCCTGGAAATTTTCATGGTCAAACTCATTATATTCGAATTTATATAAATTAAACATGATTAAAGCATATTAAAAATGATTAAAAATACTAAACAGTTTCTAAAAATCCCGAAACTTTTTTTAAAACTCTTAGTCAGTTATATGAACAAGTCTACAAAGTTTCATAATTTTTAGAGCAGTAACAAGCGAGTTATGGATTTTTAAAGTTCTATAAATTTTTAAATGAAAAATACCCAAAATGCCTAGAACACCCTATCCTTAGAATTTGCAATTGGAACCCTTAGAGGCTATAATTGATGCAACATTTAGAGGGCTTTTAACCTACTGATAATAAGGAAGTAATGTGTAAAAGGAATTGGAAAAACTCACAGTTTTGATTGCCCAAATTGAAGAAAGAAAACCGGAATAAAACCCAAAGAATAAGCTTCCAATTCGCCAAGATTGCGAGTTGATAAACGGGTCTTCTTGTGCAGAAATGATAGACCAGAATATATGAACGTGTGTGTGTGTTCAATTGTGTTAACTCGTTCGTTTGAGGTGCGAATTGGAATGGCCAAACTTAGTGGGTATTTATAGTAGATTTTGGATGAATTGGTCATTAATGGGTGTTGATGTGATCAATTGGATGTTTATGGATCATCAGGGACAGTCAAGGGGTAGGTTTGCAGACTATAAACACGTTAAAATGCATTGGGGGCGCGAAATTGGGGTTGAGCTTGAGATGCCATTAATGAAGGTTGAAAAAGCTGCAGACAGCCCTGTCGCGGACCGCGGGAGGATTAAGAATTCCTCCGAGGTCCGCGGGGCATTAATATATTTTTCTGATTTTAATTTTCTGCCGCGTGCCGCGGGGGAATTAGAATTCCCTCCGCGGTCCGCGGCGTTAAGGTAAAAATTAGATTTTTCATTTTAGCCCCCGGACTTGATTTCTTTGCTTTTCGGGTTATTTTTCGGACCGTAACTCGTGATTTTAAGCGTCGGGAAAAATAATCGGTGAGTTCAAATGTTATATTTATGTAACCATAATATATATTATATAAGTCCGAATATGCGATTTTAATAACGAAGCAACCTTTTTATTGAATACGAAGGTTCAAACATGATAACGTGATAAAGTACAAGGACCGAATTGTAAATAAATAAAAGTGTGAGGGGCACAGATGTTACAGTCACTTCCTCAGGACATTCTAAAGCTGCAATGTGTGAACCTGGAAAAAAACAACCAAATTGATAGCAGATGATATGTAATGATGATAATTGATTTAAGAGGCGTGCATAGTGGGGTGATTAATTATCACTTATCATCTAGAGATTTACCTGGTGTCTAAGAATCATAGGCTAATTCTAACCGGCTTAGCCACATTTGTAATCAATGTTCCTAGCAATATCAATCAAGATACAAAAAAATAGATTCTTACAAAACTGACTACATTTTTCAATATATATGTAATAGTAGGTTCACAAGCATATAACTATCTTAACATGATTAGTGACTATCTTAACATGATTAGTGACTTGCCTAGATATAATTAATGAATCACGTTAACACATTGTGTTTTCTTTCTGCATGAACAAAAACACACTAAAAAAAAGTCATTTTTTACGTTTTTGTATAACATTATGGTATTCGTTGGAAACATAATACAAAACTCGTTAATTTGCTGCATTTTAAAAAAAAAATGTTGTATATAAAAGTAATACAACATGCACTTTCCTCCATGTTTTTCAAACTCTAATGCTAACTTTTTTATATGACATTGTTTTGGAAAAACATTTACACCAAATTAACGAGCATTTTATTATCTTTCTACAAAAAAACGAAAAAAGAAAACTACTTTTTATGTGGTGATTATTGAAATAGATACTTAAATTATGTATGATTGTATGAGTGAAGAAAACCGTTGGGAAACATGAAAAGATGATTGATTGTGTATCCATAATAACAACTGAGCATGTATGTCATTATTTAACAAATGCTCACTTTACACGTGAGTATCGCCTATCATCATGACATATCATTTGATAGCAAATTCTTTACAATTTTTTTCGGAAAAAACTGCCTATTACTTTCATAGTACACATTTTGTCATATCATATTGGATTTGTCTAATCCGAGACGCTCCCGAAGAATAACCTAGTAATAATAATAATAAGCAATAGAGAATGTTTACATTTTAAACCATTCAAGATATCTCATAAGGCATCATTCTCTCAGTTTGTGTTGAAACTATTAAGCATATATCGATGAACAATTTACAAAACTACGATCAAACGAATCAAGATTTGTAACAACATTAACGATTTCAACATGCATAAGAATCAAGATTTGTAAAGCAAAATTAAAATGATCATCAAGAATGAAAGTCTACTCTTTCTACATCAAGTTCTACACCAATCACCTTCGCTTTGCCCTTTTCGATAAACATTTTCTTCAATGAACGCAAAAATCACTACAAAAATGTTGGAAATTAGTCACATGAACATACATTCAACGTGATTTCGTAAAAAGAAAGCATCACATGCAGATTTAATGATTTATAACATAATGATATCAGTTAGTTAACAAAGATCGAGTTAATCAGAAAGAGACTTACCTCGAATCAATTAGTTAACCGCCAAAACTAACAATCGAATCACATGTTCAGTTTAAGTAAAAGTATAATAAACCATCCCATTAAGTGGTGGAGTGGCTTTTGTTTCACCTATGTGATCAAAGGTTCGATCCCTACTTCCAACATTTATGGTTTGGTATCCGGGTGAAGATCGAATACGGGTGGCGCCTGTTCGAATCTGACGGGAGGTGAGGTTTTACTGAGTTCTATAACACTGTCGTGCCTTCGGGCGAGTGGAGCTCGGGTTTCCGCGCATCGAGAGAAGGCGGGGGCTGCTGGAGGTCGAGTAGTCGATTCTTGGACACGGCGCCCCGCAAGGGTGGTTGCCACACAGTTGTTCGCCAATAAAAAAAAAAGAAAGTATAATAAGTATAATAAAACTGCTCACTTGTTTCAAATTAGTCCTTCAAGTTTTTAGTACTTTACATGTTTTGACAGTATATTTTTTTTTAAATAGACATTATTATTAGACTTGGAGTGAGGTTAAAACTTAAAAGTGAGGGGTTAGCTCTAGTGGTGAACGTACGATAATTTTTCAGAGTCGCTTATTTATCACTACAAAGTAACTTTTCGGTCAGGTTCAGTGCAAATCAAGTCAGGTTTTCCAAACGTTTGGTTGACTATCTTCTCTTTACTCGTTACTTTTCTATCTTCTCTATTTAGAGCAAGACGGAATTGGAATTTTTAATTAGAGGGTTACAATAATATATCATGTTCCTTTATTTAACTATACAATTGAAATTTCTTGTTCATGTTCATTCATTTATTAAACGAATGAACATAAGCAAACGTCCTGTTGAATGGTTCACAAACAGTTTGTTTAACGTTTGGTTCGTTTGCAGGGACAGACCTTGTATAGAGCTAGGGGTCGCGCCCGCAACCTTTCAAATTTCCGCACGTAGTGGAAATTTTTTATTTTTTTTATGTTTTTTGTAAATCGTTACCCATAAAATAAATTTTACGTTACTACTAAAATAAATTTTACATTACCCCAAAATAAATTTTATGTTACTCCAATAAATTTTGAGTTACGTTACTCGAAAAATATTATCGAACTTATATTAAATGTCACTTGTCTAAACCACAAGTCCATATCTATCACTAAACCCAACCCAATTACCCAAACCAAACCCCCTTGACCCAAACAAGTAAGCCCAAACCAGGCCAACCCAAATCCCCTAACACCTAAATAAACGTATGTATTTCTTCTTGAGGTTAGCGTTGGTTTTAAAGGTTGCAACTGCAACCGTTGATAGGTGTTTTTCTAAAATGATGCTTATCAAGACGGATTTACGTATTCGAATGGGTAAGGACTATTTGAACAATGCTCTAATTTGTACGCTCGAAAGAGAAACTTTTGATAAAGCAAAAGAAGATGACGCAATGGCTCGATTTCAAGCTTTCAAGAAACCGAAGAGGCAAAATCTATTAGGTGTGTGTGAAACTTTATATATTATCATGTTTTTATTTTTATTTAGTTTACATTATATGAAACTACGACGAAAAAAAAAATTTGAACGTTACTCCTATTTTTTTTAGATCCGCCACTATTCGTTTGCATCCCTTGTGGCGGGTGGAGGCTGGTGTTATAGCCCATTTCATCTTTAGAATGCTACTAGAGTTGTGTGCATTGTTAAGAGATATTGATGTTCAATCCATTAACAGGAACATGGATATAATAAGCCAAGATTCTTGGGAATAAACACTTACCATCTGGATCTCTTCCTTTCATGTGGTCTGTAAAGAACGTGCATCTTTTTTGTTGCTCATAGATAGAGGACAACTATAACCTCCTTAATTGTTATTGACTATACATTGTTCTATGAGATTTTCAACCTGATTTCAATGAACCCAGGTTGAAAATGTCATAAAAAAATGTATGGTGCATAAGTTGAACCACAAGGTTGATCTTCGGTTAATGAATAGCAGCAATAATCAACATGTAGTTCTTTAATTTTTTTCACAAAAAGAAACCAAGTGCCATAGAGAATCCTAAATATTTACGACGATATAGAATGATAAGAGGATGTAACAATATTTATAAGAAAGAGAGAGAGAGTTCATCGTCTTTTCCGGTAATTAAATAAAACAAGTCACTTTTTTAAAATTGGTACACCGATTTTTAGGACTCATAAATGTTTAAGAATAATAAACAAAAATTACAAACTAATTTGGTTTCTCTGGTAAAAACATGAAGTTTAACTTTTGAAAATACCTGAATACTTTTTTTTTAATTGAACTTATTCGCCTATTCATAAGCTCTTTAAAATGCGTAACAGATTAAGCAATAAACTCCTATATATGGTTGAAATTAGCCAATTCTATTCAAATATGGTAGTTCGTTAGTTAAACTTGATCAATCACAATTACCCAATATATGTTTTGATATTCTTATAGGAAATTATATGATCGTAAATTCTATATAACTAGGCTAAAACATCTTGTATTACACGAGTTAATAAATATATTTTTGTGTATTAAGTGATATAAAATTTATATATTTAAAAACCCGTGTATTACACGGGCTTCAGGCGGAATAAACCCGTGTATTACACCGATTGAATGCATATAATATAACTAGATTTTATCCCGGAAGCGTCCCAGGGTTGAAAAATATAACAATTCTAATAATACTAATACTAATACTTCTCTTGATTAAGTATACCTATGCATCTTTAGAAGAGTAAAATTCCAATGATAGCATGGCGAATGGGCTGAATTTCAACATCGTAGATAAGAACCTGGTTTAAAAGAAAAAACATGATTAATGAATAACCTGAACACTTTGTGTTTTTTTTTCCGTATGAATGAAACCCCACAAAAAATAGTCCTTTTTTCTCCGTTTTTTATGTAGCACTATGGTACTCATTGGAAAGATAATAAAACGCTCGTTAATTTGGTGTAATTTTTTTTCTTTAGAAAATCTCGTATGTAAAAGATATTAACGTTTAAAAATTATGAGAGGAAACATAAGAGGGAAAAAATTAAATTCTTTTTTTCCTAAAATAACTCAATTTAATTTTAGTAGATTAGGTTTTATATTATTATTTGTTTTTTTTTAATTTGCCACATGGCATGACACATGGCACACTCAAAGAGAAGAATGCCTCCTTGAATGCCATGTCATTAAAATTGCTTTCTTTTATTATATATATAGATTGATCAATACATACAGTCGTCAACATATATATTTTAAAATTAAATTTTGATGTGTTGTTTACCTACTATAACATTTTGCTTTAGTTAGAAACTTATCTATTTAAGATCAATAATATTAAATGTTTATTAATAAGCTAAATAATAAAAGAAATAGTTGAGAAAATACATATTAAATAAATAAGTGACATGATGAAAAATTGTGATTTTAATATTATTATTTGATATTGGAGAGAAACAAAAATTTATGAATTAATCATATTATTTAATATGAGAGGAAATCAATAAAATTATGATTTAATATTATATTTTAATAGTAAAATTAAAGATAAATTTATTAATCTAAGTAAAGGAAATGTGATGGCATTTCAAAAGTTAAGTTATTCTACACAGTGTAACAAAAATGAGAAGGGTGAGAAGGATACAAAAAACACAATAGATCATGAAATATGACACAATGAGCCATAAAATATAACACAGTGCCAAAAAATATAACACAATGCTGAAGAAAAAACACAATGAATTGAAAAAAATGACACAATGATGAATATAAGAAAAAGGCACAGTGATACATAAAAGAGACAATGATATAACGCATATTCTAAAAACTACAAGTTAAAACCCAAAAAACGAAGACCTAAAAACTAATGTCGTAGGGTTCGATAAGACGGTTCCAATGCCGTTTGAATGAGTTCAATCGGAGTCCGTTTAATATCCTTCCTACGACTTCCTATTTTTCTTTCACTATGTATTTGATCCTAATCATTCTTTGAAATCCTTTATTAAAATAGAGATGATGATGATGATGATATGATGATAAAAGTACAAGGATTATTATATTATTATTAGATATTAGTAGTGGGACTTTCACGCTTCGTGGGGGGCTTTAGTCGATATCCACCTGATTCGTTATAGCACTTGTATGATTGTATACTCGGTATATGCTTTATATGTGAAGATGCGGTCAGGAGTTCATAGTTTGTCATGTCACAAGGAGATACCTGTAAAGTATATATAACTAAATTTATCACATCACATGCACGACGAGTTTAAGACGGGTGGGATCACATACACTGATCCGTAAAGTATTAATACACTAATATAGCATAAACATTGGAGGGGAAGTGAAGTTTTGGGCTCAAGGCCACAAGTCTCAAGTTCTAATTTTCGATCCCAACCGGGTTTTACCCTAGTGGGCCTTTAGGTAATCATGAGTTTTCCTTGGAACTTGACATGGTGGGCTTAGAGATACCCATCACAATCTGGGATCGCGGGGGTATGTAGTCGCCTTTGCCAATGGGTTATTCCGAGTAGTCGGGCTTTCATTCTATGGCATTTTAAAAAAACTAATATAGCATAGGACCTACCCATTGGCCTCCAATATTATCCTATATATTAATAATACAAATTTGATGAACAGTAGATAAAGTACGTGGCAAATTTTGTTTGCAAACATGTGAGAGGAAATAGCTGGCAATATACGACACCATGTAGCTAGGTACATACATCTATTGTTATAAATGGTATGTGCGCTCTCATATCAACATAGTCTAATCAAACTGCTTGAATGGTGCTATTCTGACATACAAAGAAAGCTACTATTTTTAAAGCGTACAATCAAATCTAAGAGTAATTATCCTAGATATTAATAAAACAACTTTGATGAACAATAGATGAACTACGTGGCAAGTTTTGTTTGCAAACATATGAGAGGAAATAGCTGGCAATATACGACACCACGTAGCTAGGTACATACATCTATTGTTATAAATGGTATGTGCGCTCTTATATCAACATAGTTTAATCACACTGCTTGAACGGTGCTATTCTGACATACAAAGCAAGCTATTATTTAAAGCGTACCATCAAATCTAATAGTGATCATGCTAATTTGATGATAGGCACATTATATAACAAGTTAAGAAGTTCGTACAGTAAATGGTGTGTATTGCTACAACAAGTAATGGTCCGGACGCGGCATAAAAGTTCCAGGGATATCTTGCTTTTTAACCTCGTCTACTTTAAGGCTTAAACTTGCTGCATTAAAAAACTCGTTAGAAGGGGACCAGAGATCGGGGTCTCTGGACCACCCTCCAATGCTCAATATTAGTAGATTATCCAACATAAATGTGTACATGTTTAAAAGGACAAGTATATAGATATATGTATGTATGTATGTATAGGTATGAGAGATATGAGAGTATAGAGGTGGTGGTGGTCGAAACCCAACGGTTAGCTAGAAGCTGATGCGATATCAAAATCCTTAACTCGATGACTTGAAATAGTTGCAATGATCAGCACGGTTGTGAGCTGCTACAGTGGTTTTGTAGTAGCTCGTATGCTTAGAGGCTCCACGACATAACTGAGAGTTTCATTAGAGAAAAGGGTTTAGTGAGAGAAGTTAGATGTGTTGAAAGTTAGACACAAAGGGGATGGATTTGGAGTGAGTGGTTGCCCCTCTATTTATAGACGGGGAAATCTAAACCTAGGGCTGTAGACGAACTAAACTTTCGGCGAACGGTTCATAAAAGGTTTAGCGGGAAGTTCGTTATGTTAACGAACACAAAAAAAAAAACGTTTGATTAACTAAACAAACAACCACGAACAAACATGCACGTCGAGTTTGAGACGGGATGGGATCACACACACTGATCCATAAATTTATCAATGCGTTTATTTAAATTCACTCGTTTATATCCGTTTGTGTTTATTTGTTTATGTTTATGGGTAAAACATACCTAAAAGCTTTTAGTTTATCAATTTCCCTCCTAACTTTAATTTCCACCTAAAGATTAACCATTTTCTCTCTAAACATTTTCCCTCCTAACCTTTTCCCCTATATACATAAATTATTGAAGTAAATGTTTTGATCATTCTTGCAATCCTGAAACATGAATCTTTTTTAGTTGTTGGTCGTATTTGATAGTTTTGGTAAATAATTGTCTTGCCTCTTCTCTGTTCAATATTCACAATATATAACATATTACAACATGATTTTAGCCTCAATCAAAGCTAACGAATATCGCCTAACAGAAGGCTAATAATTTGCACAAGATATTGGCTTTCTAAATATACTAATACTCCCCCGCAGTCGAAACGGGAGGTTCTCGAATGTTGAGACTGGACCTGAAATCGTCAAAGAGGACCTTTGGCAAACCTTTTGTGAATATGTCGGCTATTTGATATCGAGATGGGACATGGAGAACATGAACTTGGGCTTTGGCAATCTTTTCACGAACAAAATGGATGTCCATTTCAATATGTTTCGTCCTTTGATGTTGTACGGGATTACCCGCAAGGTATATAGCACTTACATTGTCACAAAACTAAGGTTGCTTGTTTCGGTGAATGATGGAGTTCAAGCAGCAAGTTACGTAACCAACAAACTTCGGAGACCACATTTGCAACACTGTGGTATTCCGCCTCGGCACTAGAACGAGAAAGTGTTGGTTGTCGCTTTGAAGACCACGAAAGGAAATTGTCTCCCATATAGACACAATAACCCGAGGTTGAACGCCGCGTATCGGGGCACCCTCCCTAATCGGCATCTGTGTATGCGACAAGAGATGATTGTTGAGCCGGTTGAAGATGTAACCCGTAATGAATCGTGCCGCGTATATATCGAAGAATACGTTTCAAAGCATGCATATGGGAAATAGTTGGGTAGTGCATGTGAAGACATATTTGTTGAACGGCATATGAGATATCCGGTCGGGTGAAAGTCAAATATTGAAGTGCACCCGCGAGGCTGCGGTATTCCGTGACATTGTCCAACGGTGTGCTGGTGTTATGCTCAATTTTTGTTGGGTGTCCACAGGTGTGGCAGCTGGGTTACAATACGCAAGACCCGCTCGTTCAAGTATTTCTTTGGCGTATTTTTCTTGAGAGAGAAACATGGTATTTTTGTTGCAGGTGACGTAGATACCAAGGAAATAAGTGAGCGGGCCGAGATCTGTCATTGCAAATTCCTGTGAAAGTTGAGACATAAATCTGTCACGGAGAGCATTAGAGGAAGTGATTAACAAAATGTCATCCACATAAAGCAATATAAACGCCATGTGATGTTGTTCCGTGAAGATGAAGAGTGAGTGATCACATTGGCTATGCTTGAACCCCATTTTAAAAATGTAGTCTGCGAAGCGTTGGTATCACGCTCTCGCTGCTTGCTTGAGCCCGTATAAAGACTTTTTAAGTAGACAAACATGATTTGGGTAATGTGGATCACGAAAACCCATCGGTTGATGCATAAAAACGGTTTCGTTGAGGTTGCCATGTAGAAACACGTTTTTCACATCTAATTGGTGAACCGACCATGAGTTTCAAAGTGCCAATGATAGAACCGTTCGGATTGTGGCCGGTTTTACTATCGGACTAAAAGTTTCGCCACATTCCACACCGATTTGTTAGGAACGACCGTCGCACACTAGGCGTGCTTTGTACCATTCAAGTGTCGCGTCCGCTTTCTTTTTATGCCTGAAAATCCACATACTTCGAACAATATTCATACCGAGCTGTTTTGGTACTAGTTCCCAAGTCCTATTATTAATAAGGGCACGAACTCGTCAGTCATAGCATTTTTCCAGTCCGTATTGGATAAGGCTTCGGTTGGGTTTTTCGGTAGAGGAGAAATGGTGGGAGTTGTGGTGTTGAGGTTAAAAAGTGTCTTTGGTTTTGAGATGCCGGACATGGAATGAGTGCGGATTGTTCAGGTGGTTGTGGATGGCTCGGTAGCTACGGGTTGGGAAG
This sequence comes from Ambrosia artemisiifolia, assembly GCA_032199755.1. Classification (NCBI taxonomy): domain Eukaryota; kingdom Viridiplantae; phylum Streptophyta; class Magnoliopsida; order Asterales; family Asteraceae; genus Ambrosia; species Ambrosia artemisiifolia. Next base: position 22,824,645 of record CM063517.1, read on the forward strand.
GGACATGTTGGGGTTCGGCTGATGGTCTAGTTGCAGAGGGTGGCGGGCTGCTGTTGCTGGCAGAGAGTTGGGAGTGGTCGGTGGTTTGTGAAGGGGAAGTAGGTGGTGTAGAATGAGTAGGTGAAGTAGGAGGCGTACCTACTAAAGGGGTGGGAGAAGAAGTATTTGAGGTGGGGAGTGGAGATGAAGGAGTTTGTGATGGAGTGGAGTTTGGTGAAGACCACAACAGTGGGTGTGGTTCGGTAGTTAGAAAATCATAGGAGGGTTGAGAAGTAGAAATAGTAGTGAAAGGAAAAATATCTTCATTAAAAACATCTCTGGAAATAGTTATTTGGTTGGTGGTTATATTGTAGCATTTATAACCTCTATGGTTGAAGGGGTAGCCAAGAAAAACACACGGTTTTGAGCGATCCGCGAGTTTGTGGATGGAGTTTGAAGGAAGCAAAGGGTAGCAAAGACACCCAAAGGTGCGTAAATGGTTATAGGTGGGGTGTCGATTGTATAGGCAAAAGGTGGGTGTAGAATTGTTTAAAACTTTGGTGGGTAAGATGTTAAGTAAATAGGTGGCATGTTCAAGGGCGTGAGACCAAAAATGATGAGGAAGCGATGCTTGAGATAAGATGGTGCGCATTATATTATTAATGGACCGTATTTTATGCTCCGCCTTACCATTTTTTGAATATGTGTAAGGGCATGAAAATCGGAACGTCATCCCGTTTGATTTGCAAAAGTAATGAAAAGAGGTATTGTTGTACTCACTACCATTATCACATTGGAAAGATTTAATCGGGATGTTGAATTGTGTAGAGATTAATTTGTGGAATTCTAAAAATTTGGAAAAGACTTGAGATTTAGAATTTAAGGCATATGTCCATAAGAAATTGGTTTTGTTGTCTAGAAAAAGAATGTATTAGCGATGTCCGTTAGATGACAAAACCGGTGATGTCCAAAGATCGCTATGTATAATGTCAAAAGGCAAATAAGTAAAACTATACGAATCAGAAAAAGGAAATTTAATTTGCTTGCCAAACACACAAGGTTCACAAAGAGATGAAGTTTTGACATTATTAGAAGTAGAATGCAAACAATGCTTTAAAGTACGTAAAATATTAAAAGCGGGGTATCCAAGGCAGCGATGCCAAGTATCTTGAGACACGGCTAAAAATGAAGAAGCGGGAACATGAGATTCTTGAGCTTGGTAACTTGAGGGAATGGTGAGTGGATATAGGTCACCGGTGCTATCACATCGGATGAGAGGCTTCTGAGTGTGGAGTTCCTTCACATCAAAACCAAAGGGATCAAATTCGATGGAAACATTGTTGTTGGTGGTGAAACGACGGACGGAAATTAACGTTTTAACAAGTTTGGGTGAGAAAAGAATATTATTTAGTTTGAAATTAGGAAAAGGGTGTGGTAGGGTATTATTTAGTTCGATTATAAACCTTATTAAAACAGGAAGAGAGATTACTAGAGTTGTGAGTCATTATACCTGTGGCACCGATGTCCATGTACCAATTTTGATCCGGAGGATGGAGTGAGAAAGTGCTAAAAGCTTGATCCAGTTCCAGCAGGGTGTAAGTTGTGTCTGAGGCGTAAAAGTTTGTTGTGGGCGAGGGCCTAAGATACCCTGCTGTGGGCTGTTTGCTATGGTCCGTGAGGGAGGAGCTGTCAGATATGGGCAGGGAGGTATGGCCCAGTAGTAAGGTGTTGGGCTGGGCCAGGTAGGTGGTCGGTTCATGTGAGTGTGAAGGTGGGGCAGTGGGCCAGTCTGAGGAAGGCCATTGGGAATATTGGGTATTGGCAGGTTGGCGCCCACGACCTCGGCCACTACCTCGACCACGGGTTGGGTATGGAGCAGGGTACAATGAAGAGGAGGTTGGGTTTTGAGGTGGAGTTTGAGCAGGTTGGGTATAGGAAGTGTGTAGTGCTGTTTCGTTGGAAACCCGGTTAGCCTTAGTCGTTTCCTCTAGAATCAACTGTGACCGTTCTTCATAAAATGCAGGGAATGGTTTGGTATTGGCAATAATGGAACCGATCCCCCATATGCTTCATTTAACCCAGTGATTAGTTGAATAACAAGATTATGTTCGGTGACCGGAGAGACCACATTAGCAAGTTGATCGGATAAAATTTTTACCTCTTGACAATACGCGGACATGGATGGAAAAGAGTCGAGTTTAAAATTTGCAAACTTCTTTTGAAGGAGCACAGCCCGGGTCTCCTGATTATCATGAAAGATGCTTTTCAAAGCCATCCAAGCATAGCAAACGGTTGAGTCGGGACGGATGATGGTGCTTAATAGGTCGTTCGAAATCGTGCCATAAATCCACTAAAGGACGATATATGGCATCGTGATGACTCCAAATATCTTCAGAAGAAGGATCCGATTTATCTTTTCCAGCATCCTTTGAGGCTGCAGCGGAAGATGTGGGTTCTTTCCGAGGGGATAAGTGATCGAGCACTTGAAAGGCGCGACAATGAATCTTGAAGAGTTCAGCCCGTGAAGCATATTAGCTGGTTTCGACTTCTAGGTAATAGGTATGAAATTTTTAATGTTTGAAACAATGATGGCGGGGTGTAGTTTGGGATCCATAGTTATAGGATGAAGAGGAAGATAGAGAAGAGGAGTGAAAGATGAGTAAGTGGGAGAAGGGCAGTTTTTGTCGCCAAACAGAAAGGAAATAACAGCAGTAGGATCGGTAGGGTTTGTTTAGAGGAGGAGGTTTGATACCATGATAGTTTTGGTAAATAATTGTCTTGCCTCTTCTATGTTCAATATTCACAATATATAACATATTACAACATGATTTTAGCCTCAATCAAAGCTAACGAATATTGCCTAACAGAAGGCTAATAATTTGCACAAGATATTGGCTTTCTAAATATACTGATAGTATTAAACTAATGGAAAAACTCAATACATGTTTTGATTCCTTACTAGGCAATTGAAGATGCTACTGTTTTCACCTACATATGAAGAATTTAGGGAAGTTGGTTATTCAAGAATCAAGACATTTTTGGATAATTATGAATTAGTATTATCATGTATTCATGTCTAAGTAGTTTTTGATTGTTATGTCTAAGTTAGTATAATTTGACTTATTGTTTAGTGGAAATACTTTGTCTAATGGTTAATGTTAACAATGTTTTTTTAGTTAGATGCATATTAATTGTTTGATTGTGTTCACAAACAGTTAGCAAATAACTAAAATTCTTTAACATACAAACACAAACATAGGATTCTGTTCATTATCGTGTTCATGAACTGTTCGCTTATCCAAGAAACGTTTACAAACAAACGTGAACAAAGCCTTGTTTGTGTTCTTTTGGCTTGTTTACAGCCCCATCTAAACCCTGTAGGCCTTGTTATTATATGCTTGAGTTAGCCCAACAAGTCCATTAGTTATTTTGGCTATTTGGGTTGTTTGAGCAATACACTCCTTACAACATCGCATTAGTGTGAGTTAATAACCAAAATTGTCCCTAAGGTTTGGCCATTTTTGTCACATCCTAGTATGAGTTAATAACCAAAATCGTACTGAAATTTGGCCATTTTTGTCACATCCATCCAAAATAGTTTTTTTTTCAACAAGTTTGCGTTTTATTGTCATTTTTGTCCAATTGACTAACCCAGTTAAAATGTTTCGTTAAATGAGGAGCTTTTTAGAGATTTTGCCTAGGAAACCGAGGGTATTTTAAACATTTTGTATACTTTATTTATATAAAAAAAAATTAACCCTTAAACAAAAACAACCCATCTCTGACTTTATCACTCTCTAAATTTTTGCATCTCTCTTCAAACTGCCGCTACAACTACCAGCACCATGCCACTATCAACCCGCCACCACACCAAATTAATTCAACACCACCAAACCACTACTTTCACAACCACCAGGCCACTGTCGCGACGCCAGCATGACAAAATCAACGACCACCCAACCAACCAACCTAAAACCACCACTGTCGCACCACCTCCACCTAAACATGTCGCTGCACTTGTTCCTCTCTAAACCCACCACCGCTGCATAGTTAGTTGTCTCACTGTTTCTTCAATTCGTCTGTGTTGTGGCATTTAGAGTTTGTGTTAGATGACGTAAACAACCCTCAAAATCCATTTAAAATCGACCTCAAAGATGCCGTTATTTGGGCTGATTTGCTACTGTTTTGTTGGCGTTGGTTTGATAATTTGTGGGTTTTGTTCAGCTGGTGGCTCGTTTGCTGAAAGTTAAAAATAAAAGCTATTTTTGATGGATGTGGTAAAAATAGTCAAACTCGGAAACGATTTTGGCTGTTAACCCTATTAGTGTGTATAGGGGTAACTTTAGAAATAGGTAGAAATAGGGCTGCAAACGAACCGAACGAACACGAACAGAGCCTTGTTCGTGTTCGTTTGTTAAGGAAAATAGGTGTTCACGAACAGTTCACGAACACTTACCGAACGAGATTTTTTGTCCGTGTTCGTTTGTTAAGAAAACACTCGTGTTCGTGTTCGTTTGTGTTCGTTTGTTAATTTTGTTCATGAACGCACACGAACACAAACAAACATTAATGAACACAAACGAACACATAAAAGTGTTCATGAACAGAAGCGGTCAAACGAACATATTTTAGCTTTCGAATAAGATCGAATTCACATACATTAAGCCACCCAAAATAACATTAAGCCACCCAAAATAACATTTACATAATATTGTTAAACATAATAAAGTAGCGTCTCAAAAAAATAAGTTCGCATATTAAACTTAAAGTCTTTGTTAAGCTACCCAAAATAAACTTTCATCGAATTACTTTTTTATTTGAGTAAAATTTATATATATAAAAGAATATAAGAAAGTTATAAAAATTAAAACCCCTATTAAACAAACGAACATAAACGAACACAAACGAACGCGTTACCGAACGTTCACGAACATAAACGAACGAACGCGACCATTGTTCATGTTCGTTCGTTTAACTAAACGAACGAAATTTTTTGTTCGTGTTCGTTCATTTATTAAACGAACGAACACAAACGAACTTCCCGCCGAACGGTTCATGAACTGTTCGCTGAAAGTTCAGTTCGTTTGCAGCCCTAGGTAGAAACAAACAACTTTTATAGTCCACACCTTAAAACTTCTAACAGTTAAAACTCATGTCAAACTTGTTCACACATGTTTGTCACAACACATATTAGTTGTATTCAAATTAAAATTTTGTTTAGATTTTGGTATTTGTTTAATTAAGATTAAATCAAAATTTTATATAGTTCCAGAAAACATATTATTGAAATGCTTTTAGAGTGAAGACTTTAACAAATGGAGTATCAGGGTTCTAACTCACGGCCTCTTAGTTTTCTAATATGCGTCAATTCGTTTGGTTATTCTACTAAAAGTCTACAAATAATTCCAGATAAAACACATCTACTTGAAATAAAAAAAAAATGAGGAAAGCAGTTTTATTTTGATATGATATATCCTGTGTTTAACGTGGAGTTTGATTTGTTACATGAAATGACTACGACTGAGTTAGTATGAAGAGATAAAATTCGGTTTCTCCTCACATACATTCTTAATCCTAGGGATGTAAACAAGCCTAGCCGCGATCAACTATGCATTCAAATCATCAAATTTTCATCTCAATCAAGTCAAGTAAGAGTGTTAATCGGTCACGTGATGGTTATCCATGTACTGCAGCAAACAAGTATGACTAGTAATGTGTCAACAACCAAGCATACTCGTGTAAGTTTTCATGTACATACAAAAGACTAGAAATTCACTTCTCGAGCTTGCTATGGTACGCCGTATACATGATTTTCTATCTCCGACAAGTAGCCAGACCTGCAGCAATTCATGATGTAGCTGAACAGAATTAGCCAATATATTATAATAATCACAGTCACAATATGTAGCCACTCTAGTTTTCTTAATGGGTAAATTTGTACCTATATTTAGCCAGAGCTGGAGTCAGACTGTTGGTTGTCACTGGCTGGAGGTACAGAGCTGGAGTGTTGATCAGCCAAGTCTTTCGGAAAGTAGTTGCTGAAGAATACTGGATCTTCTTTTTCAAATTCCTCCCAAACTGAAACACAACGAAGCATATACCAAGATACATAGAATGATTAACGAATGGATGGCAATGGGATGGGTATAAGTAACCCTTGTCTCATACCCAATTTCATACCTCTCAGGTTTGTAGGTATATCACACGTATATATCATCAGGCATACAAATTTTGGTCTTATGTGGTTAAAAGTTACTCGTTTGGATGCCCCTTACCCGAAATCAACCTTAAAACTCACATCAAACTCTCTAACGGCCGACAAAATATTAAATACTCGACTATATTTATAAATTATAATCATTCTATACATTTGATAATTTCATGTTTCTAACAGCTTCAAGATACTATTTACTCTATTTTTTTTAAAGAAAAATCATATAATATATTAATATTTTCATCTTTGAATTTTTGATGCGAGTAAACGGGTTCAGGTAATCAAGCGAGTATTGATCAATACCATATCTGTTTGAACTCGCCTAAAACTTCAAAACCAATCGCATACCCGGCATCCCAAATGCTTTGGGTTTGGGTTCTTTTGTTGTCACTAGTAACCAAAGAGAGAACTCAAATTAAGTTACTTACCAGCCATTGTAAAGGAAGGCTCTATCTTTTCTGTCTGATATAGAATATCAATCAACTCCTTCTGGCTAATGAATAGCAGCATTCCATGTTGTTTTATCAGATCTTTTACCTGCATTCATTCAATCATACAACACCAAAACCCTGATTAACAAATTAATAAAACAAATCAACATTTATGAAAATCTGAAAACGTACTCTCAAGTAAATGACAATCAAAAGCACAAAACTCTTACCCTCTGCTTCTTTTCCTTTTGTCCGTCTTCACCGGTAGACGTTTTCTCAAGCAAAGATGGAGCTCCATGATCAGAATTTACTAAAAACTCATTGTTAGACATCAGTCAGATAATAAAGTTTTTAATCATGTAGTAATAACTAATAAGCACTTCATATCTCAATGTTCTACATGATTTATAAAATCAAACATCTTATAGCCAAATTTATTTTATAATTAAACTTGCAGTAACAAAGTATCCACTAATTTAGAGTTTACCATCAACACCTACCTTCAATTAAACCTGTTGTCTATCTTTTGTCTGTTGACATACCCTCTAATAACTTACTATTTGAAACAGTAATTCCCGCCAAAACCAACATATGATTTGATTTGCAAGCATGTCCTTCTGGTTCCTAATTAGCTTTTTAATGAGGATTAATTTTAGGATTACCAAGATTTAAACGAATTCAGGTTGAAGCCATGACTTTAAAGGGCTGAAAGTTAAAACTTGAGTCAAATGTATAAATTTAAACCTTGTTATACTGAAAACTAAGTTTAAAATGTACATGCACTTCACATTTCACCCTCAAATTTACATAATGGTCATTTGTAATATACAAATAGCTTAAACTTGCTGATTTAGTTATTCTGTGTTCTCTTGTTTGACAGTCGTAGTCAGGTCCTATGATGGGTACATAAAAAACCAACATGCCTTTTGGTCTAGCGCTATCAATATGACCCACTGGCCTACACACCAAGAGGTTGCGGCTTCAAGCCCCGTTAGATACAAATGTGAGTCAGTATCTTCTGTTTAAATCAATAAATAAATAGACAAACCTCTTAACTGCCAGAATAAATAAATACACAATCCTCTGATTGCCCAAATAAATAAATAAATAGACAAACCTCCCATATAAATTATTAAATAGACAAACCTCAAATTGCCCAAATAACCACCAGATTATTGCAAGCAAGCACATCCGGTCATTCCTTGTAACATTCCAACAACATATTGAAATGAAAAATCAAAAGCATGTAGCATCCCTGATGGTCCACAGTTATAAATTAAAGCTGTTAGTTGGTAATTAATCTGTGTGAGGATCAATTGTACTCCATCTCAGTAAATATATTATCACAGTCGAGATATAAATTACAGTCAAGCCCCCCAATGACAGATGAGCAATATAAATAACAAAGCATGAACTTGAAAGCATTCATGTGTAACTCTCATCCATCGTCCCATTAAAAAGTACTTATATTTGATTGAGGACGTAAGCAAACAAAAATCTTGTAACAGAATGTAGCTTACTTGGTGGTATATTAGATCCACTAGACTCTGCTACAGAAGGGACTGTGCCTGAGCCCTTCGATTGTTTCATCATTTCAGCTTGTTCTTTCATAACCAACTTTGAGTAGTAGTTCTCGAAGAATTCTTGATTTTCTTCAACAAGTCGCTGCCAGACTGAATGACAACAAAATAAATATATAATGCCATAGGAGATAAAGATATGCCAAGTTAAAGAAGACTCAAAATACATACTTATCTCTGTAAGGGAACGATCTATGTCGTGTTGCTCATAGAGTACATCTATTACCTCCTTCTTGTTCAGGTTACGCACTATACATTGTTCTATGAGTAGTTTAACCTAGATCCATTCAATCAAACAGCACAAAATCATGATTGCAGCCATTTCAATGAACCCATTTTCTTCACTAAATTTGAAAAAAGCCATAGGAAGTTACAAGTACAAACCTAAAAATGCAAACAGTAATAACAATTAGTACCAGATTCAGGCAATTCGTAACACAAACACACGATACTGATAGGTTACGACTCAAACTTCATACATGATCCCTACCAATAGATTTTGTATATATAATCTAACCTGTATTGCTATACACATTGGACTATAACTAGGATACAATTAGTTAAATACACAACAGTTATCTAACAGGCCTCCTATCATAACTCATATAGGAAACATGACAATTATCCACAATTCAATTCAACTAATTGTTTGTTGTAGGCATTTGACTCGCACTCAAACACCAATCCCTGAGCGGCCCTACGCACCAAGCCATAGGCTAACTCGGAAATTTGCTAACATAAATATGCAAACAGACTACTTACATTGACCACAACTGACCGATTAACATACTTACATTCACAAACACGTTGATTTCCAATCAACAGCCCAAAACGTTCAACGATTTGAAGCAATTTAAATCAATCAAGGATCAAAGATGATACAAGTCAAAAACCTTACCCTGTGTATCAGTTCTTCTATGTCCGGAACAGTCTCCTTCCCTTTGCCCTTGTCAGTAGACATTTTCTCCCACGAACACAAATCACTACAAAAACATTCGAAATTAGTCACCTGAAACATACATTTCTAACGTGATTTCGGAAAATCAAAACATCAATCACCGATTCCTAATATTAAAATATCAATCAACTAAGATAGAGTTTCCACAAACACAAATGCCTACAAAAATGTTCAAAACTATTCTCAAGAACATAAATGACAAGCTAAGCCCTAAGGAAAGAAATCTACTACAAATGAACACGAATGCCTACGAAAATGTTCGAATTAGTCATACGAACAGAAATTTATAACGTGATTTCGTAACATAAAAGCATCAATTACAGATTAATAAGAACAAGATATCAATTAATTAATTAACTAAGATTGATCGATAGAGTTTATCAGAAACAGATATAATTTACCTTTGAATCGCTCTCTAGGGTTTGTATTCGAACTGTCCCGCCAAAATCAGTAACTGAATCGGATATTTAAATAAAACTAACTGCTCTCATTTGTTTCAATTTAGTCCTTCAAGTTTTTGGTTTAACCTGTTTTTACCCTTGTACAATACTTTTAATAATTCAGGACAAAGGAGAGACCGGACTCGGCTTGGCTAGTTTAAATTTGAGACAGCTCAGGCTTGACTTGTTTAGAATTTTATTTCTAAACTCGACCTTGGCTCAGCTCATTTTATTTATTTAGTTATAAAATCTTATAATTATATACATATATTTATAATTATTTTTTATATAAAATATAATATATATTAATTAGTTAATTTTATCATAATTTTGTATATTATATTAGTGTCTCGGCTCCGGGTGGGCAGGGTTAGGTTTGTAGTAGATTAGGATTTGCAATCAGAAAGGGGTGGCGACGCAGCTTGTTGCCCGTCTGCCCGTTATCTTGATGTAATTTTCCTTGTTCTAGAATGAAAGTAATTTATATAAAAAAAATATTAATTATTATATAAATATATCAAATAAAACTATATAAATAAAAAAGATCGTTTAGGCTAGCCAGTCGGCTCAAGCTCGATATGTACGTGAAGCCGGTGCTCGTTTATTAAACGACTCTCAATAAAAACCCGGGCCCAGGCTCGTTTAACGAGCCGATCTCGAGTAGTTCACGAGCTGGCTCAGCTCATTTACTCCCCTACTATTTAGGGGTTTTAAATTTATGAAAAGCTATATATGGTTGAGGTTCAAATTCATAATGTTATATTATTTTTCTCAACTATATTCTCTTTCTTTTATATTCACAAAGTCCAACCAACTCACATGTGGAGGCGCATCGTTATCATACGGATCAATGTTATTTGTGGTCAGGTGGGTTCAGACACGGGAGAATATCTCGGTATCATTAGAAGCGTAGCTCAGAACTTGATCCATGTATTAGTATTTATGTCTTGCCAATTTGTGCATTATGGTGTAAGTTTAAAAATTAATAAACCATCTCATACTACATATAAACCCAATAGTAGTTTTTAAATCTATAACTTATAATAAAAAAAGAATTAAACTTTGATGATGTGGCATTCAATGGAGGTCTCAACCCTTCCTTGAATATGCCACGTGGCATCATGTAGAATTTTTTAATTTTTGAGTTTTTTTAATAAATCTATATATATTATTTATATAGTATTAATTTATAAGTGGTTTGTGCTTCATTGTGTTGTACATCATGCTTAACAAGTCTTTTGTGCACAAATGAGTTGTACACCATGCTTTGTAAGTTGTATAATAATTTGTTTTTTCTTTTCTTTTTTACTTTTAACTCTAATAGTTTTCATTTTTTACATGTAATCCCTACACTTTTTTTACTTTGAACTTTATCCCATGTATCTTAAATACACTTTTAGATTTATGTTTCAATCCAAATTTTCCGAGTTGACACGCCACTACGTGCGTATGCAGTTCAATGCTTTTACCCCTATTTTTTCCATCAAACGGGGTACGCTGTGTTTTAAGTTTCGGACAATTTTTTGTGCATTATCACGCCGCAACGGGCGTGCAGGGTTCACCGTTTTTAGGTCTACATTTCACTGAGTTTTGTTATATTTTTTATATATTTTTTATGAATTTTTTCAGTGTTGTTAGTCGCTGGCAACAATATGACACTGATGCTCATCCGCAGATCTTTGTAGCAACAAAATGGTAGTCATTAACGACATTTGTCGAGTCATGTCATTGGGGTCGTCGGACAGTAAAGTTTGAAAATTGGGGTATTACTAACACTCCGTGACATTGACTTAACTATTCTTTCCTTATTTTACGTAGAAAAAAAAAACACACTTTAAAGTCAAGGCAATGATCATGTTTTGTAGTTTATGTAACGAAGAATTGCATATTTCCCCTTAAAATGATTCTCAATTATGAGTTCTTTGTTATATGTAAGAAAACTTTTATTTCTCTCATATCTTTCCCCCATGTTTCGTCGCATTCCATATCAATCTCATCCTAGCATTCTCCGTAGTTTCCTTATTTTCTCTCAGTTTTTACCATTTTGCATGGAGTTGTCTCACCTTTCTCATTTTTCCCATCCAACCATCCAGGGCCGTCCCTGAGAATTCAGATGTCTGGGCCAATCCACAAAAAATTTGCCTCTTACCCTTAAGCCTTGACGAAATAAATAACGTAAACTATTTTCTTTAAACGACGATTAAAGTATTACAATGAGTTAATGACATATCGTATTAAGCGAATAGGTAACCGAGGATGAGTGAAGCTTCTTTAACATTCTTTTTAGCTCAAGGCTTTTGAATTAGGTTGAGGGAAAATTTTGTTTGTTTCTGTATGTCGCAAGTTTCTTCTATTTTTTTGCTTTTTTTATTTAGTTAAATTAAATAAGTAATGGGCTTTTAAACTTGTTATAATTATTTTAGGAAAAGATAAGAATTTAAAAACAAAATTAAATTTTTTCTCTAATGTTTCCTCCCATAACTTTTAAACGTTAATATCTTTTATATACGAGATTTTTTAAAGAAAAAAATTACACCAAATTAAAGAGCGTTTTATTATCTTTCCAACGAGTACCATAGTGCTATATAAAAACGGAGAAAAAAAAACAACTATTTTTGTACGGTTTTGTTTTCAAATATGTTTTACTCTACTAATAAATCACAAACGATAAACATAACTTCATAGGCAGAGATTCTTTTTTTTATATATTTGAATATGATAACTTATGGCAGAAATTTGTTTAAAATAAATATTATTATTATTATTATTCATTAATCATGTATTGGTAAATCATTAATTATGTTGTCATATTAGATATTTTATTATGTTATATTAGATATTTCAACCCCGGAATACTTTCGGGATAAAAGCTAGTAATAACAATATGTTAATAGCTTCACGTACAACACCATATATAAAAGTTTTCTTTCGAAAAGATTAAAATTCTTGTAAGGATACTATTATATTGTCAAATTAAAATCCCCCTAGGCGCAACATAAGAGAACAAAATGGTTTCATTGAGCGGCAAAATCGCAACATTGTCGAGATTGGTCTCACTCTTCTTGCCCAATCCTATCTTCCAACATGATTTTGGCATTTTACTTTTGACATAGCTAAGTTATCAGGCTCAGTCACGTCTTAAAATGGTTGCTTCTGCCTCTATTTCTTACAACCACTTTTAAAAAGTATTAAAAATTATAGAGGGTGAACAGTTCCATATCAAATATAGAGATGAACAGTAACTTTTCTCTATCCTCTACTCACAACCATTTACTACCATATATTAAAATATGGAGATTTCACTCACCAAAATATGCATAACCTACTGTGAATGCTCTTACCCCCAAACAAATTTTTTGTTACCCCTTAAAATATATTTTATAAAATGTTACCCCTTAATATTTTTTCTAGAACGCCATTGATCGTGACAGCCGTCAGTTCACGCTCCAAAAGGTAACTCTTGTGATCATGCCAACCACTCTTCCACATTATTCTCAAACTTCCTTCACCAAAATAATCTTCTAAATCATCTTATTCTGCTTCATATATTATACTAGAAGTTTATAAAGATCATAAAGACAAATGGGTTTGTCTAATCTGAGGTGGGTTCCATCAGTTTTCGCGGGTTTGGTTATTTTGTAGTTTTTTTTTTTGTTTTTTTTTAGTTCTTAAATGAGTTCACATGTTCTTCAATTCTCATGATATTTTGGTTGACATGGTTGTGCCGTTGCATCAGATGCCCGGAGCTGAACAGGTTACGCCGGCGGAGGCCTGTGGTTCCGGTGGAGATCAAGAGTCACTTGAAGCTGAGAAGTCGATTAAGCATGGGGAGAATGAAACTTACGTGGGGATTAATGTGCATGGACCGAGGGAAATGATGACACTATCTATAATAATAATAAAAATAATAATAATATTTCTGAGGGTGGGGCTGTGTACTGTGATAATCTTGGGGTGAATAATATTATATCGGAGGTGGGCCTGGGAAACTTAAAAGACATGACTGATAATTGTGGTGGGCCTAGTGAGCCCAAAATTAACAATTTGGATAAATGGGCTTCTTTGATAAAGTTGAGTGTGCCTAATTGCAAAAGGAAAAGGGTGAAAAAGATTCAGACCAAAGGAAGAAGGTTAAATGTAAAATCAAAAGAAAACTTTTTAGATCTAAATGGGGTAGGGTCTTCTTCAGGTTCAGGGGGTATCAAGAAGAAATGAAGAGGTGATCAAGACTGGGGAGACCGGTGGGGAAGAGAACAAAGAGCAGGTGTCTGAGGAGGTTGTGGCGGTTGAGGTTGAGTTAACGAAAGGCGTTGGGGATGTCGTTGGCTTGAGCCTAGATGGGTTCGACGTTAAGGTTGGGCACAGAGTAATGGCTGACTTTGGTGCTGACTCTTTGAAATGAATTTCTTGTCGTTCAATTTGAAAGGGGGGGGGGGCTGAGAAGTCTACTAAGGTAAGATCTCTTAAAAACAAATATATCTTATCCTGTATTGCGCTACAGGAAAGTCAACTTGCTGCCATGGGCCCATGACGGAATTTCAAATGCATAAGTTTTGGGATGGTCGGTTCATGAAAGAGTAGTGGTTAATGCTAATGGGAGGTCTGGGGTTTACTTACTATATGGAACTCTATGTTATTTAGTGTTCATGTTACTCGAAAAGGTCAGAATTTTATAATGATTGGGGGAATTGTGTCAGAATTTCGGAATCTATATTTGTAGTTAATGTATACGCACCAAATGAACCAGCAGCAAGGAAGGATCTTTGGGTGGAATTGCTAGGGTTAAAACAAGAATTTAGTGGTCTTTGGGTATTTTTAGGTGATTTTAATGATGTTAGAGGAGAGAATGAAAGGTTAAACTCAATGTTCGTGGCAACTAATGCTCTTGCCTTTAATAATTTCATTACGGAAGCAGGGTTACTAGAGTACAATATGGGGGTAGACGCTTCACCTACATGTCTGCTGATGGTGCGAAACTGAGTAAACTGGATCGGGTTATGGTTTGTGAAAGCTTTATGTCGAAATGGCCCTTTGCTAAGGTTTCGGCTTTGGAGAGGGATGTTTCGGACCATTCGCCGGTGGTGTTAATAATTGCAGACGCTAATTTTGGCCCGTCCCCGTTTCGTTTTTATAACTCGTGGATCGGTAAAGACGGATTGGATGAGGCGGTTACTGGGGGAATGAGTTGTGAGTTGGTGACAAATAGAAAACATATTAACTTTCTACAAAAAATAAAGGCTATCAAGGGTCGAATAAAACAGGGAGGGCTCAAATGGTGGATAGTGAGGAAGCTTCGGTATCCGTCGCTCGTAATCAAGTTAAAACTCTTGAGGAGCTGGCCGAAAACCGGACACTTGAGGAAAGTGAAAGAGCGGTGTGGAAAGATGCAAAATGGATGCTAAAGAAATGGGAATGGGATAGGCTTAGAGATCTAAATCAAAAGGCGAAGCTGGAGTGGATTGTGAACGGGGATGAGAACTCCGCGTTTTTTCATGGGGTGATTAATAGTAGGCTGGCACGGAACAGAGTAACTGGGTTCTTCATTGATGGGAATTGGAACGAAAACCCGGATATTATCTAGAAGAAAGCGGTTGATATATTTAGAAGGAAATTTGAGGAGCCGTTTCCAAATAGTCCAAGGATGTCAGGGGAGGGTTTTAAGAGGTTAACGGAGACGGATGCAAATAGCCACTCTTAGGAGGAGATGTGAGAGGCGATTTGGGATTGTGGTGGAGAAAAATCCCTAGGCCCAAATGGTTTCTCGTTTGAATTCGCCAAACATTACTGGTCGATTTTGGAACATGATGTCCTTCATATTATGGATGAATTTTTCATTCATGGTTCGATTCATGCGACTTGTAATGCATCCTTTGTGGCGTTAATACCAAAAGTAAATGACCCGTTGGCTTTTTTTTGGACTTTAGGCCAATCTCACTCATCGGTGTAATTGGAAAGATCATTTCAAAGGTACTCGTGTCAATGCTGAAAAAGGTTATCGATAGTGTCATATCCCCGGTACAATCAGCATTTATTAAGGGGAGAAACATCTTTGATGGACCGTTGATCGCGCATGAAGTAATTTTGTGGGTAAAGAGAACTAAAAGAAAACTTCTACTATTTAAGGCGGACTTTGAGAAAGCCTATGATTGTGTATCATGGAAGATTTTGCTTAGCATGATGCATCATATGGGTTTTCTTACAAAATGGAAAAATTGGGTGATGGGTATGCTAGTTACGGGCAGAACGACGGTTTTGGTTAATGGGTCGCCTACAGACGAGATTCAACTAAAGATGGGTCTTAGGCAAGGCGATCCGCTTTCTCCATTTCTTTTCACCATGGTTATGGAAGCTTTGCACGTAATGATGATAAAGGCGGTTGAGGCTGGTACGTTCATGGGTATGAAACTTCCAAACGGTGGACCTGTGGTGTCTCACCTACTTTATGCGGACAATGTGCTTTTTCTTGGGCAATGGTCGAGTGAAAATGTACAGAATTTAAATAGAATTCTTAGATGTTTCTCCCTAGCCTCAGGTTTGTATGTTAACCTACAGAAAAGTAATCTCTTCGGTGTTAATGCGGGGATCGACGAAAGGGCGACTCTATTGAGATGTAATAAAGCTACGTTGCCGTTCACCTATTTGGGGTTGCCAGTTGGATGCAGCATGAAAAGGATTTGTTGTTGGAGACTAGTGATTGAAAATTTTCAAATTAACTTTCTCTTTGGAAAACAAAGTTTCTTTCTTTTGCAGGTAGAGCGGTTCTGGTTAAAGCGGTTCTTGGTGCGGTTTCAAATTACATCCTATCTCTTTTCAAGGCTCCGGCTGGAGTCATAAACACTCTGGAAGGCTTGCGGAGAAGATTCCTTTGGGGTGGTTCATCAACAAGCAATAAGATCAAATAGGTGGCGTGGGATAATATCATCAAACCGAAAAAGTAAAGCGGCTTGGGTGTGGGCAGCATCGAAGATCTTAATTTGGCGTTGCTTGTTAAATGGTGGTGGAGGTTTAAATCGGCAAATGATCTATTATGGTTTAGGGTAATTAAAGCTTTACACAGTGGGACTGGTTGTACCGGTTTTATCCCGTGCAAAAAAATTGGTAGGGGCACTTGGCATAATATAGTTGATGTTTAGAAAGAGTTTTATAACAGGGGATCGATCTGCAGTCAAAATTTAGATGTTCAGTTGGGTCAGGGGACACAATTCGATTCTAGGAAGACCACTGGTGTTATGTTGGGCCGCTGAAGGATGAGTTTCCTTCTTTGTTCCCTTTGTGTAAACCAATTGGTCCAAAGGTT
Source organism: Ambrosia artemisiifolia (assembly GCA_032199755.1). Lineage (NCBI taxonomy): Eukaryota > Viridiplantae > Streptophyta > Magnoliopsida > Asterales > Asteraceae > Ambrosia > Ambrosia artemisiifolia. The sequence continues at coordinate 22,841,544 of CM063517.1, forward strand.
ACTGATTGTTATAGGCGAATTAATGGTATCGTGTGGTGGGATATTCCGTGGGCTGGACTTCCAAATTCTGCAATGGAATGGTCGGAGGCGTGCCGGTTATTGTCGTTGCTGATTAAACAAAACATTAACTTGGACAAAGACGTCTGGAAGTGGTCTGCGAATGGTTCAAGCCTTGATTTTTCGGTTAAGCTGGTTCGTGAGTTGCTGGTGGGTCAAGCCTGGCAGCAGGAGTCGACTGCTGAGTTTGTCTGGAGTAAGATTGCTACGGCCAAAGTCAACTGTTTTGTTTGGAGGGTAATCAAAATAGGTATAGCGACAGCGGGAGCCTTATCATTTAGGGGTGTCCAGGTTGGGAATGGATTGTGTTACCGTTGCAGATTGGAACCGGAGTTGTTGGATCATTTATTCGTCAAATGTTTGTGGGCTAGAGCTTTGAGGTGGAATGTAAGCGAGTGGCTGAAAATCGAAGATCTGAAAAAGGAGGACCCGATTGAGAATATTTTGAAATGTTGTTGGCTGATTAATGGTGGTTCAAAGAAGAAAAAGGCAGCGTATGCGGTGGTGCTATTGGTTTTTTGGAAACTTTGGCTAAAAAGGAATGATTCGATATTTGCAAATGTTTCGATTGCAACACATATGTTATTGGAAGAAATAAAAATGGAATTGTTTTGGTGATCATTTTTTTAATTAGAAAACTATAGAAATACTATACTCAAACTAAAGAGAATAAAATACCAGTTTTTATGAGATTTGCAGTTCAAATAAAAAAACTATTCTGCAGGTGTGGCGGTGTGTAGACTTTTGTTGATGAGTGTGAGAATTTGAATCAATTTTGTTTAATAAATATTTGTATTATATATCTCTTTATTCCTCCACTAAATTGAACAGTGCCGTCGCAATCTTCTACATAATTTTTCAGTTGTTAAATAGGTTAAGTTTCAAAACTTTTTCAAGTTCTTGGTGTTGGTCTGGTGGTTGGGGTGGTTTTGTTAAACCTGGGTTGCTCAGGTTCGAATCTTTGCGTCCCGTTTTTTTTTGTATAACCTACCTTTGTATTTATAGGTTTTTTAAGGGTATTTTTGTCATTTTGGTGGTTGTCACCTTTTCTTCTTCCCTTTCCTTCTTACACGTGTCTGTGCAGCTTTCTAAACACACTCATAACCGACTTCATTTTGTCTTTGATTTCTTTGTTCTTTCTCTCTCTACACACACATACATCTCTGTGTCTCTCTTTCTCTCTCTATTTCTATACAAGATGAGGGGTGCTTTTGGATGTGAATGGGGTTCATCATGAGGGTGGTTTGGGATATCAATCGATGGTGACAGAAAACAGACGGTCACGAAGATGAAGACGCGTCTTTTTAGGGTTTCGATGGTGGTGGGTTTAATCGCTGGTTTGATGGTATTGTTTGGTGGGTGTGGATGATGGGGTTCTTATATTCATTCCGTCTGGTTCGGCAACTGATAAAAAGGTAACGATTCTCATGGCTGCTTGACCTCCTATTTATGGTTTGTGTCTTTCAACTGTTTATGTGTCATGTTTATTTTGGGAAGTTGGTTATAATAAGGGTTTCACACCCTAGTTCCTTGCCGCCTTGGTCGATGATGGCTACGATGTGTTTGCCTTAGATCGTAACTATGTTGTTGGTTTATCTTGGGTATTGTCTTTGATGATTGTGTTGGGTATTCAACCAGCGGCGGTAGCGGGTCGGTTAAGCGCCTGCGGCCGCCGTGTAGTTGAAAAATTGTGATTAAAATTGTGATGGCACTGTTCAATTTAGTGGGGATATAAAGGCTGGTGCCTGTTTGGCCTCCGATTTATAGACTGTTTATGTATCATGATTATTGTTGGGTAGGTGGTTATGATATTGTTTATTTTGATTATAAGGGTTTTTACACTACGGTGTATTTGCCTGAGATCGTAACTTTGTTAGCTAGCCTTTTGTGCCAAGGTTTGCACTATTTATTGGTGCTATTTATTTATCTTGGGTATTATCTCAGATGATTTGAGGGACTACGATGATTTTGTTGACTAGCTGTGGCTTTCATGTAATCATATTTTTTAAGAGGCTATGATGATGGGTTTTTATGCACCTGAGTGATACTGAGCAAAGGTGAGATTATCCGCATCTTGGCAGGGAAACCGAGATGGCAATGTGAGTACCTCCGCTTTCACATGGTAACCGGTAAGGATGCAGCCATGTCGGGTTAATCCTCTTTGTTTGTTTGTTTACAGATATGAATCTGAGCCTTATAATCGTTTGACTCATTGTTTAAATTTTTATATAAATGTTTATTGGAGTGCCCCGTTCAGACAATTATTTCAACGACTCTGCCCCATCACCGACTTTGTTGGCTAGCCGTGGCTATCATGTAATCATATTTTTTTAAGAGGCTATGATGATGGGTTTTTATGCACCTGAGTGATTCTGAGCAAAGATGAGATTATCCGCATCTTGGCAGGGCAACCGAGATGGCCATGTGAGTACCTCCGCTTTCACATGGCAACGGGTAAGGATGCAGCCATGTCGGGTTAATCCTCTTTGTTTGGTTGTTTACAGATCTGAATCTGAGCCTTATAATCGCTTGACTCATTGTTTAAATTTTTATATAAATGTTTATGGGAGTGCCCGTTCAGACAATTATTTCAACGAATCTGCCCCATCACCGACTTTGTTGCATATGAGGTTTGCAAAAGTCATAGGGTGCTGCCTGTTTATATTATGGTTAGTGTTCTCACTTTCTTTGTATCTCCGCTAAATCGAACAATGTCGTCGCAATCTTCATCATAATTTTACTGTTACTCTGGCTATGATGAGTAGCGTTATCTTCTTGAATGTTCATGGAAGTGGCATGGTATGGATAGTGGATGGAAGGTTATAAACCTACAACCCCCGTTTAGCCAATTATTTCAACAACTCTGAGCCTAAATTTTTGGTTTTTTTCCCTTCCGTTGTGTTTTGCTGACTTTATTGCGTACGAAGTTTGCAAAGTTGATGGAGTACAGCCGTTTGATATTATGTTTAGTGGTGTAGTGGTTCGCACCAGTGAATAGGGGTTAGGAATGTTCGTAATCATCATCGGATGATACTTTATTAGAATGATTGTGATTGTGGGGAGAAACATCCATCGCATATCAATGAGTTAAAACGCATATTGAGCTTCATATGCCTCAAGCTCTTAAAGTGCAATAATAAAAGGGTAATTTCATTTGTAGTCTTCTTTAGTGTTTATGTTGTTTAGTGGTGTTTATCTTACATGAATTGGGTATCTAAGAGACACATTTTAGTTATACTGACCTACCAATTTTTTGGTATCCTATTCAGTTTGAAAACAACAATCTTTAGCCTTTTTTTTACATTTCTTGGTGGTTGAGGCTGAAATTAGATTTAGATTACAAATTTCCAAAATTGCTACATAGAGTGCTTGGTTATTAATCTTATTATCAATTATAGACTGTAGATATTATATTTACATAGTAAGCTCAGTTCACAGTTTGGGAAAAAGAAATATTTTACTTTTGGGAAGCAACGGATAGTCCAAAATCTCATGGTGGACATTTCATGTGACACAAAAAAAGGTACGGTGGCTGAGGAAAAGTGACGGTGGATCAGGACTGGAATACGGTGGGCAAAAAACACACAGATGCCACCATAAGCTACGGTGGCTACCGTAGCTTACGGTGGAGCCCTCCAAAACATCAATTTTTCTTCTTTCAACTCTTCCTTGTTCCGATCAATTCCGGTCCGTTCCAAAGCTAAGTTTTCTTCATTTTAAGCTCCTTAATATACCTGCAACCAAAGTAACCGTAGTCATCTAATTCCAAGCAATAACGTGATCAAATGTGGGTATAATACGCGTTTTAACATCATAAAGGGTTGTTCCTTGAACCACCCGTCAGGTGTGCACCACGAGGTTTTGGTGAAAAGAAGGACTACAGGCATAAATCAGAAGCCAAATTACCTGACATCATTGATGTTTATATTGATGATCAAGAGGTAATGTATTGCTAACGTTGATGGCCTTCTTTCACTTGAAAAGATGAACTCTGGGCCATCAACATCAGTAATACATTCTCTCTTGATCATCATCATTAACATCAATTATCTAAGGTCATTTGGCTTCTGATTTATGCTTGGGGTCCTTCTTTTTAGCAAAACCTGGTGGTAGACATTTCATGTGACACAAAAAAGTATGTACCACGAGGTTCTGGTTAAAAGAAGGACTTCAGGCATAAATCAGAAGACAAATTACCTGACATCATTGATGTTTATGTTGATGATCAAGAGGTAATGTATTGCTAATGTTGATGGCCTTCTTTCACTTGAAAAGATGAACTCTGGGCCATCGACATCAGTATTACATTCTCTCTTGATCGTCATCATTAACATCAATTATCTAAGGTAATTTGGCTTCTGATTTATGCTTGGGGTCTTTCTTTTCGGCAAAACCTGGTGGTGCACACCTTTGGGTGCCACGTGAAACACAAGTTGCGTTCGTCCATCGTACCAGGTCGAGGTTGGTCTTTTATATGCTAGACAAATATAGCATTCTTCTTTTGGTTTATCCATTAATTCTTCACTCAGGTCTACATTGATAGGGCGTCTTGGTTCCACCTTCTTTTTGGGATTAGGCCATGGCTCATCTTAAAAATGCACTTTACTTTGTTAAAGTATCTTTTAAAGATGATCTTGTCCTTGATACAAAAGTCAAAGTGGAAGCAAAGACTCCCCAAGGTTGTCAACATGTACGAAAACAAAATGGATAGACTAATGAAAGAATGTTTTGTTAAATATGTAGAAGACTGACGTTGAGTTGCTAGGGTAGATTGACGCAACATGTTTATAAAGCCGTCAGTGAAATATATTTTTTCCTAACTTTTAAACTTTTACAGTCTCACGTCTTTGTTGCTTGACAAAATATTAGAGTATGTCTTGCTGGGCATTTTAAATTACAGTTACACCTTTTAGGTTTGAGTTTTGATATTTCAATGGTGCTCTTATGCTTTTTTTACCACTCACATACACCATAAAGTTCATGACAAGAAGTTGTTCGATATTAGAGATCATATTTTAATCTTAGATTGTTAATAGATTTCATCACACATATTTCTAAAGACTCTATAGGGTGCGCATTGCGCACCCTTAAAACACACTAGTTGTATTTATATATGTTTCCCTTTTCATTCATCTCAAAGCTTAATTTGTAATGTAGGTGGACATTACAAATTGTCAACTTAACCCCCTCTACTTGCTAACAAACTATTCACCTCAATTTTCTTGCATTTACACTTTTACCCCTTAAGTTTGTAAGTTTTATTTTACTATTTTTATTAATCTTTTTTCATTCTTATTATATTAAAATTACCTTTACAATCCATGTATCACATCGCGACATGCTAATTTTTATCTACGATTTCTAATGAGGTTTTTTCCAACATCAAGATTTCGTTGTAAATGCGTATCGGTTGGTACCGATACCGTCCCGAGCTCATCCCTAATGTTGAGAATCATAAGGCATAATTAGACACAAAAGATAAATGGCACTTTGAAGGAAGAATGGCACGTATCAAAATTTAGTGGGAAGATCTTGATGTGCAGCTAAAGGTAAGTAATTTCAATGTTGCAGGAGTGGAAAAGAATTGACAAAGTTGCCTACATCACATCGAGGCAAATTGCATGCAATGATTTTTGGTTCATATGCAGAAGCATATAATGTATATATGTGTAGGTCCGGGGGGAGGGGTGTTAAATTGTACTGATTTTAACGTTATTTTACCAGTTTCGTGAAAATTGCATTAAAAGCTGTTGGTAATTTTAGTGTTATCAACATTAATGGTGATATTGGATTAACTTGTCGAATGGTTGATATCGTTAGTCATAACCGAGTCATCATTGTTTAATCTAAATGAATATCATTATTTAATCTAAATCACTTACAATTAAATATCTATATAAAAAGACAAGTTTGCCCTAAAAAATTAGTTAATTTATGCATTGTGTGTTGTATGAGAAGAAACTATAGTTGTACCTCTAATGTTCTATAAATTTCGTACTTTTTATATCATCATTTCATAAAACTACCACATATAATAATTAACCACACTCCTTTGAGAACATAAATAACCCTTCTTAAATCTCAACAAACCAAGGGAAACAAAAACAAAAAAAAACTTTAGAATGTTAGTATTAAACATGAGATGCCATTCCGCTCGGTCTAGCCATATATGAAAAGTAACTTACAGTGTCACCTTCTACATCAACTAACTCAAGCATTCTTTTTAAGCATTCTGGAGAATCAACTTTATCAATCAATAGGTGAGCATGAATGTCTTAAATCTAATGAGCATATGTTCCTATCACTAAATTCAATCCGTGAATCGAAACAAAAAAATAATTGGTGGATTAGTGGTAAATGTTCTCGAATCAAAATCGATACCGGGGACGATAAACCTATGCTCGGTGGTCGCAAAACTACGTGCGACGAATGACGAATGGTTACAACATAAATGGCGGCATGACTGAAAGAAGAGGCGATATGCTAATGTTATTTCGTGGGTTTGATATGTCGGGATACGACCAGAAAACAGCGAGATGAGTCTTTATGAGTGTGTGGGTCTCGATTAGACTATATATAAACACTCTATCATGATTTAAATGTTACTAATTCATTAAATCGGTTGAATCATTGATTTTGATTAAATGTTGTCGATTACAAAATATCTTTATAATAACTACGGTTCCTTTGGAATTTCAAGCAAGTCTCGAGGAGTATGAAAGGATTAAATTTGCTAGATGATTATTCAATTGCAATTATGTAATGATTGTTTCATTTAAATTGGCTGTTACAAAAGAAAAGAAAACGGAATGAAGAGGCACATTCAAGTTGGAGGAAAAATAAGAGTGATTAAACTTTACAATAAAGTAACTTCTCTATTCTGCATAACACAAGTTTCCATTTTCAATCCTTTCCCCTAAGGTATTAGTAATACAAAATTTTATAATGATATTTGTATAGCACATATTATCAAATAATACATATCTATCAAAAACATCCATAGTTTTTTTATTAATAATCATTCAACTAAATTATAACGTATTAAAATCATCATAACAATTCGATATCTAATTTTCTCATATTATAATATGTTAAATACTTTTCTAGAAGAAAATTCACTTTCATCTAATTTAATCATGATTAGTTGACATAATTACATGAAACCTTTGTTTAAAATTCATTAGAAACAAAAACTTTTTTACCTGGTCATGAATCCAATGACGTAGATTTAAGATCAGATTATGCATGTTTACATGTATGAATACAACATAATGATTTAAAAATGCAAAGCGTTACATCATGATTAAGAACGCAGCTTTCATTATTGATTTCTCGATTTCTTATAGTATTTTCGAGTTTATAAAATGTTAACTTTTATAAAGTATCTAATCTATATAAAATATTATAACAAAACATGTAGCATATGAATTATTTTTTATATTTTTCTATTTAATGTGTTAAAAGTTATTGTAAAATTAAATGTCATGAGCTCTTAGAAACATTAATTGACTCTTGACTTAATTGTGATTAAATATGGTGTTCTAAAGACAAAATTAACCGGTGTAGGAAACTTCAGAGGGTTCACACATTGGGTTCAGGTTGATGCCAAAATAACACTCGGACGACGCGTACATGGTGCATACTTTTGGTAGCCCGCCACTATAATAATCAAGCGTAGGAATGTATTGAGCCATTGCACCCGTCACGATTACTTCTAGATACTTCGCGTTAGGCATTTGAACGTGCATGCTCTGGAATGTGTCCGGGCAGAGAACGGCCTCGTTAGGGCTTGTGTAGACGTTATACGGGTCGTATGGTCGGGCCTTGAAGTAGTCACTCTTGTAGTAGCTTGTGAGAACGGGTCGGGCCATCAGCCCACCCGGCATATACATATTCATCACAGGCATTAAAAGACTGTAAATCAGTTGACGTTGATCCAAATCTTCATGAATTGTTGGCATTAGTTTTCTTTCACCACTAGAAGTGCCGGAACTGTAACAAAAAAAAACATAAATTAACGTAAAAAATTGCAAAATTAAGTAATCAATGAATTGTTTTAAGATATTTTTTTTAATAGTAATTCGTATTATAGGATAAACGCATCTTAAACCGTCTATGTTGTGCAAGATTGAACTTCTTTTTAATAGCAAATCATAGCTTTAATTTCTAAGATAAATACATCTAAATAAAGTGTAGTTGTAGTTTAAGATTAAACGTTTTTATATATGAATTTCTACTTTTTATAGGATATATACATAGCATTAAATGTTTTGTTGGGCTATACACGGGTTGGTGGGAGATGGGTTGGGCGTTTTTTTCTGGCTGGACTGTTGGGCCGCGGATACGCCTCTGGCGTCCGCGTTTCCAGCGGTGTTCGCTCTGGAAAAAAATAAGTTCGCGCTTGTGGCTGACCGGGTTTCGCAGGTGGGCTCTGGGTGGGTTTGGGATTGGAAAAGGGATTATTTCTCTGCTGCAGAGCTGGCCGATTTGCAGCGCTGTCGCTGCAGCGTTTCTGTCCCTGTCCTCGCTGCTGTTCCTGATCGCTGGTCTTGGTCGCTTGGCTGCAGTGGAGTGTTCGATGTTGGTGACTTCAAGAAGATTCTACATTCATTCAGATTTCAGCAGGCGCCTTTCGTGATCGAGAAGAATACTTGGGTTCCTGCGAAGGCGCTAATTCTTGCTTGGAGGGCCGAATTGGATAGACTACCTACAAAGTATGCCTTATTACACAGGAACATTCCTGTTGGGTCAGATTTATGCAGTTTTTGTGGCGATTTTGCGGAATCAACGGATCATCTGTTTATCTCTTGTGCATTCTCTCAAATGGTTTGGCTTTTAGTGGCGCAATGGTGTAAAGTGAGTACTCCTATTATCTTCCATTTTAAAGATTTGCTAGAGTTACATCATCACATGGGTGGTTCGACAAAGACAAAGAAGGCTTTTTACGCGGTGATATTGACCACTATTTGGTGTATATGGAAGCATAGAAACGAAGCGGTGTTTAATCAAAAACAAGTTTCAATTCAGAAAATTCTTGGTGATATAAAGTCTCTTAGTTTCTTTTGGGTCAAGGCAAGGGCGGGTCATTCTTCGCTGGATTGGAACACTTGGTGTAGTTTCAGTATTGTCTAGCTTTGGTTGGTGATTAGATTTTTGAGTATGTTGGTGTTTGTATGTATATAACTATGATGTATGGTGTTTTTTGCTAGTGTCCCGCTAGCTTTGGTGAAATAATAATAGTTTGTTGATCGTTCAAAAAAAAAAAAAAATAGTAATTAAATATAGTATGTAGGATTAAACTTCTCTTTTAACAGCAACTCTTTGTTTTTCTATGATAAATGCATCGTAATAAACTCTACTTGTACCGTAAGATTAAACTTCTTTTTTAATAGCAACTCGCAAGCTGTCTATGATAAATACACCATTAAATAAATAAATAAATGACTGAATTACAAATTTTGTCCTTTATCTTTATATCAAATTTCAGTGTATGTCCTTTGCCTTTAAAATTGATGACTTTTGTCCTTAATGTTTCCAAATACTACACGTTTTGTCCTTTTAACACTAACTCAGCTAATTTTTTCCGTTAAATAAATAACAAAAGGATATTTTAGTCATTTTACCTATATATTTTTAAAAGTATTTCTCTTCAAACAAAGATTTCTATAAAGATCTCTGCTTTATGGCCTACCCATCTTCCATTCACACTCTCTAATTAAACCCATCAAGATACAAATCCTAATCTAGTTTATGATCAAAATCAAGAACAATGAAGATTTTTTACTTGATAGTGTTTGGTGGTCTTGTTGTTATTGCAACAATGGAGCTGAGCAAGAATAATAAAGATCGGATCAATACTTCCTCTGCCTTCAATTCTTTCAAGAATAAATCACCCATTTATATAAAAGCACCACCGGCCACCAACACTCCAACAACCTTCACACAATCACTTGAATATCCAACGCTCACTGACCATTAGGTTTCATTTCAAAGCCCTAATTTTATCGGCGATTGGGCGTTTTGTTGCAACACTAAACTAAGCCTAAATCTGTTTCGAAAGCAGGGATTTTGGAGCCTTACTGTGTAACAGTTTACATCATGAGGACGGTTGCAGGTGTGGGGTGAGGTGGGTTGGTTGAAGGTGACGAAGATAAAGGGTTTGGGTTAAGGCGTCGGCGATGAAGAGTTGGGTTCGTGATGTTTAATTAGATTGATCTAGGGTTAGGGTTCTTGACTAGGATAATTGGGAAACAATGGTATTTTTTTTCCGCCACTTCTTTCACCGGTGTCGGTTATTTGTTTGATGAATGGTGATGGTGGTCCGATGGAGGTGAAAGGGGTTGTGATGGTGGTCCGATCTGTTTGGTATTGTGGTCAGGGTTTGGTTTGATTTCATGGAATGGAAGGGGTTGTGGTGGTGGTGGTGGTGGTGGTCGGAAAATATTTTTTCTTAAAAATAGTTTTTAACAAGAAAATGACAATTATACCCTCATGTGCCTTGCACATGATATGATTTAAAAAGAAAATCTAACCGAGTTAGGGCTAAAGGACAAACCATGCAATATTTTCATAACATAAAGTACATAACCAATCAATTTTAAACATAAAGGATAGGCCTTGCAATTAGGTATAAAGATAAAGGACAAAACTTGTAATTCAGTCTAAATAAATATACCATTCAATTTGCGCGATTAAACTTTTTTTTAATAGTAATTCCTAAGTTCTATTGGATAAATAGACTACAACTATACTTACCACCTTGTTATACGATCAAGTAACTAAAAAAATAATAACATTGTGAGAAATTCGGAAATCGGATGAGCGGAAAGAATCGGGGAGCGATCGCGATTAGCGATACGCTGAATAATCGGCTCAAGATCCTCGTAAACAACCACGGGAATTTTGGATTTGAAGGTTTCCCGATCCGTGGCTCCAGCGAGATTGTAAAGCTGGAGATACTCGGTCTCAGCATTGCGACGGAGTATCTCTGACAATACATTCACCTGAACTGCCTCGGCATTGGTTGTAACATCCTCAATAAATTGAAGCACCGCCGCATGTTTCTCAGGCAAACATTTCTGGCCATCACTCGCCATTTGGTTTTTATGTATGTGTTTGTTTTAGTAAAATGAATGTTTTAAACATTGGATGGATGGATTGGTGGGGTCCATAAGAGGTCACATGACATGTCACGGGTGGTCGTGGTCAAAGGCAGAATCGTTGACATTTTCCTTTTATAACACGGGATCGATCTGCAGTCAAAATTTAGATGTTCAGTTGGATTAGGGGACACAATTCAGTTCTAGGAAGACCACTGGTGTGATGTTGGGCCGCTGAAGGATGAGTTTCCTTCTTTGTTCCCTTTGTGTAAACTAGAGGTGAACAATAAAACCGGTTTTAGAACCGGAACTGTGGAAACGAACCGGAACCGGTTCCAAACCGGTATACAGTGGAACCGGTTCTGGTTACTCTAGGAACCGCCGGTTCCAACACTACTTCCACTATTTTAGCCAAAAACGGTTCGGAACCGGAACCGGTCTCAAGAACCGGTCCCAGAACCAGTTCCAGAACCGGTTCCACCGTTAGAATAGGCCAAATTCGTTTTTTTGATCCTTGGGTTCGTTTATAGCCGTTAACTAGCCATTTTTTCACCCAAAATCACCATTTTGCCACCCTTGTTTAGTATAAATAGGTTTTGGATGTTTTGGTTGATCACTACACTCAAAACGCAAAAAGAAACAACCCGAAAACGCAAAAAGCGCTATCGTATACACTTAATATTGTGTTCGCTTTGCTTTTACTACATCATTCTGTGGCTTCATCTTCAAACCGGTTCTACAAACGAGCCTATCGTTGTTTAAATTTTCGAGACGACACGAAACGCCGAACTTTTTGATGAAAATGGTTATTTCGACTTGTGTCTTATGTCGAATGGCGAAAAAAAGCACGTTGTAGAAAGTTGTAATTTCATTTTCAATGTTTCTTGTTTCAAAATCCTAAAAAAATAATAAAAGTTGTAATTTTATGTTTATTTTTTTTGCCATCGGCTTATTATTTATTTTTTTAATTGTGCGCGCAAGAACCGATTCCGGAACCGAAACCGAACCGGAACCGGACTTAAAAACCAGTCTTTGGAACCGACGGAACTGGGACCGAAACCGGACGGAACCGGAACCGATTCCGGACGGAACCAACACTGTAGCGGACCGGTTCCAAACCGGAACCGGTTCCTAAAAAAAACCGATTTGTTCACCTCTAGTGTAAACCAATCGGTCCAAAGGTTACTGATTGTTATAGGCGAATTAATGGTATCGTGTGGTGGGATATTCCGTGGGCTAGACTTCCAAATTCTGCAGTGGAATGGTCGGAGGCGTGCCGGTTATGGTCGTTGCTGATTAAACAAAACATTAACTTGGATAAAGACGTCTGGAAGTGGTCTGCGAATGGTTCAAGCCTTGATTTTTCGGTTAAGCTGGTTCGTGAGTTGCTGGTGGGTCAAGCCTGGCAGCAGGGGTCGACTGCTGAGTTTATCTGGAGTAAGATTGCTACGGCCAAAGTCAACTGTTTTGTTTGGAGGGTAATCAAAAAAGGTATAGCGACGGCCGAAGCCTTATCATTTAGGGGTGTCCAGGTTGGGAATGGATTGTGTCACCGTTGCAGATTGGAACCAGAGTCGTTGGAACATTTATTCGTCAAATGTTTGTGGGCTAGAGCTTTGTGGTGGAATGTAAGCGAGTGGCTGAAAATCGAAGATCTGAAAAAGGACGACCCAATTGAGAATATTTTGAAATGTTGTTGGCTGATTAATGGTGCTTCAAAGAAGAAAAAGGCAGCGTATGTGGTGGTGCTATTGGTTTTTTTGGAAACTTTGGCTAAAAAGGAATGATTCGATATTTGCAAATGTTTCGATTGCAACACCTATGTTATTGGAAGAAATAAAAATGGAATCGTTTTGGTGGATGGTTAAAAGGGCAAGATTCGAAGGATTGGAAAAGACGGCATGGTGGGACTTCTCCTTATTCGATAACGGTTGAGGGGTTCCTCCTGTTGGTACATTAATCTTGTAGGTTGATATTCAATTATCTAACAAGGTAGTTTTATGTTCTGTGTTTATTTTGGGTCGGCCCAGGTAGTTACTTGCTAGACTGTGCCTAGGTGATCTTGTGCTGTATTCTTTTTGGTGAAATGGAAGTTTCATTTCATTGTTCAAAGAAAATAATAAGCTTTGTTTACTCTGTTTTTGGATGAGTGCAACTGTGCAAGTCCGGAAGTATTTTTTTAGTTTTTTTTTATGTTTTTGAGGTGGCTTCCAGCAGTTTTCACGGGTTTATGTTTTTCTATTTTTTTCTATTTTTTTATGTTTTTTATTTAGTGTGAGTTTTTATTTTATTTATGTAAATTTTTATTTTATTTTATTTAAAAAAAATTGGTATCATTCCACCTCATTGTTTTAGTACTGAATGTTAACGAATGTGATGGAAATGAGTTGGCACAACCACAATAACAGGGGCGTAGGTTGGTTGGGGCGGAGAGGGCCGGCCGACCCTCCGAAATTTAGCCCATTTTTTTTCTTTAGGGAAAACCCAAATAAAAAGCCTAACTAAAAGCTTAAACCTAAAAAAACTCTAAACCCTCTATACTCTATTCTGTCTCTCGATCTCACTTACCGAAAAAACAATAAATTAAGTATTTGTAATTAAGATAGAGATGGCGAGTCGGATGTGAGAAGTTTTAAAATGTAAACAAAGTTAAACAGAAAATGATTTGAAGGAAGTGACTCGCAAGGTGTATTTTGATGTTGAGATTGCTGGAAAACCTGCTGGTATCCTCATTTTTCTTTCTAATATCAACTTATGGAACCTTGGCAACTTATAACATAATATCATATATCAATCACGTATATGTATATACACATATAGATCGATGATATGTGTAGAGATGGTTGTATTGCAAACTTTATGTGATATTTGAATGTTGACTTGACCCGAATCGAATCACCGACCCGAACATATAATCCGAAACATAGCTATAGAAAAAAAATTTAGGTTACGTCCCATGACTGGTGATTTCCGACCCCCAGACCAATTTCTCAAGCTTCGTCATCACACGATAATAAAAAAGTGGAGCACTCATAAGAAACACTAAAAACAAAATAAAATTATAATCAACAAAAGAATATAGTAGCTCCAACCTTGTTAGTACCTACTTTCTTTTTTTTTTTTCAGCTTTTAACCTTTTAACAATTTAGATTATTTTATAATACTTTTATTATTTTTGTTTCTTGTTCATCTTCCCAGAACACTAAGCTCTCCGATCGAAAACAACATATTACTTCCTCTCTTGCTCTTTTCTGTTTCATGCTTGTTACATCTTAACAGCCTTACAAGTTAAAACACATAACTTGAGGGTCAATTTTTAAGAAACCTTTTTCTGAATGCCTAGATTAGCTGACCGGTGTTTAAAAACAAAATACATGGTTTCAGTACCTCTAAATTATTCCAATGGTCCTAAGAACATTTTTGAAATCTGTAACTTAGTTATTGTGCTCCAGTTATTTTTATAGTATGAACGTTTCATTAAATGGACGACATTAAAGAACAGAAGAAGGAACAAGAACATCAAAAATTTCTTTTTCCATTACCCTTTTCAGCACAATTACTCTTCAAACATAGACACAAAAAGTCAAATAATTCATGCTGATGAGATTGGAATACCTGAGTTCCGGTTTTCGAAGCATTATGAAGGCAGTCTATCCCACGAGCGAGCTGCACTATGCACATATTGAGTCGCTTAAACCAAGAAAGAGAAGTGCCAATGTTTTTGAAGATGATGTTAAAGTGTTCGAAGCATTATGAAACACGTCATGAACAGAAAGTTGAAAAATAAATATATCAAGTAAATAAAAGGAATATTAGATTTAAATACTCTTAACTTTCAGAGTTTGGCCGACAATACTCCCAATTACGAAAATGTTTATCAGCACTCCCAACTTTTAAGGTATTTTCCACGGGCACTCCCAAACTAACCCAGTTAGTTTGTTCAGTTAGTTTGCTGACATGGCATGCTGACGTGGCCATTATTGTTGACGTGGCATGCTGATGTGGATGACACATAAGATGACACATCATCTTCTACTGCATGCCACGTCAGCAATAATGGCCACATCAGCATGCCACGTCAGCAATAATGACCATGTCAGCATCTACGTCAGCAAACTAACTGAACAAACTAACTGGCTTAGTTTGGGAGTGTCAGTGGAAAATACCTTAAAAGTTGGGAGTGCTGATAAACATTTTCGTAGTTGGGAGTATTGTCGGCCAAACTCAGAAAGTTGAGAGTATTTAAATCCAATATTCCTAAATAAAATTAAGTACCTGATCACCGTTGTTCTGAATAAGGTAATCTGGTTCAGAGGAAGATAAGAGCGATTGGACATCGTGGACGTCAACTTCGAGATTATCAGCCATTGTGAGTGAAAGCACCAAAGAAATCGGATCGGATTATACAAAATTATCAGCCATTATGAAAGCACCAAAGGTTTGTAGGATTTGTTAGTAAGCGAAGTAACGAAGAGGAGCCCGTGAACTTATTCTTTCACTGTTTACTTTTTAACTTATTAGAGAAGGTGGGGCACTGCCGTGATGGCATTTGTATTTTTTCCACATTCACAAATCACAACTTTATATTTGTGGCATTTGTATTTTTTCCACATTCACAACTTTCCAATAAAACAACCTTATGTAAATAAAGATTTGTCGTGGAGAAAAAAGACATCTGCCTATTTATAGACGAGTGTCATTGTTTAATTTGTGGGTGGCGAGTTAGGTAGGCAAATATTAAATACTAGGTTAGAGCCCTGTGTTAACACACGGTATATGTCCAACTCAAATAAAAAAATTCTATAAAGATTGTAGTATACAAGTTTTATTTATTGAAAGTTACTTGCAAAATATCTTAAAAAGATTTAATGTTATTCAATAATGGATATATGAATTAACAAATGTTTGATATGACGTGGTTTAAAAACAAATAATGAAATAAATAATAACTTATTTATTTTAACGTAATGCAAATGAACATTAACATTCAAAGTAATTAAAAAAAAGACAAAAATGCCATAGACACTACTAGAAAAATACCCCTATCTTGACACACTTTTAATGACACGCGAGAATTCATGACACGCAAAAGCGCGTGTCATTAAAAAATCGTCATCTTTTAAAAAAATTGGTCAAACAATGACACTCTTTTTTGCGTGTCAACAATCTAATGTCAAGATTTTAAAAAACATGACACTATAACAATTGAGTGTCATTGTTTGGTGTCAAATATTTCAGAATTTCCTTTTCCCTCCCAGCTCTCTCTCTTCCTCTATTCTTGTGCAACAATACTTAAAGAAAAAAAAAACCATCAAAACCCATCAAAGTTAACCCTCTGAATTCGTAACCCACCCCTCAAACACCATCCAACACCGATCGTAACCCTCAAACACCATCCAACAAAACCCCATCAAACACCATCAAACCCTCTTCGGCCAGAACCCGCGCAGATCGTAACCCTCTTTCAGAAACATTCAAAATGTGATACTAATCAGGTTAGGGGATACCACCATCTGCCAGCCCTTCGGTTTGACCATCACGAACGCCCTTCGGTTTAACCTCTCTCCTCTCATCTCTTTTCAATACTACACCTGCAACAAAAACCCCCTCTAAAAAACCAGATCTGTAACAAAAACGAAGCTTCAAAGTTGTAGCTCTGTGGTTTCGGTTTTGATGGTTCGACGTCAAATCTTTGGTGGTGTTAAAAGTAAACAGGAAGGAGAAACAGAGGCATATGGTGACAGCCTCGAAGACGAAGCAATAATTGTGGGAACAGAGCATTTCTTAAATCTCGTATTGTTATATTATAAGGTTTGTTAAATGATAATATATTATTGTTTCATTTTAAGATTACTTCAGAGTAGGGATTCCCATTGTTTTCATTGTACTGTGTAATAAACAAAAGTTTTGGACCACCGTTCATTTCTTTTTAGGTTTGACAAATGATAATATTTTATCATTTAGGTAGAGAACAAAATAGAAAGTGAAGATATATACGACAAGTAGTCAACAAAAAAAGTGACCAATTATTGTTATATTCTACTTTTTTTAGGTTTGATAAATGATAATTTTTTAAAGTTTCACTACAACAAAAATGGGTTTTTAGTACGCATAAAAACGTCCTAAAATGTTATTTTATAGGACCTTTTATTTAATAGGGCCAATGGTAAAAGCGTTTCATGTAAAGGGGTCGTAATAAGTTCCGAAACTTAAAAAGCGTCCTAATATCTCAGATAAGATTATGAAACCAATTTTATGGTCATATAATATGTCTATGAACAACCAAAAAACTCCTAATAAAAACATATTATGACACTTTTACAATGTTCTAACATTTGTTTATCTACTTTTAATCTTTTAATACACATACAAGTGTCCTTAAAAATTAATTTATAGGACCTTATGATGTAACAGTATAGGTAGTTTAGTACCAAAAAAAGGGTCCTAATATCCCAATCAAGATTATGAAACCAAATTTATGGTCACATAATATGTCTATAAATAACCCATATATTGTCCTAAAAAAGCATATTCAGAGACTTTTACAATGTTCTAACAAATTTAATAGAACAAAATTTCAAAGTTCTAACAAGACAAATGATACAACGCTTTTTTAAACATCCACACACAAACCATTATTTGAAATAAGCATTATCATAACAAAAACACTAAACATAAATAAGTTATAGCATTATCCAACATAAAGTCTTGTAACATTTAACAAAGAAATTAAAAACAATGGAAGAAACAAGCACCATATAATCCTGAGTCATTATGCGTTCTCAATCCTCATAGACTACCTACAAATAAACAATCCATGTATAAGTATTAAGTTCCAGAATATTAAAATTATTCGTATCACAAGCTTAACAAATAAACCATCCAGGCATCCATACTACCTACAAATAAACCATCCATGTATAAGCATTAAGTTTCAGATTATTAAAATTTTCCATATCACAACTACAAGAAAATACATGTATAGGGACCAATTTTTTAAGGCTTAGGGATGACATGTCCCTATAGGTCTCAAGAGCTTGTAGAAACTACATGCCGTTTCCACATGTTTTTGTGTGTAGAAGCTAGTGCGTTTAGGTCCCTTAGGCCATGTCCGGAAGTAGTAATAATAATATTGGTTTGGAGATGGATTGGTTGGTATATTTTTTTATGTGTAATATTGATTAATAATAATAATATCGGTTTGGAGATGGATCGGTTAGTATGTTTTTTATGTGTAATATTGATTAATAATAATAATAATAATAATAATAATAATAATAATAATAATATTGGTTTGGAAATGGATCGGTTAGTATGTAAACCTACGTGTTAACATGATTAGTTACGGTGTTACATACGAAACATGACTACTGATAAAACCACTTTAAGCATTCTTTTCCTTCATATAATAACTAAAATACGGTTTTGATGGGTCAAACAAAACCTTCCACAATTTATGAGTTTACAATAATCGAAAAACAATGTAATGGGTCAAACAACGTGTACACACTTTGAAATTGAATAACCGAAATACAATGTGGTTCTAATAACAAAAACAAAATTTTAAAGGGTCGTGTCGTGGTTGGTTAAACGGGAAACCTCTTGAAGACGTCTAGGAAATCGTGAGCCGACTCTCCCAAGAGACAGGAGGTGGCTAGTTTGGTAAAAAAACTTGGTCAATGGCTATTTTGGTGATTTTCCCAAACTATTATTATTATTATTATTATTATTATTATTATTATTATTATTATTATTATATATAACCAAAAAGTTAGAGGGAAATGGAATGAATCCCTTTGAATTAACTTACTTACTTTGAGCCAAGAACTAGAAGGATTGATCAAATCAAATCAAATCAAAGATGAGACTATGGAAATACTAAGATCATAATGGTGTATGTATTATTATCTACGGCATTTGCATACTTTGGAGAAGTTTCATTAAAATCTCAAAATCTGAACTCTTGATTAACAAATCCACCCATAAATAAATGCTCCAATCTCATATGATTTTACAAAAAAGAATAATTCGGGTCGGGTTGATGGTTCAGGTCGGGTAAAGTTCATCACAGAAATTAAATAAAATACAATACAATAATGAAAACTAGTTCACCAGGATTCAAAACTAGAAATCAGCAGGGACAAGAAAACTAACCAAGTTAACATCAGCATGTTAATGTAGGACAAGTTGACATCATTACTCTAACCCACAAGCTCTAGAAATTATACTTAAAAACGGACAACACTTTCATTATTTCTAAAAATAAATAAAAAAAGAGATCATAACACAGACAATAAAAAATGGTTGAATAAAATTTTAATTATACTAAAGCTCATGTCAACAAAAAAATTGCAGCAAAGGGTCATTTTTGTTATCTCTTTGTGCGTTACCTATTCCCACATGAGAAGGTATTAAACATTGTATGACATCAAATATGTTATTTGCAATGCCCTATATGTTATTCATTTTTCTTCTACATAGGTACAAACCGAGGACAAGAAAAATGGTTGAATACTATACGAGCTGAGTATAACTAAACTCTATAACCCTCATCGTGACCAATCGACTAAACTATAAACATAAGCCCCAAATAAGGACTGCAACTACAAGACACACAAATTATCAAACAAAATCAACAGTCTAACGAAAGAGACAAATATGTTGTAACATTCTAACTCTAACAATTAATAATGAACCAACTTAGGCAATAACAAGTAACTAAGCAGATGAAATCAACTAAAAGGATGAAAATAATCTAAGTTTCAACACACTATAAATTAACATCACTAATCAATATAGTTATTTGTTTAAGAAAACTGTTCTGCTGTTTAGGAAAGAAATATTGGGACATATAATATAATCATGGGGAACGTCTAATTTCAACATGAAAACATTCTAAAATAATGAATTATAATGCAATTCTTATTAGACATAAAAAAATGTATTTATGAATGTTTTTAAAATTACCTCTATACTATCTAGGAAATCTATCATGAACGTCGATTATCAAGACAAACGACGGTTATACATTATAATCCCCTATCAAGAGCATGGCTCCAACCCTTTGTTTCACATTCTGGACCGGACCAATGCAACTTATATAATAATATATACATGGATTCTTACAATTTTTTATGGGTAGATCAAATAATAGCAAAATAGTCTGAAACACTGCTACATTGTTTCCAAAAGTTGGAACATAACACAACATTGTTAAATGTTAAACATTGAAAGCCAGATTCCATTAGTCGTTTTGTAGAATTGCAACTTCAGTCTGCTTTGATTACCAAGTTAATATATATATATATAGGGAAAGGATATTTTGGAAACCCACTTGAGTTGAGAAAACCTTTGAAAACCCACGTAAAAAACCATTATTTTTTTTGAAAAAAATAACCAATGTAAAATACATGTTTTTAAGTATTTTAGGCAAAAAAAATAACAAAAGCGCCCATGGGATTTTAAAAAAATAATAAACAAAGTTGCTAAAAAAACATATATTTTCAGCTATTTACCTATGTTTTTAGCAACTTTGTTTATTTTTTAAAAAAAAATTTCATCGGGGCTTTTTTTATTTTTTTGGCCCAAAACGCTTACAAACATGTATTTTACATTTGTTATTTTTTCAAAGAAAAAAATTATTTTTTTACATGGGTTTTCAAAGGTTTTCTCAACTCAAACGGGTTTTCAATTTATAATTGACCCATATATATATGTATATGAATATATATATATATATATATATATATATATATATATATATATTGGGAGTAAACCCACCCAAATTGAGTAAACTCTAGTAAACCCAATGTGTGGCTATGAAAGCTCCACATCACCCCATCTTGATCAAGCCTCAAGGGCACCAATGTCATTTATACAAAACCATCACATCACTCCATTTATATATTTGTCAGTTTTTTTTTGTTCCACATTTCTCTCTCTCTCTCTCTCCCTCTCTCTCACACACACAAATACAATTTCAAAACATAAAGATGCTTATACTCCTTCTCTCTCATCACCATCACCCTCTTCCTCCTTACCACCACCCAAACCCCATCACCATCAGCACCTCACACCACCCGTCGTCTGAACCCAACCTTCCATCTACTCCTAAAACGAACTTCCTCTGACCCCACCCTCCATCTAATCCTCAATCTGGAATCGTTTCTTAACAGTGGTATACAAAATCTGATCCACAAGGTCGTCAGAGATCTTGTTTCCTTCTCTTAGTGGTTTGTTTCTGTTTTTTTTTTTTTTTTTTTTTTTTGATGTTTCAACTGCTTCAATTTTGTTATGTGGGCTTTTGACTTAAATTAGGGGTATTTTTGTATGGGTATTTTATTATACATGTTTCTTAGTTAGTTTATAAAGAAGATATGATTGAAAGATAGGATCTTTGTTGTTATATTTCTTGAAAGTTTGAAAGTTTTGGATTTTTGTTTCAACTGTGTGAATTTTTTTATGGGCTTTGTTTGACTTAAATTAGGGGTTTTTTATACGGGTATTTGATATTCATGTTTCTTAATTAGTTTATGAAGAAGATGTAATTGAAAGATAGGATTATTATTTGGAGTATTTTTGTTATGAAATATTTGTTATGAATTGGGTTTGTTATGAAATATTTGTTATGAAAATTTTGGAATACTTTTGTTATGAAATATTTTTTAAACCAGATAGATAACATATGTTAACAAAAGGTGGATAACAACATGTGGGCTTACGCATTAATTAACCTTTTTCATACTTTAT
Organism: Ambrosia artemisiifolia; assembly: GCA_032199755.1. Taxonomy (NCBI): domain Eukaryota; kingdom Viridiplantae; phylum Streptophyta; class Magnoliopsida; order Asterales; family Asteraceae; genus Ambrosia; species Ambrosia artemisiifolia. The sequence continues at coordinate 22,863,449 of CM063517.1, forward strand.
TATTATTGTTAATATGAATGTTAACACGTGGTCTTAAATAGGTGTACGTTATATAATTTTCACTACAGATAACTTGTTTCATATGCTAAATATTTGTTGCTTTGCTAGATATCCATTGAGGACTAGAAAATGCAAAAACCCAACACTTGTAACTTTATTTATTTATTTTTTGCAAATATCAGTTTTTATACATGTGGTTCCTACAACATTTTTATTTAAAAATGGTAAACATTTGTGTGTATGTATATAATACTCAATTATTCTTTTTTTTTTGTCATGGAAAATTGATGAAAGTGATATAAAAGTATTGAATATGATCTAAAGCACTTGTAAAATTCTTTAAATTTAGAATTTTTATAGTTGTACGCTTTGTATTGGTGCTTACTGATGTGTCAGGGTTCAATTAACACTAGTAATGCTAACACATGTATGTATTAGATTGGATGTTAAAAAGATCATCTTTTTTTTATTTGGTAAATGTGTTTTTATTGAATATTTTTGGTTTAAGGTCTTTTAGTTCTGAATTGGGAGCTGAATCTATCCCAATTAACATGTGTTAAGGTTCAGTTAACGTGTGTTAAATAGCAAATGTGTTTTTATTTTCTTGGTATATCTTTTGATTTTTTTCTACTAATTTTTACTTTATGTTTCTTGTATATATATTATTCTGTGTGAAAGTTTTGAATTTTTGTATTAGTGCTTACTGATGTGTCAGGGTTCAATTAACATGTGTTAGTGATGCTAACACATGTTTGCATTGGTGCCTACTGATGAATCTATCCCAGTTGACATGTTTTAGGGTTCAGTTAACATGTGTTAGTGATGATGACACATGTTAGTATATGCCTAACTAACACGTGTTATCCTTTTTGCAGGTGAAATGATGTATGTGTTAAAGATGAATATGGGTATCAAGAACGAAGCATAGCAAGATTTTTTTTTTATGTTGTTAGGATAGTTTTTTTATCATTCATAAATAATTATGTTTACCTTTTTAAGTTTTTTACTTTTGAATAGATTCAAATTTGGAGATCCATGTACTTTGCCTTTATACATATGGAGATCCGTGTAGCTTAATTTTTTAGGTCGTGTATCCAAAAAAGACATATATACGTTAATAGGTGTAACATAGCGTTATTTTTACTTTTACATGTATTTTAAATTCTATATTTAACAAATTTCCAAATTCGCCTTTACTCGTTTCTTTTATGTTACTCTTACCAATTCATGAAGAGGTCGTCATTATAATTTACCCTATTCAATTTAGGCGTTATAACAAGAAACTCGTTTAGTTAAAACCTTAATATATATTTATTGATTTTTTTAGAACATATATATTTTAGTACTAATAGTTATAATAATAATGAAACTTTTAAATAAGAAAAAAAAAAAAGAGAAAAAACATAATTGTTTGTCTTGACATTTGATTCCTCTCAAACAACAACTACGACATCAACAATTAATGTTGATGTGTTCGTTTTTTTTATTTATTTGAAAATCGACAAAGACAACAGCAGCTTAAACCATAAGAACCATCACCACTATAACTAAACTTACCCCCACCTAATCTCTTTCTAACCACCCCATTTAATCCATTTAATACCCAACCACCTTAACCCACCTATAAATACAACCCCTCCCCACTCCTTAACCTCTTGTTCATCTCATTTCTCCCTAAAACACTCTCTAATTTTCAAGTTTATTGAGCAAACTTTCTGATAACACATCAGTAAGTTTTCCAAGCTCAAACCTTCTTTATTTTCTGTTTTTCTTCTTCTTTTATACTCAAAACTCCTTGGAGAAACCTCTAGGATCTACCCCTTATTTATCCACAAAAGTGTGATAAGGGTAGAGCACCTAAAAGAGATCTCAAAGATGTTTATTTTTCTGATTTGTTTTTATGTTCTAAGTTATTTAATGTAAAAGGACCAACCAAGTCCACTAACAATCTAATGTTAGATGGATTTGTGCTATGGTATTGGTTATACTATGTGTTATTATAAACTGACTTTCAATCTTCTATCTTATTATCATATTATTAATCTTTGGAAGGTTTGTGGTTACACCCTACCTTACCAACTCTCTTGACCCTTCTTGTGCTACGGATTGATCCACACTAGAAAGGGGAAATCCCGTGTCCAAAACCCACGTTTACTCCATAAACGAAGTGGTTATGACATGAACCTATCAAATGGATTCACATTCCTAACCTTATACCATCCAAATCATCTATGATGATTTTGTGCTTGGTCTAACTTAATCTCATGACCATCCGGATTGCCCTAAAGGCAATTTGTGCTTGGTTTGCCTAAAAGGCTTGCATGACTCTCGTGAATCTATAATCTAAACTCGAACCTAAGACCCTTTATTCTCTAATTCTAGTTAACAAGGCTAAGGAACTAATCTCCCAAGACTCGTCTTTGGAACCTTGCTAAACGCACCCAAAGGTGAGTTCATACTTGTCCCCTTTTTACTCTTTATCACTTTTGGGGTGTAAACATGTATCATATGCAAAACACACTAATGCTTTCATAAACACACATGCTCAATCTATTAAACATACTTATATGCTACTTGCCATGCTTATGATTCTTAGATACTTAGACATAAATCATTAACTATTATTAGCCCACTTAACATGTATAGCGCTATAGGACTAGCACACCGCCCCCTTTATGGGTCATTGTTAAGATTTAAACGGCCTAGCATGAATATGTTAGGTATACGCTGTGGTACTCGCGGGTTTGAGTTATGTCTTTTGTATGATATGTATGTGCAATGCTATAGTATGAGATTTGAGTAAACCATTCTAAAATACTATGTATGTAAACTAAAACTAGTATGCTCACCAATGCTTTATGTGTTGACGGATATTTTATACATGTTGCAGGAAATATTTGATGCAGGATATTCAAGAAATCTACTTAGGATTGGACTAGAAACACACGCTAGTTTAAATTCTATAATTTGATGTTGTACTTTCCATTCTATGAAACAATTTGTATTTTGCTATCTTTTAGACAATGATTATGCTATGAATGAAATTTTATCTTTAAATTATATTGTCAGGAATTCTAGTGTCATGAAGTCTTTGAACAATCTATCTCAAGTCTCGCCCCGATGTATTCCGCCATCGGTTGGGGTGTGACAGATTGGTATCAGAGCCATGACTATAGGGAATTAGGAAAAATTGCCATGTTTGACCTAGACTATAGTTAGGAACCTTTTTGACCATTCCTTTTATCATGTTTAATATACTTGTTCTCCCTGTCTTGCTTCTACCCCATTCTCTTGGTCTTCAAAATTTACCTTCCTATTTGTGGATTACTCTACACTCGAAGACGCTCGTATAACACAAACGAAAGGAAATCACCGAAATAGGCGTGAAACCCTCACTTTGGTGATAACTTTCAATCCGCGTAAAATCTTTGTGTTTTGAAACTACACCAAGATAGGAGTGATATCCTCACCTTGGTGGAAATTTCACAATTCTCGTTCTAGTGGACACTTACCAATTGAAGGTTGGAATTAATTTTCTTACCACATTGGACAAAGTGTACAAACCACACTCAAAGAAACGACCTCGCTAAGATAGGAGTGAAATCCACAACTTAGCGACTAGTTTCAATCCTTGATATTTTTTTTATAATCTCGCTAAAGTCTCAAATTTACTAATGAAAAGAAACATGTAGTAACTGGAAGGGTGAATACCGTTAACCGCAGGTTCGGGGAGAGTATTTCCACCTATTAAGCCAAAGCATGTTTTCAAACTCAAAGGTAAATTCGAACCACTTTGGTTAGTCTTAGTTCCGTTCCGGAACACTCCAAATGCTTGCTTAAAACAAGCCTCTCATTTTATGTTAATATTACTTTCAAAGTTGTTTTCATGCTATGTTTTCACTATGTATATTCGATTTTTTTTTTCTACTCGCATACAATCTCAAGACTCGCATTTACAATCTACTCTCGCGATCTCCAAACAATACTAATAATCGCAACCAACATAAATCAAAACTCCTTTATGTTAACTAAGTGCACTATACTTGCTTATACTTATGTGTTACGCTATTTGAACAATGTGAAACTTGCGTCCTATACGTGTAACTTGAACTTGCATACTAAATCTATGAGAACAATTTGAGCTTATGTATTCTGTTTATCTAAAGTTTACATCTATCCTACCCACAAGCTTTTCAATGTTAACCAAAATGCTAGTAACTTAATTTATAAATTCAAAAGACGTATTATTTACAAACACTTATGCGAATTTCTTATGCGTAATCCTCAAAGATGTCTTCACATCTCAACAACATCGACCTCAACCAACTGGCGAGTCTTATTGCCCAAGAACTAGTCAAGATTCTCCCTAACCTAGAAACACCAACAAACCCGATTCCAAACCCCGGTGATACCATCCAGGACAGCACAAACCACGTAGATACTAAATCTCCTACCCATACCCTTACCAAACAAACGAAAAAGGGTAGCAAAAAATGCAAAAACCTCAAACGAAACCACACTTCGACAACTCCTACGACACCAAAACATAACAAAAAGCGATACCATGGAACCTATCCGCTATGCAACAATTGTAAATTTCACCATCTCACTCACTCACCATGCCGCATATGCGCCAACTGTGGTGCATATGGTCACTTAGCCAAAACATGTCGCCACACCACTAAACCACGACCCGAACAACCTACTATTACCACCTCACCCACTAAAACCAATGAATGGATATGCTCCGAGTGCAACAACCCAACTCGTGAACCCAACCAATGCCCAAGACTTGCCATGTTGATCTACGATGCTGGAAGACCCACTCACCACAATAATGAATATTGATTTTCCTTTTTCTTTAAAAAAAAAATGAGAATTTCTTTATGTAATGTTTTCAAGAAATTGTTCAAATGTGAAATTTTCTTTTATGAATTATGAAATACCATCGTTATCTTAGTTTGCAATCATAATTTATTAGCAAAATTCAAACATCACAAAACCCTTTTCTCCTCGCGCACAATCTTTTTCCAAATTTTTGAGCAAAATCCATCCTACTATTTCTAAGAGGATGCCTATTCTTCTATAAAATCCTCACTTTCAAACCAGTAACAAATGTGTGCGTCGAGTCTATATGACAAACAAGATTCTAAATGGTAAAAGTGTTTAAAATAAACTTTCTTTTGCAAACAGGACTTGTGAGCAAAATCAAATAACCTACTTCTTTATAATCCCAAAACCTTTTCTATTGAAATCATATCACGAGTCAAAATATTCATCAACGCCAAACTAAAAGTGTCAATAAACTATTTTCCTCGCTTAATAAAATGGATTTTCATAAATCAAACGACCATCTTCGATAAAACTTTTACACTAAATTTTCCCCACGTCAATTAAATCCATTTTTCTTTAACATCCAACGGACTAAATTCTTCTACCATCAAACTTGACCCTTAGTCTTGAAAAGCTAAAAATTTCTCGCGTACCCATAAAACTCAATTTGTAATAAACCCGAATTCTATGTTGCCCACAGTCAAAACATTTTACACGTTTTCATTAGGAATGCAATTGTCCATCCTTTTGTTTGATTTTACCATCTAAACGTAACCGCATATACACAAACCTACACCATTACACCACGATACCATATACCTATGCCAAAAACTCGTACGCACCACAACATCGAAAACTTGCTTAAATGCCTTTCCATTTTATGTGTTACATGTCAACGTTACTTGCTATGTTTACAACATTAAAACTGTTTAAATGTCTTAGTTTAATTTCTTGTCCTTTGTGTGTAAGTATTTGTGTTCACTAGCGACCCACACATGACGAAGGCAAAATTATTTGGACCATACGACAACTGGACTAATTACGGGTGCACACGTAATTACGATAATTGGCCGCATGGAAAACATAACGAGCCCTAGTGTGTGTAACCTATCATAACTCGAATAACAACGCGGATGGGGTATGATAACGACATGGTACGCCCTACAACGTAAATGTCCTGTCATATTACTAAAAGTAGAGCTATTCGTGCCACGAGAAGTTTTGGGTTTCGAGTTAAAATTTTTTTTTATCAACACGTACATTATTTATCTTCCGCGATGTCATTTATATTATAGTTCACTAGTCAAAATTACACTCGCATCACTATTCTCTTATGCATATCATAACCTTGTGTTGAACCACACTCTCTATTATGTAACATATCCATGCCATGCATAACTTATGTTTGCAATCTACATCAAACTCCACTCTACTCTCATGCGTTCCTTTCCTAATCATCGATCCTCCCATTTTCAAGAATCTACTTCTAAATCCCGTAAGCTCTGGCCTTAATCTCTAAAAGCATTTATACATGTAAAACAAGATTCGTCTCTCACTTTTATATATTTCCTTGACTAATTATGTACTGGATTTCAAAACTAAATAACTACTATTTATTTCGCCAGAAAGTTGTTTTCCAAATAGTCCAATTTCTCGTTTATATAATCACCTCTAAAAAGTTTTTCCAAAAAAAAAAAAATTTCGACCTTGTGCAAACCAAATATCTATTACTAAATACTACTCATTCCCACATCTAGTCACTCATTATGCTCACATTTTTACTATCCCCCCCAATTACCCAAAGACACCTCTTTTACAAGCCAACAAATTTTACTATTTTATATATGATATACTGTATAACTACTTATTTTCCTAAAATTTCTATATGTTAATACAAATATACTTACCTACCTTCAATTTTTCACTATTTCATACCGTATAAATACTTTCCTAAAATTCTTACTATTTCTTATACTCAGTATACTTACCTATCTTCACAAGATTTTTTTTTTTTTTTTTTTTTTTTTTTTACTATTTCATGTAGGTATACTGTATATTTACTTACTTTTCCAAAACTTGATGCATCAACTCCATATACAAACCTATTTGTACGTACCCCTTATTTCACCATTTACAAAAAATGCTTATGTCGGTTAAGTCCTCAAATTTCTACCTACGACCTTGGGTTAAAATTTTAAAAGTACTTCTCTTACGAGCATAATTATCGCACAAGTGACTAGATACCGTATTCGCTTTAAACATAATGAACTAACAAGCTTTGTTCTCATATCAAACCACTTACCTATTTTTCAATGGTTGACACTTAATTAAATTTCGAGACGAAATTTCCTAAAGTAGGGGAGACTGTAACATAGCGTTATTTTTACTTTTACATGTATTTTAAATTCTATATTTAACAAATTTCCAAATTCGCCTTTACTCGTTTCTTTTATGTTACTCTTACCAATTCATGAAGAGGTCGTCATTATAATTTACCCTATTCAATTTAGGCGTTATAACAAGAAACTCGTTTAGTTAAAACCTTAATATATATTTATTGATTTTTTTAGAACATATATATTTTAGTACTAATAGTTATAATAATAATGAAACTTTTAAATAAGAAAAAAAAAAGAGAAAAAACATAATTGTTTGTCTTGACATTTGATTCCTCTCAAACAACAACTACGACATCAACAATTAATGTTGATGTGTTCGTTTTTTTTATTTATTTGAAAATCGACAAAGACAACAGCAGCTTAAACCATAAGAACCATCACCACTATAACTAAACTTACCCCCACCTAATCTCTTTCTAACCACCCCATTTAATCCATTTAATACCCAACCACCTTAACCCACCTATAAATACAACCCCTCCCCACTCCTTAACCTCTTGTTCATCTCATTTCTCCCTAAAACACTCTCTAATTTTCAAGTTTATTGAGCAAACTTTCTGATAACACATCAGTAAGTTTTCCAAGCTCAAACCTTCTTTATTTTCTGTTTTTCTTCTTCTTTTATACTCAAAACTCCTTGGAGAAACCTCTAGGATCTACCCCTTATTTATCCACAAAAGTGTGATAAGGGTAGAGCACCTAAAAGAGATCTCAAAGATGTTTATTTTTCTGATTTGTTTTTATGTTCTAAGTTATTTAATGTAAAAGGACCAACCAAGTCCACTAACAATCTAATGTTAGATGGATTTGTGCTATGGTATTGGTTATACTATGTGTTATTATAAACTGACTTTCAATCTTCTATCTTATTATCATATTATTAATCTTTGGAAGGTTTGTGGTTACACCCTACCTTACCAACTCTCTTGACCCTTCTTGTGCTACGGATTGATCCACACTAGAAAGGGGAAATCCCGTGTCCAAAACCCACGTTTACTCCATAAACGAAGTGGTTATGACATGAACCTATCAAATGGATTCACATTCCTAACCTTATACCATCCAAATCATCTATGATGATTTTGTGCTTGGTCTAACTTAATCTCATGACCATCCGGATTGCCCTAAAGGCAATTTGTGCTTGGTTTGCCTAAAAGGCTTGCATGACTCTCGTGAATCTATAATCTAAACTCGAACCTAAGACCCTTTATTCTCTAATTCTAGTTAACAAGGCTAAGGAACTAATCTCCCAAGACTCGTCTTTGGAACCTTGCTAAACGCACCCAAAGGTGAGTTCATACTTGTCCCCTTTTTACTCTTTATCACTTTTGGGGTGTAAACATGTATCATATGCAAAACACACTAATGCTTTCATAAACACACATGCTCAATCTATTAAACATACTTATATGCTACTTGCCATGCTTATGATTCTTAGATACTTAGACATAAATCATTAACTATTATTAGCCCACTTAACATGTATAGCGCTATAGGACTAGCACACCGCCCCCTTTATGGGTCATTGTTAAGATTTAAACGGCCTAGCATGAATATGTTAGGTATACGCTGTGGTACTCGCGGGTTTGAGTTATGTCTTTTGTATGATATGTATGTGCAATGCTATAGTATGAGATTTGAGTAAACCATTCTAAAATACTATGTATGTAAACTAAAACTAGTATGCTCACCAATGCTTTATGTGTTGACGGATATTTTATACATGTTGCAGGAAATATTTGATGCAGGATATTCAAGAAATCTACTTAGGATTGGACTAGAAACACACGCTAGTTTAAATTCTATAATTTGATGTTGTACTTTCCATTCTATGAAACAATTTGTATTTTGCTATCTTTTAGACAATGATTATGCTATGAATGAAATTTTATCTTTAAATTATATTGTCAGGAATTCTAGTGTCATGAAGTCTTTGAACAATCTATCTCAAGTCTCGCCCCGATGTATTCCGCCATCGGTTGGGGTGTGACAATAGGTTTCTAAAAGACATACATATGGTTGATAGGTAAATAAAACATGAGATCCTTATCAAACCACACTTGTCCCACCTGTCAAACCAAACTTGTCCCCACATATATACGTTAGTAGGTTTCTAAAAGACATACATATGGTTGTTAGGTAACTAAAACATGAGATCCTTATAAAACCTAACTTGACATTTTCTCAAGCTACTAACACATAAAACATACACAGGTCACAATGCATATGTTAGCCAGCACACAAGTCACAATGCATGTGTTAGTAAAGGGGCAGGAATGTGTAGTCTGAATGTTTCTTTTTTAACATGTTAGTGATATGTTAATATGTGTTTAAGGATTACAACTAACATGGTTTAAAGGGCTTATGTGGCATACGTTATTAATATGATGTTCACAAATTAACATGATAATTATTTGAGTTTAACTCATTTACTAATTCAATATCTAACACATGTTAAATATGGAAATTATTTGAGTTTTAACTCATTTACTAATTCAATATATAACATGTCTTAAGTTGACCTTATTTTCCAGGTGTTTGATAACTTTTAAATTTTTTATTTTTGAACATATTCAAATTTGGAGATCCATGTACTTTGTTTTTGTTACCACATATATATGTTAGTAGGTTTCTGAAAGACATACATATGGAGATCCATGTAACTTAAATTTTCTGGCCGTGTATCCGACAAAAGACATATATACGTTAGTAGGTTTCTAAAAGACATAAATATGGTTGTTAGGTAACTAAAACATGAGATCCTTATCAAACCAAACTTGTCCCACCTAAAGAAAATGACGTTTTCCCAAGCTACCAACACATTTTACCAAAACATACACAGGTCATGATGCATATGTTAGCAAACATACAGGTCACAATGCGTATGTTAGTAAAGGGGCAGGAGGGTGTAGTCTTAATGTTTCTTTTTTATCACCATTTCCAAGTATGTCATATTTGTGATATTCAGTACAAGTCACAATACATTTGTAAACATGATGGGAAAAGACATGCATATGTTACCAAATCTTACACCAGACAAGATACATATGTTAACTGTGTACTATATGTCACCTACCATAACTTTGATCATCAACCATACATACGTATTAACAGTTTACTAATACATATGCTACTAAATCTTACACATGACATGCATATGGTAAAAGGACAAGGTTATATTTCTAAAAATCAGCGTTCTATTGATACACGGGTAGGGCAGCTCTCATGTTACTAGCGAACTTGCTCATCCTCTTCTTCTTGTTACAATCTTTATCGTAGAGAATCCATGGGAACTGGGTTGCCATTAAGAACATTTTTAGTAAATCACATGTGATATTTTGGAACCTACTTACAATTGGTAAATCATTTCTACTTACCACTGCTTTGTCCTGACAAAGAGGCGCAAATACGCTTCGTCTGATTTGAACATCTCTTCATAGTTTATAATATCAGCCCAAAAATCGATTACAACATCCAACAAACGCTATCAACATATGCAAGCTACAAATTAGTACAGGTTAGCAAAATTATTGACACATGTTAGCAAATTATTAACACTGGTTAGCAAAATTATTAACACTTGTTTATCAGTAAATGTTAATAAACATAATCTAACATTAGTTCATTCACTAAGCAGGAATATACCATCAATAAGGTTGTGGACCAATAAAAGGTGGCGCATTCCCTGTTTTTGCCCAGTCAAGGTCCGCTTTCTGTATTGCCGCATTAGCTACTGCACCTGCCTTTGGGTGTTTGATCTCCTCCAGGTACTTCACAAACATATACTTCTGGATCATCAATAAATATACCAAAACTGGGTTAACGGCTGCATAGATTAACATATATTTTCCTGTAAAAGTCCAATAAACATGCTTACATATTTGTACGGCACGTCCATCTTGTGAAAGTCCATGCAATCCTGAAAACCGCACCTTCCCCTTTTTCCCTCCTATTAAACAAAAATATTCTAGTATGCAACTTATGATAATAGGCATTTTGTGACAAATATAATTATGTTGGACAACTCTATAACTTACAAATTAGCCTCAGCTACTTGCTTCATTACGTAGGCCCCATGAAACAAACGCTATCAACATATGCAAGCTACAAATTAGCACATGTTAGCAAAATTATTGACATAGGTTAGCAAATTATTAACATAGGTTAGCAAAATTATACACACATGTCTATCAGTAAATGTTAATAAGCATAATCTAACATTAGTTCATTCACTAAGCAAACTACAAATTGGCACAGGTTAGCAAATTATTAACATAGGTTAGCAAAAATATTAACCCATGCAACAAACACTATCAACAATGTTTTAGTCTATCCACTATATCAACACACCAATCCATGGACACAAAATATCAAAATATCATCATCGCCCTATCATCATCTACATATCACACACAATTGTATGAACACTAACAAAAAACCAATAAAACACTTTTTTGCATCAACTACTGTAACAACAAACCACTGATTCTGTATGAACACTACCTAAGACCTCCATGTACCATCTATAACAAAACCCAAAATTGTGTTACACCCCCTGTAACAACAAAAAAACCACTGTTACCTCTTATAACAACTCTAAATTAAACTCCATGATCATCATATACATAAAAGCCAACTACTTTTTATGAATAAAAACACTGTTAACAAAACCCAAAACAAAACTCCCCAAATCGGATAGATTTATAATCATTTATTTTTGTGATTTCATAGAAAAAATGAAACATAATAGGAAGAAACAAAAAATGAAACCATACCTTTCAGAAGAAAGATCATCGGGTTTCATGACGGAACCACCACCATCAATCTCTGATCTGTGTTTTAAACCCATACCATCGAAGATCTGGAATTTCTATTTGATCTATGATTTGGGTTTGAAATTGATGGGAAAGAGAGGATAGATAATAGGATTGGGTTTGAATTTGATGGGAGAGAGAGGATGGATATGAGTAGAAAGTGGAGAGAGATAATGATCTTGAGAAAGAACAATATTCAGAAGATGAATAAGAGAGAACGTATTAAAGAGAGAGAAAAGATGAACAAGAGAGAGAGTGTGGTATTTGATTTTGAAAAATATAGTTGACAAGACATTTATGCAGAGAACAATATCCAATGCATCTCCAAATACCATTACTACCCTTATTGTACTATAACGTAACTTTATGGAGCTTATTTTAATAAGAAAATGTGCCATTCAATGACAACCATTGATCATGCTTGATCAATGGTTGTGGTAAGGTTTATAGAGTTTTCTCAAATATTTGAGGTTTTCTATATGACCTTACCCTATATATATATATATATATATATATATATATATATATATATATATATATATATATATAGGGGAAGGGGATACTAGAAACCCTCCAAAACAAAAAACTCCCGCAAACCCATCTAGTGGCCAATATTAATTCACATAACCCACTAAAAATATATTATTTTTATGTCTTAAAGGTTACATTAGTCTTTTTACATTTCCCTCTCATTTAAAAATTTTGAATTCCATCCTCTCATCTATATAAACACACAGACATTCTCGCTCTTCAACCAAAATCATCATCCTGTACCACCTCTCTTCCACCATGATCAATCAGCCACCACCACCAATAACCACCTTCAATCAAACCCAACCGAGACAACCACCACCATGTGCCAGCCCTTCGGTTTGACCATCATGAACGCCCTTCGGTTTAACCTCTCTCCTCTCATCTCTTTTCAAAACTACACCTGCAACAAAAACCCCCATCTAAAAAACCAGATCTGTAACAAAAACGAAGCTTCGAAGTCGTAGCTCTGTGGGTTCGGTTTTGATGGTTCGACGTCAAATCTTTGATGGTGTTAAAAGTAAACAGGAAGGAGAAACAGAGGCATATGGTGACAGCCTCGAAGACGAAGCAATAATTGTGGGAACAGAGCATTTCTTAAATCCCGTATTGTTATATTATAAGGTTTGTTAAATGATAATATATTATTGTTTCATTTTAAGATTACTTCAGAGTAAGGATTCCCATTGTTTTCATTGTACTGTGTAATAAACAAAAGTTTTGGACCACCGTTCATTTCTTTTTAGGTTTGACAAATGATAATATTTTATCATTTAGGTAGAGAACAAAATAGAAAGTAAAGATATATAGGACAAGTAGTCAACCAAAAAAGTGACCAATTATTGTTAAATTCTACTTTTTATAGGTTTGATAAATGATAATATTATTATTGTTAGATTCTGGAAGTAATAATAATAATATTGGTTTGGAGATGGATTGGTTAGTATGTTTTTTATGTGTAATATTGATTAATAATAATAATATCGGTTTGGAGATGGATCGGTTAGTATGTTTTTTATGTGTAATATTGATTAATAATAATAATAATATTGGTTTGATGATGGATCGGTTAGTATGTAAACCTACGTGTTAACATGATTAGTTATGGTGTTACATACAAAACATGACTAGTGATAAAACCACTTTAAGCATTCTTTCCCTTCATATAATAACTAAAATACAGTTTTGATGGGTCAAACAAAACCTTCCACAATTTATGAGTTTACAATAACCGAAAAACAATTTAAATGGGTCAAACAACCCGTACACACTTTGAAATTGAATAACCGAAATACAATGTGGTTCTAATAACAAAAACAAAATTTTAAAGGGCTGACACGACCTACATATGAGGTTATTTAAATGAGACACAACGTCCCATACACACTTTTTGAGGTTACAATAATCAAAATACAATTTAAATGAATCAAAACGACATGTACATACTTTGTGAGGTTATAATAATCAAAAGATATTTTAAATGGGTCAAGTACACCTACACAAACTTTGTGAGTTTATAATAATCAAAATACAATTTAAATGGGTCACAACGAACCAAACAATGTTTTTTTTTTTTTCTGGTACAACTTTAGGCAGCAAAGGTTGCTGGGTTTTGGGACTGTTTTGGTGCTATTTCAACAACTGACCTGGATGGGTTTTTGGTCCAGAATGGGGCTGCAAAATACTGACTTGTTCACCTACTTAATGGCCTCCAAAACAATCTATTTTACTTGTAGATGCATGTACATCATTCCCTAAATATTCTTCCCCTATAAATCAATATAAACAACGTTAAGATTCTCATACATACCAAATTATTTGACCAACGTGACTCTAAAATGTCAGACAATACAAAATTAAAAGCTATCATACTAAATTGTTCTTCAGATTGATCAATTGTTTCAATCAAAACGACCTAAACCTTGA